>RSEF01000009.1:3926351-3953106 GCA_003993805.1 Himantopus leucocephalus
CCCAGGCTGGGTTTGTGCCTGGGATTGCCCCGACCCAGCTGTAGGACCTTGCACTTTCCCCTGGCTGAGAGCACGACGCGGGAGTGCAGTGAAGAGGAGCTCACCCCCAAGAGGACAGCCCACGCCAAGGAACGGAGCATCGCCACTACAGTCCTGGCAGCAACTCTCTAGTGTCGCGTTTGCTCCTAAAACTGCAGGCTTTGGGTCATTTAAAGCAAAGAATTTGAGTCAACTCAAAACAAAGCTCTTCAGTTTGGATTTGCCCCAGTTGCCTTTTAGTTTTGGGGTTGGTTTTTTTTAAGCATAAGCTAGAAATCAAGAATTGCGGAAACTGCTACGTCTGTGTAACCAGCACTGCGGTGGAAAACTCCCACCCAGCTCTGAACCCAAACGGAGGGCAGGTCCTGCAGGCGGGATTCGCTCAGAACCAAATGAATTTTCCTCCCAGTGATCAGGAAGCACTAATGAAATGTCCTCTTCTGGAATAAAAGAAGAAAAAAAAAAAAGACAACAACCAACCCACCCTGCTAACTTCCAGCAAAAATCCCAGCCTTAAAAGGCTTCATTAATGCCGGCAAGATTTGCCCTGCCGGGCAGGAGCGGTGGTGCCCTACCAGTGCAGAGCGTTGTCTCTGGAAGTGCTTAATGCCATATGCTTCAGAGGACAGCAGAGGGGAAAAAAAAAAAAATAATTAAAAGGCTCTTAATGCATCTGGCCAATTAAATAAAGCCGTAAATGGCGAGGAAATAATTCCTTCCTGACCCCTGCAGCAATCAGCTGCTGACCTGAAGCATGAGAATTGATTAGCCTTATCTTACTGTAGCATGTATAACTACAGACGTTATTATGGGCCATAAAATCATCCAGCCCTTTATGGAACCCATTGGTGGCATTTGGCTCCGTNCAACCTGGGCTGGTGGGAGGTGTCCCTGCCCGGGACAGGGGGGTGGGACTTGAAGATCTTCAAGGTCCCTTCCAACGCAAACCGTTCTGTGGTTCTGCTTCCCTGTGAAAGTGGGTCTGGGGGAAGATGGTTTCCAATGGTGGGCGGCGCTGCCCCGGTTTGCCCCAGTCCAGCCCTCAGTAGATTGGGTGATGTGGAGGGTAGAGCGCTCACAAGAATAAGATAACGCTTACGGCTCTGAGCTGCCGGCGTCATTCTTCACCGCCGATGGCTTGGCCTTTGCGCCGACGCGGGGGCGAGGGGGAGAGCCCAGGCTTCGCCTCGCCTCCTCTCACTCAATTAATAACACGGCTGTCAGCACCGGGCTAAGTGAAACTCCTCACGTTTTCCTCAGAGACAGCAAAGCTCATGGAAGGGGAGGGGGGGGAAAAAATCTATCCTTGCCTTCCTCCCCCTTCCTCCCCAAGACAATCCCACTGCTCACTCAGCATCCGCCCTGGAGCGCAGCCCCCGGGCCAAACGCCGCTTGCAAAAGCCGGAGCATCACCTTCTGAGCTAATCAATAAGTAATCTCTGGCTCTCTCGCAGCGCAGAGTAGTCTGTCTGTCATGCCTCGCTCCGCTCCCTCCCTCGACCTGTCGTGCTGGACTAGACGCACGGGGAAATCACGTTTGGTCTCCAAATCTGGCCAAACAGCGTCGGTACCCAGAGGGTGTGGAGGGTATCTCAGCAGGGATACCGCAGAGGTAGCCCAAGTCCGCAGCCTCTGACGAGTCTTTGCCCAGTTCAGTCTCTCAAGACCATCAAGGGCACAGATATCTCCTGTGTCCCAGACAAACCCAGAGGACACAGGCCTTTGGAAAGGGATCGCTGCGTGTTTTCGTGTGATGGAAATGGAATTTCTCATGGCCGTGACACAGAAGTCCCCATCACGCTTCAGCCTGGAAGAATGAGAAACAAGGGGGTGTCAAGAGCGCTACCAAAACTGATGATACTCTGAGGACAAAGTTGCATTTGCTCTGCATCGAGAAGGGAATCGGAAAGAGGAACGATCAGCCCTGGCCGCGGCAGGGCAACAGCAAAGCCCAGACTTTACAACCCAACAAAGCGAGATGAAGTGCTGAAAAACTACCGAGATGGTGCAAGCCATCAACGCAGAAACCTGATGCCTCTGAGGACCAACAGCAGTGGCCAAACAGAAGCAACCCACCCTGTCTGGGGCACAGTGTTAGAGACTGTCTTCGAGCGGTCGGAGATTATCCAGAGGGATGCCAAGACGCAGACTGGAGGAGATGTTAACAGCTTCAGGCTTCCTCTCCCCCCCAGCCTTTTCCAGAGGGCCGGCCACGGACAGGAGGTGCTCCATGCCGAGAAACGTGTCCCCCTTCCCACACTGCGCCCTCCCCTCGAGCAGCAGAGCCCTGCACCGCGCCGCCCGCGTGCCTCTCTAAAGTTACTTGGATACTGAGCTTCACCCCTCCTCTTCAGGGGAGCGCATTTGCATTCATAACCTCAAAATAAAACATTAAAAAAAGAAAAAAAAGGGAAAAGAAACAGAGGCGAGAGAAGAAAAAAAAAGAGAGGCAGAAGGGGAAGGGGGACAAAAGGGAACGGGCAGCTGCGCACTTCAGATCCAGACCTGCTTGAACTCGGCTCGCCTGGAAACTCATTTCTTTTGATGACAGCCCCAATTAGCGTGTGGCTGGCTGGCAACCCGGGCAGCGGGGAGCGGGTCTCTATGGAGAGCTGGAGAGGGAGGGAGGGAGGATTTCATTCACCTGCGTGGCTGGCAAAAGCCTGACGTGCTTGAATCTTTTCGATAGCTGCCTGCGGTCATATTTACCGTCGCCACGTGACGGGAGCTGGCAAAGGTGGCGAGTACCTCGACTCGACTCAGTGTGAACACGCAGCACCCCAACGGGCTTCTGCTCCGGCGCTTCCCTCGTTGGCTTGTGTCACTCGGGTCCCGCTCAGAGACAGGGACGCGCCACGAGGTGCCAGGAGTTTGCGACAGAAGGCAGGACTCGCACAAGGCACACGCTTCTGTGTGATTCCTCCGAGGACCTCCCTACCATGGCCATGGGTGAAGCATGGCACAAAGGCCGCACTGATCCTCCGGAGCCTCGCTCTGCCCCTTCGCTTAAATGAAGGGAAGGAGGAGCAGAAATGGGATTTGTCATCCGTTTTGACTGTCGGAAGCCTGAAGTAAAAAAGGACCTGTATTTCGCTGGCAGCATCTCTCCTACCCGGTACAAGTCTCGCCGGCTTCTGGGCAGGGACAGGTTCTGGGCAGGGACAGGTTCTGGGCAGATGTGAGCTCTGCAATCCGGGCGGCAGGTGCCAGCAGCGGAGAAGTGAGAAGGATGTGGAATAAAGAGAGCAAAGAGACGGCAGCAAAGAGAAAGGAAGCAAAATAAAGAGGTGAGTGGGGACAAGCACATGAGGCGGGGAGGGCTAACTGAATCCATTAGAGGAACGTCTTGCCAGCTGCTCCCTGCCTTCACCCTGAGCTTTGCGGGAGCTTTACAGCTAAGTCCAACAACAAATACCCGCTGTACCAAAGAGATTATCAACGTTTAAACAAGCGAGAGGGAAGGAAGGCCTGAACAGAGAAACAAACGGCATCCCTCGGGGCTGAGGAGGGCATTCCGGCTCCTGGATGCCGGTGGTCGCTCAGCTGGTCGTGGGAAGCACTACGGGTGGGCAGCCCAGCCCAAGGGCTCTCTCCTCTCTCGCGTTCAGGTGTCAGGACTAGGACGACGTAAGCCTAACGCAGTATCTGATTACATCCTTTTAATCACCTCCACAAGCTCTAGATTCCAGCTTGTGGCCGCGCTTGTGAAAGCTCTGACTTATCCGTCACTCCGTTTGGGGTGAAAAGGAGCACAATTTCCCTCTTATTCAGTCTCCCCTCAGCTTAAATACATCATCGAAACCAAGGCAAGGCTCCAGGACATACAGTTCAAATAAATGCAAGCGTTTCTGAGGTTTCCCCGCCAAGCAGCTTTGGGGATTCCGAATTACAAACCAAGTTAGGCATATTTCCCAGAGATTCCATAAAATGCTTTGCTAGACTCAATGATATGCACCTTAAAAGAAAAAAAAAAAACCAACCAACCAAACAAAAGGAAGAAGAGAAAAATAAAAGAACTGCTGCTGCGTAAGCAGGTAAAACTGGGTTGGATGAGTACGTTCGATTACAATAAAGTATTTAAAGTTCTGTTAATGTTTCTACGTCTCCTCCTCCTCCTCACTGATGCCTCGTGAGTGCGCGAGTTTGAGCGTCGAACACCACGCCTAACATCTCTCACACGCGGCGCCTTCTCTCGCACCCTCCCGTCCCAACCTCCCCTTACCACCTCTCCCCCACGCACACCGAGGAGGAAAATTGCGCAATGTGGCGTTTTCCTGCAGTGGGATTTTGATTTCGGGGGTTATTCTCTGCCTTTTCCTTTCTTCTAAAACTGATACTTGTCTTAAAAGGGGGCAAAGTATCACACTCGTGTTTGAGGGAAAGCCAAAACGTAGCGCTCTCATTCCGAACGTGGAATTTTTGCACGATGCCATCTTGAGTTATTTTCTTCTTGTTCTTTCAGCAAATACCATAAAGGGAATAAAAACACCCGAGGCTGAACAAAAGGGCTCCAGACTAACACGGAACAACACGCTTTTTAGTAGAGTTAGGTGAGCCCTTGAAAAAGCCCAATAGTCACTTGACTTAATGCTGGAATCCACTAGACTGCTTTTTTTTTTTTTCTTTTTTGCTCTACTTGTGCATGTTTCCAAGCAGGAAGGTGTAAACACCAACACGAGCACAAGAAAGCACTGGCAGGCATCATCTGGTGCTACTCAGAATCCTGTTCTAGTGCCCCTTGTGTGGGACGCAAGGTACCGGTCCAGTTCAGGGTCTCGCTGGTGGCTCATATCTGCCCAGACCGCGCCACGGCAGGTTTTATGCCACGTTGACTCCTTTTCCTTGGCCAACGTAAACCCTGTGTGAGGAGATCTGGGTACTTCAAGAGAGGCGATACGACACGCCAGCACCTCATCTAAATCAAAGGCACACGACTGGGTTAACCAGAACTTCCCGGATCCCGAAACCACAGCTCCCCAAACCAAATTCTCATGAGTTCACTTTGCCAAACTTCCAACAGGTACGGAGAAGAAACGGCACACGACCTAATCAGCCCATCTGAACTAAGTTATCCGTGTACACGTCAGACGTAGGGAGCATTTTTCGGCGATCCCTCAGAGCTGCCGCAGCTTGATCGCTCGCGCCTCCCGTTTCAAAGGCCGCCGAAGCTCTACCAAGTCACGCAGCTGAACTCACAAAGCAGCGCAAGGCGCACCACCCCGGCACCGCATCCCGATACTTCGCTTTGCCCTCTCTACGGCGCAGCTGCCATGTGGCCAGCGTACAGCAACCTATTTCTTTTTCATTAAAACTAATTGATCCTAAGCAGGAAGCACTTTTTAATTTCCTTTAGCATTAGAAATAACGTTAGCCGCCATAAATGAAATGAAAGACACCTCCCAAAATGCATTTTCAAATGTTCCCTAAATAGCAAATGACATTCAGATCGGACGCAGCCAGAATTGTAATTGGAAGCTGCAGAGAGTCCTTCTTTCAGGATTCATAATAATTGCCGTTTCGCTGAAAAGGTTCATGTAATAAAAGCCTCTGCAAATGAGGGCCAGCTTCTCCAAAACACGCCGCTAATTCTGGTCACTCCAGCAAGACAAAGTGCCCCCAAACTCCCTTTAGCAGGCAGGGAAACTACACGGGCAGTGTCACCGCACAGCTACAGCAGCGCGAAGCGGAAGGAATCCAGCAGGGAAAGGGTCACAGGAGGACAACAAGTACGATCTAAGGTCTGGAATGGCTTCTTCATAAAGCCCAGCCCAATGAGCGGGGATGCTTCAGCCTGGAAAAGAGGCAGGTGAGGGGGATTTAAGAGAAGTCTACGAAATCTCGAGTCCGCTGGAGGGGTGGGTGGGGATTACTCGTTAAACCATGTCGTCCAACCCAAGAACTAGCAGTATCAGAGGAAAGTAATTGCAGAGGTCCACAGCAAACAAAAGGAGACGGTTCGTCATGTAGATGCTTGTAAGAAGAGAGGGGTGCGGAAAGTTTACGGGGGTTCAAGGCAAGGCTGGGCAAGTACTTAGAAGGGAGATCCAGCAGGGATTATTAGACAGATGAGTTATCAGACACGGAAAATATTTGGAGCTGAAAATAATTAGAGCCCAAGAGAGTACTCAAGGAAAGTATCGTAACTGCTTGCCTCTTCTTACTGTTCTCTAGGAAAGCAATTACGGCCAGTGGGTTTTTACAGAGATGGGTGGGTTTTTTTAGCAACTGACATGGCTGGGTCCTCCCTGCAGGGCCAGGTATCCACCCGACAGAGCTGTCACCCTCAACCCTCTCCTGCAGAAGGGGAGAGCCATGCAGAAAGAAAAAAAATGCACAGAGGCCAACTGATGCCAGGGGACAAGAAGTGGAAAAAAAGGGAGAGGGAGACAAACACAGACGTATATGGTTGCGTTGGTTGCTCTTACCGCTCTACTCCAGGTCTTACTGACCTCAAGCGAGAGGGAGGAGAGTATCAGCAGGAGAGGGCTGAGCTTCTGTAGTTCTGTAGAGGGCTGAGCTCCTGGGATGGTGTTAGAAGAGGAAGGTGAAGGTTACAGGGAAAGGCAACACCTTCAAGTAAGGCACCTGCTCGGGTGGAGAAAGCAGTCAGCCTTGCGGTTGTGCAAACACTTTGTATCGAGCCTGTGAAGGAACGTCAGGTGGACCTCGTGCATCCCAAAACTCACCTATTTCCTCCCCACCCAACTGTATCACGCTTGAACTGACAAAAGATGCTACCTCTCCCTCCAAATCTTGGCTCCCCCAGTCTCAGTAAGACAGATGATACCCAAATAAGAATCAATAACGAGGTTATGAATAAGGAAAGATGTACCACGCAGCAAATGGATACTGAAAAGGGCAAGTTCGAGGGAGGACTAATGATGGAAAGGGGGAGTTTGCAGCGGAGCAGAGGAAGCCACGCTGCTCAGCTCTTCATGCCTTCGGGAAGGGAAGATTTTGGAAGCAGAGACATTTCCAGAGGACCCAACGCCGTTAGGAATCCAGATGCCAGTGAAAATGCACTGGCGCTACCAGAGTCCTCCTATCTCAGTGTTACGGGGTTTGGACGGCAGGAGGGACAGATCCAGGAACCACGGAAGGAGATGGCAAGTTACAGAAACAGGGACATTTCACAAAGGTGGAGTCTCGTGCTAATAACGGACAACTCAAAAAGGGATCGGAAAAACCACAAATCCACTCATCACAAAGCCCTCGTCTAGCTCCCCCGTAACACCAGACTCTTATTTTCTCCATTTACCATCTCCTCCCAGTCCATAACCCCAGACCCAACCAGGCTGCCATCGCAGTAAGAAACCCAGTAAGAAACCCAGTCCTTCAGTCTTGCGTCTCCATCAGGATGCGGGGGGGCGGGCGGGAGACAATAAATACACCTTTTCCAAGAGCAGCTGCACAGCTTGCGCTAAACACAGGGTGCTTGGAATAATGTTACCTCCGAGGAAATTATTAAAAGGATCAGGCTAATTTTGTAATTCACACCTGGGCTGCAAACGTGAAAGAGTCTGCAATAATCTCTAATGAAATATTACATTGTTTAAAGAGTTCCCAGCGAAATTCGCCTTTAATTGATTTTTGATCTGTGAAAAAACACTGCGGAGAGAGAGAGAGAAGATATTAGTCATACTCCTGTTTTATCACTCCTGCGAGCGTTTTCCTTCCTTTGTTTCCTTTGTCCCCAGAGAATCAACACGACACTGAAGAAAGCAGCCTGGAAGATACTACAAAACTAATAAATAACACTCGAATGGGAATCCTGAACAGCACATCCCCCTAAATTATCCTGCAAAAGGTGAAGTAGTCTCCTGGGACAGCTCAAAAATTAGAGCACACGGGTTCGTAGCTAGCACTGTCCCACGGGCTGAGGTCTTCTCCACCCTTCAGGAACCTCCCCAGCAGGAGCCTGACCTTGTGCGGTTGCACGTTTCGTCTCAAGCGCAGAATATCACAGGGCAGCTTACGCCAGAAACGAATGACATACAGCAACAGCCAAAAAAATATTGACTGCAAAGCGCTGACAGAAAATTCATTACAGCGTTAGCGTCCAGGTGGGGATGCGCCAGGGCGCGAGCAGTGGCTGAAGCCAAGGAAGCAGGTCGGTATTAACTCCCAAGGGAATTCCCTGAAAAGCTCTTCCAAAACCCAGCAGCAAACTGCCATAAAGCAAATGACCAAACGCAGCGGAGACAAGAGGAAATGCATCTCTAAACACCACTGGAGACCAAAAAAACCGCTGAAAGAGGTGACTGCAAAACACGAGCCACTCGAGAAGATTTTGAACTAACACGGCAGCCAGAGCACCCATCAAAAAAAAAAAAAATCCAAAGGAAACGATGTGCAATGGTTTTCTTAAGAGCTGCTTCATGAAGCCACGCTGCAGACTTGCCAACCACACAGGCACTGTAACACCTTACACGGCAAACGAGTTGCGACGGGTGCCATAGCAGGTTTAAATCTGGGAGGCTGCTAAGTGAACTGGAAGTCCCTGGACACGCCGACCATCTTCAACAATAAAGCCTGTGATAAAACCCAGAATGTTTCTTAAAGGATGAAGGGGTGAAGAAGAGCCCTCCAGAATTATGGAAAAACCAAGTGGTGACTCAAGTTAGCGAAAGAAAGATGACCCAATCGACTGCGGTAGAGGGTGAGGTGGTTTTTTCCCCCCCTCTAAGTACGGTTGGGACAGCAGGAACCTACACAGTCCCAAGCGGATTTAAAAAGCCTTCGAAAATAAAGTTGTCTGGGAAACACGAAGGGTTAGTAGCATTCGGCAAGTAGGAAATGTGAGATCCATCACCTAAGAGGCAGCTGGAAAAACACGACCAGGGGCCTGGCTTCAAGTCTACTGCACACAGCAGCGTGAGCTGGGATGGTCACGCGGGAGATCAACGTTGTGGGACAATTCACTGACTGGTTTTCCCACCTGCCTTCAGAGCTATTTCCCAGACTGGCACCCATTTCTTCTCCAAGTCCTCCATTCTGCGCCCAAGGGAGTTTGTCTCTTTATGATCTTTCCCAGTCTCTACTTGGCGTAACGCCTCCTGGCATCAAGCAAAACCAGACTCTCCTGACCCGGCACCGTGAGGTCTGCGTACCTCCGCTAAGATCAATTCTGCCTTTTGTAAAGCGTGTGTTGGCTTACGCTCCCAGAAGGGGTTGTGCATCGCAGCTACCGCTGGAGGACCTTCCCTTATGACTCGGTTAATATCTCTCCGCCAAAACTAGTGAAATTTCAACCCCCGATGCGGGGCTGGGGGAAATGAGCCAGACGGGATTCGAACGGGATGGTTCACTTGTGACCACGAGTTTGATCCTTAGGTAGGACTGAGCTGGGATCAGCCTCTTCCCTGCAGGAGTGGAAAGGTAGAAGCACCGAAGGGAAGCTCTGCCTGGAAGCTGTCCGTCTGAAGGGCTTTTTCTTGTCCATACCAATCAGAGGAACTTCCTTCTGCATCTCTCCCTCGGCTGCCCTGTCTAGACTATCACGCTGAGCATCTGGGGCATTTCATAATCACCTCAAGAAGCGTGACCTTCAGTTCTGAGTTTAGGGTGACCTGCAAGACTGTCCAAAAAGAAAAATATGGGCTTGATTTTAAAAATACACAAATCCCTCCAGCTCAGATTTTCCTACGTGTGTCCAAAACCACGCGACAAATTCCTCCAGCTCAGATTTTCCTAGGCAGGTCCAAAACCACGCAACGTTTTCTCACAACTGCAAAGAGCCGCTGTATGCGATGTATATTTATTTCTTCTGCCTTATTTTCTTCGGTATAATCACGTATAGTTAGGTTTTTTTTAAAAATTCAGCGTCATCAAAACCATTTCACACCCTGTAGAGCCCTTTGTCTTGTGGGGAAAAAAAAATAAGCAAAGAACCAGCTTCATATAATAGACATCAGCGGTGTCCCTGGAGGAGGACAGGTGCCAAGACAGTCCATAGAGCAAGGACCTTCAGCTCGCTCTTTGGGAGCGAGTCACATCTGCAGGTCTTCAAAAGCGCCTTTTATGTCCGGTGCCCGCCCTGTCTCCCCGGCGCAAGGACGCACGGTGAGCCGAGCAAGGTCACGAAGCCCGGTGGCAAGGACACGACCGGGAGCCGGGTCTCCCGCGGCCCAAGCCGCCACTCTGCCTGGAGGGGCAGGCACTTGTTGTGTTGTTTAAGGTACAATTCGGTGTCCCTCTTACCCGATTCCTTGCGATATAAGGGTTTATGCTTTTTCTGCCTTGAAAGTCTGCTCCTTCCTAACTCGCGTTCGCCTGTCTAGTTTTCCTCGTTCCTTGTCCACTGTCATTTCTCTAACGGCAACGTATTCAACTCCATCATCCCAGGCATTTTATTTGCCCGGTTCTGCTCTAACGGCTAGCTTAGCTCTTCCAAATTACGCCTTGCTTTCAGTTCTGCTTGAGCGTAAAAACGTGGTGTAAAAAAAACGGACTACCCTCGGAGGAAGGCTTTCAGACTTCCCATTTGAGGAACAGCATGCAGCTTTTTTTTTTTTGGGGGGGGCAGGGAGCAATGGGAGCAGGATCAATCCAGCTTTTGTTTTACAGATTGCTACAATAGATAGCTTCCCCGTAGGGAGTTTTACAGTACTACATTATGCTTATATAAAGGGTAATGACTAGGAACTTGGAGAACTCTACCCTTAGGAAGTGCCTGACGAGCGAGAACAGCAGGTGCGGAGGGAGAAGAAAGCCTAAACGCCTTTCTGTCCTGACTTTCTCGTCTTTTATGTCTGGAGACTGAACTCGGTGTCAGAAGCCAGCGGGCTCCTGCAGGCACGCGAAAGCGGAGAGACGGGAACGCGGCAAGAAAGGAAACCCAAACAAACAGGGGAAACCGGCCGCAGGGCAGCAGCCCCAAACCCTGCCCCTGAGCGGGTGGCCTCGGAAGGGGCTCGTGTTCAGCAACAGGACACTCTTTAGCTCGCTCTGGGAAAACGAGGAAACTACAAGAGGGGCTGGATAAAGGAGAAAAAGCGACAGCAAGCACGCTGCTACCGTGCAGCGGGGAAAGGCTGCTTCGTGTTGCGACAGCCTGAGAAAAAAACCAAAAAAAAACAAAAAACCCCAACAAAACCCACACAACACCCTGGATAGGCTCCACAAAGCCATTTTTTTGACCCACGTGAGCCTCAAATGCAGAAGGTGTCATCTCAGCCCTTGGACACCTGACGCTAAAGGTGCCTTTGTGCCGCTAAACAGCCTAACGAGCCCACCGCAGGGAAAAAAACAAACCCACCTCAAAAGAGGTGCCCTTTGCTTCGCGTATAGTTGGCACAAAAGATGCAAAAGCCCGAAGGGGAGACCCAGAAGATGGCACCGAGACGCACGGATCTGCCGCGGTCTGAACCGCGCGGGCCTGCGGGAGACAAAGCCGGCTGGGCCAACAGCGCGGGGGAAGCACGCCGGGGCCTCGCGCGAAAGCCAAGGCACGACCCCGCGCCCAGCGAGAGGCAGGCGGCTGCCCCGAGCCGTGCAGCGAACTCCTCTCGGGGCCGAACGAGGAGTTGTTGTTTGCCCCCATGGAAAACACAGCCTGGATCGAGAAGGATGCGCCTTCCCTCCTCCTGTCCAGAGCCTTCGGTCATCTCGAAGGCTGAGGCAGAGTTGTAACGGGGGCTTTCCCAATTTTGGGGGGGCGTCACACCTGTCCGGATCATGTCCATTCCCTACCCTGGTGTGTGTTCAGCTCCACGATGCCCAACTTTTGGGTGGCCTTTGAGGACAACTGAAGTACACGCAATTAAGTAAAAAGCAGCAGGAAATCCCCTGAATGGAGACTCGTATGAAGTAACTGAGGAACAAAAGCACTGGAACAGGCTGCCCAGGGAGGCTGTGGAGTCTCCTGGAAGAGAAGGTTTGGAATATCTCTCTGCAGATATTCCAAACCCACCTGGATGCGTTCCTGTCCAACCTGCTGGAGGTGACCCCGCTTTGGCAGGAGGGTCGGACTAGATGATCTCCGAAGGCCCCTTCCAACCCCTACCAGTCTGTGATTCTGTGAAAAAACACATTGCATTACACCAAACATTGCAAATATTACAAAGAGGAGCCTAATAAAGAGGCGAGAAGCTGCTCGGATGACGCAGAACTGCACGTGCTTGCTACAAACACGGACTGGAACAGCCCAAGGCTGCGTCCCTTTCCAGGCTGAGTTTTACGAAACCAGCAGTTCACCAACAAGCGGGCAAAGAGACGGTGAAGCATAACATGGGTGAACATGCTGGACAGCAAAGACCTGCCCCATGCTGTGGGAGGAAGTCAACGCAGACGTAACAAAATACAGCCAAATTAAAATGATGCTACCGGTCACAATAGCGTGAAGACAATACCAGTCGTAAGCCGAACGCCAAGGGAAACTGCAGACTGAAATACTAATATATACTAATACTAATACAGTCAACGCAGAAGCTGCTACATGAGCCCAAAATACAGCTTCAGCCATGAAGCTGCAATGCAAAAGCCGCAAGAAATTAATATACAGGAGACACACGCAATGAGTGTATACACCTCAATGGCAACATACAGTGGGAATGCACTGCGTTAAAAGGAAACTGTTACGCGGGCAATAGACATTGTGATCCAGAAACGTCCCCATCACTGGATAAGGTGCAAGGCAAAGCAGCCTAGCAAAAAAATAAAACATTCGCATGCCACCGAGCAAATCCACCGCTGTCCGGAGAGCTCACATCCAAATACAAGTTGCTGAGGAAATACTAATTCCTTTGGCAAAAGCAAAAAGATTCAGCAAACTCTCGCTCCGGAGGCAGAGAACACGCACAAAACACGCGGTTCAGAGCCAGGGAAGCGGCAGCCTTACCGTAACCTCGACACCGGCAGTCGGAGGCGCAGGGATGGGAACACTCCCTGGGATCCAGTCCGCAGGGGAAGATCTCCAGTGCCACCAGCGAGTTGCAGAAGCAGAGCTCCAAGCAGTTAGGGTCCTCTCTGGTGCTGCTACGCTGCATGTCTGAACTCCCCGCGCGTGGTCTGAGGTCTAGCATCCAAGGGCTGACTCCTCTCTGGCTGCTGGGAACGGCCAGGAGGGGAGAGCTAAAACCGAGATGAAGCAGAGAGAGGATCATACACAAGCGATTTCCCATCTCCAGGTTACAGCCCCAACCCGCAAAGCGAGAGCAGCGCGGCCGACGTCCAAAGATATTAGAGAGACTCAGAGATTATTAGGACTTGTGAATGACCTAATAAAACACCTTCCCAGTCCCGCTGTCCCCCAAAGGCAACGCCCGGACAAACACACGTTACGGCTGCATTAGGACAACACAGCTGCTATAGAAAACAAGCAGCGTTTTCAGAAATGCCAGCGTGCGAAGGAAGGTGAAATCAAACGGCGCGATGGCAGGGAACAGGGGCCTAAGTCATCCCTCGTGCAAAAGGAACAGCCGATACCTGCGGTCATAATAATCCCTGGAACGAGTCTGCCTTGCTGTAGAGCCTGCATACAAAAAGAGATGTAATACACATTCCAAGTCAGTCAGGCTTCAGGAAGGAAACCTCAAACCACCGCTGAGTGGGTTTTTTTGAAGCCACAGTTTGCGGTGCAAAGTATCTCCCCCGCCTCCCGCTCAGTCCGAAATACCGGTGGCTTTGCCACGCGCCGCAGAAAGTGAGGGCTGTCTTCAGGGCTGCTTCTCTCCCAGAGCGTTCCCCCAGCACCAGCGTAGGGCGCCGCCATCTTCACCCCAAAACAAGTCCAGAAAACTGCCCCAAGACATGAAAAGCATCAAAAACAAGCCAGCTGCTTTGCCAACTTCAAAGCCAGGCTCGGATAGCCTCCAGGAGCTACCCAAGACCAAGCTTTCCTCTGCAGGAGCTCCCGTCCATCGCCCCACCAGAGCCGGTGCCGTGCTGCCTCCCGAGCACGGCCCTCGGAGCTGGCAACGCAGGCACGGCACCAGGGCCGGGACACAGAGGGGCTCTCTGGATTAGGTCAGGGCCTTTCCGGAGTAGCTGGAAAGCCAACGGTGCCATAAAGCTACGGCAGATAGTGCCAGAGGCTGCTGACCTTCCTCCTGCCCCCGACCCTACCCGCGGTGTTCCTGAGAGCTCCTTTTCTGCAGGCTAAGTTGAACGGGAGTAGGGATGTCAGAGGTCTGGCGAGTGTCAAACGCGCGTAGAAACGCTGATCAGAAAGCGAAGAGAGACACCCATGGAATACATGCCATCCTTGAGACCTTACAGCAAAGTAGGAAGGAGCCTGGCATCAAGACCAACACCTTACCATTAACCTCTCCTCGTCAGCCTTCCGGAGAACCGTCCGACAGTGCTGCAGGAGGCACTACAGAAAACCCAGCGAAGCCATTCGGCAGCAGCTTAATCCCAACGCACGCTCGTTCAGACAGCGGGCTCCAGTTTACTCGTGGTGCTTTTGTACCGTTTACCCGGGAAAGGAAATGGAGCCAGGTCATTAACACTGGGCCAAAGCAACAGCACGAGCAGAACCGGTAATTCAAATAGCTATGAATTAGCTAAAGAAAAGCTGCAGAAAAAGAACAGGGAAGCAAGCCACTGGCGGACGGAGAAACGCTCCTGCTTGGGTGACGCTAGATGTCTACATCCAGCATCTCTCCTGTGTGACTCCAGCTAGCAGCACTGGGAAGAGCGACAGGAGGTAAGAACGACACGTAGGTGAACATCAGCATCACCGGAATAAGCAGCCTGGGAGTCCCGGAATTACAGATCCTGGGAAAACCAACCCTTTTCCTTGGGACCAGCCACCCGTGGGAAGCAAGCTTAGACTGAACGCACAACCCCCCACTCCTGAAATACCCCCAAACTACCAGTACGTTCCCCTCCACAAACCTAAGACAAAAGAACTGAGTAGAGGAAGCTGAACCACAGGCGGTAAGAGTCGAGCAGCGGGGAGGGAGGAAGGAGAACAGGTTGACAGGTCTCCCACAGATGCTGGCAGAGGCTCTCACCCTCGTCACAGCCGCCGGGTCTCGCGTGCGGCAATTTCCTTCCGCCACGGGGAAGATGCTCCTGCCCCAACGTCGCGCCACCTGCCAGAGAGATGCTCGCGCTGCATTTCCAGGCATAAGCCGCAGATGACGAGACACACGCTGTGGAGCGCAACCAGAGCTCCTCGCACAGATGGAGCGCGCGGCAGACTGCTGCCTGCCATGCCACAGGAAAGCAACGGCGCTGTGACAGGTGGCAGAGGGCACCGGGATAAACTGGGACAGCGGGGGGACCAGGAGACTGCCCATCTCCATATTTGAGGATCCTGAGAACAAGACGAGACCCGTCTGTTAGGGACAGTTAAGCAGCGTTGCTCTGATTGGGGGTGGGAGACCACCAAACACCCGAGCCCGCGTGGCCAAGCGCCACCTGAGACGGGACCTTCGTTAAAGCCACGGAGGCGGCAGAGCTGTGACACCCCGGCATCAGGCGCACCCACCCGAGGACCTTCTCGCCCACGCAGAGGAGCAAAATGTGACGATGTGGGGGGGTGCCTGCCAGCCGCCCCCCCGCCATCAGCTTGCAGGGAGCCAGGGGAAGACTCCGCGCAGGGACAAGCGGGGAGGAAGAAACCCCACGGCTGCTCCCGTAGCCCAGCTATGCCTGAACACGGGTGGGCCTGCTCAGCAACACAATTCAACGTTTCAGACCCCGGGTTTCCCTTGCCAGGACTGCGACTGTGGTGGGGATGATCATCCGCGTTTGGCAAGCGCGGACAGCGTGCTCGCCGGGGCCGGAGCCGGAGCCGCGTGAAGTTGATGCGCGGGCTGGAGTGGTTATTGATTTGCCACATGACCTCGGCTAAGTCACTTAACCTCAGGTTCCTCATCTGTATATTGGGAATTACGGGACTTGCAGAGTGCCACAAATTCATCAGAGGGAGCTACTTAAGAGGCCTATTATGATTTAATGGGATTTCCCACTTCAAAATTACTCCTGTGAGGATTGAAGCAGCTGGACTGGGATATTCATAACCTTAAATCCTGCTGTAAGCACAGAGGGTTTTTTTTTGTTGTTGTTTGCTTGTTTCAAATGGTTTTCCCCCCTAAAAACACCCATGTACATCTTCTAGCTCAGGAGCACGCAGTCGAACCATGCCCGGGCTCAAAGCTCTTTACAAACCCTTATTGAAACGCCTTTGGCCTTGTCAGTCATCCACGCGAAGAAGCCCCTCTCCTCACCCGATTCACACCGTTTCCAACATACGGAGTTTCACACCGCGAGCTGTGGCGGTCAGACGCTCGGCTGGGTACTCGTGGTGTGAAGTCTGCTCAAATTAAGCTGCAAACTGTCACGTAACGGCTCCCTGGAAGAAGTGAAAATCCAGAGGGTCATCTTAAAAGCTAAAGGCGGTAACAGCGCCCTGGTTCTCTCCGGAAGGCCAAGCCCAAGGTCCAACTTCACTCGTGGCGCAAGCAAGCGCGATCCCGCCACCCGCAGCAAGGTTTAAATCGCTTCATACCCACCGCGGAACCGAGCCCGCCTCCCAGCTGCATTACGTGCCGCTGCCTGACCTAAACCAGGCGTTGAAGTTTCCTAAGAACAACTGGCGCGTCGATTTGCAAAGCAACGCAAGACACCTTGAGGATGAAGCAGGCTACGTGGCGAGAAGCGGAGAACAAAAGGCTTCTCCGCGGTGGATGCTTTCCCACGGAAGCCAAGATAAAAAATATACAGCGTTTGCATCTTAGTATAACTAGCGCTTTATAAGCACGCTCACAGACCAATACACGCAGCCGCATCGCTTCAAGACCACAGGACTCAATCTAAAGAGCATTCCTGTGCTAACTTGCTCCTCCACGGGGACCTTAAACACTTCCGAGACCGAGGAATACCTGCTTCTGTCCCGTCACACCCCCTTGCCCCTTCCTCACCCATCACCCACGCAGTCACTCGGTATTTATTCTCTTCCATTTTATTTGGATTTCCCCTAAGCAGAGTCATTAATCTTCCCCGCAGATGCACAGCTCTGACAGCTAAGGTCTTGACACCTCCACTGCCAGCGAAGGACGTTCTCATACTTTTCTCCCCCGCCTTTTCTCTTTTTAAAGAAACCCTTCATACCTCACCAGCCACAAGGTTTTGATTAGAAGGTCATGTGAACTGGAGAGAAGGGGGCTGTGGGGGGAGGAAGGCAAAGGAAGAGGATGCAACTCCCACAAGGAACTCCCAAAGTCCCACTGAAAAGGTCAGCATGCTTTTGAGTCATCTGCACTGCTCCCCGACACAAAAAAATATACTCAGCCCGGCGCAGAGATACTTGATAAAGAGTCTAATGAAGTGGAAAGAGTGTTGTAGGAAAAGAATAGTCCTCTCTCATCCTGACATCCCATGATGCTCCATCTAGTTGCTATGGAGACTTAAAAAGAGAAGGGGGTTTTGTTGTCTTGAAGGGCCTTCTCCCTTCCCAGTAACCTTGACCTTTTCCAGGTTTGTGTGTTTGTGTGTGTATGTGTATGTATTTATAAAAAAAGAGATAAGGAATTCCATTTCTTCTTATCTGGTCATGGCTCACTGGCTGGCACTGATGCATGTGGGGGGCCGTCAGCTTGTCTCAGCGTGTAGATTTGGAGAGGATAAGAGCAAGAAAATACAGAGGGGAGCAGTTAATTAAGGCTGATATTGCAAAGGACATTGTTTGCTGAATAATGAATTCCATATGCTTCAGAAACACAAGTGCAATTAAAGGTGTGAGAGACGAAGGGCAGGAGAGGAGCCGGGGGTCATACATTACCATACAAAATGGCCCCACTGGCCCTCCAAAGCGAGGGGTTCAAACAAAAAAAAAAAAGCCACCGTGTATCACAACCGGAGATTATTTCTCATAAACAAGGCAGAGGTGTTGCTGCCGGTTCCCACAGGTGAAGAAGGGTTACCAGTAGTTGACAGCCATTAGAGAGTGATGTGAGAGTCATTTAGACAGCTTGAAAGTAGTTTGCTTCACGTGATGCCCAAAGCAAGATGAATACGGAGTTAAGCAGACAGGCTAACGCAGAGGAACGCCGCACACAAGAAGTTCATGCTCATGCCCTCCCCGTCACCTGAAGATACCATCTACTTTCCATTCGCAGCCCTACACTCAAACTAACAGGGATGCTCAGGGATGGGGCTGTCACTGGGAGCCCACCTTTTGCATCCTCCGTCGTCCCTCACAATACCCGACCCCCATCCACGTCCCACAGAGACGCCCTCCACCCTCCCCATCTCTTTCCCAAAGGAGAAGGGGAAGCCTGGTACTGGGGTTTGTGCCTTCAGCTTGGGTCCCCTCCTGGCTGGAGGCCACTACAGATGCTGCTGCTCGCTCTCCGTTTGAGGGCATAAGCCTCTGTGTCCCATCATGTCATGGGACAGACAAACAAGGGAGGAGAGACGATAGAAAAACTTATTATCTTGTGGGACAGAAGCCACAAAGCTTGGCTTAGAGAACTTTGATATCAAGACATGATCTGTCCCCTGCCATAACCTCTACAACAGAAGAGAAAACCAGCCAACGGACTCTAGCCAAGAACACAACCTCTTCCAGGGGCAAGACCTGGATTCCGATGGAGTGCTGCACAACCCCACCTTTAACAAACGGGGATAATTCCTGTCAGATAAGATGATCAGAATTTGACACCGTTTTGCACCTGGGTTTGCTCAAGTTGTAGATTAATGAGAATCTGATGTCTAGGAAGTCTTTGAACTCCTCTCAATTACCAGCAACAGAAGCGTCCCGGGGTCAGATTTCTAAGTCCTTGAGGGATTTAGCCTTTCTGTCCCTAAGGACATCCCGGATAAGGTTTACGGTCACCGGCAACCCTGTGTCTGTGCACTCCCTAAATTAACACAGCGCTGACCCAAGCACGATAAGGAATTCATCTAAATGAAGTCCCCGACGAGCAGCCTTGGCAGCTGTCTGTTCTCCACCCGCCAAGCCTGGGTGAGCTTTCTCAGCTCCTGACTTGACTTGAAGCAACTCTGCTCCGCTCGCTGGTCCTGACAGCTTCCCACATCACCACTCCAAGTGAGAAGAGTGTACAGGGGGGAAAAAAAAAAATCATAAAAAATTTATCGGAAAATATTTCTCTTTTAGCTGAGAGTGTTGTTGATACGATCGTCTTTTTATTTTCTACAAGACTACGTGCGCGCGCCTCTCCCCGCAACCCATCTCTCAAGCTTATGATCTGAACAGTCACCGGGGCTTGTTTGTCCATTCCCAGCCTGCCAAACCATTTTCAATAATAAGATCCATCTCCTTCTGCTCAAGGCTGCATTGTCTTCATATCCTCGGAGATCAGATGTCTGTTCTCCCTTTTATCACTTGAGCTGCACGTGTTTTGATTGTAAACACCCCGATAACGCTCTTGTTAGCCCCTCACAAGTGAAATAATAAAGGGTAGATAACATTTCTAGCCGTGATACTTATACTGTCATCCTACACTGAAATAACAAGGAGCAGACAGCCCGCGAGTCTGTCTTACTCCGATAAGGATCTTGTCACCATAGATACAAAAGAGATAAACTTTCTAAAATAATATCCTTGTTCATGTCACTTTGCTCAAGTTGGATAATACACAGCGCGACTCCTCTCCCTTTCCCCCACCGAGTGTATTTACGGTCCCTACCATCCCCGTCGCCGGTGAAACAAACCCTCGATGTGTTGTTACAAGACAGGAGTTCACATTTCTCACCCAGGTGAGAGCAGCTGACAGATAGCATCTCGCGGGAGCGCGTTCTGGGCGCATCCAGCGCGAAAACGGCTGTGATCGCCGGCACGTTGCCTGGCGGATCGGAGAACACACCGAACACCTCTTGTAGAAGGGTGCTACCCAACGCAGCCCAGACGAACACACGTTATCCCTACGCACAGACCCGCTGCATCCCCCCGTTCCCAAAACCCCCCCCAGCAGCATCAGTGCGGTCCACGGCAGCGGCAAAAGCAGGATGCCACTCGCTGCAGCAGGTGCCAACGTTCAGAGCCTCGTCTTTATCCATGGTAACTACAAGAGATGCTTGACATTTTGTGTTGAAGCATTTCTTAAATGAAAAATGGCTTTGCAATCAAAATGAATACGTGTGCAGGAAAAAAAAAATCTCCAATTGGGTTTCGAGTTGCCGGGCTTAGAAATTGGAAGCTGAGTGTTTCTCTAATAAAGTAAAATAAAACACAATAAAATTATAACAGCTATTCGAGAGACACACCGAGCAATTCAAAACTACTATAACCCTTGGGAGTTGCTTTTTTTTGTTTGTTTGTTTCGTTTCTTAGGAAAGTACTTTTAAATACTTAATAAAGTATTTTGAAGAACAAAAATATCCAAGGGAAATGTTTCTAAATTGACATTTTCTCTAAAAAAAAAAACCAACCCCAACAAGACGAAGTACCCGTTGGTAGTCTACCACGCTTAGCTGTCTCACTGCAAATGGCAAGAGGCAACGCCAAAGCAGCTGACATTTAGTGGTGACTGGTCTGTCCGGTCTCCCGGTCGTAGAAAATAGAAGAATTTATTCTCCTCGTGGTAAGTATTGACCCTGGCTTTGCTTCACTGAATATTTACCTCTCGGGTCAATAAATCATCATGTTCATCTCAATAGAAGTCAGTATCTGCTTATTATTATATTAACCTTTACAAGGCAGATAACAGTTGTTTTTCCCTTATTATAAGATATTGCACAAATTGGATAACTAAGAAAGATTTCTTTGCGATAGTATTTTTTTTCACTACCAACGTTTTTGCTCAACTCGAGGCACGCGAAACAACCCGCGTTTAATACACCGCGTGGAGCTGCCTTTCTCTTCCCAACCGCCTTTCAGAGAGCGCGTTAAGAGCCCTAGGAGAAGTCCTGGGGCATCTGGAAGACACGCACGTGTGGTGCCCGTCTTCTGGCCACCGTGAGAGAATTGCTGCATCGCTTGGTTGTCCTCGCAGGCAGCCGCGCGTGGTCAAGCTTTCGCCCCGGCCGGGCGTTAGCACCGGGCTTTACGAAAGCGCACGCAGCACGGAAGACACGGAGACCCAGCCAAAATTCGGGAAGAAAACAGATACGCGAATTGGCGAGGCAGGATGGCTAGGCAGGAGGGCAGATGGAAAGCACGAAGGCAGAAGGAAAGCAGGCTGACGCGCAGGCAAAGAAGTGAATCTTTGTCACGGGAAGAAAAGGCCAGGCGCTGAAGCCGAGCCCAGGCTCCGTTCACCAACACGCAGGAACGCGGAGGGGGGCGGGAAAAGAAGCAGGAGACACCTAGCGAGGCAGCGCTCGCTCCCCTCCTGTCACCAGCCTTCGTAGATTAAAGACAGCGTGGCACTGCTTCAGAGCCGCAGAAGACAAGTCTTGACATCCTGGCAAATTCATCCCTTCAATAAAAATAAATGACTTCCAAGGCTGCATGTGAGATATGGCTACACATATGGCTGGCACATTTTCCCGCATATTGCCTCAACCGCCACTATCTACCTCGCTGCTTTGTAAAGCAATTTGAGATACCGCTCCTTAGCTATTAAAGTTACAACATAAAATATAATTCCCCTTTATATCTTAAGCTCAAAAGCTCCTTTGATATCTACGCTTCTTCGCTGAAATCTAGATTTTAACTGTGCTTTCCTTCACATGAAAGCGCTGCCCACAGATGCCATCCAGACTTCCTATAGAAACTAAATACTGCCCACGCGTTTATCGTGTTTCAGTAAAATGGGATGGGATGGGATGCGTTTCGTTAACCTGGTACTCCGAGCGCATCTGCCCAGCGAGGGGTGGTTGGCCTTGGGTCGGTGCTGGGAGTGAGACGGGAGAAAGCTGAAGGGGAGGGGAAAAGTTTGAGCATCACGAAAAAGCCTGAATGAGAAGGATATTGGGACGGAGGGCAGAGCAGGGAAGAAACAGTACAAAGTCACGCCTGTCACCAGCGTAAAACGCCACTGGAATCTGCTGATCGACTACGGATCCAACTGCAGTCCCGAGCATCCCTCTGTTTATAAACACTCACTTCCAAAAGCTTCTGAGCTGCCCAACAAAAACAAACTCCAGCCATGATATGCGATAAACAGGAAACCAGCCCGAGTAAACACCGCAGTGGGAACAAAGCCTGGAACAGCAAACACAGAGCCCCAAGGGACAGATACCACAGAAAACAGGAGGAAAGCACGCTCTCCTGCGTGGTACGGACACCAACGGCCAAGCAAAGGAGGAAGAGCTCCACCAGGTTTTCCGGCAGCGTGGAGAACCAAGACGAGCTTTACAGGTTGGCAGCAACCCCCTTGGAAAGACTTTGGGTTTTTCATCTTCAAAATACAAGAGAACCACAACGGCAGGCACTTGAGCTAAAGGGCTGGTGCCCGCCATAAAATCCAGGGTAATCCAGGCGGATGCGGAAGCCCTCTCAGCAAATGGCGGCTCCAGAGAAAAGCCAGCCAAGAAGCAGCTGTTCCTCCTCTCCTCTCCGAAGCCTGGCTTCGGACAAATCCCACTTCACCCAAGGTACCCGACTTCTCCAGCTGAGGAAACTCTTCCAAAGTACAACGTGTCTAGCTCCCTTCACTGGGGAAAGGATGGGCTACCGCCCGCTCAGCTAACTGGAGAACAATTTGTCTGTCGCCCCCAGAGTGGAGAAGGCAGTGTCAAACACCATGAAAAACCATAGCTGGGGACAAGCTGCCACTACCTTGTTCCTTGGAAAGATGCTGCTAGATGTGCCGAGGGACAGGAAGGATGGCCACACAGGGGACAGCACCACTTTACAAGCTTCCAGCCATTGAAACACACCCATCCTACCTCCAAAGTCCAGAGCCTGAAGGACATCCAGAGGATGAAGGACACCTAAGCTCAAGGGCACGTTTCATGCTGATGGTGCTTCACCGCAGGGACAAGGATGAGGATCCCAAACCCGCATCCCAGGGACAGGAGGCTTCCCTCCCTAACGGGAAGGCAGTGGCAGGGCAGCGCATGCTCTGCGGCACAAACACCGCCTGGGATGACGGGCTTACATCCAGCCCAAAAACTTTTGGCTTTTTTTGTCTTGTTTTTCATGGGATGGACCCGAAGGTTTTCCTGCTGTGCTCTGAAAAGGGCAGAAACAATAACTTTTGCAATTAGCACTTGGCAGAACAAGCTCCTGTCCACAATAAATTAACGGAACCGACTAGGGAAGAGGGAAAAATAATCAGATGCCATAAGGTAAATGCCGGCTCTGCCAGCGTATGAGCAGAGGTCTTTCTGGAGCACGGTCACTCTGGGACTTCCTGCTGGGTCTGAGGTGGGACAGGCAAAGGCTTCCTCTCCCAGTGCCCAAGCCTTGTCCCAGTCAAGGGAGGGCAGGAAAGTCAAATCACACTGCTTTTTGAAGCCTGCCGTATGAAATTTATTGCCTCGCTCTCACCCTCCTTCGTGGAAACCACACCCCAACAGGGCCTGCCAAGGCACGGGATGGTCACGGATCAGTTCCCTCAAGAAATGAAGCTCTCAGCTGGGATACGACGGGTGGATAGCACCGCGTTACAACCTTTTCTCTTAGCTCCGCTTGTTCAAAGGCTTCAAATTGCTCCACGTCACATCTTGCGTCTGTAGGACACAGAGGGTCCCCACCTACCGCTGCACCTGGAGAGCCCATTCGTTCCCTGTGACGGGGACATTGCGGAGCAGTGCTGCTTACCCCATAAAAGCTCACCAAACCTTCTTTCAATAGAAAGAACACGGCCAGGGAGGAGCAGGCTTACCTGATCAAGACACAGAGCTGTAACCAGTGCCACTTACTGAGACTACAGAGACCACCAGGATGGGGACACGCAGCATAAAAGCTTCCCGAGGTTGAGCTGTCCTCAGCAGCTTACACAAGAGCAAAGATGGCCTGAAATAGTAAGAACACTGATTCTTCAGCCCCTGCCTTGTCAACGTCCTCTGGCCCTCCATCCAACTGAAGCAGAAAACTGTATTTCACCTTTCGAAAGATATTTGATCCGGCGTCCCATGAAAGATCACTCCGATGCTCCATTCAAATTGGCTTGGACGTGAGAGATGCGGCGTGCTTCAGAAAGCGCGTGAGGAACCATAAACCAGGCAAAATGATAAACAGCATCTTGTCAAGACGGGGAGATGTGCCTGGTGGGGTTCGGCAGAGATCACTGTTAGACCCGTCTTCCGTCACCTCTTCATTAACGAGCTGGAAAAAGAAGTAAAGAGCAAATAATAGAATTGGCAGACCACGCTATATTAGGAGGTGTTGTCATCACCAGGGAAGGACAGGAACATAAAACAAATTAGGAGACGGGTTAGAAATCAGGGTAGAAAACAAAGAACAGCAGAGAAAAACGTCTGTCCAGATAGATTTACAGAGGAGATGAAATCCATTCAAGCAACCAGAAATTCTGCTCTGCAAAGGGTTTTGGTATTTCAAATTTGCAGGCGCTGTTAAATGAAACCCAAAACTGTCCCATGAAAGAAAGTGACTGCCCATGGTTCCATATCGGACAATTATTAACTGTTTGATGGGGTTTTTTTCTGCCTGGAAAGGAAACTCTCCAAAAGTCAGAAGCTCACGAACGTTGTAGACAACGCAGACCTGAAGATCTGCCCCCACGGGCATCCCCACAGTTACCCCCTCACCCCGGAGGGGTCCGGTCCCATTGCTCGGTATCCAAAAACACTGGGGATGGGCGGTTGGTCTGATCCACAGCCTCACAGTATATCCAACTTTCACCTCCCAGGCTTTCCCCCCCCGCTTCGGCAGCCCTGCAGGAGCAGGTCAATGAACAGCTGATTGGAAGCGTCGTTTTTAAAGCCACACTTAAACCGTAACACCGCGAGGTGCATTGATAGTTCACTCAGGTATCTCCTGCAATCCATCTGGACGCGGGCGCAATAGAAAGAACAAGATTTTAAACAAGAGAGATGCGCACGCAAACGGCCAACAGGACTAGGAGGGCTGAAGAAATATACAGCTCTGGTATTTTAGTGTGTATAGATACGTATATTTCTTTTTTAAGTATTAGATTTTACAGTATTAGATGGATAGGGAGATGCTCAGAAATCTTTGAAGACGACATGATGAGCTCTCAGTGTGAAAGATCAACTCTACCCAGAAATTTCTCCCATTCTCCCTCGCTTTCTCCTAGTGGATTAGAGAGACAGCACGCCGGACTGCAAATGAATACCCAGCCAGGGCTGGCCCTCTCCCAAGCCTTAAATTGTTCATAGCCCATTCGATCTCCGCTTACAGCCTTGGATCCGCTAATCAAATTGCATCTTCTTTCAGTAGTCGGACATTTTTTTCCTTTTAAACACCACCTTATCTCATCTGCACCATTTGCATTTTGTGAAGTCTACACGTGGTACGAGAACGCCGTAAATCAGATTTAATAAAGCAAAGAGCTCTTATCTAAAGCTCAGCATTTTTTTTTTTTTCTTTAAGCACGCGTACGTACGCTCAAAGTAGGAATTTGTGAAAATTGTTTTGGACCCTGTTTTGTTCTCAAGATTTAGGGGACAATGTGATGCTAAGTTGTGGCTGGGGTGGAGTTTCCGTGTTTGTGCTACCATGTTGTCTTCTCCGCTTCCCACCCCATGGGGCGGAGATGCTGCTGTGACCTCTTTCCTCACTCAGGTAGCAGACTGCCTGGGCTAAGCACGGTTTGCGTGATGACACGTGGTCAGCAGGAAGAGGCACCACAGCTCACGGGGCTTATGAGAGGCAGCGGTGGCACAGTAAGAAACCCAGAAGAGCTCTGCACGTCCTCCAGTACCTGCGCAGCTAGTGCGGCCTGATGGGTACGGTACGCCGGAGCAATGCCAAGTGGCACGATGGACTGCTTAGGAGTACTTGGCTGCTCCTCAGTTCTCAATTGGCTCCTGCTGTGCTCATCCACTTTGATTCCCCAAGAGGCCAAGGACTGACGCACTGTCCCTCAGGTCACTGGAAAGGAGGGACCCTTGCAGGCTGCTGCAACTCGCCGTTTCCTGATCTATAAATATTTTTCTCCTTTTAATGCTTAATTCATGCATCAGAGAACATGCCTTTTCCCCTCTGTGCACAAACCTTGGCTTTTAATTGCAAGATTAAAGATCCCATTAAAAAAAGAAGTTCTTAGAGATTATTAACCAAAGGTTTTAGGAGAGGACCCTGATCCTCCTTGCAAAGACCTATCACGCAGGCCCATTTTAACGTGGCGTATCAAACTGGACGCACATTTGCTCTCATTCANTGCTCTCATTCTCCAGGAATTCCTTCCTCCACGCCTGCAATTTCTGCTTGAATTTGATCTCCAGTTTCCCTAGATCGTACCTATTGGTGCACCTACTGCGTAGGTGAAGTTTGGACCTTGTTCTCCATCCTACCTCTGAACCCTGGCGGAAAGCAGCCGTGTTACCTCCGCTGCCTCTGCCGGCCCGCTAACCAGCTATGGTAGACATCACCTATGAGACAGAGGATTCGGAGGTGTTTTTTGTCCAATACTCACACAGGATCCTTTGAAAGAATCACCCCAAACTGTATCGAAAAGCCAATTTCTGCTTTCTGGTCCTGGCGTGACCAGACTGGGGCCATCTTCTGTCCTAGTCCTCATCCTGCAGGGTTTGAAGGAGGAGTAGTGGCCCCACAGGACCCAGGCTGAAGAGAGAATCCCGGCCACCCCTGCCACGCGTCTCTGAGCGGTTAGCAAATTAGAGTCAGGGTGAGGTCAAAATACAGACCTGGATCTGCTTGGTGTAATTTTACCCAAATCAACAAACACAAAAAGGGGAAGAACCCCCC
>RSEF01000009.1:3960641-3983412 GCA_003993805.1 Himantopus leucocephalus
AAAAAAGCAGCCCCACTCTTCCTTCCCAATCAGGGCGAGCACGCTGGCCGGAGCCCTGATTAAGATCCTCATCATGGACGAGCTCCGAGCTGACCCGCCCTCATCAGACATTGCAGTTCGGTTGGAAAAAAAAAAAAGCAGCTAATTCTGACGGCAGTGAAGAGGAGGGGAATTTACTCTGATCTGCGATGACCCAGACTTCACAGCCATTCAAAAGGCACAGCAACAGCCATTAAAAACTTCACTTTATACACTGAAGGGGCTCATAAAGAGAGTGTGAATTCACGGAGCACTGGCTCGGAAAGCCTATTCCCTGGGTGTCCTGCAGACTGCTATTGTCTGAAATATGGAATAAAAGGGAGGTTCATATTTTACTTCAGACTTATTTCACTCTTCCCTTGTTTTCTCTGCGGGCCGACTAAAGAGGAAGTGATTTATAAGGGGAAAACAAGGGGAAACGGTTCTAATTAATTGGCCATAACCGTTACAGCTGTACTGGCATCCAGCAAGACACAGGGCAACAGCGCTGAGACAGAGACGCAGTACCACTGGAAGTTTCCCCAATAATGCCGCTTCAAACCAGAATAAAATGACCTTTTTGCCCTCGCAGCACTGGTGGAGACCCCTTGTACAAGGCTGCTGGCACCTGACCTGTCCTTTTCCAGCCGGAGCGGGGAACTGAAGGGGTCTCCCAGCTCGAACCTCTGCTTACAGCCCCTCCGTCCCCTCTCCAGAGGGGGCTCAGAGTTCATTTTCACACCGGCTGAAGTTCAGGGTGTAGGAAGCTTAGCAAATCTCAACCTCAAGCCCAGGAACGAGAGGTTTGAACACAGGGCTAAGGCCCCTGCCTTCACCAGAGCCCACCGTCTCACAGCCGGGAGGAGACCACGGGGGTCCTCTGCTGCACTGCAGAGCCAGAGGAAAAAGAGAAAGGCTCTTCCGTGTCCAGAAATAAATGTGTTTCTTCTGCTTTCAGCAACGTTATAGCCAGGAGAACGGGCCTCTGGGGAACAATAGATCACACGTTGCAGGTGCCTGGTTTTAGGAGGGGGAAAACTCTCCAGTTTTCCTGAGCCCATATGCCAGAAGTTCTGTAACCAAAGTTCAGCTTGACCTCAGAGGGCTGGCCCGCTCTACGGGAGGAAACAGAAAGCTGGGCATAATCGGAACAAGCTCATAATTAAAAGCGCTTTAGCCTTTATGAGCTCCCAGATGGCACAGCCGCAGCGGAACACCCAGTCTCCATTTTACCTCGTTCCGTATGNCGCAGCGAAACACCCAGTCTCCATTTTACCTCGTTCCGTATGGAGCAGCGCAACGGCAATGAACAGCCCGGCATCTGCCGCCGGCAGAAAGAGGGCGGCCGACACCGGAGCAGAGGCAAATACAGCGCGCTGCACCCCAGCGTAACTCCTGGCACCAGGTTACCCCCGCTGTGAGTCCCTGCAGGGGGGTTTTATGGGTAGAAGGTGTGGGGAGCAGCTAACCAGGACAACCTTTAGTACCGGAGTCAAGTAAGAACGGGCTTTCCTACTTACCCCTCTGAAGCATCCCGTCCCGGGACCCACGGAGGTGCTCCAGGAAGAAAACCAGGCTCCTGCCAGCTCTCCCACCACAGGAGCAGACACTGTACCTTACTGAGCGCAACAAGCTCCAGCTTCTACAAGTTAGAAAAAAAAAAGAGACACTAATATTTGCCCAGCACTTATCCAGCGCTGAGCACTATTATTCTGTGCCATACGAGATTAACGCAAACAGATTGCTTTGTGGACTCACTGCTTACTGGCGTCCCTAGGCACATATCCCTCTGCGTGCTTTGAAAAAGGTCTCAGGACATGACCTTGCATATAGCAGGCAGCCCGAGCCGCTCCAGGAGGGCCCCGTTTCTTCTCCACCCGGGATCCAGGCAAGCCACAACCTTTCCCAGGGAGCCTGTCTGATCATCTGCTCCATTTGGGAGCACGATAACATCAGGACTTCGTGTTTCAAACTCCCAGTGCAGCCTGGCGTCTTCAGGAGGTGGTGGATCCCTCGACAAGCCGCCCACCCTGCTTCCAGCCAAGACACTCCAGCAAGGCAGGAGTTCCTGGGAGTTATTTATTTGCACCTACAGGGGAGGGAAAGCAATTTCTGGGCCTTCTTGGCAGATTTGGAAAAGCAATAGCCACCCAAAAGATAGGACAACGTACCTGACCGGTGGGGTGAGATGTTTCTGCAGGGAGGCAGGTGCAGCAGGATCCGTGGGGAAGAGAGAAGCTTCCTCCCAATGGAAAAGCCCCAGGCAACTGCTGAGGACGCGGGCACAACCACCAAAGCCTACCTTGAGAACTGAAAAAAAATGGAAAAAAAAAAACAAGTTGAAAAAAAAAACCCACGTCATCTTGAGAAAAAGATTTCAGAACAGCTGAGAAAAAAAAGGGAAAAGAGGAATAATAAACGGTGATTTGAGAGCTTGAAGGAGACAAAGAACAGCATAAAATAAGCTGAAGGACAAGCACTCCTCTCTGCTGCTAGGCTGAAGCAGCTCCGTATGGCCAGCTCGGGAGCAACAGGACAGAGACCTTGCCTAGGCAAGAGCGGCAGCGTGCGCTGCTAAGGGGACATTAGACAAAGCCTACTGCTTTTGGATGTGGCAAACGGGCCGTGTTACGGACAGGTGCAGAGAAGACAGTATTTAATCCTGTTTTCTGCAGCAAACTCCAATAGACTGCCCCTGCTGACCACTCTGGAGAACAGTAGCCGGCCTATTACCAAACCCAAAGTATCCAAGTTGTACATCAAGTCAACTATGTGGAGAGACGAGGGCTGAACAGAAGTCAAGAATACCGCGTCTGGCTGCTCTTCTGCTCCTTCGGCAGGATGGGGCATCAACTGCTTCTGGGAGGGACAGTCCCACCAGCCATCCAGAGGCAGAGTCCGTATCGCCAATCTGAAGACCTGGGGTCAAACCTGGCACCACCTCGGAGAGTCAGAAAGAGTCGGAGGTGGAGGGGACGTGCTGGGGAGGAGGACTGCCGAGGAACGTGCTAATGGCTGTGCCGTGCTCCTGTGTTTGTACAGCTGGTCCCAACGTGCTGCTAAACCGCGGCCGTGGGGGGAGGCAGGACATTTTTGCACGGGCTAGTCATTCTTCATCTGTCGAGCTCCAAGCAGAGGTTTCAAACACTCAAGTGTACACTTGAGACAGCACCTGGGGAGGCCTCATCCCATGTGTGGGGGAGGGAAGACAAACGCTGCCAAGATCTTGCTCCTGCTCCTCATAAAGAACAACGCAATCAAGTCAAATTGTGATGACTGCTAGTAAAGAAGGCTGAGCGAGCCGTGGCCGGCAGAGGAGCCAAGCACAGTAAAATTATGCTCTCCCGGGCTGTGAGCAGGCTTTGAACCCACGACCTTCACCAGGCGATGGTGACCTTCACCCAGAAAGTTCCCACCACTTTGGCCCTCCACGTGCCAGCCCTTGTAAGGTCTGAATTTCACACTAGCAAGTCTCAAACCCAGTACACAGGTTCCTTACACAGAGGGCAGGAAGAGTTTAGGTTCAAGAGCCATGCAAAGGGAATGCAGACCAGTGTCTTGCATCCCATCTTTCTCTGCAGCTCAGCGTGCAGGTCCCAGGACACACAACGCATCCACACAAGGGTCCTCTGGCACAGGGAAGCCCCCATCTCTTTCCAAAGAAAGCAGTTTCGGAGAGGACGTGAAGACTGTCCTCATGCTAGAAAAGAATCTCAAGCTGTGAGGTGGTGGCACGAGGATGTTTCAAGGTGGGAAGGCTCCTGTTCCAAAGGCCCTAGACACAGACACACCATGGTCCATTTGAATGTCCAGCTCCGTGCTTACAACCAGGCTGCTCTCAGAGCATCTCAGGAAGCGAGATGGGGTCAGCCACAGGCTCACATGCTCCCGAGGAGCAACTGGAAGTTACGCAAGGCTCTGCTAGGCCAAAACTGAGCCATTGTGGCTCAGACTCCCACCAAAAAAAGAAGGCTCAAGCATCAGATGTGCCCTAGGCAGCTAAGTCCTTCACCCACACACCCCTCACTCCAGGAGGGCCTCTGCTAAACAGCATTATGGCTGCTATCACTGCTTCCATGCTGCAAGTACCCATGAGAAACCACCCTCATGGGGAGCAAGGGTCTGGCCCACACGATATAAGCAAGAAAAAAGCAATCCCAAGCTCAAGAAGCACAAGAGCAGGCAGCAAATAGGTGACAGACCTCCCGGACCTCGTATTGAAAGGAATCATCCCTTGCAACTCGTCATCAGCTCCTGCTGACTGCCCCTCTGCTGATTGAGCCGGTCAGACGGCCCTGAAAGAGCTGCGCAATCACATCTCACCAACATCACTCATTTTTTGAAAAGGGTTTGGATGTTTAATCAGATTTTTGATCCCCCACTTTTCAAGCATTTTCCCAAATTCCTGGAGGCTTTCGCTTCACGTTAACTACCCCAGCAGAAGGGTGGATTTTTCACCTTCCACAAAGCAAGCAGAGCCCCGAGCGATCCCTCGTACAGGATTTCATAGGTAGCGAGCTGGGGGAGGGGGGAATCTCCCAGTCTGATGCACTTTCACAACCTTCTAAGACATCTTTTCAAGACTTGCCTACGTCAATTCAACTATGGTTATCAAAATACACACGCCGCAGGGCAAAACCAAGGAGAAATGCAACTACCTTGGATCAGCGAGGCAGCCAGTGAGCGCCAACAACAGACTGGCGTGACGCAGCCCGTCTGGGGAATCGCATATTACAGTCCACAGAGATTAGGTACTCAAAACATGAATCCCAGACCCAGCTTATTCCCAGCCTGTAAGGAGCCAACGGGGTCTCACCCTGTGCTGTTTTCTGTTACATGCACTACGACCAGCGCCGATAATATCTGCTAGTAGCGTTATCCCTCAGCATCACCCCGTTCCCTATCAGCCTCCTCTGTATGCGACCATCGAGATGGGGCTAAGAACAGTTCAGCTGGATGGCACCTACAATGATCATCTAGTCCAACCGCCTGACCACTTCCAGAGCTGACCAAAAGTTAAAATGTGTTATTAAGGGCATTGTCCAAATGCCTCTGGAACACCGACAGGTTTGGGGCATCGACCACCTCTCTAGAAAGCTTGTTCCAGTGTTTGACCACCCACATTCAAGTACCTGAACATCTTTTTTTAAGTGGCGGGGCCCAGAACTGCACACAGCACTCCAGGTGAGGCCACACCAACCCCGAACACAGCAGGATAACCATCTCTTTTGACCGGCTGGTCGCGTTGTGTCTGATGCGCCCCAGGATGCGGTTTTCCATCTCGGCTGCCAGGGCACGCTGCTGGCTCCTACAGAGCCTGCTGCCAACCAGCATCCCCGGGTCCCATTCTGCAGGGCTGCTCTCCAGCCACTCCCCTCCCAGTTTATACTTAGAACTGCAAGTTCTCTTGTCCGTCAAGACAGTCAAGAGCACCTCCCCGTTTAGCATCATCAGCAAACTTACTAATGGTGCATTCAACGCCTTCATCCAGATCACTGATAGAAATACTGAAGAGAAGTGGACAGGACTGTCCCTTTGTGACCCCACGTTGACTGTGCCTGATGATTGTGTTGTCCTTCAAATTCCTTTCAGTAGTGCCCAGTATGATGCCCAGTTTTTTCCCCAGGCACTGAGGTTAGACTACCAGGTCTGTAGTTTCCTGGGTCTTCCCTCATGCCTTTCTTGTAAGCTGGAATGACATTGGCTAGCTTTCAGTCAGCTGGGACCTCCCCAGACTCCCAAGACCTCAATCACCTACCAAAGAAGGGTTCTGCTGTAACATCCACTCGCTTCTTCAGTGCTCTGGGACGAATCCCATCCAGCTGCATGGACTCACGGACATTCAACTGACCATAACTTGCCGTTGTTTCTTGTCAGTGTTGGTCTTAATGCAGCTGTTGACGCGAGGGGTTGGTTGATCTGACCTTGGTGAGAGTACTTGCACGGATTCCTCCTCTTCTATCTCATCGTGCCCTTTGCCTGCCATTCCCAGAGCACCATACCCGTTCTGTAAAGACAGATGAGAGGGCAAGGAGGGGTTCCTCTTACAGCTGCACGCAGTAACTTGCTTCCACCCCTCCCCATCCCTCATAACACATCCTCCATCCTGGCAAGAAACAGGGGCCGACCTCGGCAGCGGCCATGCCCAGTTGCCTTGTGCATACCAGAGATGGTAGAACACAGTTCCATTGGCCGATCTCCTCCTCAGGCTCTCAGATGCTCCTCCAGTCTGCCCACCTGCTCCAGGCAGAGCACCTCATCTACCTGTGCTCACACAACGCGGACTTACTGCGTTTTGCACGCTCACTGTTCCATCCCAGTGGCAGCACGCATCTCCCCATCCCATCCAATCTACAGAAGAAATGCTAATCCATGTTACAATTTTTTTTTTTTTAAACCAGAAAAGCTGGAAAACTTTCCTACGCTGACATCAATTAAGCAGCAGAACAGCGTCCCTAATAAGGTGGTTCAGAGCGCCATCGATAGCCCCATTTTAGAAAAAAGTGTGAAATACGGTAGGGAAGCTCATCCCTGGGAAAGCTCCGTGGACTACAGCGGTCCCAGCAAGATATGGCCATGTGAAGAGCAAAGCCCTGATTCTGCAAGGTGTCCTTGGGACCCTATTATCAGGGATTAATAAGGCATGATGCAAACACTTACTTAAATCTGATTAGATCAATAGCACACTGTAAATCACTTCTATAGGTTTCCTATAATACTTCTATATACTGCAGTTATCAGCAAGACTCTACTGTAAAATCGTCTGCCTCGAAATTTATTTGAAAAAGTACCTTTTACACTCTATTAAAAAAAGCAAACCGACTCTTTTATTCTCTTCCAGCTGAACTTACCGAGCAAAAGCTCGGGGAACAGCATGCGGTTTTGCAAAACAAACATTTTTGAGACCGTGCTGCCTGCTTTATCACCTCCTGCAAGGGGAATGCCACTNCTTACCGAGCAAAAGCTCGGGGAACAGCATGCGGTTTTGCAAAATAAACATTTTTGAGACCGTGCTGCCTGTTTTATCACCTCCTGCAAGGGGAATGCCACTTCCATCCCCGTTTCCCCCTCAGCCTCCCAGCCACGCACGCCGCAAGAAAAAAAAAAATGCTGCTGCTCTCTGTGACTTACTGTTGGTAGGACATAAGCAGAAAGCAGGAGCGCAGAAATAGCGAGGGGNGGACATAAGCAGAAAGCAAGAGCGCAGAAATAGCGAGGGGTGGGGAAACCACGCTGGTTTGGTGATGACAAATAAATAAATAATAAATACCACGGCGGAGATTTGCACTGGGTTTCAGGAACTCCTCCTGCACCAAATCTGGGCAGAGAATTTACAGCAAATTAATGAAACTAATTTTCTGACTGGAATCATCATGTGTGAATTATCATGTCTTTACTCATTAAATAAATTATCTGTGTCTTCCAAGACATTAAGAACGCATCATAAATTACAGCCCTTCATAAATAATTTGTTTTTGCCTGGGTTTAAACATAGAGGGAGAATAAAGGGAAAAGGAAGAAAAGAATACAAGAGACGAGGGAAGCAGAGAGGCAAAAGAGAAAAGCACAAAGAGGAGGGAAGCGAGTGAAATGGAGAATCAAATGAGCAGAGAGAAGAAAAGACAAGTAAAAGCCACGTGAAAATGGAAACATGCGATATGGCCAGCTCAGAAGGGAAGGAAATGAGGAAGAAAAAAAGGAAGCGAGGGGATGAAAGAGGACAGGCAGGAGAAGCAGCACCATGAGAGCTTTGGGGTCCACGCTAATTGCGGCTTGGTGAACGTGGCAGGGAATGAGCTGCTAATATCCCAATCCTCTCGTGACTTTTATAAATGATTTCGTTCCAGTCGAGCTTGTTTCATGTCAATGAGTACGAACGGTCTGTCCAACAGACAGCCAAAACGGAATGCCAGCGAGGGAAGCGCACTTTGTCACGGAGCAGTGACAGTATTTGCTAAAAGGGGCCCCAGAATTTATAAACGACAACAGAAAGGTAACGGCAAGGCCTGAGGGTCAGGGAGACACAGCTCCCCCATGGCTTACCGGCCGAACGGGGGCAAACTCACACTGCTCAGAGTTCTGTTGGGAGATGCTGCTGCAGATCGTGCCAAGAGCGGGCACGGCGTGGTCTTCCGATCGCATCGTTGCTCTGCCTGGGACAGCTCGAGTCCACGTCGTGGAGAAACGCAGCATATCCGCACAGGTGAAGCCTCCTTAGGACGAGGAGGTGATACACCGATGCAGACCACGTGCTGTCATCCGGCAGGACTTCTGACCAGATACCATCCAGGACACCAGGACCAAGCAGTTAGCAACAGCTTAATGCTAACGCCTTGCTAAGGACAAGTACAACTTTTAAGACGTATTAGAGAGCCTGCTGCTCTCTAATAAGAACGTACCAGTAAAACTAACATCCATAGAGTGGTGGGAGCAGCTCCTTTCTCAGCCACGCCTTTGCCAGCTTCTGGAAGATGGGTTTCCACCTTAGTTCTTGTGCCAGTAGGACAGATACACGTCAGCATCATCAGTTGCATGGCAGGCTTCCTGCCACAGTGCAAGAAGTGAACCACGTTCTGCGAGGAAGAGAGTTTTGTGCCTGTTTGCCCGTACATGGCAAGAGCCCCTCTGCATGGAGAGTTGGACTAGACGATCATCGCCAGTTGGACTAGACGGTCACTGTAGGTCCCTTCCAACTGAAATAGTCTATTCTATCGAACAGGCAAGTTGGCAAGAGAAAGTAAAGCCTTCCTACTGAGCAAGACCCTTGCCCTGAAAAGTATGAGCTCGGATTTAGGGAGATTTCTAATGAGAATTGCTGAGCTGGACGAAGTTTAGCAGCTGTGATGGTGATGAAGAACAAGTCTCTCGGCCTTTGCCACGGGACACAGCACAGCCACATGACCTTTTACTGGCAGATGTGAGCTCGCTTTGAGATGGCCAAGAGTCACGCAGCCAAACTAGACTTGGGCGCCAAGCCTAAGCCCAGTTTTTTTGCCTCTCAGTGAAACTCATTAGCTCAGCACCACAGAACTGCAGCCGCGATGAGGTTTTTCCTGGCCAGCTCAGAGCACAGGCACACATCTGCCTTCAAAACCTTACGTGGCCGTTCCCTTGCGACGTCTCTTAAGCCAGCTGTGGTTTACGCCCTTGCTTGATAACCCTGAGGTTTTTCCATCCTCGGTCCCAGGGTCTGGCCGTGTCAGCGCCTGCGGCCGGGCTCAGGGACAAACAGGACAGGGTCGCAGCGTTGGTCCACCTGGAGCCTCCCGGCTCACAGAAGGGTGTTTCTGCAGGATGCTGGAGGACGGCCAGTTCGAGGAGCTCTTGGAGAACGAACGCAATGGCAGCTGTTTCCTATTTGGAAGCGGAAGGGCTCCGATCTCATCCCGTGCAAGCTAGTCAGGACGAGAAGAACGTTTTCCCTTTTTCTCTTCCAAGTCAAAACCCCACCTAGGGTACATGCAGGCTCAGAAAGTTTCCTCTGCTAGCACCGAAATGCAAAGGCAACAACAAACGCAAAGCCACAGCAGCATAAGTCCCTGAACATCCAAGATCAGTTCAAGCAAAACATCTCCGCCTGCCAAGGCTCAAACAGCAGTGGATGGCACCGGGTTTGCTGCCTCAAGTCCCTACCGGGGCACCCAGAATGAAGCTCACCTGCAGCACCCATCTCTTGCCTGGTCTCCCGCCAGCCTTCCCCAGCCCAATGGTGGCCATACAGCAAGCACCGTATAGGTTCTTCTTGCAAAAAAAGAGCCTTTCCTTTCTCTGTCCAGACCATCTATGCCCAAGACTGCCGCAACCGCTCCCCGCAGGCACGGGTCACAGCACACGGGCTTTTCCCGCCTCTTTGAAGCCGCACAACTCCCTCCCGCTTCCAACTTGGCTCCTTCTAAAAGGAGTGACCCCAAACACCACGCAAGCTGCGATATAACCCAAGCCTGCCCTTTCCATCCTTTCCACCCCAGCTGCTCTTCCCATAGGTGTCCAGCCCAAACCCTCATACCCTCCTTCCCCATGCTGCCCTGACCATCCCGCTGTCAACCAGCCCTCAAGGGAGGTAACGTTTCACTGACTCCAGCAGCTCAGGAGGGAGGCCAGTGCCAACTGGTAATGGGAAAAGCCTTTCCCAGAGCGGTCTCCAGCTGATTTTAGGAAAGGTCAGAGCAGCCAAGCTGGATCCCACCACCTCCGCACAGCCAGCATCATCCCCGGGAATATTTATCTCCCTTTTCCTTGGATGAACGACTTGCTTGGTTCTGCTTTCTGTACACTGCCCAAGGACTCTGCAGATGCCTCTTTTTCCATCACCAGTTCAGTGTTTTGAAACCCTTTTCCTTTTTCAAAAGGAAAGAAAAAGGGGGATTTCCATCAGTTCCCGAAGTAACAAGTGAGTCCAGCCAAGTGTGAAGCAGGTCACTCTCCTCCTTCGCAGCTTTTCGCGCCATGTGTTTTGTGTCAAGGCCGTGACAAGAGCTGGCCCCTCGGGGGACGCTCGGCGGAGCCAGCTGCCGCAGCTTTTGTTTGCCCGCGGCCTCGCCGCGCACGCCTCTGCGCCGTCCCCAGGTCCCTTCCCTCGGTCTGGAGCCAAGGCACATCTGCCCCGCAGCAGGCGCGCCGCTCCTTCCTCCCCGCTCCGCGAGGATGGAGAGCCAGAGATTTATGCACTCCGCAATTTTTCTGTGCTCTCAAGAAGGCTGCGGAGGGAAAACTTCGCCCGTCACAAAAGCCTCCATCTGCGAGTTTATTTATCCATGCTGGGAAGGCTGTTTATTCTGTTTCTGGGTGGAAACTACACTGGGATCACGGCTTAATTCTATTGTTTGTTGAATTAATTGCTCTGTTTGATCGGCCTTTCTCCCGTAATGCTTGGGAACGAGGCGTTTTCGCTGCAATGTGGGAATGGAGAGGGTTGAAGCTGTTTCTCCCTGGCAGACGAACACAGCCCAGTACGCAGTCAGCAAGAGGGGCTATTTTGGGGACAGCACGTGAGTTGCCTGATGCAGATACTGTCGCAGAAGTATGCGTTCGGTGAGGTCTGGCATCCCAGGGAAAGGGCACGGGCCAAAAGCAGGGGAGCATATGGACACAGAGGATACCTGCTTGGTCTTTCCTTTCTTTTTCCAGCAGCCACTTGCCCAGCCAGCCCTCCCGGGGTCGGTGTGCCCCAGAGGGGACCTGCTGCTGAGGCTTGGTCCCTCACCGACCTGCGGCCCAGGGTGGCCCACAACCTCCTCTCCAGCGATGAGAGCACACATAGTGGATTTTCCAGGTCACCTGGTGAATCACAGGATGCAGAGCAGACAAGAGGTCAGCATTTTTTTCATGTTGGAACACTTTCACCCTCATTTTCATTCCCGGCTTTTTTTTTTTTTTCCCCTTTTCCTTTTTACATTTTGCCAGCAAACACCCAGCTCAAATGAACTCCTGCTCGTTTCACACTCTTTTTCCACTTTCACAATCTTTTTAGGTTTCATACCTGCCTCTCCCACTTCCCCCACACACTTCCTTCTGCCCGCTGGCCTTTGAATGAAACACAATAACCAGTGGCCGCGGCCGAGACGGCATTTCCCACACATATGCGTGCGCCTTTTCCTTTCCCCTCTTCCTTTCTGCGAAACGAAACCTGCATCAGGACTCCTAACGCACTGGGGTCAGCGCTCTTCCACCAACCCTTACCCCAGGCAGGGCATCTCTCCACAAGCCGTAACCGTCTGTAGAGCCTTCTCTACCCAACACAAGAACCAACACTAAACACGATGGATGTGGTCAACCACATGACCACCCTCCCACCACGTCAGCAACATCCCAAGATAGCAGCTTGGTTTCTCCCACTAACTGGGCAACCCAGTAGAGTTCAGGAAGCATCTCAGGCCAGGAAGGCAAGATCCCTGGAAGACCGATCCTCCAGACCTCATCCTGCCCCTTCTCCTACCCTCTGGAAGCTCTGGGAATCTCCCTCCCACGGCAGAGTGTGAGCTGCTGGAGACAGGAAGATGTTTCAATCAGCACATCTCTCGTGTTGGAGTCAGACCCGTTCCTTACTGATAAGGAATGAATACTGTCTGTGTCTGTCCGGGTGCGTGTCTCTCTCTCTCTATTTCTCTTTTCTCCTTCATAAAGCTGTCAGACCAAAAATAACATATTAGTGGAAGAAAGGAATGTCAGGTGTAATATAATAACGCGATCAGGAGGCTGGGGGAGTGTGCGTGTCTGTCTGGCTGCCGCGCTGGAGTACCTCTGAAACAGCGATAAACAGCTACGGCTCGGAAATGCCTTTCACTCCTTCTTCACGCCCTTCTCTCCCACTGCCCCCCCCATCAGACCTGGAAAATGGGATGATAAATAGGAGGGAGTGCTTACTCAGCACCTTTCTGCTCTCAAAAGCCACCCGCGTTTGACACCGCGGGCAGACCACACATCCCCAGCGCAGAGACTGAGGAATACGACAGCAATGGCCGGACCACACCAGGCTGCAGGCTGGGCTACCCTGCGCCCCCTTTGTCTCCTAAATGAACGGAGACAAGACACACTAAATTAGGCAAGCACCTCCCATGGCCTCCATCAGGCTGTGCAAGGCCAGAACGAGCATCATGCACCTCCTTGTGTTGAACTGACTACCTTCCATGGGCTACTCTAACCCCTCTCTGAACCCCAAAGCTGGCATTCGGCCCCCGTTCTGTTTCAGTGACGGTGAGGTGCCACACCAGAGAGTGAGGAACCCCAGGAGAGACAGCGTCCACCACAGCTAGCTCGGGGCTACACGGAAAGAAGAGGATTTTTGAGACCCTTATCCCGGGACGGCGTCCTGCACCACTCCCTTCTAACACGGCAGACCCCTCAGTACCGGGCAGGGCTGTCACAGGGTCTTTGGAGGCTCTCTGCAAACTCTCACACCAGCAAAGACTGATCCCAGCCAGACGCAGTGCGGTGCGTCCCACAGCTCTCTGCACAGTCCTCAAACCACCTCCAGGAGAGTGGACCCAATAGCGATGTTTTTCCCCGCTGGGAAGGCACGAAAAGGCGACAGCTTCACCCACAACCACATCTCATCCCCGCTGCTCACGTTCGGCCAGTTGTGCTGTACAACATAGGTCCTGCCAACCAGTGCCACAGTCTGACCTGTTTCAAAGCTTTCGCAGAGGTCCACACAGCCGTGTCCTTCAAGCCAGGCAATGGCACAAGGCTGCACCACCATTCCAGTCCCCTCATCCATGGGGGAAAGTATTCAGGCATCTGTTTGGACACACGGAGGAAGATGAGATGGGTTAGTGCCCTGCAGGAAAAGCTTTCCTTCATTCAACGGCTTTACAAAGCATTGTCACCATTTCATTCTCCAGTCCAAAAGAAGAGCGCCCGTGTTTATAAACCCTTCACACTAGAATTGAATGAAAAGGTGGTCAGGACAAAGCTATCACAACCAGCTTTTTAAGGAGGACTTGGCATAGCACGGCCACAAAACCCGTCCACTGACACATGGGCACAGCTACACATAGGGGACTTGAAAATCCAGTCGCAAGCGTTGACTGGAACAGGGGCTGGGACAAAACACGCGGTGCAGATCACGCTGCTGAGGTCAGCTCTAGACCTTAAGGCCAGGAGGGCCTGATGTTGCTCTCTGGCCTGTTTAACCCATCCCTGGCAAAATATCCTCTGTGGAAATCAATGACTTCTGGAGAAGCCCATCTTTTGCATGGGTATCCAACACTGCCTGAATGATTTCCAGCAAAGGAGAACTGGCTATCTCTTCCAGCATCTAGATACTTTTTCTGCACAGGAAAAGAAAAAGAGGAAACCCATAAAGAAGAAGACGACATGTCTTGCCCCCACACCGGTCTCTTATCTTCAACTTGAATGGGTGGGTCCCCTTCTGGCACCGCCTGGGAAGGAGCCCTCAGGTATCAGGTTCCTCTCACACACCTTCTACGCTTCAGGCAACACGGCTATGCGGATTTCAGCACTTTCCCCAAGAACCACCCCAGGGCACAACGCTATCACGTTTCACAGTAGCGCAGACTCTCCATCCCCAAAGCTCTACCTGGAACGGTGACATTAATTGAAATGGCTGCAGAAGTGCCAGGGCTGAGATCCAGCTCTGTGACCTGCTCCGAGCACAGGCTCCTCCGCGGCTGGTGCGGACCTGCTGGCGCTCAGCCCGCTGCAGAGATGTTCCTCCTCCTCGCTATTAAATATTCTCCCTCCTGCCCGTTCCTTTCCATTTCCTCCACCCCATCACCACAAATCCAAGACCAGGGGAACTGACAGGCAGGAGCAGGCCCATGGCCATCTTGTCCAGTGTCCAATTTGGGGACGTGCCAGGCTGAAGTATAAGATTCCTATCGACAGCACATATGCAAATCAGGTCTCCTTCTGCAGTCTTTAATAGCCCCAAACTGATTTAACTCTTCAAACACAAAAGAGCAAAATCCCTTTCAAAACGTGCGCTACTGCTCCAAAAATTCTGCCTACTTTTGATATGCAAATACCGACCCAGCCTCCTTATAAAACTTGCCAAATTCTTCATTTCATTTTCTTAATTTCACCCGGTAGCGCCGTGTTGCACAGGAAGATACGAAAGGTTTCCTTTAGCAGTCGCTAATTAATTCAACAACTGGTCCCCTCCGTCCTTTGTTTTCTACCCTACTCCTTTTCAACCCGGTCAGTTGTTGGAGGCATCTAAGGTATCCACGAAAAGTAACGAGGCAATAAAGTCACCGTGATGATTCTTCAATTAGCCGTACAGGGATGTGCACCATCACGGGAAAAAAAAAATGTTTCTTCTGCTAATGAGAACTAACGAGCCCATACCTGGGGGATTCTGCACTCTGATCAAAAGAGCCCAATCAAAACCTCTGCAAATTTCTGATTAAACCAGACAAAGGAGGAGAGGAAGGCACCAAGTCAGATGCTGAATAGATAATAAAATTCACTTCCACTTTTCCTTCCCAGAAAACGGTAAATCTAATAGGCATGACTAAGCAGCTATGAGGGAAGACATGAACAAATTTGTAAAGCAAAGGGGAGTTTAAAGTTCATCTCGTTTTCCCCTTCTGCAACATCGCCTGCAATCATATTATGATTTAAAGGCCACCTTTCCCCCCGTGGGAAGCGGGTGAGAAGGGCGGGATTCGATTTTGCATACCAAATATGAGGTGGGGGGGGGGGAGAAGGAGAAAGGCCAGGAGGCACAAGCTGAACAGCCACATCCCTTTGGCACCGTTAAAACGTGTGTCGCCTTTTCCAGTGCTTCCAGGCACAGAAAGAGAAAAATAATAATGGCACGGTGGCATTTTCCGTCCGAGCTGGTACATGGAAAGACCGCACCTTTCACTACCGGGAGCAAAGCCAGAACAAACCCTGATTTAACACCAACCTCGCGAGACCCTGGTCCGCCTTGAGAAAACCCCCCCCTCACCCCCCCCAGGAAACCAAATGACAATCCTGCCCTTTTCCAGAAGCTGTCGCCCGTTCCCCGCTGCGGTTCCAGCTCGCCAGAAAACGGCCGCGCTGCTGCTGCCTTACACCTTTCCGGCTTGCCGTCAGGATTAACCTCATCTCCGCGTCACAGTGGAGAGGGATGGCAGCTCGGCCGGGCCGATTTGAGGGAATAGGAAAGGATTATCCCAGGGGCTGTAGCGGAACGAAGCAGAGCAGCACGTCCAACTGCCCAGGCATGCTCTGCCTGCCCCTCAGTTCCTTGGCAGATAACTTTTTTCCTCCAGATCACATCCAATTCCAAAGAAGGCTTCGTGTCAGTGAATGGCCGTGGTGGGACTGACCCGCAAGAAGGGAGGAACGGGCATGTTTGCAGCAGGGGGAAGGCTTGGAGAAGTGTCACCAGCCAGATACAGTAATGAAAGTGCCCGTAAAAGGGATTCAAGAGCCAGCTGGCCCATTTAAGAACAGTGCAGATCTGGACGCCAGGAGATCTGCCCGCTGCTCCCTCTTCTGCCATCGGCCTTCTGCAAGTCCCCAGGCAAGTCACTCTGCTTGGCTCCGCTTCTCCCTCCCCTCCTGCGGCGGGTTTGTCTTATCCCCTGCCCCGGGCCATGCCGCTAACCCCTCATCGCACCCAAGCGCAGCCCGGGTTGTGCAGATGTGCAACAGTGAGAGTCCCCAACGCCCACCGTCCCACCAAGCTTCCCTCCAAGGGAGGCTCTGAGAAGTCACCGCTGCCCCACCAAGAGGACATCGCCAGCAGCCAAGCGTGGGAGAAAGCCGCTCCTGCTCCCCGGCTCCACGCACCTGTATCCCCCAGTTCAATAAAGTGTCATAAAAGCAGAGAAATTTCACGATAAACACAAATAGATCAATAGCATTAGAGCTACTCTGAATAGCTGCCTCAGGCTTTTCATACTACACCTTTGAAAGTGTCCAGTAGTGAGTAATTAATGACCGAACCAAGTAATTACTTTCTTGATTTTTCTCAAAACTAGAATTCACCGCAAGAACTTTGAGCTTTACTGGTGCTACATAGCAAATTAATTCAGTAAGTGCTGATATTACAAGCCTGGGCTGCCTGTTAAGAAAAAAAAAAAAAACACCACAAAACAGCAGTGCTGTGGAGTCTGTCTTTGCTCTCTGTCTGATGTAACCCTTGCCGCGCTTCTCCGGCTGCCTGCCGGAAAGCAACTCGACCCTCTATCGCTCTGCACGTCAACCGTCACAGCTTTCGCTCGGGTGCCCTCGGGCCAGGTAGCAGGGAGGTAGCTTGTCTTAGAGGAGATGCCAGGACCTCAGCGTTCCTCTGCCAGCGGCTCACGAACGGGGATTCAGGCAAATCCTCACCTTACGCCTTTACCATCGCAACGAACAAGTAGGAGCGGAGACGGGGCACGGGGGCTTGTCTGAAGCCGCACAAAAGCTGAGAGTGGGACCACCAAGACTGCGCGACACCCCTGAACTCCCTTCACCGCGTTCGGTTCCAGCGAGCAGGGCAGGACGCTTCCCATGCAATTGGCAACTCCAGCCCAATCCGGGGACTTTTAACCCTTGGGGAGGGGTACGAGAGAAACCAAAGAGGATGACCAAATAGCAGTGGATGAGGAGCACAAGGGAGGCAAAGAGAGAAAGGAAGAGATCCGAGATCCTGTCTGTGAAGGCGAGGACCTCTGTCTCTCCAGGACACCATTCTCCTGGAGTAAGAGGAAGGATGCATCTCCAGTTTCTTGCCACCTCTTCCGTTCCACATTCTTGATTTCTGCTAAGAGTGACATCTCTGAAAACAGCCCGAGGTGCCACCTCAAGACTATCCATGGCTTGTCATCTGTGCCTACTCACCCACCCAAGAGAACCAGGACACCGACTTGTAGCAGCCGGGGCACACCCCGTACACAGCTGAAAGTAACCCTCGCAAGATACTTCTAGCGAGTCTGGTTTTACTTTCTCATGCGTTTACATGGCTTCAGCCACCACAGTCGCCAACGGACCCAACACCGTGGCAGGAATTGCATGTAGAGCTCTCCCACAGACACCAAGCGGAGGCACAGCGACCCAGCGCTACGTTCAGCCCGCCCGCTCGGGATCCTCACACAACCTCGAGTACCCACTGCGGCATCTAAGAGGAAGAGGATGATGAGCAGTTCAGGCCACCTATTACCCACGGCTGCCAGGCGTACTCCGGAGAGAAACAGGCCCAAAACCTCAGGTGGGAGGAGGGATGGGAGCCCAGGTCTTCCAAGACCTCCAGCCTTCCTCGCTTGGCCTGTCCTTGTCACCGCAAAGCATCTCGGACACCGCGTGCAAGGGCAAACTATCCAAACAACGCTAGATTTTAATCATCTGCAGCACGAGACGCTCATCAAACGAGCGTTGCAACCGCGTGTGCTCGTGCATATGCGCGTATGTGCCTGCATGAGAAGGAGTGCAAGTCAATAAGCAAGTTACTGAAGTAATCCTTCCATCCCCCATCAGTAACGAATTATTGTTTCCCCGCTCCCGAGAGCACGGTTGTAGCTCGGGAGCTTAGCATTCAATCTGACACGGCCCTCCAGCATGCACTTTTAATCCCTCTAAGCACAGTGACAGCTAACAACAAACCCCTCGAGCAGAGGAAGCGCCGCGCTTCTTTCCCCATCTTTCCATTACCATATTTTTTAATTGGCTGGGAATATCCTTTGCTTCTGTCAAAACAAATTCTGCTAAATCACCGCTTCAGATTTGAGCGGAGGAGCCAGGAACCGTGAGAGAGAAGCCAAGAAAATCCCCCTGCACATGAAGATTGCCGCCGGTGGAGGCGGGGCCGGGAGGAGCGGGGAGCGGGCGTCTGCTCACCCCCGTTTGCATCGCTGGCCGTACGAGCGGTGTCCCCCCCCCCCGCCACAGCAACCGCTCCCGAGGCTTTGATGCAGGGCGGATGATGAAGAGGTGCCAACGCAGATGGATCTGCCGAATTGGTTGGAGAAAACGTGAGAGAGGAACACAAACGGTTACGGTAAGAAGGGTATTAAAAGAAAATACAGCGGCACGAGTCCATCTAGAAGTTGAGAGGCCAACGGTTGAGTGAGACGGAGCTCGGAGTACGATGAACAAGCAGCCAGCCCTATGGAGAAATGAATTTTAAGAACATGAGAAGCAGAAGGGCGCTGGAAGGGAGGCCCTGCCAGAGGGCACGTGGCAGGAGGAGGAGGAGGAAGAAGCAAAGGGAAACACTGTACAAATTATAGAAGCGCCTGGCATGAGTTAAATGCTTTCCCTTGTCTCCGCTCTCCCCCCTCGTAAAGGGAAATGGGGGTTTGACAAAGCCTAAATGTTATGAAAATTATTCCAATTCTCCATTGCTTGCTTTTTGTTTCAAAAAAAAAAAATATGTTTTCCTTTTCAACTATGAGAAAAAGGCTCCTTCTTCCCAACATTTTTCAGAAGGCTGTGAGGGAAAACAAAAGAAAGCTGGAGCTGCTGGAGAGGGGTGGGTGGCAGGTTTCTAACCCGTCTTCCCCATGCCCTGAATCTCTCAGGCTGAGTGCTCAGCACGTCCAGCAGAAAGTGCAAATACAGCCCCGAAGCAATTTCTTTCCATCCACCTTCACAGCTGAGGTCAATAAGGAAAAAAAAAATCTACTCACTGCTGCAGGCAGGGAAGCTGGGGCAGGGGGAGAAGCTCTTTAAATGCTCTCCAAGCTGGAAGCACACCGCAAATCCTGCTGCAGTCCATGAGACAAGTGACATATGGAAACCTCTCCCGTGCCTAAGCATCCCGCTGAGCGCTCGCCCTTCGGACAGGAGCAAGGAGGACACGCGCTCGGTCTGAACAGGCTCATCGCATTTCGGGATGATCCCCAGGATGGGGAGGTCAGAGCCCCATGATTTCGGGATCATCCCTAAGATGGGGAGGTCGGAGCTCCCCATGTTCACCCCAGGACTGAGGGACAGGATTGGGCAACGTCTTGGGTTGGTTTCCATCCTCAACACATCAACCAAAGTGGAGTAGATTGGGGGGGGGTGTGATCTAGTGTTCCTCAACAAGTGGACTGTCCCCAGGGGCAAGGGGGGACATTACAACCCCTAATTTGTTACCTGCTCCGCTAGAGACTCCGTGGTGCGGCGGAGGCTGTTAGATGAGGTCACAGCCACTGCTGCGAGGGGGCTGAGCCAAGAAAGCAAATCCCGACTTGGTTCACGCAATTAAATGCGGGGGGGGGAAAAAAAAAAAAAACACGCACTGGAAGAACCTGACAGCACAAGTGGAAGGATTATCATCAAGCCCAGCTTTCCAGAAGCTTCAATGGATCGGCTTTAAGTCCAGAGAGGGTTGGCTTCGGTGTGTTGGAGAAGCCTTTTTGTGTTCTTTGCTTTGTTTAGTCTGAAAGGAGCTCTAAATAAATCAGCCATGTACAGGATGCGTGTGAATCGAGCGACAGCCCCTGCTCCACAAAGGCGCTGAATGGCTGCGGCTCCTCGGGGAGATGGCGAACAAGCTGCTTCGCCAGCCTGCTCCATCAAGTTAATTCCTCTGCCCTTTTATTACAACAGGCAGCCCCTACGCTCGTTTGCGGTCTCATACAACAAGGGCCATACGCAATAATCCGGGCTTGGAGAATACTCGATATCCCTACCCTGGAGCTAGGCAGCGATATGGGGAAGACCTCAGGGTACCGACCCGCAGTACAGCGGAGTCCCCACTCCGCGAGTCGTACCCACGATCTAGCATCTGCGGCGCACCGAAATATTCGGGAGAGAGCTATAAAATATGGAGATAATTCTCTTAATGTCTCCAGCATTTAAAGGCTGATTAGCGTTGCTTCTAATATAGCTGGGCCGGGGACTAAAGTGGCGCGAGACATCTGGCCCAGAATTTAAGTGCAGGCGTCAAAGGAGACACTGCTGGCGCAGAGAAAAGGCTCCGTCCTCCTCGCTGCTCTTGGCTGTGACCCCAAGCCATCAGTAGGGCCAGGGACAACGTGCACACCCGTGACATGACTCCTGCCCCTGCAGATCAGCCATGTTCTCCTCCCACAGAGTCCCACTAAGACTTTTTTTGGACAAGAGCAAGAAGTTTGAACAGCTCGTACGAAGCCGTGCAGGCGAGACCCGCCGTCACCCTCGTACCTGGAGGGCAGCCACATGATGGAAGGCGCAGCACTGCCAACCCGACCGTGCGGCACGCGTGAGGGTAGGTCACACCTCACACGTGCCTGCCCGAGCACCAGACCGATGCCTCTGGATGCACAGAATGGCCGTAGTTATACATGGTTTGTTGGGTGGTGGGTTCTTTTTCCCCTTCAGATAAGCCTAGAAAGCTAGGAAGACAGCAAAACACACAGGGCAAGAAATGCAGCCAAGTCCGTTCGTGGAAGCTGCTGCAGAGCCACGGAGCACACCTCCACCCGCCGCAACGTAGGGAAAGAACAAAACTCCCCAGCACAGCACAGATGATATTCGCCATCAACCAATGCATCGCCCACACAAGTGTCCTATGCAGCGTACGAGCCCCAGAATGAGCACAGGTAAGCCAGTACCTAACTGGACAGAAAAAGACCAGACCTGCCTCTTTCCGGAGTTCCCAGGAATGAGGACGCGACTTCAGCAGCAGCTGTGTTACAGAGTGGACACCACTTGCCCTGCAGCAAAAAAAAAAAAAAAGAAAAGCCTTAATACCCCCTCATCAGAACTGCAGACTTCTCTTCCGAGGGTCTGTCCGTCCTGGAAACACGTGCGGTTGAGGCCAGCAGCCATCCCACACCACACCTGCCCAAACACACATCTGCTCCGCATCAGAGCGGCGCGGAGCTCCGACAGGGGGGTTTGGTTTGGGTCTCAGTGACTGCCTGGGGGCAGTCCCCCCCGCTTAAGGAGCCCCCTCCTACCTCCCGTGGAGGGCCAAGGCCACAGGGCTGATGGAGCTGGGGTGGGTGCACCTCGTGGGGTACCGTTCCTGGAACGGCAGAACACGAGCTTGGAGCACAAGAAGCTCAAGGTTTCTCATCAAGAATTTTTATTTTTTATTTTTTTTAAAACCAAATTCAAGGCTCAGCTGCTGATGCCGAGTGTTCAAGCTCTTGGAAATTTAACCGCTCAAAGCTGAACACAGAGGAAAAGCAGCCAAACCCTCTAACCTGAATTTTCAGAGTAGGGGAAGCAAATCCTTCCCACACCCCTAACTGGGCCATATCCAGATCCCACAGAACTGGTGAGCGCAGACCGTCCTGCTTTGGCCACCACCACCACGGAGCCCGGCCCGGTCTGTGGACCCACAGAGAGAAAAAGTCATCCCCGGCCATCCCCACCACCACCCCCATCCACCCTCCGCCATGGCCAAGCCCCAAGCAACCAGGAGGTAGATTCCTTTAGGCTCCCTGCTGCATTCAAGCTCTTCCCGCTCCGACGGGATCCTTCCGTGCCTCTCATCGCTAGCTGACAGCGCTAACGCGAGCCACTCTCTAGCACAAACGCCCAGCCTTGATTGCATCGAGCCATTATTTTATTTTGGAGATGCCAATGAAAGCTCTATCATGGCTACAGCCCAATCGCTCTGCCGCTCAGCAAGGCAGGTTGGGAGAGCTCAGGGAAGCGGAGGGGTTAAAAATAAAGTGCAGGCATCACCCACAATCAAAGAAGTCATCATTTCATCAGGCTATGAAACCACCATCCCTCCAGGGTAGAGCACTGCCAGGGATTTTAGTATGAACCCAGAAGGAGGACAGCCAAGGTCAACCAAGCAAAACCGAGCCATTTCAGGTCTGGTTTAAGGTGGGTAAGTACCCACGGTCTTCGTACCCACCTGGACCACGCAGGAGAGCGTGCAGATGGAAGAGACGGTCCTTGGCACTCCGCATACGCCCGCCCGGAGCCGGGATTTCTGGATGGTTCCTGGGTTTAGCTTGGCAAAGCCGCAAGGAGCCCTGAAAACCGAGCTGAAAGCGTGGGGCCACGGGTGGTGGTCCGGCAGAGAAGAAGCCCCCCCGCAGGTGGGTCCTGCAGAGAAGAAGCCCCCCCGGCAGGTACCAACCCATGGGTTGGCTTCAAACAAACAAAGAACCACGCGGCCGCTCGNGTTGGCCTCAAACAAACAAAGAACCACGCGGCCGCTCGCTCAACCCCCCCCCCAACACACAGACAGACAGACAGGAGTGGGGGGGACGGGGAGAAAAAGGCAAAACTCGTGGGCAGTTTAACACAACGGCGAAGGGAAGAGGAAAACCCCACCAGTAACAGCCATAGAAAACCCCACCAGTAGCAGCGGCAGAAGAACACACAGACACCGCTCACCGACCGGCCGGCCCCGGGCAGCCCCAGCCGCGACTGCCTGCCCACC
>RSEF01000009.1:3988631-4021942 GCA_003993805.1 Himantopus leucocephalus
CCCCCCCCCCCCCGCCCCGCCTGTGCGTGGGGATAATTAATCCATTACGGGATGGAACATGCCGCGCCGCCGTAAAAAAGAGAGATCTATTTCTCCTTCGCTTTTCCCCTCCTCCCCAAAGAGACATCTGAAACATATCATGTAATAAATGTTTCTTGGATGGAAGGAGAGGTATTGTTCTCTTGCTGTGGAAACAATCCCGCCGGTGGGGCCAGCCAGGAGGGAGCGGGGCCGGATACTTCACTCGGCAGCTCTTATGATATCCTGTATGGCAGGGCGGCCTCCGAAGGACACGTTTCACGATATTCCCTCTGAAAAGCAGCGCTCAGAAGAGGGCAGGACGAACTGGCTCTGATCGGGATGTCTGCAGGGTCGGAGGTGGGCTCCCCCCTGCGAAGGCACCCACAAGGTGCAACGGGGCACCTCTGGGACTGGGGAGGTGGCCCAGAGTCCATCACAACACGCCCAACAGAGCATCTCCAACCGAGCCTCTCCAACCCCAGATCCAAGGCGTTGCAAATCACAGAATCATAGAATGGCTTAGGTTGGAAGGGACCTTGAAGATCACCGAGTTCCAACCCCCCTGCCCTGGGCAGGGACACAAATAGCCCAGCCCTCTCCATCACACCCTGCCGGTGCGTGGCCAGGGATGGGAGCAGCTGCGTGGCACAACGCCGGGCAAAGATCAGCCTTCCTACAGGCACCCCTCCTCCAGTTCTACACCCACCTCTGGTCCAAAGGACCTAGAAATGACCTACAGTGGACTCATGGTTTCCAGCTACAATAGGCTTGATCATTCTCCAACAAGTATCATGGGTTTGGGTTTTTTTTTCTATTCAAGGCCAACCACTGTCACCATTCCTTCAGCCCCCGCTGAACCTGGGGTGAGATTGTTCGCCCTTACGCACCTTTTCCACCCCCACTGCCCGCCCGCTGCTCTGCCACGCGCTCGGGCAGGGCAGGAGCTCTCTTTTGGTGTGCTGAGATTGCACCCAGCGCAAAACCTGCTTCATCGGGGCATGGATTTTCACATCGTCTCTAATTAAAAAAAAAAAACAAAACCAACCCAGACGTCGTGCTCTTCACGCCCCTTTGCTGGTATTTATGTGGAGCGCAACAAGCTATTACATTAAGGGTTTCTCGAGGAGGATGGGGTAGGTTGTCCGTTACCGGCCCGAGACCCTTTGCTCCGCGGTGGTTCGGTACCCTCAAAGCATGGAAATTGCATGAGATCAGAACAACCCAGGGCTGATCTCACCCCCTGATCCCAGCATCCCATTTGCATCGGTTTATCAGAAACATTTCTTCTTTCTGCTGACATCCAAATATTCTTGGCACGAAGGAGCTGCTGACATTTATTCCTGAATTGCCACATTGCAGGAGTTTTGGCTAAGACTAGCGGTACATAGGGAGGGTGAAGGGACCTCGTTACTTGGTGAAGATATGTCTTCTACTGTCTATCAGTCTAGATTAGACTTGGGTCACTTCCTCTATTCATTTCCCCAGCTGATTTATTTTTTTTAAAGCTCTTTCAAAGAAATACTTGAGCTCAGTACAATGTTCTTGATTGCAACCAGAACTGGTTGAAAAATGCTGAACTAATTGAAAGACGTTTTCTTTTTCATTCCTTCCTCAAAACATTTCCAGGGCTTTTGGTCAGTACTTGGAACTGTGAAAAAAAAAAAACAACCAAACCCTGGGCTCCACTGTACAAGAGCAAAAGCTTTTTCCACAGCGTCAGCAGCATTTTGAAAGCCTGCGAGTTGATCTTACGGCTGCAAAATGATGTCTCTGTCTATCAAAGACAGAGGGATGTCACGGCGTCTCTTTGTGTTTTCACCAAGACATCTCTCACACCGACATCCAGGTCGTGGAGTTCCCCCTACCTCTCCCTCAGCACGTCTTCGGAGCAGCTCCTGAAGCTCTCTAGGGGCAGTTAGCGTCATGAATCCTACCTGCCGTGTGGGGAAACTGAGGCACGGGGTGGCAGCGGCCCCCACAGCAGCGGAGACCTGCCACCTCCCAAATCCCCCTGCGGATCTCCTCACACTAAACCATGACGGGGCGTCCTACCGCCTGCTACGCACAAACCTCCCCATCCGCCGCGAAACGCCCGCCGGCCGGCCCCAAAGCCGCCCCACACTGCAGAGCCTGGTGAGAACAGCCGTTCCTCCGCCCCATCGTCTCCTCCGGAGGCTCCTACTGGCCCGTTCCTCCTCACCAGCACCTTCCTCTGTGGCTCCCGGGAAGACGGCGTATTTTCATCTCAAACAAGAAGCAAAACAACCAACCACCCGCCCAGGGTGCCCAGGCTCCCTGGCAGAGGGGAGAGGCTCCCGCATTGCTTGTTTTCTTCCCCGTGGAATTAACTCGAGCTAAACAATCTCCTTTCTTCCCTGCCCGTTTCTCCTCCGAGCAGCTCCCCCCTGTCTTTCTCTTCCATTCCGACTACCTCAAGCAGAAGGCCCTTCGAGGCGCTCGCGACTTCAAAGACACCAGGTCCAATGTGCAGCGAGTGATAAAAACCTACACAGCATGTGTTGGGCAAATTAATATCCCCTCCAGAGCCACCAGCTCCTCGGTCCCAGCAGCACTATAATGAGATGTTCTACTGAAGGGGAGGGGGAACCCGATGCAGAAGGGGAGATGTATTTAATGTATGCAAATTGACTAGCATGCAAATTGCCGCTAAGTTAAAAATAACACATTGCACGAGGAGTCCGTCTTCTAAAACATTTGTTTATTCATTAGGGTAATATCTAGTATCAGCCTCCTCGCTTCCTTCCACATCAAGCCCTCACTTTTGGGGAAGTTTGTGTTTTGCAGATTTGGAGGGCAACTGCGATTTCCCGCTGGTCTCGGCCGCCGTGCAGCAACACCGGTTCCTTCCCCTTCCCTTTCCTTCCTTCCCGCTCATAGGCTGTGGGGATTAAAGTCACCTTTCCTCACAGGGGAGATGCTCAAAGAAAGGTGATGAACTTCAAGGGCAAAAGCCGTCCCGGCCACCCAGACGGGCTCCCGCTAGCCGGGCTGGACCGGAGCATCTGTCCAAGCTGAGCTCGGCTCAGGGTGGCTAAATTGCATCGAAGGCACAATGCCAACCTCAGCTTCTGAGAAATCACAGTGTGGACTCCTCCTCCCCCCAGCCTGAGCTCTGCGCCTTTCCTCCCGAAGGCTCGGCACGATTAATTAACATTAGAGCCCTACCGGCGATGTTGAGCGCTGGGACAGTTACTGAGGGAGGCCAGCGCGTCAGACTGATCCTGGCTGACTGACCTCACGGCAAATCCACTGCTGATCACGTCCTGGCGTCGCAGAGGAGCTACAGGGCCATCAGACGATAAGCGCAGTAAGGATGGTCGCTTGCCGTTTCAAGACGATGGTTACAGATTAAGCCCGACTGCCTGGGGAGGCATTCGGACACTAAAAGCGCTTTCTTCGCCCAGCGTTTTGATACCGAGGCTCTCTGTTTGCCGCGGGTTTGGGAAGGATCCCAAGTGGGAAGTACTTGTCTCCTACGCACATCTAGAGCAGTTCCTCATCCAGCCTTGCTGGGGTATGGTCGCACCTTGCGGTCTTTAGACGTACAGCGCCTCGGGAGGCAGAGGTGGGGGTATATCCATTGGACGGAAACACGGAGGCGGAAGGAGCCCTGGCAAGCCGCAAAGGTCTTACGCACAGCTGACGGCGCAGAAGAGAACCGGCAACTAGACAGAAGCTCCAGCTATCCCCAGACAAGGGAACAACACAGGCAAAACTCTGCTTTGGCTGTAACAAATGGGCCTGGGTCAGCGCTGCCGCGGCTGGACTGTGTCCAGGTCCCAGAGGAGCACGGGCTGGGGTTCCTTTTTTTGATCGTTTATTATTACTCAGCCAAAACCTGACAAAGTTACAGTGCTAGTACAACCCTCCAGCACCTGCCAATAAGCAGGAGATTTATTACTTCACCAGTTAACTACTCTGCCCCTCTTGGGAACCTCATTCTTCTGTCCTGTGCATGGTAAAGAGCTGTAAAAATCATATAGAGACTAAAAGGAGTCTAACTGCAGCAATCAGCATTACTCATTTTATTTCAGCTCGAATCCTAAATCAGCATAGAAAGGGATATCCACACGGCCAAGAACCGGGCTTACGGTTCAGGGGGCAGCTGGGCAAAGAGGGAGGTTGTGCGGAGCTGCTGGAGCAGCGGGGCTGGGCTGCCCTCTCCAAGCACCGCCGCTCCTCCTCTGCCCCACCACGGGACAGACCTGTGCAGGGACGGTGATGGAAATCCATCCTCTTAGCAGCGTGGGTAGATTTAAAGTGATTGGGTTAAACTGCATTAACCTCTGTGTGGACATGGTCACTCCAGATTCAAGTGGCCATCGCTCAGTTTAACGTAAGCCACTTCAGTTTGACCTAATTCGCTACCTGAGTAAATAAACCAAACCAAATAAAGGTTAATGACTATGAACGAGTGCCTCCCCAGAGGAGAATGATCTGCTCAGAACTTACTTATCAAGTCAACGCAGATTAACCACAGCCCACCGGCAGACACCGTCTCTCATCCCTCTGCCTGGAGCTCCAGCTTGGAAGAGAAGAGCCCGCTGAGTCCTGGGTGGGAACATGACACCGAGAGTCAGGGGGCGATCCTTAATTAAGGCAGGAGCAAAGATGACAAGTCAGGTCAGCAAGGACACTTACCCCCCGCGACACAACGTCTTCCTGCCAGGAGCTCTTACCTAAGCCAAGAAGTTTAAGCAGGGCAAGAGATGGGAACGGAGCAGGACAGAGAGCAGATGTTCGTACAGCCGCTTCCCACGCACAGCGGCGTGGCAGAGCACCACGCGGCGCAGCTCCCTCCGGCTGCCAGGCTGTGGCAAAACTAGCGTCAGCGGAAGACGGTTGAAGTTCGAGACTTGCCATGAAGACGCGGGTAGCGCTGCAATGCTAGCGACCGCGCTGCATCACCCAACCTCCTTCACTGGGGAAGGCTGGAAGGGCCAGGCGCCTCAGCCCTTCTACAGACGTGATGCTACAACAGCGAGGAGTACAGCAACAAACTCAGCTGGCATGTGGGTGGGGGTAAGTCAGCGTCAAAACACAGGGCCACCAGGCAGCAAAATGGGATTAGACAGATTCATGGATGGTAGATCAAAAAACCCACCCAAACCCAGAGACTACAGGGACAAGGCAGAGGGATACCTTCAATACCCCTCTTCCGATGACTGCGGATGCTGCGCACGACGGGAATGGATAGCAAGAGGGGCCAGACCCCCATGCTCTCTCCACAGGGCACCTGCTGCTGGTGATGATGGAGGCAGGGAGCTGGGTGAACCACTGGTGTGGCTCAGTGAGGCATTTCTGTCCCAAATGGCCCGGCTTGCAGGCTGCTCTTCCCCACACCGCTCCATCTCCAGGCCTTCTGGCCTCCAGGCAGCGCATCCCCACCACTGTGGCAGGCAGGAGTCTCTCACCTGCCTATCTAGAAGAGGATGGACAACGGTACTTACGTGACAGCAGCTGCTCTTTTGACTCTCCCTGAGCTCATCCAAGTCAGATGTTCCTTTCATGCGCTCCCCGGGCAATGCCCCTCTCCCTACCCCCTGCTCCTTCCCCCCTCCCCGGTTTGTCATTTCCAGCGACGTGCCCCCACGGGTGACCGATAGCCGGTGGCTATCTCTTTCCGTCACTGAGGGTGGAGGTGAATGATCCTGCCAGGTGGTGCATTTTTCAGAGGATGAATAGCGACTGAGCGCGGCGTGGCCCCGAATCTCAATGAGCTGCCACCCTACTGCAAGGGTTCACTAATGTTTTCCCGGTGTCAATCACACGTAAATAGATTATCCTACCCAGCCCGAAGCACGTGGGCTGCCTGCCTTTCCCGTTCATGAAGCCCCAGCAGCTGCTGGTGAGAAAACACGGAATAAGGAGCACGCTTGGACGTTGCGTGGTGCTACGCCTGCGCCCCTCACGGCACGCTCAGGTTGGAGGAGCGTAGGAGCTTCCACGAGAGCTCCAGGGCACAGCCTAATCCCATCACAGAGATCATCTAATCCCAAGGGCCGTTTAATGCAGTTTGCTGCCTGGGACACCAAACTAGTTTATTTAGCCAACAGCTACCAGCAAGAGCTGCTGTGGATGTGTTGCGTGAAGGCCACTCGGAGTCGCTGAGCAGTTTGTTTCCCCGTGAACTCGGTGTCCTCTATCAGCTAAGTCCTGCTCCAATGGCTTGACCTAAGGAATCTTAGGTTAGGAAGGTCCTAAGGTTAGGTCCTAAGGTTAGGACCTTCCTAACACACAGTCAGCCAGCGAGCCCAGGCCAAGGACAGACCAACCTCTCCTCTCTTTGATGAATATTCTTTTTTTTTTCCCCATTCACTCGTGCCAATTATTGCAGCAGGGGCTGCAGTCTTGAGACTTAAAGGTCAGAGCACGTTGGCTGGTGAATTTGAGCTCATCCCAAATTAGGTAGCGGTATCAGGAATTCCTCCTTTCTCTGCGAGGTCTGTTCCCTGCTAGCATCTCCGAACAGCCTGGATACGTTCCCCACCAAACGGCACAAACTGGAATGCTTCCTAATTAACCGCACGGGAGAAGATAAAAATTCCCTGCTCTCCCCAATCCTGCAAAAGTCAGAGATGCAAAGAAAGCCGCCGCGCGAGCCTGACACCGGGGCAGGGCAGCCGGAGCATCCGTGGCGAAACACGTACTCACCAGGGCGGCAATTTCAGCGTGATCATCTAGGGCACGTTAGGTGGCCGTTTTCATAAAGCGGAGCACGCCCACAGGACCAAGTAGAGAAAATTAGGAGCGTCACAGCTGGAAGCACGGGGATACGCTCTGTGAAACTCTAATTGCAGGATGCTGGGCGGCAGGCAGGACGGTCAAACAGCTGGCGGAGCCAACTCGGTCACCTCCAGGCCTGCTGTTACCTGACCCGGGCATCCTTTTCCAGATCCATTAATTCCTGCCAAACACAGCGTCTCTGAAGAACGGCGGAGGGGAAACAAGGCAGCTTGCTGCTGCCCATCGCATACCGCAGCCCCAAGCCTGCACCGAGCCCCCCACCGGCCCCACGCCTAATTCTTAGCCTCTAGATTCAGAAAGGATCTTATTTTTGAAGGGATCTGCTACAGCCCGTGACCTCTCGCTCGGGATCACGAAGGTCACGGCCAAAGGAGAAGCCAGGCTCCTCGCGCCTGTCATTTTTCCAGCTCCGTGCTGCAGCCGTTCCATCACGGCTGCTCCGGTTGCGGGAGTCGTTGCTCGGTTCAGCTTTCCCGCCCGCTGTCCGAATGCGGCGCGCTCGCTGTGATGGGGAAATCAAGGTACCGCAGCAGTAATGAGTTATTGCTCACGAAAGGCGAATCGCGCCCCGAAGATTCAGGGTGAAGTGACCTCCATGAATATCTTCATGCGTGCTTCCTTTGAGGATTCGGTGTCTAAGCATCAAGGCTGCGCAGTAAACCGGAGATTAATGCAGAGAGGAACAGAGTATTCNGAAGATCCAGGGTGAAGTGACCTCCATGAATATCTTCACACGTGCTTCCTTTGAGGATTCGGTGTCTAAGCACCAAGGCTGCGCAGTAAACCGGAGATTAATGCAGAGAGGAACAGAGTATTCAGAGGCGAGAATACAAANAGTATTCAGAGGCAAGAATACAAAGCAGAACAAAGGCTGCCTTGTCATGGCTTCAGGTCCTTTCCCATACTTTTATTTCATTTACTTATTTCTTTTCAGGAAAACTTCCTATGCCCGACTCCCAGCTCTCAACTCTGGCTTTGCAAAATGCAAGAACGCAATAGTAACCTCCCTCCTGTGCAGGAAAGCAAAGCTCCCAGATAGCCAAAATCCCCCGGCGGACTTTCCATGCGGCCAACGCACCTTCCCTCAGGCCGTTTCCAGGGGGTCTAGCCAGGCAGAGTCACTCGGGAAATCTCACACTTCAGCTCCGGCGATGGAGAGGGAGATACCTGTGAGCTCCTGTTCTCCGCAGGTGGAAACACATCCAAGTCCCTGCTGCGGGACAGACCTAGCTCCCGGGCTTTTTCTTCCCCTGGAAACTAGAAACCTTTGTATCATGCACACAGAATTCCTTTAACTGTGCTGGTTTTCCTCAAAACCTCTGCGCTTTGCTCTGGTGTCAACCACACCAGAAAAATCTACATAGACCCGTGCTGGGGCTGAAAACTGGGCATTAGCGCCAGTCAGCCGCACCCAGCGAGCGGCACCGATGGACGACTTTGACCCTTTGCAGGAGCCGGGGAAGGCCTTTTGGGAATGACTCTTCCAAAACGTGGCCAGAGAAGCGGAGCCAAGAGCAAGTGGGAAAGCGGAGAGCTGCGCGGCGGGGTTTCCCGTTGCATCTCCACGGCAGGCGATTTACGCACGTCCTCCTTGGCACAACACCCCTCTGTGCCTTACCCTGCTCCGAAAGCACTCCGCGGGCCGGTCAAAAGCAGCCGCTATAGAGTATTGTTGTGTTTTCCTTTCAGAAAACCATTTTCAAGGTCTTCCCCTCGCATCCCCACAGCAGAGAAGCTGCTGGTAGACGGTCGCGTGCCCTGCGGCGAGCCACCACAGAGCTGCCACCACACTTCGGGGGCCAAGCAAAGAACCCACGCTAACGAGGGCAGGTCAATCAGTCAGTAAATATATCCCGCCCAACAGCTTCGTTTGATTGAGCCTCTCGTGTCCACGTTTCACAAGCAAGCATGCTGCAGAGTACCTATGGCGAAGGTGTTTAATTAGGGTAATACAGATTTTGAAGCTTTTTTTGGTTTTAACGGGCAAGAAATGAGGTTGTGGGAGGTGGAGCATCTCTGGGCCGTGCGGGGAGGCACCAGGGAGGGGCGACTCACGCAGCAAGCGAGCGCAGAAGGATAACACAAAGGCACTTGTGTCTATTTCTTTAAACTACGGCAAAGGGTAGAAAGCGCTCTCATGAATTTCGACGATGGAGGAGCTCGCATGCCAATGCAAGGCTCGGTTCTGACCTGCTGACATTTCTGCGGGCCCGCGATTCGTACGCCGGGGCTGTCACTTTAAATTTGAATTGCCTGATTTTTCTATCACAACAGCCTGATATTTTTTGCTCGCGAAGAATAAATATTTACAAACCTCAACTCTCGCCAACAAAGGCATTCTGTTCCAGAATTTTCTTGGGTTTTTGTTCTGTTTTTAAACAGTTTTAGAAATCGTTGCCCAACACTTTAATTTCTGTTATTAAAACAAGCGTCGCAGTGAAATGATATAGGAAGGAGGGGATGGAAGCTCACTGTTACCGTTCAAGGGTTTTCAGCGACGCGTTGGAAAACGGCTGAGAGCATTTGCAGGAGACGCGAAGGATAATAGCACGGTAACTCCAGACAAGGACAGGTCGCCAATCTGTAGCAAACATGTTTTCTTCGTAAACTGATGGGGGGGTTCAACAATTTCATGCAAGGAAATGGTGGTAAACAGATTTAAAAAAATAAATAAATAAAAATTCAAGACAAACACCCACTCAACGCGGCAGCGTCTCTCCTCCAGCCAGAGACGCCGACTCCACACTACTCAAACATCTAGAGAGCTGCAAACAAAAACGGAGCCCAGGAAAGAAGCAACCGGCTCACCATTTAACAAGCGTTTGTCATCCCCGACTACTTGACAACCTACATGCCTGCAACATCATCTCCGACGCTCTTCACCGGGATGTAGAGGAGGGTTTAGTGGCCCCCGTTTGGGGCAGCGAGCAAAGGTCGGGGCAGACATCTGACTAAACACAAGCTTCCAGCGTCAAGCTGAGGCTAACCACACGTTGGAGTATAAAGGGAGTTGTGTTTCACGTTGGTACCTGGTGCCGGCAAGAACATTGCGTCCAGTTTTTGTATTCACACTTCCAAAAAAGAAGTGTCAGAAAAGGGAGAGTTCAGATAATAGCTGCAATAATAATTTAGGGTGTGAAAAACCAGCCTTAAGGTGAGAACCTGAAGGAGTTCGGTCAATTTAGTTTCCAAAGGAGGAGGTTAAAAAGCACCTTGACTCTGGTCCATGCATTCCTACACAATACAATTTCTGATATTAGTGGCTCTTTAATCTTGCTAACTGCCGGAGGCTGGAGCTTGAAACATCCAAAAACGGACCCTAAGTGACAACTGTTGCCATACGGGTCTGGGAGATTTAAATGTCTTTGCAGAAGAGATGTTCCCGCTGGATTACAAGTGGTCAGCCACGCGACCAAAATTCAGGGGTCGCATCCTCCCGCCTGACTCACGCTGAAGCCAAAGCAGCTCCCCCTGGTTTTCCCAAAGCCCCATCCCAGCTCCAGAGGTGATGGTGGAGCTGAGACCAGTTCAGACCCTACATGGGTTGCACAAAGCAGGGTGAGAAGGTCACCCGGACCACACAGCTGCAGGAGTCTCTGCTTTCTGGACGTTTGCTGCAGGAACACAAGTGGGCAAGCGAGGACACGGGCATCGCCGAGCTGCTGTGGGAGAGCAAATGGAAACCCAGAAGGGGAGGAGATCTCCAGCACGTTTGCATGACAGTCACTGCCAGAAGGGAGCAGCCAGAACGGGCAACCTGGCAGCTCCTGTGGACAGAGAGATGGAGAGACCAGGCTGGGAGCAACGAGATAAATACTGCAGATAGATGATGCATTGCGTACCTCCCCACACAATATATAGCTGCTTGACTCTATTAGGTAGATGGATGGCAGGGAATTTAAGAAGAGAAATAGATTTTTTTACTAAGCTAATTAGCTAAAAAGGCTTGTCTGGAAACACGGGCCCCATTGTGTCTGAAGTCTGCTGACATACGGCTCAGCGCAATATTTTTCTTCCCTGTTATTACTCTGCCTCCCAGAGCATCCCTCGCAGGCGCAGAGAGGGGGACGGTCACCCCCGCAGCAAACCGCTGGCACCCAAGCCACCCAACAAGGTGCTTAAGTGACACGGTAAATACACGTATATATGTGTGTGTACATCTATAGATGCACACACTTGCGTGTATATGCGTGCATCTACATATATACACAAAAATACATTACTCATAAAAACATTATCATAGAATGGTATACAAGTAAATAGAATTATAGAATTACATACAAGCATAATACAATTATATACGTATAGTAAAATAGAATTATATACAAGTATAGATTTATATATAAAAAAATAAAGACAATTCAAGAGCAAAGCCGGCAATCAAAACCAGTTTGCTGCTTCACATTAGCCTGCCCCTTCATTTAACAGCGAAACAGGGGTTACTTGCTGAAACAGAAAGGCTGCAGATTTGAGAGAAATAAAAGAAAAATACGACCTGACCCAGCACAGTCTCTTCTGGAATCCACTACCCCAGGAAATCACGGAGACGCGCACCAGTGGAACAGACATTTTAAGGGACTGGATAATTTTATGAGCATTAATAACATTTGCAGCTATGCAAGCTAATAAAATGTTACAAGGGTAATCAAACTTCATGCTTCAATGTGTAAGTTGATCACCTGTGAGCACTGGGAAGGAATTTCCTCTCCGGTGCTGTTGCACTGAGCAAGTAGCCAGCTGCGCCACAGGGGCACTTTTTTTTTTTTTTTAAAAATAATAATAATAATAATAAAAAAAATCAGTGTCTTCGCTGCTGTTGCTATGTCTTTGATTTGGTTTTCTCCTTCTGCAGTAACTGGCACCCACCAAAGAGACTAAACTCACAACATCAGTGAGATTTTTGTTGTCAAATTCCTACGGTTTCTTGGTGCAGCCTGGGGACAACATCTCTGCCACAATCTGAAAATAATATCACTTTACTCTTGGAGGGTTGTTCCTATATGCTGGCAGCAGGCTTACATCAAGCTTAACCTGTCGTTCCAGGACCACGGATCCCACGTTTACTCTTTACTGCTTCCATACTGCACGAGTTGCGTTGGCCAACGAAGCACTGGCTCTTCCGTTAACGGTGCTCTGAGCACCACCGGAGAAGAGCTCCAGGTATTACCAGGTAACCTTGGCAGCTTTTGAGCTATCTCTGCCAATCCAGAACTACCCAATATGTTATTTATAACAGACGAGAAGCAACCTTGGTATTTCCAGTGTTTGCTAGTCTTGGAAGTTAATGCCCTCGTAATTAATGAACTGTCAGAAAACGCTGCAATCTGCTGCCACAGGCTTTGCAGAAAAAAGAATGACAGACTGTGCTCCTGTGCCTACCCTTCTGTTCGAGGGAACCCAGACACAGTTCAGCCAGCTGAGGAGGAGGCTGAAGGGAGGATGGGACATAGCAGAGGTGTCAAAATAGTCCTTCCACTTAAAAATAACCAGCACGCAGGTTTACAGACAGAAGTCCAAAGGGCTGAACAGGACGATGGTGTGCTGTCAGGCACTTGGTGGGATAACACAAAAGGCATGGTGGCGCTAGCAAGCAAGCCATCTGTTCCAGAGCCTTACCTCTCCAAAACAAAAGCGCTGGAGATGATGGGCAAAACATCTGCTCCGGGCCCTCCAGCGGCTTCACCGTGGTCAGACCACAGCAAGGTCTGGTGTGCTTTCCTGTCAAGTACAGTCCTTGGGAATGCAGGATTACAGCCCCCTGCCGTAACCCCCCTCCATCCATCCATCCATCCATCCATCCATCCATCCAGGTTAGAAACCACGCTTATCACCATGGTAACCAAATACCAACCTGATCCATTCACTAAATCCCAGCAGCCTACACCCAGGCCTGGCTTCACTGCTTGTGTTCCACCTGCCCTTGGGATCACCTGTTCTTAGGTCCAAGAGCCAGCGGTCTTCCCTTTCCTCATCCTTTGTGGGACAGGCAAGAGACGCTTCCCCAGGACAGGAGGAAGAGACATCTTATTAGAATTAACAAGTACACCACTTATCACCTGGGGTCATTTTTATTCTCAGATTCCTCATTTGAGCAGGACAAGGTCTGTTCCAATGAGAACCATAAAGATCCGCCAACCAACCTGGCCATGTATGAGTCTTGACCCATATTTCCTCCCCTTCCTATTTGTCCTTAGAGAACATCAGTTCAATGTTCCTTTGGGAGTGAGGAGGCAAAGGATGTGAGGATTACATGCGTCAGTCACGCCTTCATCCCCTAACAATCATTCTCGCCCTGACAGTGACCTCCAGGCCACAAACCCCATATTTTCTGAATACACAGCATCTGCAAACTACACTCGCTGCCCTCCAAAGACCCTTCCAAATTACGCTTCCTCCTCAGCAGAGGCAGCAGTTGGCCCAGAACACGATATGCCCCGAGAAAGCCGTAACTTCCCCCATCAGGACAGGAAAGCATTTTAAATCACAATTAGAAGAGCACTGTCATCAAAGTCCGGAGCTGACACCACATGTGCTGTCACGCACATGAACCCCAGCACGGTGACAACAGCCATGGGCCCAGATAGATTTTAAAATTATAGGCAATAAAGTATGACATCATGATGATGTCATGGAAGGAGGAATTTAATTCCCAGCTCAGAGGCTATCAGTTACTGTTTTATTCTAAAACCTTTCATTATCCGCGTGAGCAACGAGCAGAATCAATCATTTCCACGGGTCTTTATGGCCACCATAAATTTTGAACACTTATGTCTCAGCCACCTTCCCGTACACATACGAGCCCATCTGTCGGCTCCCGCGATGCTCCCTCAACATCCCGGCGCTACAAAACCCACAAGCACATTTCAGGCATAATCACGACAAATAAAAGAAATTCATGGCTGGTATGAGATCACACGCATTTGGCTTTGGGGTTTTCGGATACCTGTCAGCTCTGCACGTGGTTTCCTTCTCCGCCACGCTGACACAGATGGGTACACCGTAGACTAACCTCCTGACACTCGCATGACCTTTAAAAGTCATTTTAAACTGTGTTTTGACAAGCACTCTAAGACAGATGCTTCAAGAAGATCACCCGTTGCAGGCTGCCCATCTCCACCCCCCTTCTACCAATGCACGCGGCGATATACGTTAATAAAGTATTGTTTTCACATATATGTAAAGCATACAGCACAGCAGGTGACACCAGAGGTGGAGGCGAACGTGCTCTGATAGTGAAGATGAAGGGGGAATATTTTGGGACGTTTTTATGAGTAGATGACACCAATCTCACTACTCTCACAAATACAATCTGGCTCATGTGGTCTTACAGACAGTTAACTCAGTCTCCATAAGACCTCCAGCAGTGATAAGGGATGGATTTTTCATAAGATTCTTGATACAGATGAGGTGCCCCTCGTCTCTACCTCCTTTTCTTTTTGTTTATCATTTTACCTGTTTCTGCGAAAAACAAAGCAGTGACACAACCTGATAGATATCTCCTAGAGTATCAAAGTATATCAGAGACCTCTGGACTGTGTTATTTCCAGTCATAAGCTAGGAAACTTCTCCATCGCAATGCACTGCCATTTCCAATTTCCTGACCTCCATAGTATTAGATCAGGCCAAACAGTCTGATCTTTACCAGATACCTTGGAAATACAGAAATAGCCTTCTGTTTGATCCCACCCAGGTGCAAGACACAGTTCCCCATACGTATTAAAATAGCAGGACTGATTCGTTTTCATCGGTTCCAACTACACTTGTCCTGCTAACGGCTTATAGACCCCATGTAGAAAACTCATCGTGTACAAAAGTGATCCCCCTGTGTTACCGGTGCGATGGGGAAATGATTGCCGGCCGCTTGGGACTTTCTAGATATCCTTGACCCATTCTCAAAATCCCTGGCCAGGATGCTTAATAGTGGTGTCTTTAAGGGAGTTCAGTTGATGGGCATCAAACATGATACCAAGTTTTGACACGTGTTTGTTGATGTACGGAATAACCTTGTTGATGCATAATCCCTGAATAGAAAAAAAAAAAAACCACAGCGACAGTTGGGCACGAAATACTCAACTTCTGCTACGGGAAACCTCAGTAGCAGTATCGGCTGGATCACAACTTGGTGCAGAGTTCACTTCATTTTCAAGATATTTCATAAGATAGTCTTTACACAATCTCAATTCATTACTTCTGCAGAAAGATGAAGGGTAACACTGGGTTTTAGAGATGAAAGAATTTTGCAAGTCACCTTCTCTTTTCTCACAGGCAACGAATAACCCCAAGAACAAAGCAACCTCATTTAAGAACGGCTGTTGGACAAGTCACTTTTGAGGCAATTTGGGGGAGGCTGTTGGCGTTCAGGGAGGGCAAAGAGCTGCTAAAATTCCTCACGTGACAGCCCACTTCAATTCTCAGGTCTTGCGGTCACAAAAAGTCGCTGCATCCTTTCCGATCTGCAGCTCTGATTACTTGTAGGCATTCTGGAAGTGTGACTTCGCGCTAATATCCAGCACTGAAAGTGATTTTAAAAAGCCAGTGAGTTTTCCTTAAGCCGATTTCCACAGTCCTCATTAGTAACACACGATTAACAGATCATTTTAGGCAACTTCGGAGACAGCAGCCTGCGTGCAACACTCGCCGTGCTCAACACAGCTAACACACTGTACAGCTACACATATGCCAACCAGCAGATATAAAAATGGGCAAAGGATTGACTGTATTACCTAAAAGTTGCTGTATAAACGTAGCTCGGAGTTAAACATTCAGAGCTTATGCGACCACAGGGCTAGCAATTACTGAATTTGTTACCGCTTCAACTATCATGACAGGCATTGAAATAAATCTCATTTATATGACACACAGTCATCTAAAAATGCCTTTTTTTTTTTTTCTTTTCAGAAATTCTTCTAGGATGTCAATATGCTACACATGGCTCCGTTTTGAGACCTCTCCAGACTGGAGATCAGGCAAGATATACAAGCCTTTCAGCCTGCCAAGTTTCATACTTGTTAAGATTAAGCCTGAACCCTGAGCGTTTTCTATACGCTGCCCCCGTGAATGAGATTAAGGGAGGCCTCTTGCCATTAAACGTTGGCTGAGCGCACGCAACACACAGCCGCTCGATCGCTGTTGCTCCCTTTGTAACCAAGCCAGTAACCAAGCCAGCGCAATACATGCGGCAAGCGGGTTGGGCAAATCCAGTTTCCTTCCCCTGGCTGCAGGCATTCAAAACCACCTCTCGCTTCGTCCCGCAGGGTTCCCTACAGGCCGGGTTCCCTACAGGCTGGGTTCCTCCCTGCTGCGCTCCAGGTGCTGATTTTGTATTTGCCTCCGTAGCTTGGGTTCAAGATCTTTCCTTGGAGCCTGAACCAGAACAGACGTTTCCCCTCACTCTTCTTCTGCCAATGTCCCAGGCTTTACGCGACAGAGATGGGCATCCCCACCCACCTACTGGTACCCTGCATCCCCATCCTCTTCGCACACTGACGCAGTCGCGTCGAGCTAGAAGACAGGGTGGACTGAGGGGTCTCTCAGCTCTTCTGGTCCAGGGATGTCAGCCCTCCTGGATGCACGGCCTGAGCGATAGGTGGCTGATGTCAAAACCCCACCAGCATCTCCCTCAAGAGGTCCTGCCTCCGACTTCAGGGTGGATGCATTCCTGAAAGACGTGGTCCTCAGGCAACGCCTTCACCACACCGTTCTTTCCTGAAATCCTTAGGAAGAGGACATTCTGGCAGATGCTGTAACTGGGACTCGTCACATCTACCCACTGAGCAGCAAAGAAAACCACCTGTTACGTTCTTCCATTTAAGTACCGCGCTACCACAAATTACAGCTCAATTAGTCTCTCCTGGAATCCATCACACATCTCCGTAAAAGCGTGGTCCCAGCTACTGTGCTATCCCGGCAAGTTGAGGCAGTAAATAGAAGAGTCTAACTGGGGAAGGGGGGAGATGCCATTTCCTGATGTTAAAAATATCTGACACTTCCAGGAAATAATGGTATAAATAGAAAATGAAACCATTCCTCCTCCAAAAATATTTCATAATTACATGTCATAAAAATAATTAGGTTATGGTGAATTAGTACAAATGTTTACAACAAAATTGCCATGCAAAACATTATGGGTAATAACATGCTAATTGCTGTAGAAGCAAAAGCTGATTATGTTTCAGCAATATTAAAAGTTGCCAACTCGGCGCTTCTATCCAAGCTTCGATGTCTCTCGGCGGTGTCTAGGGACACAAGGAAAACTGGTGATGAGCGAAGGAGATGGCAGGTAGGCAGCCCGCGCCCTGCTCTGCCAAGCACTTTCCTCATTGGATGGCAATTCCTAGAAAGCTCACGCCAGATAACGCTCACCCTGGGCAACGCCACGCCGCAGAACGGTGCAGAGGCTGAGCTGACGTGGCATGCCGGTCCTGAGGTCCCTGCAAGGGTGGATTACTCCGTCTCTACACTGCCTTCTCCAGTACATCGCGCTCCACTGGGTACCTGCTCAACTGCCTGACCCATCCCAGCTCTCCCCGTGGCTTCAGGTGTAGGACATGATCCTCCTGCTCCAGCCAACAGCTGCCGCACCACCTGCCCAGGAGGCACCAGACCACAGTACGTACCAAAGCATGGTCTTAACCCCTGGCTGATCCCAGGGCAACGCGCCCTCCGATCCCATTTCTGCTGCCCGGCACTATGAGTCCTGGGAGGGTACCCCGTTCCTATTTTGAGGCAATCCTACAGCCGAGTAAGAGCAGAGGAGCATGCACGGATCCGCATGACGAGCAACGCTCTGCACAGAGGTGCCCTCTGCTTGATGGAGCGTGCCGGCTATTTGCTCAGCTGCATGTCTGGAGCCTTTGGACGTGATAACAAGCCCACACCACCTTATCTACACACAACCTGAAGCGTTCTCCCTCCTGCTTTTGGGAAGAGCAGGGGTTGCCACAGGCTTGCTCCCAACAGCCACCACACGCCAAGGCTGAGAGGCAGCAGCAAACTCTTGTCCGCTCCTTCTCACAAATGCTCCAGTGCCGGCCACATCCCTTGGTCACCAACAGGCAGCCAGAAGATGGCTTCTGCCCATCAGAGGGTCTGGTGCTGCTTTTTCAGCCCACCACACATTGCCTCCAAACTCCCACTCCACAGAGCTCCTGCCCTAGAGGTCTCCAAGGGGTCACTGAGCTACGTGGGCTAGCAGGCTATGATGCGGTTTGCGGTGGCCACTGCCCAAAGATGTTTTTTTTGCATTGCGTAGACGGCCTCCTGGGAGCGGAACTGTCTGGAGCCCACACCTCCATCCTGCTGCTCAGCCAACTCACGCACCCGATGCTTTTCGGGGTGGATGCCCTCGATCCAAGATGTCTCAGATTTGGGTTCTACATATTTCTAGAGCTTGGGCAGATGTGTTTCACGCATCTGAATAAATCTTTCAGGTTCCTTATGGGCACGTTTGCTTGCCACCAGATGTGGCTAACCGCTCCCACACAAGGAGTGCGAGGTAAAGTTTGGATGTATTGGTTGAAGGTGTGAATTTAAAATGGATTACTTCAAAGTTAGTAAATCCCTACAGGGTACTCTCATTCAAAATTGAAGTGACATTAATCGGGTTTACCAAACTCATTTCCAAAGCAAATGACGATAAACCGGATTACATTTGAATGAGGGCGTTCACACAGGAATTTAACATCGTTTAACTAATCCTCTTTAAGAGCAAATTTGGCTTAAACCCCCTAAGTGCCCCATATTCCAGTTTCTCCCGCAGGGGAGATGCCGAGTTTTACCTTTGAAGACTTCATCATCTTTGTGCCTTTTATTTTTTTTTTTTTAAGTTTGGAAACAAGGCGCTTTCCAAAAGGCAGCAATTCCTCCTCCCCCTTTTACCAATGCCTGGTAATTCTCAGACCATTGCAGAGGACAGACGACCCGAGCGAATGGTCCAAGAGCCGACAAAGCCCATCTCTGCCACGGGCTGTGGAGCAGCCTGACACCTGCCCCAAACCCTGCGCGTCTCCGCAGACCTCAGCGATGCCCCTCCTCATCTCAGCCTCCCAAGTTTGCAAATACTGAGCGAAAACGGCCAGGGAAAGGGACTTTTTTTTTTTTTTCCTTTTCTTTTTTTTTTTAAACAAAGCATCGTTTGAGACTTTAATTCCGACGCCGGCTAATGAGAGGCTTTGCTGCGAATAGACTCAGCGAGCGGTTCAAAGCCCGGCCTCTCCCTCCCGCTCAGCTTCACGGTGTTAAAAGTGGTGTTGCGCGGCGCTGGAGCACTACCATCTGCTGCGCCCCGTTCATTATGCACCGAGTCACGCCGGGCAGCTCCCGGCAGAAAGCGAAGACGGAGGTAAACTAGTATTTGAAAACAAAGGAGGGCTCTCTCCATCCTAATTAGCGGCAGGTTGCAGAGTGCAGCGGCGGAAGGCGAAGGTCACTTCCCACAAGGCTCCGCTCAGGATGCCAAAACACCCACTTAATTCAAGCGGCTCAGCGGGCAGAGTCAGACCAGAGCAATTACACTCCCTGGATTTCCCTAAGGAAGGTTTTAACAATGCAACTCTTAGGAAAAAGAGGGGAGAAAAAAAAAAAAAAATGACTGCAGGAGCTCTTTATTCTGCCACCTTGGAGCAGGGGGGAGCGCAGTCTGCCCTGCTACCGACTCCTCTTTGTGCCTCTGCGCTGGGAGGCAAGCTTGCAGATTTGGGGTTTGGCTTTTTTTTTTTTTCCCCCTCCCCTAAAGAAATGAGTAAGGGCAAATTTTAACATTTTAAAAAACAAAGCCCCCAAAACCCCGCAAACACAAAGACCCTTTGTAACGGGGTCGAATTCCCTCCGAGCGCTCCAGGTTTCTTTCCAGACGCTGCCGCCGGTGAGAAGGAACCTTTAAAGGAACCATCTAAACATGAACTCTGGGAACCTCCTTGGGAGACTCAGCTCCTCTGCTGGGACACTCCACCTCGCTCAGCCCAACCATTCAGCTGCTCTCTTCAATGGCTCACTGCACCCCGGCCACCTCACACACACGGCGCTTCCAAAAGGTCANCACTGCACCCCGGCCACCTCACGCACACGGTGCTTCCAAAAGGTCAAAGCATCGGTTTTTTAACCTCAGTGGATATTTCCTCCCTGGTGATGTTCCCCCACATCTGCCCTCCTCCTCGCACTCCTCACAGCTCCCATGGCGCAGCGACTCTCCCTTCAGAAGGATCTCGGCAGCTGTTGACACCTTCTGCTGATGGAAACCAGGGGTGCTGCATAGGAACCCAACTTCCTTCATCCCTTCCAAAGGCTCCAGAAAGAGGAATTCATGGCAATTTTCAGTGGGAAAGGAAGGCTGAGATTTCTTTCTATTATTTTCTATTTTATTTATAAACAAGAGATGACGACACCATCTGGATCCCACCTCAAAGGCTTCAGAGAGGAAATATTGTCCAGACCCCTCTTCACTGCTCCAGCTAACAGCAAGCGGTCGCCATCACGTACTAGAGAGGATCCACCCGGCTCTGTTCTTGGACGGGGAACTACTTCAGACAGCAGCTCCGCAGGAGGCAGAGCAGCCATGGGTTCAGCGCAGTTTCCTTTAAACCGTTTGTAAAATACTTTTCTGAAGAAAACCTGCAGCTCTTTCCCTCTGACACGCTCCGCTCCGTGCTGTTCAGCAATCGTCTCCCGGCACCGAGGGGTCTACCAGCCCTACTGCTTTCCAAGCCTGAGTCACAGCCCGCTCGTGCTGCATGAAGCCACCCTCTGCGTCATATCGGCAACCCCGACAACCCGGGAAAAATCCTTCAGAGATGCAGTTCTCCCCCCCGTATTTCTTCTCCCAGCTCCATCAACAGTGACTAATGCTCAGCACTGGCATTACAGAGGTTTCCAGCTGTTTATAAGCGGCCCATAAAATAGGCAGCAGGTCTTGATAAGGCTCCGGTGTTTGTGCGTCACCGCTTTGCCCACTGTTCCCAGCGAACACAGCTGGCACAGAGCTAAGGGCACGGAGCACGGCTCTCCACCGCGCTCCACGCCGGTTTGGTCGCAGGCTGAAAAACCTTCATCTGTCCTGGCGCATCTCTTGGCATCAGATTGACTTTGCGGGTCCGGGCGGCTGGAGCTGGAAAGTGGTTTTCTTCTTGCTCGGGAGACGTTTGCCAGGTCTCCTCTGAGAGCGCTAAGAGATGGTTTTAAGCGCAGGTTCAGCCAGGCCTGCCAGAGAATGAGAGCGATTCTCTAGGGTGTGTGGGTTGTGGGCTTTTTTGCCACCAGGGATGCACGGCTCTCCACTAAGCTGGTGACCCCGCCATGCCTCCATCATCCGTACTAAAAAGCTGAAGCACCCCATCTGCTGCGCTCCCAGTCACCCTGGCCGCAGTGCTGGCCACTGCTCCCCTGATGGATCCTGTCGAGGTGGCAGCTGCTGCCTCTTTTTCCATTGCCCAGGTTTGCTCTGCGAACACTTACTGAGTCACACAACCCACACTCACATCAAACCACCACCGACCATCGGCGGCACCACCCCAACACACGGGGCCAACGCTCCCTTCCCTCCCGGCTCTCCGTCAGTCCTGGTGGTGGTTAGCGGTGGTCCAGCATTCAGCACTCCCAACCACCAGAACCGCGGCAAGGGCTCCCATGTGCTTGGCCGTTTGCCTCTTCTCTGCACTAAACTCAAACCCATGAATGCACCCAGGACCTCACAACCAGCAACTCAACAAAGTTAGCCCTGGCCAGCCGTCTTTCTCCCGGCACTCCCTGCCTGCAGAGACAGAGTCAAGAGCTGTTTACCTCTCCTCTACTCCTCCTCCACATCTCCAGAGCCTTTTGATGGAGTTTTAGCTGCTCCCTTTTTCTGCGTGGGGTGGTTCTTCGCCCATTTCTTTCCCGGTCCCGTGCGTTGTTGGGAGATGACTCGAGAGACAAGAAGCTGCTCTGCTCACCGAACCTCCTCTACGCATCTGGCAGGGCACCGGCCGAGCGCAACGGCCAGGCCCAACACAACCCATGCCATTGTTTGTAAGAAGTACACACCTACTGAGCTTCAGGAGAGGGTGGAAATGGAGCACCCTCCCCAGCAATTAAACCCTCACTGCCTTGGCTGGGCAAGATAAATGGTGTTTGTTGGGATCGCTTTCCCACGTGCCAAACATAAAGCAAAACGCCAATCGATGCGGCTGCCCCACCTGATGGTTTTATTTCTCTTATGCCCCCCTCCACCACCCGCTTTTAATTTTGCAGTGTGCCGGAGCTCTCGGTGGGGTTTGCACCGCCGTGATAAACCAACAGGTCCCATTAACACCCAGCCCACGGGCAAGAGCAAGAATTCGCCTTTTTTCTCTCTCTTTCCCTTTTTCTTTCCTTTTTTTTTTTTTTAACTCTCCCTCTATCAATATTTGATGAGGGCAATTTCAAAGACTTGTTTAGTATGATCTCCGCATAAGGAGTCCTTCGGAGTGTTTATCACGTTCGAGGTATAATTACATTCAAATCCTGAGACACAGTTGCCAGGGTTACAGCTGCTGGTGGTTCCTCCAGCTTTTGTGTAGCTGGGGTTTCTCACCGCCCCCCGCGCGCGCCCGCACGCCCCACGCTCTCTGCTCCTTTTGCTGCTGGGGTAGGAGAGGAGGATGACGGGCAGGTTACGGACCAGCGGTGGCCAGGGTAGGTCACAGCCTGAAGGAGAAGTCAGCATCACCACGCGGGGCGTATGGAAGGCAGGAGCCTGGGTGGGTCAGGGACGGGGCAGGGGGAGAGCTGAGCAGAGGGTTGAACGTTGCTGACAAAAGTATTGTAGTGAGAACCTCAATGGTTGTAGAAGTTCCATGGAAGGAGAGACGGCAGCATCTTTCCCTCAGCCCGTGAATCCCAAGTCAAAATGAAATCTAAAGAGCAAAGACACAAATTGCCAGGGATAGGGACTGCGTAATCCCAAGGGAGAGGTCCAAGAGAGGCCACGCCACGCCAGCCTGGGACCTCCTCGCACTCCCAGCCTTCCCCGCTACGAGAGGCGGAATGACCACGCAGCCCTGCCACAAGCTTCTCTGGCCTAACCAGGCCAGGAGAAGACCTCCTGAGAGGCACCTGATGCCCAGGGACACCAGCTCTACACACACCGAGGGGACACAGCCTCCATCTAATGCATTCCTGGCACGAACCTGGCTTAAAGCATATATATACACATGTTACGAGCTATTTGCTGGAGACCCGGGCTCCTGTTCCTGGCCGTGCAGAATGGGGAAGGGGCTGCCAGCTGAGGGGCTGAGCAGAAGCCCAGCTACAGCAGGGTCGTGTGCGGGATGCCAACTGCGGCCACCGGAGCTGGGAGCAGCCCTGGCTCCACTCCTAGGTGATGGCGTGGACCTACTGAAATGCCCCCAAGACCCTACTATGCTGGAAGCTTTTCGAAAGGTGGAAAGGGAAAATAAAAGCCTGAGCGGTTCCACTGCAACACCACGTCCCCTTCCTGCTGCACCGGCTACTTTGGAGATCTACAGGTCAACAGCAGTGCTTAACAGGGCGTTAGTAATGACCCTCACAGAAGGGGCAACCCAAGGAAAAGCCATTCACCCCCTCTGCCCAAGCTGTGACGCTGAACACGGGCTGCCCAGCTGTATTTCACTGCCTTCCCCGGCCTCAGGACAGGCAGAAACTCAGCTCGTACCTTGCCTTTCCTGGACAGCGTCGGTAAATGCTATTTTACCCATACAGCGAGGAACTGGAATTGAATTGTCTTTGTTCTAGTTCCAATTTTAAATAATATGAACCTCCGTACAATAGGCAGTGTTATCACTAATCCCCACAGTTGAGCCTGAAATAAGCTTACAAACCATGCGGCAGTCACCGTGGGAAGAACAATTATTCTAACAAAGGATGGAGAGGGAGGGGAGGGGGGGAAGAACAACCACGAGCTCCTTGGGTTATATGGAGGGTGAACACAATTGTTGTCAATTCACAATAAATAAATAATAAAATATTAAAAAAAAAATAATAAAAAAATAAACAACCAAACAACTGCAGTGTGGAAGCCTGGTAAAATATTTACAAATATTTCAATAACAGAAAAAGCTACCTGCTACAGTCAATAGGTTGTAAAACAAATTCAGATGGCAGCTATTGTTTACCCCTAAATCAGCTCTAATGCACTGGCAAACGCGATTATCAGCGTTCTGCGGGGAACGGCAGCATCAGCATTCATCACAGGTGTGCTCGGTAAAAGGCTCTTTTGGCCACAGGTTCATTTGTAATTATTAAAATGCATCTCGTTAGCCTGCACCGAGCATGCAGCAAGTTCCAGATTTCTGGGCGCCGGCATGTGGTATTTGCTTTAATTTATTATGTGTATTTTATGTATTACTTTACTGTGTCGATGCCACAGTGCAAACGAGAAACCCCCATCTCAAAGGCACCAAACGGGGTGTAGCTCAGCGTTTTGTGTCACCTCCGCGCTTTGGAGCTTGGCACGTTCTTTGTTCCTAAGGGAAAGCTTTGACATCAAGGACGAGCAGCCGGAGAGCTGGCAGCCGTGGCGGCTATTCTCCCCGCCAGGCGTGGGAAAGGCACCGGCACGGTGCCTGGGTGTACGGCAAGGGGAGGACAATAACGCGGGAACGGGGAAGCCGTGTTACGTCCCAAAGGGCACAAACCANATAGGGAAAAATAAATAAAATAAAAAAAAAAAAGAGGGAGAGAAGCCACAAGATAGTTTGCAGCGTGAGATGTGAGCGATGCATGCAGCACACCTTATCTCACTTACCCGAGAGAAAAACAAGGGCAAAACCACGCGAGGAACCCTGGAGGAACAGTGCCCAGGCTGGAGCCTGGAGCTTTTTGAGGAGAGGAGCTCGCCTTGGACACAGCTGCAAGGGAAGGCTTGGGTCTGACGGTTAAAGGGACCAGCACAGGGAGACGCCAGGGCCACTGGGGTCTCAACACCTCACCCAAAATGCACATTCCCATTCCTAAAGCAGAGGGCCGGGCGGAGGTCCGACCCTAAGTATTTTCGGCTGTCGGGGAGGGAGGCTGAAGACATTGGGATGAAGGTCCGGAGCGGCGTGAAGAGCACCGCTCTGCGGTCTCGCCTCAGAAGGCGGCGGTACAAAAGTCACGCCGCTTATCAGGGGAAGGAGACGGGAACGAGGTGACCGCCGAGCATGTCTGAGCATTCAAATTACAAGCAGGGCTTGTAAGGGACGGGATCTGACATTTCATACCTCTGTTTGTAAAGCGCTTGACATTCACGATAGCGGGAGCGGCGCAGATAGGCAGCGAGGCCTTCTGGCTTTCTGGGCAGGCGCGTACGCCGCTCACAACAGNGCGCTGCTCAAAACAGCCTGGCTTGCCCCGTTTGCTAGCCCGGTCCCCGGGAGACACGAACGCAGGGAGCCGCGTCTCTTCCAGGAGCACCTGCAGCGTCCCTGGGACGGACCGTGGTCCGGCTCCTGGAAAAATCGCCTTATCCCTGTGCCCAGGGCAGGGGGGTTGGAACGAGATGATCTTCAAGGTCCCTTCCAACCTAAACCGTTCTATGATTCTGTGATCCCCGTGTGCCTTAGCTTTCCTCCCCAGAAGATGGATCACCTCTTCTGCACGCAGGCTCTGCAGGACACGTACCGCACTCGTGGAGCGCGCGGCCCGAAAGAGCCGAGTTTTGATCTCACCGGGGGGGCTCTGAGGAGCCGATGGAAGAAAAATAAGGTTCGGCACTCGTTCCTCTCTTAGAAAGCTGTGCATTGCATCAGACAGGATGGAAATAACTTAGCTTAAAAGGTGCCTCACCTGACAGCAGCTCAGAAGTTGAAGTGGCGGAGGGGAGAAGGAAACAATTAGCGGTTAGTGGCTCAGGTAAGCCTATGCTCGGCAGAAACTAGAGCCCCAGAACCAGATTTAGTGCAGGTCTCAGCCTGGAGCAACATAGATGCCCCCACTGGTGCGGGCACCTTGGTCCCCAGCAAGGTGTCCCAAGTCCTGGGAGGTGCCCGGCCTGTCTGCTCCCCCAGGGGATCTCAGCTGGAAAGACAAGATGAACTTGGTGAGCAGAACAACCACATTACGGGAAGAAAGAAGATGGAGTAACAGAGACCATCTATCAGGGAGGTTTAGCATCAACTACTCCTAACCCTCAGCTTCCCAACCCACCTGATCCCAAGTCTTCCTAGGGGACTTCCACCCCCCAGCAGACACTGCCCTGCCAGCTGGCTCCTCCTTCCCCATCCCTTCCCCGCTCTCAATCCCACGTTGACCTCCAGAGCCTCTGCTGACACGTGGCCGGAGAGCGGTCCACAAGAGCAGACGAGCCTCGGGGTGGTCCCAGGCTTTACAGGGCAGCAGGTCCCGGCCAGCCTGGGCTCGGGAAGGCTGGTGACACGGCTAGTTAGGATTGGCACATAATCGTGTTGGCACCACACGCGAATAGAAACTTATTGCTAGCGCGGCGTTAACATACGAGGAGAAAGGACGCGGGTGGTGACAGGGAAGGGAGCAGAGCCCGCGGTCCCCGGAGCACAGCCCAGATCCCCGCTCTCTAGCCCATCCACCCGGCTCTATCTTCTCCTAATTACATTAAAATAACACTCTCCCACCTCATTTTTTATTATTAGAAAGGAACAGATTTAAAGCTTTTCCCCTCAAATTATGCTTCACCTGAGTAGATAATTAAAAGACTATAAAGGAGATACATTTTTATGTGTAATTACGCCTACTTCTGCTGCTGTATCGGGGCGTCAAAAATATTTGCAAAACAACTCAAAACTTTTATTTTGTCAGCGCAATAATTGCGGCTTGTCATGGCTATCCGTACGGGTGTCTCCTCTCTAATGAGAGCAGCGTCTGGCAGGCAGCTTTGCTGAGAGAGAGGGAGCAGGGCGGGCGGGCGCTGGAGCTACAAAGCATCCCGGGCAGAAGAGCTGCGCACGGCGTGACAGCGGGACGGCACGGCCATGGGTTGGCCTGGAGCTCACCCCCAGCTCCGGCACCGGCGGGTGCTGCTTCAGAAAGGAGCAGGATGTTTGTTTGCGTTTTTAGGGGGAGATGGGAGGAGGGAGGGGAGGATGCTCAGGCTCTTGGCTTGCGCAGCAGCACAAGGTTTGCGCCCCATCCGTCGCGTTAGTGGGCACACGCACGGCCGGATCTCCTCCACACGCTGCTGGATGCATCTGCTGGTGTTTCGCACACTGAAGGCTCAGTATAGAACCATAGAATGGTTTGGGTTGGAAGGGACCTTAAAGACCATCCAGTTCCAACCCCCCTGCCCTGAGCAGGGACACCTCCCACCAGCGCAGGTTGCTCCAAGCCCCGTCCAACCTGGCCTTGAACACCTCCAGGGACGGGGCAGCCACAGCTTCTCTGGGCAATAGTTTGGGTGGAAACAGACATTTAAAGATCATCTAGTCCAACCCCTCTGCCATGAGCAGTGACATCTTCAACTGGATCAGGGTGCTCAGAGCCCCGTCCAACCTGACCCTGAACGTTTCCAGGGATGGGGCATCTCCCACCTCTCTGGGCAACCTGGGCCAGGGTTTCACCACCCTCAGTGTGAAAAATTACTTCCTTATGTCTAGTCTGAATCTTCCCTCTTCCACTTTAAAACCATTACCCCTTGTCTTATTGATCCAGGCCCTGCTAAAATGCTTGGCCATAGCGGCGTGGCACCCAGCAGCCACCTCCCTGGGCAGGCTCGTACCCCGGGCACGTGGGGGAGAGGGGCTAATCACCCACCGCGTGCGGGAGGCTCATGCAGAGGAGCTGAATCTGTCCCTGGGCGTGGTGGTGGCACCCACAGCTACGTCCAGCAGCAGATGTGCATTCACATTCCTGACAAGACCGGGCTGGAAATCGATGTTTGCCGCTCCTCAGGAGAATTCCTCCGGTTCGGGGGGTGCAGCAGTGCTCACCTCTTCCAGCAGAGACGGGTCTTGGCTGCTGACACCTCGGTCCGGCTCGGCCACAGCTCCCTCCCGGCACCCCCCGGCACCCCGCAGGCTGACACCCTGGCAGCACAGCCCGGCAGCGCTAATTAGTTTAGGCTCGGAGGCGACTTTGCCTGTCACCGGGGCTTATTAGTGCAGCTCAGCGCCAACGTGAGCAGGGTTCGGCACTCCCAGCCCTGAGCCGCTTCCCGGCTATTGCTCCCATCACACCTCAATTAATAAACCCTCCCCGAGCCTAAAAATGATGCTGACCTGCCACGTCCTGCCCCGGTACGCGCTGCTTCTCTCCACGCCCCATGGGAAGTCCGTTTGGGCTCCGCAGGAGGGAAAAACTAAAAAGGAAGGGGTCCAGCAGAGCAGCGAGCGGGGGGACGTGCCCAGGGACACACACAAGAACTGAGCGTGGCAGAAAGCTGCTGACTCAGCGCAGAGCGAGGGAGCGTGGAGAGCTGGGGAAGGCAAGGAGCCTGCGGGGCACCGGGAGCGCCGAAGGGCACGGCGCCCAGGAAAGGGGTCCGAATAACGTCTGTTGGACCCTGGTGCAATTCGGAAATCAGAGAAGAGGGGAGGGAAGCTTATCCAGGAATGCCTGCAGCAGCAAACGGGAATGGGGACCCGGCAAGGACGGGATGCTCTGGCACCCCAGGTGGCTCCCGGTGTGCCCACGGGCAAACTCGGGGCCGCGGTTACAGCTACGGGCAGGGCTGAGCTCCGTGGCTGTGCCCCAGGCACAGCGGGTCCCGGATAAAAAACCCAGGGGGTTTCTCCCTGGCTTGTCCCGGGGAAAAAAAAAAAATCCCACGGTGGTGGATGAAGCTGCTGAGGTGGTTTTATGCCGATTACCCTTGTTTTAAGAAATTACCTGGTGACCCGCACCGGTCAGGAACCGCTTTAAGAACAGGTTCAGCCGCCTCCGTTGATGCCCTGTAGTCGGACGTGTAATTTGCGGAGCTATTCCAGACCGGGCCAGCCTGCAAAGCTGCACCTTCTTCTGCAGCATTAAGGCAGAGGGGCTTCCCCGTGGTGGAGTCCGCGATATCACACCCCTACGCTTGCAGAACCAAGCGTTCAAATACAGGAGGGAAGGAGCATCCTCCCCGCCCCAGCCCCGGGAGGAAGGTGCTGCTGGGATGAAGGATGTGCGGGGACCACCAGCGTGGGGGTCAGCACCGGGGTGGGCATCATCCACCCTCCTGCTGGGACACCCGGAGCCGGCCGAGCGCTCGCAGCCACGGTGTGATGCGCCGAACACGCCGGCTGCCAAACACGACCGGTCCGCGGCAAACCGGCATTCCCGGGGTGCCCGCGTGGCTTTGAAGTCCCCGAATCCGCGCTCCAACTTGCTGCGCATAAAGAAGATGTAATACCCCATCTCCCTCATATAAGGGCACCGGGAAATAAATTCATTAGTGTTTATAAAGAACTAAGAAACTCTGATTAGAGAGCCATGGAAAAAGCCCACGAGGGAAATGAATAATTCGGCGTGCCGCGCTGTGCCGGGAAGGCGTGCGGTAAATAATGCATGGGCTGCGCGTGGCGCCAGGAGATAAAAGGCTCGGGAGCAGCTCCAGCACCGCGTGCCGCGGGCGGCAGAGGTCCAGGGAGGGGCAAAACCTCCTCTGGGCTGGGGTGATGCGTGACCACCTCGTAGCGCCGGGGCGCGAGGGATATACTTCGGGGTCCCGGCGAGCTTTGCGCTTGCCGCGCTGCTTCGGGGCTAGCTGGGGGGCGGGCGGCAGCCCCTGCCAGGCAGGGTGCAGCAGGACCACGGGCCCCTTGTCGACCCCCCCCCAAGCCCCTGCCTGAAGCCCTCCTGCTTGCGCGTAACCAGAAATAACCCTTGCTGCTCCTACACCAGCCGGGCTGAAGCTAACCCTCTCCCCAGCCCCACCTGCAGCGCTGCTTTGCCGTCCGGCCGGGGGGAGGTGGGCGAGCGAGGAGGCACCAGCATCCCCAGAGGGTCCGCACGCAGCGGGGACAGTCCCTAAGGCCAGGGTGGCGGCAGGGACAACTTCCCACCCAGGTTTACACCGGCACCCTGCTGCACCTCGTAGCGGAAAGCATTGCCCGCTCATCCAGGGCCAGGCGGGCGCGAGAGGCGGTGCCCAAGGGCTGGTCCAGCAGGGGAGCATCCTGCATCCTCTCCATCCCTGACGGAGGGGCAGAGGAGAGGAGCCCGGCTCACAGCTCAAACACTCCCCTCCTGCCCGGATCACGGGAGGTGGACCCCTTTGCTCAGTTCGCTCGGTGAGAGCACGTTACTGGGAGCTTCGTGCGAAATGCCCGGTGACAGCCTCTGCAGAGGTGTTGCAAGTTGAAGCTGTTGCGATCGATTTTGCTCATTTCCCGCGCACATCACGCCCAAGCGGCGCCGGCACGGAGGATGCTGCGGGCAATCCCCCGGCGGAGGTGCACTGGTGTCCTCATGCCAGAAGCAATCGCACCAAGGGGTTGCCCTGAAACAGGGCTGGGGGTTTCCACTCCTGGTGCTGGTGGTGACTCTGGGGACAGCGAGGGGGGTGGCCGTGCAGGTTTAATTAAGGCGGCAACTGGAAACCAGCTAAAAGCAATTGAAGGGATGTCAATCCCGCCCCGTCCCGAGCACCCTGGGGTGCAGGGAGGATGCGAGCTGTGCGTATGCGGTGTGACCTGTTCGATAGAAACAAGCAACTTGGCTGGGGACAGGCAGTGGCTTTCTTGAGGGACTCCCCCAAAACCTCTCCCACGGGGCCCGGAGGACACTCCGACACAGCAGCAGCCTCAGCCCCGCTCCATCTGAGCCCTCCTGGCTCCGGCGCAGGCTCTGCAGCACCGCTGCCGCCCGCCTGGCTTGTCCTGCAGGAAAGGCGCAGCGCTTTTAACAGGCGCCGAGGCATCGCCCGTAATTCCAGCAGATGCTGCCACTTAACGCGGGTTGGCACGTAACTTTATAATCGGACCATATTGCTCCAATTACAATTTAGCCTGTAGTCCTCTTGGGCTTGTCTTTCATTCGCCTCTCATTGCCAAGCGCGGGAGGGAGGGGAGGTGGGAGAGGACTGGGGGTGCGCGTGTCTCCGACCACCCCCTCCCTCGCTGCCGCGTCTCTCTGTGCAGCCGCCACCTCCCCCGTTCCTCTCTTCCCCTGGGCCAGGGCTGAAGCCAACCCTCTCCCTCGTTTGCACGGAGCATCTTGCTCCTGAAAAGCGAGGGTCTCCCACCAGCCCCCACGGGTGAACCCCCCCCCGCCCCGGGGGCAGCCCCCCATTGCACCCCACGGAGCACCGTCCCTTCCAGGGAGCCGTCTCCTCCTCCCCGCCCCGTGCCGAGAGCGGTCCCGGCTCCATTTTCCGCTTGCGGTGGGGGAAATCAGGAGTTACCCTACCTGGCGGCGGTTGAGTCCGGCTGGCATCCAGCCGGTGTGCCGGAGTATCGGGGATATTGAAATTCCTGGGAGCTGCTGCCGAGTAATTGGAGCCAACACGCTGCTCCCGTTTTTCAAACCTGAGAGCCACGAAGGAAAGATTTTTCATTTGGAGAGTTAAGTCTCCGTTCCGGCTGCGACAGCCGCCTGCGTCCGTATTCAAAGCTCGGGAAAAGTTTTCTGGACTCTGCGGGGCCTCGGGTAACTGACATCTCATTCCAGCTGGGATGCAGGCGAAGCTGGTGACTGGTTACCCCACGGCGGGGGGAGGAAAAAAAAACCCCGCAGGAGCCAGAGCCTGCAGCCATATAGACCCGTATCAGCGAGGTGAGGCTCCGTCGGGGACTGCCCCGGGACGGGCGGCTGCGGGTCGGGCTGGGCTAGCGACCCCGCCGCCCTTCAGAGCCCCATTAAGCCCTCAAACTGTCAGCCGGGCTCCTCCAGACCCTATTAAATGGCTATTCCCGGAGAAGCCGCTTCGGGAACGTTAAGCACTGGCTGTAAACGCCTTTTGGTTACTTAACGGGAAAACCTCGGGGCGACCTGTGTAAGGGATACACCCTCTCTCCGCGCCCCAAACCCCCGAGGATTCAAAAAACACGAAGGTTCATTTAAACCGCACTGCTAGCCCGTTAAATCGAGTATCTACTCAATTAAGAACGCACAAACAACTTCAGCTCTGCCCTCCGCCAGCCGCTGCCCGTTTGCGTCTCGCACGCAGGAGGCTGGATGTTACGCTCTGGTTTCCTTTCTCAGGATGGGCTTTGGCCGTAAAAACACCCCGAAACACCCCAAAAACCCCAGTTGCTCCGGGCTTTGCCATTCTGCCCCCTGCGTGCAAAGCGTGAGGCAAACCTCCCCGTGAGCCCAGGGCAGCAGAGTCCTGGAGCCGTCACCGTGAGCACGCTCCGCTGGAAAGCTCTCCTTCTTTCCGAACCCCAAACCAGCCGGGCGGTGGGTGCACGGTTCTAAATCGACCCATTGACAAAACTTCCCCGTTTTAGCCCTCATCGCCGGCTGGGGGACGTTCCCTGCGGCCACCCAAAGCCGGCAGGGTCAACCACCCGCAGGAAGCATCACCCGGATGGACCGCGTGGTCCCGGCCGGATAAAACGCCCGAGCGCAGCCGACGCAAGAGGAGGAATCCATTTTCCTGCAGTCATTTCCAGTAATCCTTAAGGCGAGGAGGTTCAAGCTGAGCATCGGCCTTTTCATCCATGGGTTCCAGCGAGGCTCGGGGAAGCGAGGAGCCACCACGCTCCCCCAGTGCCGACGGCGCTTTCATCCCCATCAGCGCTTCCAGCATGGCTTCCCGGAGCAATCGCACCGGGAGGGCTTTGAAACGTACTCCGTGGAAAAAAAAACAACAAACAAACCAACCAACCGAACCCCTGTGCCGAGAAAATTCCTCCTCCTGGCTTTTTCCGGCAAGCAACCTGCGCTAGGGATCGCCGAGAATCAAATCCCTCCATTTAACAAATCGGAAAGCCAAACCTGCTCGCCACGGAAATCCGAGGTAAGTCGAGGAGCGACGACGGAGCGCTGCCAGTTCCCCAAATGAACGCTCACGGCCAACGTTCACCCAGGAACGGGCGGCAGGACGGCTGCCCCCCGGGAAGGGGAAGGAGAGGGATCGGGCTGCTTTCAGCGTTTTTATTGAGTGCAATTTTCTCTTTAGTACAATATTCTCTGAAAGTTACTGTTACAAACTCCGACAATTTCAACACAATCAACAAATTGGGGAAGGATGGGGGTGGGGGGTGGGGGAGGCGGGGAGAAGGGCAAAAAAAATTACAAGGGGTGAACTCTTTTACAGACATCTCACTGGTTATGTACAGGACAGGGTACGGCCGGGCTGGCACGGGGCACGCCGGGGCTCGGGGGGACACGGGGCTCCCGCGGCGCTCGCGGGGACCTCCCGGATCATCGTTCTCGTGGGTGTCAATCCCCTTTTCCTCTGGCGCTGCTGCCCGGCTGCGATGCTGGACTCAACGGCCCTGCAAGGCAAAGAGGGAGGGAAAGGAGGAGAGGGGTGAGAATTGGCACGTCCCAAGGTGGGAGACGCAGCACCTCCCCAAAAAACCACAGGCGGTTCGTTTTTGCAGCTCACCCACCCCCCCTCCCCCGCCCCCCCAGCAGCTCCCGGCCCCGCCGCCGGTGGGGACTGCACCCGGCGGAACCCAAAGGTTTCTTACAGCAGATACAGCCTC
>RSEF01000009.1:4022042-4047067 GCA_003993805.1 Himantopus leucocephalus
GCAGGCAGGGATGCAGGCAGCATTATTGATGAGACCTCTGCAAACCATCCCCATTACAACCCTTCCCTCCCTCCCTCCCGAGCACCGGCTCGTCGGGAAGATGCCATCGCCCCGCAGAGGAGCGGGAAGCAGAAGACATGATCCTGCGGGGCGCTCCTGGAGCAGAGATGGAGGAGAAGAGAAAGGGGATGGGGGGAATAGCAGCCCTGTTTTCTCCCAGGGAAAGGAGCATTGCAAGCACCAAAGGTTGCCAGGCTGAGAAATAACGGTCTGAGCTCGCTCTTATTTAAAAACCGGCCGCCTGCTGTTTTCATCGCAAGCCCCACTCTGACTTGCAGCAACATTTAAAATTAAATATACATAAGTGCTTTCAAAGAACTGTTAATTTGAAGGTCATTAAATGGCATAAAATACATTTTTTTTTTCTAGAAAGAGGCAGATAATAATGCTATTAATACATGCTCCTCTTCCCCGTTCAAAAGCTCGCTCTCGCCCTGGATGCGCGAGTGGCTGAGTTCACCTTCGCTGGCAGCGGCACGACGTCTTGTTTTAATTACCGCTATTGAGAAAGCTGCTGCCTCCTCCGTCGCACGCGGCGCAGCCCAACAGGGATGGGGTTGTGTGAAAGACACGGCAAAGCCCAGGGGGAAACGCCGCAGCTGAATTGCCAACGGGGAAATTTTTTTTGGGGGGGTGCAGGGACACACACACGTGGGGAGCAACACAGCGGGGCCGGCGCTGGAGGATGCTGAAGGGGTTTTTGGCAATTTGAAGCCAGTTGGCAACTCCCAGTTCAGACGCGACCGCCTTCTTGCCCACCGATTCTCGCATCGAGACCTTGGGCGAAGCTCAGAGCGGGGTTTTGGTAGCAAAAAGTCCCTTTTTTGATGTAACGCTACATGCAAAACAGACAAAGCCAACACAGACACAAAAACCCCCCACACCCCAACCCTAAAAAAGACACAACAGGGCTGAGGTTTTTGCAGTTGCCATAGAAATGTAGAGGAGGAGCTGACAACTGCAAAGCGTTGCCGTGAGAGGAGGGGACCGGGGCCGAGGGCGAGGGTGGGCTCACTCGAAGGCGACCCAGGCGAGCGGCCGCATCCGGGTACCGCTGCTGTGCGCAGAGGCGGGATGCAGGGCAGGATGCAGCCAGAGGAGCAAGGCACCACGGCCAAGCATCAGCGATGAGCGGTGGCCGGGGACCAGGATCCACCCCAGCGGGGTCCACCAGCGAGGAACACCTCCCAGCACCAGCACCTGCCAGGTGAACCCACCGGGACTTTGTGTGATGGATGAACACCAGCCTGAAGGAAAGGTCTGCGGAGCTGGTTCACTTCCATCAGAAACACCTTTTCCTTCCTTTTATTTCTGTTCAAACCAAAACTTTTGGAGAAAAAAAAATTATTTTTGAGCCATCCCTTCCCCTTTGGGATCGAAGAAACGAACACCAACGTCGACCACAGCACGGATCAGAAGGTGGCATGAAATGGGAGCTTTCCTTTTCAGACCACACTTAGTGGTTTCATTTTTCTTCTTTTTTTTTTTTCCCCACTGGTTCTTTCCCCACATTTGGCAGAGCCTCTCCACTTTGGCAAAGCATCCAACAGACCCAAATCCGCATCACTCCTCGGTCCACAAAAAAAAAAAAGCAGGAGCTGCAAGGCAGAGCCTCCTGCCCCAGGTCCCACCGCTGCCTGCGGCTCCCGCCCCATCTCCGCATGAGGCAAAGCTGGAGCATCTCCACTGCTTCTCCATGATACCGCCGGTGGAGAAGACTTCTTAAATGACCTGGACAGTGCAGCCACTGCCAACTGCCCAGGAGTCTCCTGTTGATGCAGAAAAGTGAATGTTGGCAGCAAGCCTTGACTTAGGTGGCACCTCTTCGACGGTGCCCTGCACCTTCCTACCCCAGCAAGAGCCGCCTCCTTGGCATCTGACAAAGGAAAAGAAGGGACAGTCCAAAGACACACAACCCTGCTGTCGTGACCAGGCGGGGATAACGCTGTCACTCCTGGACAGAAAGGCTTCGCAGTTTGGAAAACTTAATTTGCCTTGAAAGAAACAGCTCTAAAGAAACAAAATGGTCCAACAGAAGTCGTCTGAATTTTTTACGTTGTTTTCTTCAATAAAAAGCAAAAATCAAACATGGCTATTTTTGCACTTTCCCCCTTGTTTTCCATTATCGGATCTGAAAACTGACAGCCTTTGGTGAAATCTTCCATTTTGGATGAAAAGCCTTTTATTAAAAGGCAGGAGAGCAGGTGGGCGCTGGTGGTCCTCCTTTGGTTATCGTCTTGACGGCAACCCCTGGGCCAGCGATGCCTCATCACTGGAGGGATTTGTTTGCACCACCTTCAGTCTCCCTGCTCAGCCCTGAGCATCATCAATCTGCTGCTGGGCTCTCGCGTGACCCTGGCGGGGACGTCTCCAGGCCCCTGAGCCACCACCAGTGGACTCGCTCTGCTGACCCAGCCTGAGGCAGAGATGCCACCTTCATGGAGAGGGCTGGTTAGAAGAGATGGGATATGGGAATCGCCCGCCACGACGCAGCCCAGGAGACGTCCGATGTCAGCTAGCTAGGGAAAAGCAGCAGAGTGGAAAGCCCAACAGCCCTGGCATCTCCACCGGGCACCGCTGTGGCCATGTGTCACCTCCCAAGGGGACTCGCCACCCTGACCGCCTGCTGGTCTCCCTACAGGTGGGCTTAGGATGGTGCACGAAGCTTCTCTGGGGCTGAGACTGGTCTGGAAGGCGTCACCTCCAGCGATGATGCTGTCAGCATCCTCACCCAGCCTGCGGAGCACCGGCACAGCCCTTGACTCACAGCGCAGCTCCATTTTCCTTGTTTTCCAGCCAAAAAGAAGAGCAGGCGAGCGCTGGGCTAAGCCATCAGCAGGGCGTAACGGGGGTTTGGAAAGCATCCCGCAAATTTTACGAGGTCAGGATGGGCCGTCCCGTTCCCTGCGTTGCGCAAACACTGCGCCGTTCTCAGCCAAAATCCTCTCCCCGCTCCATCGGCAGCAGTCCTGGGGCCCAGATGTGTTTTCTTCCCACGCTGACACCCACAGCTCAACTTTCTCCCCGGCCAGAAACCCTCCTGCAGCCACCCTCCCGCACGCAGGGCGAGCGGCACTTTGTCCACGAGCGTTTCGCAGCACGGGCGAGGCGAGGGCCAGGGAAGGCGATGAGCATCATCCACCCTGGGAAATCGAACCGAGATGTAGAGCAGGACGCAGCATCTCCGAGAACATCCACGCACCCGGACAGCCGCTTTATCCGCTCGTGGGTACCCAATCTGCCGGGCCGGACGGGCAGGACTGAATGCTTTCTATTAAAGGTTTTATATTAAAAAAGGGCTGCGGTGCCGTCGCATCGTCCCTCCAGCCCCAGGCGCAGAGCGGGGAGGACGCCAAGCGGGGCGGCAGGACCAGCTGCCTCGCAGGTGCTCGCACGGCAAGGGAGTCGTAAAGGCGGAGTTTTGATATTTAGCCTGCGTCGCTGTCATTCGTTTCTTTAAATGCCTTTAGCGTCCTTCTAATAAAAGAGAAATCATAAAAAAAAATAAAACCAAAACCCACAAAGGGTCCTTCACCGCCGGCGAATATCAATGTGGTGAAGCGGCGTATTTAGTATGCACGGCGCCCGCTCCATCTGCATGTTGTATTCGGTGTGACAACATCCTGGAATACAGATTTGGGCCGCGAGTATCCCGAGAGGTATTAGCGATCGTCTATCAGACAGGACGAGGAGCAGTCCCTGCTGTTGTAAACAAGGGGTGTTTTTCTCTGCCTCTTTCTCTGGGGGGAGTTCAGTGATTGGAAACAAGCTCATTCCTGCATCTTGTTAGCTCCTGCTCTTCAGCAGAGCGGCGGGTCATCTTCCTTAGACGAGTAAAGAAATAAAATCGGAGGTGTAAAGAGCACCTCATCACCTGGGTTCTTCATCTGCTGGTGGTGTCAGCCACCATCCTCCCGAACCAAGCACGTGGTCCCCACGGGGTCCCCCCAGTAACCCCAGCGCGGGGGACAACGCTCACACCCAGGACACGTGGACAGGCGCTGGCAGCAGGCAGAGGAAGGGCTCGTCCCCTCGTGTTTGGGGGCAGCGAGCAAATCAGGTGAGGCATCTCCATGGCATAGACGGACATTGGGCAATCCGATGGCACAGATGGACCTGGAGCAATCCCACGGTGCGGGTGGATGTGGGGCATCCCCATGGCAAGGACAGACGAGGGGAAAACCCACAGCACAGGTGGACACGAGGCATCCTCACGGCACCGATGGACAGGGGGCACCACCACGGCACAGACAGATGTGGCCATCCCCACGGCACAGCTGGATGCAGGGCATCCCCACGACACGGCTGGATGCGGGGCGTCCCCACGGCGCAAGCACACGTGGGGCATCCCTACGGCGGGGATGGATGCGTGAGAACAGTGGGTTTCTCGTACACGTACGAGCCACCGCGCCACCAAATGACGGCAGGGACCGGCAGCCCTCAAGGCACAGCCGGGCAGCCCGCCCGCGCCACCGCTCCCCCTGCCACACGGGTGCCACTTGCTGCCAGCGCCGTGCCTGCGAGAGTGCGGTGATGGATCATTACAACTCGCACGCAACCGCCTAAGTAAAAGCCTTATTAAGAGTTCATTCATTTTATAAACTCTCGGCGCGATCCACAGAGGGAAGTTAAGATTGCCCAGTCTTACAATATTCCATGTAAACACTGACACGCATCTAGTAATTTCAACTAGATCAATTTGCAAAGGAGAGCAACGGTGGAACAAAAAAAAAAATTAAAAAAATCAAATTAAACACAGGGAAGCGTTCACTGGGAGAGGCTTTAGGGAAGCGAGCAGAAAAAATACAGAGGAGGAGGACAGATGGATGGACAGAGAATACACGAGACAAATGGACCTACCTCTGAAGCCATGAAACCTAAGTCTGTAAATCAGTATCAAAATCCTTAGGTCCGCAAGATGGGGGGAAAAAAAAGTCCTCCATAGCCATCTTCCGCGCATCGCCGAGGCTCTGGAGGCCTTAGCAGTCTGTTTCCCAGAGCATCTCTCCTCCTTCTCCAGCAGTCACCAACCCAGTCACAACCACGCGGCGGCTCCTCCGGTCCCGTCTCGTCCCCGCCGCGCCGGCCGGCCCTCGGCGTCCTCCTCCCCGCTTGCGGGGTGCTGAGCGCTTGCATCGCCGTCGGGCGCTTCCCTGCTCCCTCCCGCTCCCGGGGGCTGCGGGAACAACCCCCGGCCACCCCCGGGGCCGGGAACCGGCCGGCCGCTGGCCGCAGGGTCGGCGATGATCTTCGGTTACGGACAAGCAGTGAGTCCACAGTAAGTTGACAACGTACACACGCGCACGAGCGCACACACACACGGGAACACCTCCTTCCGTTTTCCAGGATGGATTATTATTATTTTTTTTTAATCCTTTTTTTTTTTTCCTTTTTGCAAAAAAAATGCAAGCAAAAGAGAAAAAAAACAAAACCCAAGGTTTTCTATTGAAGGTACATCTCTTCTTCAATATGAAGACATTAACTGGATTGAGTCGGATCCCCCATGCAGTGGTCAGCGAAGTCCTTTGGTAGTTGCCGGAGCAGCACCCGGGCAGGACGGCAGGGAGCTGCGGAGACGTCCGAGGACGCTTCCACCCGGTCCATGAGCAGAGAGGAGAGCGGGGGTGAGCAGGGAGGGCCGGGGCAGGGAGGGAGGGCGAAAGAAGAAAAAGAAAAGGAAGGTGGTTCCTCCGGACGGGATGCTCCATCTCGTGCCTCTCCCTTCCCCAACAGCCCCTTCCTCCTTCTCAGTTTCGACCACTGCTCACTGGTGGTGGGATTGGAGTCTGGCCTCTAGGGTTTGGGTTTGCTTCCCCAACGCACATTGGTTTGTCTTCATTGTTTTTTGTGTTTGTTTTTGTTTTGTTTTGTTTAAATATATGATTTGTACATATTTATATATATTTATACGCTGTTCCCCATGACATTGGTAAGTGTGCTTCTGTTGGTGAGGAACGGAAGTCACCAGTTAGAGATGAGTCCCAGGAACATCCTTCGTCTGCGGTCACAGTCCCCAGGCAGCGGCGGCACCTCTGCAAACACTGCCCCGCGGCGCCCGTCAGTTCCTCCCCTCCCACCTCCGCCCCTCCGCTGCGTGCCCTCCCCGTCCCCTCCCCGTCGAACAAGGGACGTCATGCCATCGAGGTCGGTGACTGACTCATCTGTACTCGCATGGACTGGACGCTGTTCAGGATCTTCTTCTGGTGCCCAGCCAAAGTCACCCCTATTCTCAGGAGGTCTCTGGAAGACAGACAGACAGACGGAGGAATATCAGTGGGCAGCTGAGGGTCGGTGTATCTGTTTTCTAAGCGAGGTGAGGGATGTAAGCTCAGCTGGTCCACGCCTTTGAGCAGAAGAACAGCCACAGAGCCCAAGCGCAGCCCCGTGAGTGTCACTGGCACCGAGGTGGGACCGAGAGCAGGGAGACACCCGCGCGCTGACCCCCAGATGGCCAACGTGGCCACCTCCAGACACTGCCGCCCGNTCTGCCGCCCGGTGTGATGGATGCTCGCACCCTTCCTTTACAGGTGGCCTTGCACCCACCTTCCCGTCTCCCCACAGCCCCAACCCGCCCCGGGCAGCACCCAGCTTTCGGGCAGCCCTGGCGCGGCACCCAACTCACTCGGACGTCATCTGGGCAACAAGCTGCAGGGAGGTGAAGCCAGCGGTCAGGAAGCTGTCCCGGTACTGGCTCATCTTCACAGCGCTCAGCCAGTCGTCTACTGAGGTAAAGGCAGTGAAGTCGGGGATGGAGCGGTCGAGGAGGGGCTGAGAAGGCCTGCAAAAGGACACACCGCTGGGGACGAGCCCAGCTGGCGCCGAGGGGCTGCCACGCACCAGCCGGTGCGCAGACACGCTCCCCGGTGCCCTCTCCCTGCGCCCTCGTGCTCCCCCCCCCCCCCCCCCCCCCCCCCCCCCCCCCCCCCCCCCCCCCCCCCCCCNCGGAGACAAGGAAGGGCGTGAGGAAGACCCGTCCCGTGGGAATACCGCTCTGCCAAGCGGTGCTTTGCCAACCCCGCACGTTGTAATCCAGCTGCCGGAGCCACAGGGACGGAGGCGCCGGCAGAGCAGACACTGCGCCCGTACGGTCACACGCCATAAAGAATCAATAGCAAAGAATTATTGCTGTTTCTCGACTGAAAACTACATGTTCTTTGTCTGACTGTCAGGCAGAGCAAAGACAAAAACCCCCTGCGCCCGGCAAACGATTTATGAATTCCTGTCCTTCCCCCCCCCCCCCGCAGCACGGGCCNGGGGAACCTTTCGCCACGGCTTGGGACGCTGCCAGGAGAGCATCCCCCCGCGCGCCGGGAGACTCACACAGCGGTGATGGTAGCCACAGTTTTGAGGCTTGCCGGGTTGCGGATCATTTTGTCGAGGGTGTTGACTATCTCGGTGAAGCGCGGGCGGGTGTTGCGGTCCTTCTGCCAGCAGTCCAGCATGAGCTGGTGCAGGGCGGCGGGACAGTCCATGGGCGGCGGGAGCCGGTAATCCTGCTCGATGGCGTTGATGACCTGCAGGGCAGCGGGGGAGAAAGCGGAACAGGAGGATGACGGACTCGGAGGTCTCGAGGGACTCGGAGGTCTCATTCTATGTAGGGAAAACCGTGAGCCACCCTTGCTGCTCCGCTCCCCGAGCCGAGCTGCCTGTGCGGGCAGAGGTGCCGGAGGCAGCGGTGCCGGAGGCCGGGAAGGCAGCTGCCAGCCCATTTGATCATCAGCAAAGGGAGCAGGAGGAGACGGCTCCCGGCTCCGACGGAGCCGGGGCTCTCGGAGGTTAATCTCCGCTCTGATGCTTCGCGCGCCGCAGTTCCTCCCGGCGGAGAGCTGCCACTCATTATCTCGGCGGATCGCATCGGAGTACAGCAGTCCAACTACCAAAGCTCTTTCCCTGCTCGTAAACCCTCTGAACATTTTCAAAGGCGCTGCAGCTTGCTGAAGTCCAATTACCAGCCCACTGGCTTTTCTTCCCAATTTCCCTCCTTGCATCCTCTCGCTCGCCAACCTGTTTCATCTCCAAAACCGAGCGCTGCCGAGGCTCCGGGAAGGAGCGGATAGCCGTTCTGGCAGGGCTTTCTTTTGGGAAACCTCCCCCCGCCCCCAAGCTGTGTGGCTGACCCCCAGTGCTTACATCTTGGTTGGACATGTCCCAGTAGGGCCTCTCCCCGAACGACATCACCTCCCACATGACGATGCCGTAGCTCCAGACGTCGCTGGCCGAGGTGAACTTGCGGTAAGCGATGGCCTCCGGCGCCGTCCACCTGACGGGGATCTTCCCCCCCTACGGAAAAAGGGAGAGCAGCTGAGAAACGGCTCCCTTGGCAGAAGGACCCGGACACCCACGAGCCACGGTTGGAGCCATCCTGCACAGCCCCGGCCACCGATCCCTGGGGACCCTGGTGAGGAGGGGGCAGGAGGTACCCGATGGGACGAGGAGGCAGGAGACAAAAACGCCTCCATCAATTTATCTTGTACCTGTCGTACCTGCACAAAAGGGCTTAGCCAAACAAAACAAAAGGGTTTATCCCGCTCAGGTGTCACCCCCGAGTGATATCTCCCCACTCCGGCTGCCCTGCAGGACCCGGCACATCGGTGGCCTGTCCCCAGGTCCCTTCCCAGGGAGACATCAGGTGACAAGGGCTACGCAGGACTGTGCTGGTGCTCGTCTCAGGGAAGGAGCCACAGGTATCTCCATCCCTTGGCCTTCAGTGGAAACAAGGTCTGACCTAAGAGCATCCTCCATGGCATCATCTGGGCTCCCACATCCTTCCAGCCTCACTTTTGGAGTGGGAGGCAAAAAGCAGAACACCTTTAAGCCCCAAAGGAGACTTGGAAAGCACCGGAATAGGAAAGTGCCTTTGGCAGAGCGCCCCTCATTTCTGCCAAAAGCTCAAAACCAGGCTCGGCGTCTCAAGCCACCCCATCAAGCCAGGGCAGGTCCCAGCTCCTGGCAGGACAGGAAGGGCTGGAGGCCATGCCGAGGGGGCAGGGATGCTGCGGAGGGGCAGCACGCACAGAGGGACTGCTCCCTGGGCAAGCACCGCTTAAAAAAACGCCAAAAAAAAAGCGCCAAGGGATGAAGAAAAAACCGCAGACGTGCACGGTATTTACTCCGGGCAGAACTGCATTGTAAATCCTTTAGCACAATTGTTTTCCATAGCCTTTCCGACAAAGCGTCAGCTGCTCTTGAAGGATGAATGGCAAAAAATTTGATTTGAATAACTACAAATGGAGAAATTAACTGCTAGGTTGTTTTTCCTGCCTTTTCCCCAGAGCTAAAAACCTGCTGTGGGAGGCAGAGTGATGTAATCGCAGGCACAGCATCACTTCCCAGCTGCCGGGGAGATCTATTATGGCCTAAATTAAATAAAAACACAGATGAGAATCTTTTTTATCTCTAAAGGTGGGGAAAGGCTACTCCATGCCTTATGCCAGCAGCTACTGCCCGGGGGCTCAGAACAAAAAATAAATGATGGGTGTCTGCTCAAAGGCTGCTGCGTGCAGGACGGGTGTGGGGGGAGACGTCCCGCGAGCGGGGGAGGAAAGGCGAGAGGCCGCAGCCGGGCCAAAAACACGAAGCCAGCCTCAAAGGGACGTCCATGGGTTTCCCATTTCCCCGTCCCCCAGGGCGGCGGGGAGCAAGGGGAGAGCGGGGCTGCCGTTACCTACGAATGAGTTAATTAGGGACGAGAAGGGTGGCTGGGGAACAGTGCAGCTCCCGTTAGGCTTGCCTCTTTAATTAACGCCTGGAACAAGTTTCCAGCAGAGAAAGGCAGACCAGACCTGGAGCGCTGGGGGAAAGGGAGTTGTGCCATCGGGAGGTGCTGGGATCTCCCCGTCTCCCCTTCCCGGTCTCTCCAGGGACTCCTCCGTGCACCTTCCCTCCACAGAGGACAGGGAAGAGGCTTATCTGGAAACTGCTGAGGGTAAAAAGGTGCTTGGTGGATGAGGGAGGCAGAAAACTCATAAAAGGGAGGAAGACAAAGGAGGGAAGAGAGGATGCTGGGTGGGAACCACAGACAGGTTCTCTTGGCCATGAGCCTACGTGGTGGGAACCTTCCTGAGATGCTTCCACCCACGGCAGAAGCTCCAGGGCATACATCCAGCACCCTTCTCCCAAGTCCAGCTGGCAGCGGGTGCAGGGAAGGCACGGGGGACGCTGGGCAAGACAAAATCTTGCGAGAGGTACCTACCAAGGAGCTGGTGTAGGTGGGGTCAGACGTATCGTCCTGCAGGTAGCGCGAGAGGCCAAAGTCCGACACTTTGCACACCAGGTTGCTGTTGACCAGGATGTTTCTGGCAGCCAGATCTCGGTGCACGTAATTCATCTCCGCAAGGTACTTCATCCCGGCGGCGATTCCTCGGAGCATCCCCACCAGCTGGATCACTGTGAACTGCCCATCGTTTTGCTGCCGTAGGAAAGAGCAGGCAGCGGGGTGAGCGCGCGGACCCCACTGCGGGACTAGAGCCGCTCACCCCCAACCTTGGGAGGATGCTGCACCTCCCCAGAGGACTACCCAGCTGCCCTGCCCTGCCGGATTAAAGCAGTGGCACGCCACCACCAAAACACCCGTGTCTGGGGGTGTACGGCACAGCGCAACCAGCTCCCGAGCTAAGGAAACAGGCTGGGATTTACAGGACGGGATACCAACATCTGCCTCCCAAATCCCACAGCTGAACAACAGCCCACGAGGCCCCACCTCGCCTTACCCGCAGGAACGAGTCCAGGGCCCCGTTCTCCATGAACTCCGTGATGATCATGACCGGTCGGCTTTTGGTCACCACCCCTTCCAGCCGAATGATGTTGGGGTGGTCGAACTGCCCCATGATGCTGGCCTCGCTCAGGAAATCCCGGCGCTGCTTCTCCGAGTAGCCGGCTTTGAGCGTTTTGATGGCCACGTAGATCTCCCGCTTGCCGGGCAACTTCAGGCGTCCTTTATACACTTCTCCAAACTCCCCTGCAAGTGCAAAAGCATCCACTACCACCTCCTCCTCCGCATAAAACACGGCAAAGAGTAATGGCGCCTTGAGCGGTTTGGTCTCCAAACCTACCAGCTGAGAAATGTCAGGCGGTTAACACTTCAGCAACGCTCTCTATAAATCTACTCGCCTGTTCTCTTTAAGAGGGGCAACGTCTGCTGCTGAGAACGTGTTTGGGCTTGCAACCTTCTCCAAGGTGACAGAGCCCAGCACCGACAGCAGCAGAGGCCGGGGCCGCTCTTGCAAACCCCTACAAGAAGGATTTGCAGAGCAGGAGCATCAACATTTAAGGGCTACCTCAAATACAAGGTGTCGGCGTCGATAATCTCGGTTGCCTTTTTGCACATCGCTTATCTTGGAATGGAAAATAATTGGGCTGTTTTCATCGCTGCCCTCTGATTTAAAATACAGAGAAAGCGTCCTCTCGTTTTCAGAGGGAGAGCTTTTTCCTTCGCCAAGGCAAAATTTGCCTGCGGAAGGATTACATTTAAGCCAGGTTTGCAGCCACTTTGCCTTGATGAGCAGCAAAGGGTGGCTGATACATCACTGAACTTGATCCCGACCAAACCAGCTCGTCGCTTGCTTGCAGCTTCCCCCCGGCTTCTCACTTTCTCTTCTACAAGTATGACAGTTATTCAAAAATGGCAATAAAAGCAGCACAGATGACATACAGATATGTGCACGCATATGTATATATACATATGTATGGGAATATGGCAGAGACTAGAGCGAGATCTGCCTTTTTCTCATTATCTCATGGAAAAGGCAACTAAGAAATCCCGAGAGGCCCCGTGGTCACCCAGTGAATACGTTCATGGAGCCTTTCCCACCTCAGAGGAACTTTAAGAGCAGAAACCAACCTCGTGCCCACCCTAATCCATCACAAACCCAGGAAAGCCTGATGTCTCAAGACTTCCTTGAGGGTTTCCCGGTGAAGGACCACGCGTGCACCCCCAGAAAATTACTCCAGGTGCGCGTGTGGCCACGCAGGAGCATTGGAGAGGGCAGGGAGGGATGCACAGCAGGGGATGGCGAGACCCACCTGCTCCGATGACCTCTTCAATCTTCACGAAGGATACATCGATCTCCTTGGCGAACTCTCGGACCGCCTCATTGGGGTCCTCGTAAGTGAAGGGGTCGATGTAGATCTTCATCCCTGGAGACCCTTGTCGTGGGAAATTTGGCAGCGATGGCAAAAGGGAGAGAAAACCAAAAGCAGTTGTCCCACGGCCAAGAACTGGAGATCCCTGTGTCCTCCCGCTCTCCATACGCCTGTTACGATGCCGGCTATCGCTGTGCTCACCTGCGCTACCTCCACAGACCCTTATTGACCTCTTTGGTCCCCCCAGTCCACCCGACCCCCCCCCTGCATCCCCTCCTCTCCCTCTCTGCCCTCTGCTTCTCCTCCCTTATCCTTCTTCGTCCTCCTCCCCAGCGATGGGAAGCAGTTACAGACCTGAACTACAATTAGCTGGCTTTACGGTGAGGGCTTTACGAGGCTCCATGCGTTAGTGAAGAAATATTTATTTACCCAAAAAGGCCTCTGATAGTTTTGTGGCCGCTACTAAATTGACAGAGTGTGGCAATTATAATCAACAACCTGTATGGAGCCGTAAAATACAGTTTTGCTGGCCTCCGTGACAACGTGCGGTCCCCCGCACGGGGGCAACGCGTGGCGGCAGGATCCGGCCACGCCGCAGGGAAATGCCGCAAGCGGGCTCTCGCCCTTTTCAAACGGAGAAAAAAACAAAACAGGCCCCCAAATTCCCCAAATGGGGTTTGCAGACGTCGCGTTTGGATGCCCTGGGGCTTGCAGAGCTCCCAGGGGCATGGCCGTGGGGCAGAGCATGGCCACCACCGACCCCAGGGCTCAGTGGGGCACCAGCGTTATACTGCGGTCCCCAAGGGGGACCCAGAGAGGACTGCGATGCCCCTTTGGAGTTTCAGCCATTTCTCACTCAAAAAGGAGACTGGGGGTGGCACAGCAGCCCCTCAAGGTCATCTCTGGAGGAGACCAGGAGGGACATCGCCGCCTGGTCCTCCTCCCTGAGGCACTTCGGCATTACAGTGATTAACAGGGTTTGATTACGCTGTTAAGGACGTCGCCAAGGGCCACGATCCCACCACACTGGTGATTCCCGGAACCTTTCTAGAGCCGACGTGCAGATGAACGCACGGACCACAGCATCGCCTCTGCGCGGCTCCGCGCCGGGAATCTAAACCGGCTCCCGGCTGCTTTGCAAGTTCGCCGGCAAGTAATTCGGGAGGAGGCACGAAAGCCTCACAGGAGGCACTGCTGCTGCGAAACAGCCACTGAGGGAGAACTGCTTGCGGGACCCCCGGGGCTCGGGAGGGACCAGGCGGGAGCATCCTCGTCCCCCCAAAAGGGGCATTTGGGGCAAAAGCTCTGCGCCTCGGAGGCGGGCGCGGAAGGCTGCAATGAAGCCATCTGTGCATCTCCCAGTTCATAAATCCCTTTACGGCTCTGTCTCATACACTTTAACTGCCCCATAAATTTTTTTACAAGAGCAGCTGATGCTCCAGCCAGGATTACAAAGGGATTTACAGGATCGTAACCGAGACTGACTCACTGATCAAAATATTGAAGGAATAAAGGAGACAATAACGCCCAAGTTTCATGCCCACTGTCAACACAGGCTGGTTTTCAAACACCCTCTGATGTGCCCCGGGGCTCAGTAAACACCAGATTCAGCTCCCCCCCAAGTCCCCATCCCACCCGAATGAGTGGGATTAGGGCACCTAAACCCGTTACTCATCTATGCAAACTTCAGCCACCAGCTCATCATCACCACGTCGGCAAAAGCTGGGCGAAAGGCCAGGTACCGGAGCACAACATCAAAGGCAACCCGTGCTGAACCTGCCTGCAAAGTTGCGCTCTTGAAATCGCCCCAATACTCCTAGAAACTGGATTAGGCCATTTGTCACTTCCAAAGACGACGGCAAATCTTTTAATCACTCTTCCAAAGTTGAAGCGCTCCGCACCACGACCCTGCCACCAGCGCCGGATTCCTTCTGACACCGTTTCTCCTTGGGAATAAATGTCATCGGGACAGAGAAGAACCCTTGCCTGCTGAAATGCCACGGCTTCAACAGGGCGCTTTCCCTATTTTCCCTATCTCAAAGCTCCCGGCAAAGCAGCAGCAGAGATAAAGCATGAGAAATTACAACCTGAGAGACCCCATTTCACCCCAAAGCCCCCCTGGGGCAGTCCCTGCCAGCAGCAGGCGATCCCCGGGGGGCTCCCGGAGCCGCGCCAGGGAGACTGTAATTGCCGTGCCGCTAAACACGCAGGTGATTTGTTCCAGCGGATGCACTCGTTACTCCATTAGTCGCTCGCCACAAATTTCCCACCTGTTTTCGCTCGAGCGTCTGCAATAACCGAGCGCCTGGAGGCTCCCTAACCTTGAAAGGGTTTTGCTGTGCAGCCGGGAGCCCTGGCACCCCCCCCCGGATTTTGGGCACCGATCCTCACGACGCCCAGCTTCAAAAACTAAACACGGGCACCCGCTTCACTGCTTTCCGACCTGGTTTGAACACCCTGGGGTTTGGGGTGCTCGGGGCGAGCTAAGGAAGCACGCGGGGCGGGGAATGTTTCAAAACAGGGCGAAAATGGGAAAAAGAAGTCCACCTGCAGCCCAACGTGGGTTTAGCCATCAGGCATCAAATAAGCCTTCTCCCTGCCACCCACGGTGCAGAAATGCAAAGAAAAGCAGGAGGAAAAGCACAGGTCCATTGTATTTAAGTATCACCCAGTGATGTTTGGAAAACAGTTTATTGTTTGCTGAGAGGTTTACGGCCCCCCACAGCCCCTCCATCACGTCGGGAGGGTTTGATACGAAGCTGAGAAGGTCAAAAGAGATCTAGCGTGTTGTTGCCAGCTTGGCTGGGCTCTCCTGGCTGCCTCCAAACCCTTTGCTTCCCGGTCAGCCCTCCGGTTTTCCTCTGCCAGGCTGATGGGTCCATCTCCATCCCTCCCCTCCGCTCACCCACCCTGATCCCCGCTGCCTCAGCCATCCTTCACCCAGCCCTGCATCCCACCGCCATCCCTCTTCCCCAAGCAGATGCCCAGGACCAAGGGATGGTTTCTTCCCGCAAGGCAGAAAAATGCACCTGGGAGGCATCTCTAAGAGCGTAAATAGGATTTACATCCCATAGGGACAGGGCACGGAGCCTGTGGGCACCGGGTAGCAACTCCTCACCCTCTGAAGCTGCTGCTTTGCTGCTTTATTATCACTTCCCTCGATCGCAATGGCCCGCTGGCCGCTTTGCCAGGAGCTGGAGGAGCACCTGAGCACACATTATACACAACAGACACCTCAAATTTATTCCGGTGCGCCGTTCCACCCACCCACAGAAGTATCTTAGGGAAAGGCCGTTCAAGCTCAGGCTCTCCTAGTTCTTTGCCAAGGGGATCAGCAGCCCAAAGCCAGTTAAACCTTCCCAGTCACTGGCCACACAATTCTCCCCAGAGCAGGGTGCAGGGCAAGCATCAGCCACGCGGCCAGGACAGCAGCAACGCCGGCCACCAGCCCCCCGCTCCCGAAATCCGGAGTCCCTTTAGCGGTAAGAGGAGCCCGGCACCGATCCTAGCCCGGGCAGAGCCTGTGGCAGGAGCTTAATCTCCCTCCACACACCGCCCCTCTCCTTCCCTTCCTCCTTTGGGAGTCTTCACGGCATCTTCTCCCCATCCCCTATCCCACTACATCTCCCCTGCCCCTCACATCCCCTCATCCCCCCAAATCCATCCCCACCCCCCAGATCTCCCCCATTGCTCCTTTTTTCCCACCCACAATGCTGCACCACCGCAAAAGCCCCCGCGAGACCCCCCGACACACAGCTGTGGGTATCTACTCTCACCCTATGGCCCTCTCATCCCCCCACCGTGCACGTTGGAAGGTGGGGCACACGCCGGGTTGCGGGTTTAGGAGCGTCTCCCCTGCCCGCTTTTCCCCGCTCACCTCGCCCGGTGCTGTAGTGCTGTAATTTATCGCTGTACACCGCCTCCTTGCTGTAGGCGCGCTTCCTGCGAGAAGAGGGGAGGAAAGAGCCGGGCTTGAGGGGCGAGCGGCTGGACACGGCCCCAAACCGCTCCCCTGCCAGCAACACTCGCTGAGCGGTGGCAGCTCAGCGCTCGCTCCAGCTACGGGGGTGCCCCCCTCCCTCCCCTCCTACCCCAAATCTCACCCAGCTGCATCTTACCACCTCCACCTTCCACGGACGCAGCATCCCACGGGGACCCACCTGCTACAGACGATGGAAATGGCCACCAGCGAGACGATGAAGACCACCCCAGCCGCTGCGGACCCCGCGATCAAAGGCAGCTGCTCTCTCAGCTCCGACTTGTAGTCATCTGCAAGAGAAGAGGGACGGGGTGGATTCTCCCTTGCACGCTCACGGAGCAAGAGGAGACTGCTGGGAAGGTGTCCCGTAACGTGCGCTCTGACTTCGTGGGTGCTGTTCCCATAGGAGGGGGGTGGGACGTGGGGGATCCAGGCAGGAGCGTTGGTTGAGGCACGTGATGAGCCGATGCTGCGTTGCACAAGGAAGGATTGTCACGCTCGGCTCACACGTGTTTTGGGTTAAAAAATAGGGAAGAGAAGGTCCTAAGAATCAAGTCAAAGCAACTTGCATGGGCACAGTTTCCCCAAAGAGACGAGGTTCCCAAGGTGGCTTTGTCCATGCCTCTGGGGTTTCTCTTCCCTCAATAAGTTTAAAGCTGTTGGTCTTTTCAACCNTCCCTCAATAAGTTTAAACCTGTTGGTCATTTCAACCCAATTTAACACGGGATCTCACAGACACAAAGTTCCTACAAGTTGCAGGAAAGGAGGAAGAGAAAAGACCCCATGAATAACCAAACCAGCCCGGGAAGGCTGCACCAAGAGTTCACTCATATCAGACATCAGAGAGTCCACCGTGCAACAGTTAACCTTGAGAGAGAGGCCCGGGAGAACCTCAGCACCTTTACTGCAGCTCCGCTGGTAGGTTTTTACATCTCGAGAGATGGCACGAGCCAACTCCTTTTGCAGGCGACCACAGCACCCCTTCCACACCGAGCATCCCTCAAACCCCCCGGCACCTCGTCGGCCACCCCCCGCGTCCCCCCAGCAGCAGGCTGGGCTGAAAGCCGAGGGGGCACAGGGAGGACTGGACACGCCTGCAGCAATCCTGCCACCTCGATGCGTCTCCCCGGCAATTTTCCCCTTCTCCTGCCCTGCCCCGTTAGCGGCGTGGGTACCCACAGCCGCGCGGGTGGATGGTACCCAGCAGACCCCACAACTCCCGGGGGTCTCTGCAGCCCTCCGGAAACACCCCCCTCTCCAATCGTCCCCAGCAAGGTCTGCCAGGCTGTGCCAGCAGCCACAAGCAAGGGTTAAAATAAAATTCACTCCAAAAGAAAGCATTTAGCACCCTTTTATCTATATTTTTCTACTCCGCAGTTAATTACTAGCAACTAGATTTATCTCTTGCACACCGCTTAAATCCCGAGAAATTCTCATCTAACAATCAATTATTATTTAATAATCTACACTAGCCATTCTTATTAAATTTCAATTAATTGCTTATTTGAGGCAGGATTTTTCTTCTCGCTTCTCTAATTCTGAATATTCGAGGCACCGGGGGGGGGGTTATTACCATTTCCTTCCCTTTGGATGCCCTGCATGGTTTTCCTTTCCCACCCCGGCTGGCACTCAACATGAGCACAAGCACGGGGCAACCCAATTTTAGGAAAGAAAGTAAGTTTTAGGAAAGACAGCCAGCGGGGCTGGGACCCATGGGTGTCACCTAAGTGGAACATGCTGGCAAAGGCAAGGAAGGGAGTCCTCGCAGGGACTTCAGCTTCCCCAATGTCTGGAGGGGTAGGAGGACCACGAAAGGAGCCTTGTTTCATTCACCGACGTACGGATTTGTCCCGAATTAATGAAAAACCCTCCCATGGGTTATTAGCCTCTAAAGGGATCTAGTGTTTGTGGGTGCAGGGAAGGGCTGGGGCCAGAGGAACAACTGCACGACCCTGGCGAGGAGGCCAGAAGAAGCCATGAAGGTTGTGAGCTGGCCCTTTCCCTTCGACACGCCACCTCAGGGTGGAGAATCAGCACATAGAGATGGGTCTGACCCTTCCAGCTTTGCCCTGATGGCTCAGACACGGCTCTGAGCACCCCAGGAGAGCACCCCTGGACAGCATCCCAAAAGAGCATCCCTTCCTCCGGGGGTCTACAACCCCCACTGCGCTGGACTTGCAGCCGGTGGCAGAGGGGCTCTGCCACTGCCATCAGAGGCAGAAAAGACAAAATTGCAGCTGAATAGCGGGGGAGAAAACAGAGCTAAGAGATTTAAAGCAGATTACTCCTCCAGCTGGCGATTAATAAGACATCGCTGTAAATCACCTGGCTTTTGCCACGCTGCCCGCTGGGAGGGAGGTTTGCAGAGACAAGTTCGTTTAATCCAATTAAAGCCCGAAGCTGTCGTTGGGAAACACAACCACCCCCCCTCTTTGCCTCCCTGCCCCCCTCCTCCCGGACTCACCGTCCGTCAGCGTCTGGAAGCACATCTTCCCGCTGTACTTGCCGTAGCCGGCCACGGTGCGGGCTCGGACCTGCACCACGTACACCATGCCGGGTCGCAGCCCCTCGATCCTGGCCGTGTTGGTCTGGCTGCGGGCCATGGAGGAGTTGTACTCGTTGTGGTCCTGAGGGCACGGGCGAGAGAGACGGTCAGCAGGGACGGGGACAGGGAGGGGGATGATGCGCCCTGCAGCCCACCCGTCCCCGTTGATGGCAGGGATGAGGTCTATCTGCAGGAGGATAAAGTGGTGGCCCTGGTTCTGCTCCAGGAGGACAAGCGCCGGAGCCTGGGCAGGGTGGGTAGGACCCTCCTGGTTGCCCTCAACCCCTGACACGGAGGATCCCGCAGGAATAGGACCCATGAGGTCCCCACAGCACGTGCCTCCCCGGCAGCCCCCCGGTCCCACCACAGCAAAGAGCATGAAGCCACCGGGGGAAACAAAAGCAACCAGATCAAAAAGCACTCATGAGCAGTAAATTCCTCCTCATCGAACCGTTGATGTCCCGGCACATTTCAGAAACATCACGCAGTTACGGAAACACCACAACGCGCCCGACGAGACCCTGCTCGAGCAGGTTCGGGGGCAACTTGCCTCTTCTGAGAGCCCCAGCCACTGCTCTGCTGGCAGGGGTCCTCGTGCTAAACCTCGGGGGAAACCTCATGTGTCTCAAATCTCATTTTTTGTAGCATTCCCCGGTGATCTGTTGTAAAGGGGCCGCTGGTGAGATCATCTAATTAGTCACATTTAGAGGAATTCATTAAAGCTGGCAAGACACGGGAGGGATGGAACAGCTTGGGCTCGGCACGGTTCACCGCAAGGGTCGAGAGCGTGTCCCCTGTGGGGAAGGACGGCTGCCAGCGAAAGGACCTGACGGGAGGCAGTGACCCAGGACAGGGACAATCCTGATAACCTTCACCGGTCCTCGCTGTGCCCCTCCTTTCCTCCTGACGCTGTCCCCACACTCCAGGTCCCTCCTCACTCTAGCAGATAACAGAGCCAAGGCAGCAACACGCACTGATGTGCTGGAGAAAATACTGCCCACAGGGGAGGAATTACCATCTGCAGCCGCAACACTGCTTCCCTTCCTCTGGTTGCATGTCGCTCCCACCCTCCAGAGCCAACGTGGGCGACCAGGCACCCATCCCACAGCCTGTCCCACCATCCGGACCCTTCCCAAAAGAGCCTGACTCAAAGTTCATCAGTGTTCCTCCTCTCCCAGCAAGCTCAGGACCTGAGCAGCCTCCCGGCAGCGCCGTACGAAGCTCCGCATGGCCCCAAGCCCACCCTCCATGGGTTTTTCCACCTGAGCTTACCGCTGCTGGCCTGGAGCCCACGGTGCTGCTGACGTCGGGCGTGCAGATGCGGCTCACTTTCTCATAGTAGCGGATCTCGTAGTCCAGGATGATGCCGTTGGGCTGCTCGGGCTGAGGCCAGGAGAGCGTGATGCTCCTCATCGTGGCGCTCACCTGGTGCATGATGGGGACGGTAGAGGGTGCTGCCGAGGAAGCGGGGAGGGAAGGAAAATTAACGGAGAGGATAGGACCAATGGCCTTAGGGAGGGAGAAAAATCTCCTGGGCACGTGGAGCATCCCGAATATCCCACGCCTGTGGTTGTTCGCCTCGTGGGACACGCTCCCACATTAGCAGTGGGAAGAGCGGCATCTCAGCAGCTTAGGTGGAGCCAGAGCAGCGAGCCAGCAAGGGACTTATGGTGTTTAAACCAATTAGTCTTTTTAATTAGAGCCTTGGAAATCCTTGGTATTCCTTCTCCCTGGGATCGCTTGCTCCAAGGATGTCTCCCACGGCAGGGGGAAGACAGCAAAGCTCTCCCCAGTGGGGACAAACCAAGGCTCGAGGACGGTCTCCAGCTCTGCTTGCCACCTTTTGCCATACCAGCCTCTCTGGAGGAGCGCACCCAGCACCGCGGGAGCCTGTGCCACGGCTGCGACCCCACGTGCTGTCGGTAACAGGACCTAGGAGCAAAAACCTGCCCGCCCTGAGGCCGGTGATGGGAAACCAGGGCAGGGACACCCCAGTCCAGCCATGGGTCCCTCTCCCAAAGGAGCTGCTAGGTCCGCTCTTAGGGCCTCTCTGGGGATGCTCATCCTCAGCACCCAAACACGCTCCTCCCGGGAGTCTTATTTCCGAAGCCCAAACACTTGCGCAACAGTCTCCAACCCTCCTTCAGCTCCTCGCCCGCCCCGGGGCCGTGGCGCAAGGGTGCTCGAAAGGCAGCGCCTCCATCCCTGCAGCCCCCGAGACCTCCTGGGCAGCAAACCACAGGGATCCCGGGCATCTTGTCGCAGCATCCCCAGGGAAAGCAAGACGCTCGGCACTGGCCAAGCGTGCAGTCGGCATCGGGTGTGAGCCTGGCGTGGTTTGTCCAACCCCCTTCCCTCCCTGCCGTGCATTTCTAATCAGTCTTGCCGGCCACACCACACACCACGCTGCTCTGCAAAGCCGCCCACAGTATTTCAGTCTACGCTCCAGACCCAAGCTAAACGAGCAGGTTTCCTAAAAGAGCTGCCCCGCACATTGTCCCCACTGCCGCTGCTCCCTGCCCCGCTCTCCGCATGCACTGCAGCAACCCCGGGGCTGTTCTGCGCCTGCCAGGGAGCTGAGCATCCCTGGAGCCAACCACCCCCCAAGCTGAGCACCCCCAGAGCCGAGCATCCCTGGAGCCGAGCATCCTGGAGCCGAGCATCCCTGGAGCCAACCACCCCCCAAGCTGAGCACCCCCAGAGCCGAGCATCCCTGGAGCCGAGCATCCCTGGAGCTAATCACCCCCCAAGCTGAGCACCCCCAGAGCCGAGCATCCCTGGAGCCGACCACCCCCGGAGCTGAGCATCCCTGGCAGCAGCACCACCATCCTTCGACCACCAAGCCGCTAAATTAGCCAGGAGCCACTTTTCCAAAGGCTTTTTGCCCTCCAAGTGATACTTGAAAGGGCCAGAGCCAGCCAATACGGCCCTGATCCTGCACTTAATCCTGCCAAAAGCCTCCAAGAAAGGTACCCAAGTCTCTCCACAGCTAAAGCGGTGCCGGCATGACCTGCACGCGGGGACACAGCTCCCTATCCAGCCCTCTCCACCCTCTTCCTCACCGTGCCCAGAGTGCAGGCAGCGCTGGGCAGGGAAAATGCCTCCTCCTCCTCCTCCCCACGGATCCGGGGCAGAGCTGAGCTCAGCATCACTGGCTCAGGGCGCAGGATCGTGCCGTGGAGGGAACGCGGGGGCAGCCCCGCTGCGCTCCGTGCGGCCGCACTGGGAGATGTCTCTAGTCTGGCACCACCTTTGTTTACCCGGTGTATTTAATCCCCTATTTATTTTTTTTTAATCTCTCCACATCCGCTCCGGGAAGATGCTCGTGGGCCGAAATTAAACACTTAGCTTGATTGCTGTTTCGTTAATTGCTGTGTTGCCCGCCCCGTTAGCGTGGATAGCGGCGTGCAGGCGGATGGGGCTGGAGGCAGCCCCGTAGGGCGAGATGCACAGACCAGGCTGGATCCGGCCCCGCGCGGGGAAAGCGGGTGGAAAAACCCGCTGCATAGCCGGATGGATTTTAGAGGAACAGCACCAATCCTGCCCCTGACACACCTGATGCATTTCCATCAGGTTACCCCACAGCCCCTCACATGGCACCGGGAGCGCTTCCACGTCGATATTCAGCCTTTGCAGGACAAACAGGGAGCAGGGGGGTACGGACAGACAGCCCTGGCTCTTCCCAGCTCCCGGGCAGCCTGGAGGTGAGAGCTGGGCACCCCAAAAAACCCCCCTCAGGAGAAAAGGCCTGGAAGCCAGAAGCAGGTTCGATTGCGTGCGGTTCAGGAGACAGCGATGCCAGCCAGGCACCAGAGTAGATTTGCATTCCCCAGAGCCGGCAGACTCAAATATTTACGCCAGGTTTCTGTCTCCTGCTGTCCCGAGGGGGCGGGTTGGCGAAGGCTGCCTGGGTTACACACTCAGCACAAAGCAGAAAGGACCGTCCCCTTTCCCTGCCCAAAGCAGACGGGTTTCCAACCCCTGCGCTCCTCATTGCAGCCCGGGACCGGGTACCCCATTGCCATCTGCGCGCCTCATCCCGCCGGCAGCCCGGCTTGGCCCAGAGCTGCTTGTTCAGCTCCGAAAGCCTAACTGGGAAGAGGGAGGGAAAGGGGCAGGGGAGCCTGGAAAAGGGGACAAGAGGAAAACGATGGGAGAGGGACGTGCCAGAGGAGACGGAGCCTGAACTCAGCCCTGGGATGCTGCTCCCCCCATGCTGCGGTGCAGCCAAGCTGAGTTCCAAGGCTGGATTCTCCCCCCATCCCTGCTCCCACCTCGGAAAAGGGGGGAAACAGCGATGCTGTGTCGTCCCCAAGCAATCTAGAGGGGGATAAAAAGCAGATATCGGTCCTCATCTCCTGCCCTCCCACAACCCAGCTCTCGCTTTGCCCGGGCCTCCACCTCCCCCATCCCTCTCCCTCCCTCTTTTCTTGGCCTTTCTCCCCGCTTTCCGCCTCGCCCCCGTGCCCACCCAGGGCTGGGCGCAGCTTTACCGCAGCCATCACACACTACTCGCACGCCCGGAGCTTTTTCCTTCGGACTCAGAGCTCGCGACTCGTAGCGTATGCCTTAAAACCCCCGGCAGCGCGCCGTCCCAGGGCTCACCGGCTTGGTTGGTGGTGATGTTGACGGAGACGTGCTGCGGTGGGAAGGGGCTCTTGTTGGAAACCCCGTTGACAGCCTGGATCTCGAAGGTGTACGGTGTGTGCGCCCACAGGTTGCTGATGAAGACCCGGGTCTCCGTCAGCCCCAGCTGCCTGGGGACAAAGTCCACGTTGTCGTCGCAGCGGGAGCAGGCGCGGCGGTCCGACCGGCACTTCTTGCAGACGATGTTGTAGGTGACGTCGTCCCGACCCCCCGTTTCTCGCGGCGGGTGCCACTCCAAGATGATGGACGTCTCGTTGACAATGGAGATGACATTGCGGGGACCGGATGGGACACCTGCGGGGAAGGAGAGCACCTGAGATGGGCCCTTGCCCAAAACATTATGCTCAGCCCTACTGGGGGCTCGGCAGGAGCCCCGGGGGGCTCCAGCACGGAGAAGGACACCCCACAGCTCCGTCTGCCGGTCTACCCATCACCCTCCTGCCTCAGGAGGGATTTGGTCTCCGTGGCTTTGCCTGATTCGGGGTCAGGCTCTCCCCATCGGCAATGCCGACCACCCGCACCGCCAGCCGCAGAGAGGGCTTTCATGGCTGGGATTGAGGACTCCCATGCCACAAACCCTCTCAGCCTCCAGAAAAAACCCCAACACCCCACGCAGAGCACACACAGATCCATCTGCGAAGACGGACTCATTTTAATGATCGGGAGATGCCGACTTAGCTCCAGTGCTCACGTGGAGAAGCACCTCAAACAGATTATCCCAGCGAGAGAAACGCCGCTCAGCCGGCACTGCGGAGAAATGGAGGAGCCGCACGCGAAAAGAGAGTCACGAATGAAAAGCGGTTATTAACGGTTCGATATCTCAAGTCGGGAGCCCGGGCGTTTAACGGCACAGAGGAATGCTCTCCTCCGCGCCCGGCACCGCTCGCTGGTTCGCGAGCAGCTCGTATGTTGGCCCAGAGATCAAAATTGCATTGATCAAATCCACCAGGAGCCATCGCGAATGCTTCGGAGGACGGGAATTGAACGCAGCTCCGATTGCAAGCGCTGCCGGAATGGGGATGGACTTGACAGGGAGCAATTCAGGAGGAATCCAGGCAGGAGAGCATCATCAAGGCACAAACATACGACTGCCCAGGGCTGGGGAAGGATTTGGGGTTACCCAGGACGGCTCCGCAGCCAAAACCACAAAATCCAGCTGCTGGGTTATATTAAATAAAGAAAGCGACTAATTAGTCGTGCCGGCAGGGCTCAGCGCTGCGCTTCCCAGGAAGGAAAAGGACTTTGCCACGATGGGGGGGAGCAATAAAAATGATGGAGGACTTGACCTGCGAGGAAAGGTTAAGAGAGCGAAGCGCGCTCCGTCTTGGGGAAAACCATCCCGGGGAAGCCTTCCGTGTGTGTGCGCTGGGGAACATCGTTAGCGGCCGCAGATAAATTAGCCCTGTTACGGGACGGGGATGGGCTGGGCAGAGGCGGCTCCGTCAGCAGAGGGGTGAGGTGGTTGGTGGGATGGAGAGGTGACCCCGTGCGGAGGAGCCCCAGCTGACACCCTGCTGCGGCCAGCGCTGCCAGCCAGCCCGGGGGGGGCCGTGGGTGGGCAACCCCTGCCCAGCCCCCTGCCGCCTGCGCTGCCCTCTCCCCCTGCTCCCCCCAGCACACCCGGGCAGGCACCTCGGGAGCCGCGCTGCGCCGTTGCTGCGGATACCGCAGATTAAAGCGTTTTGTTAAAATGCCGAGAAAAATGACAGCCTA
>RSEF01000009.1:4047167-4069345 GCA_003993805.1 Himantopus leucocephalus
GCACAGAAAACTCAGCAATTTCCCAACGCACAGGGGTCTGCTCAGCACAGCTTTGACGGCATGAACACATCATGACCATTCTGGGGTTTGCACAAGAAAACGAAACAAAAAAAAGCCACGGAGACGGGTCTAACGCCCACCCTGAGCAGGTTTGCTCCTTTGACTCTCATGTCCTGCTGTCCTACTCCATCCCTGCCACAAACTATGTGCAGCACGCTCTCGCCAGGGGGGTAGAGGTGCTCAAGACCTCAACCCTCCTCCACTGCCCAGGCCGGCAGCAGATAGAAAGGTCAACACCACCAAAACCCACAGCAGTTTTACATTATCGTTGTTTTCCTACATTTCTGGCAAAATGACATTATTTCCCAATTCCAGTCTTTAGCTAAAATTAGTATTTATTTTTCCACGATGAGAAAAATGTCATTTTGCCATACAACCATGTGCGCTTTTCTGTTTGTTTATTCAATAGCAGAGGAACGTCTCGCCAGAAACGCTCCGGCTTGTGAAAAGCCCTCCCTCCAACGGAGCGCTTCAACTCCTCACGGGAATAGACCATCTCCTGGTGGGAACAAAACCACGTTCAGGGTCAACCACACAACTCAAAGGAATCCCCCAGCGATGCCGCTCCATGTGAAAGCAAGGCATGAGCACACGCACTACGGTGGTTTCCCACTTGTTGGAGCCCTGACACGGGAAGGCATCACCATCCCCACCTTGGCCAGGCAGGAACACGTTTTTTCCACAGTGAAGACCTACACAAGTTCCCAGGTTTGAAGCAAATAAACAAACAAGTTTTTCCACAGCTTGAATCCCAGCTTTGCCCATTTCATACATTCAAAGTCACTGGTGGAGAAGAAACACCATGGTGGGCAGCCCAAGGAGCGTCCATCACAGACAAGCCTGGTGCTACACGTGCTGCCACCTGCACCAAAAGAGGTCCAAATCAGACCTCTTCCCATTACCTCCCCCTCAAAACCAGCCCGAAAGCACTTTGACACCCGCCTTTGACCTTCTCTTTCTTCCCAAGCCTTCCTTGACCTGGTGGTGCCCACCTTCTAGAAGCTATTTGGAAAGCACCGATGGAAGGGGTTAGCTTCTCACACAAAAAGCCCCCTCTCTCCTCTTCCCTCCTTCCAAGCAGCGTACAAACCCAATACCTTAATTTGGGAGAGGAGAAGGAAAAGACAGCGAGTAAAGCTAATAGAAGAAAAAAAAAATAATCCTCCAACGGTATTTGGGAAATAGTCATCAAAAGGGCAAAAGGAGATGAAAAGCAGCGAGCGCTATTTCCATATTTATAATCCCGTGCTGCGGAGGACTCCAGCAGGCAGCAGCATGCTGGCGGCGTGGCCGGGGGAACCCAAAAAAAAAAACCAGCAAAAAAATTCCAATTAATGCCGAGAATCAGAGCGGCTTCGCTGCAGTCGGGCCCGACGGCGGCTACCCGGCTCCCGCAGCTTTGCTGGGGAAATAACGAGGCAGATGAAAGCGGCTCAGCCGGCAAGCGCCGGCCCGCGCGGCACTTTGAAGGCAGCAGATCACAGAGGCGGCTTCCAGCGGCCTCGCAGTGGTGGCTGCGCCGGCACCCGCATCCTCGCCACGCTGCTCGCCGAGTTTGGCCACTGACTGGAGCACACCCAGAAGCCACAGGTTGACCGCTGCTCCCAAATCTCTGCCCGGTCCCCGGAGCAGAAGTGCTTCAGGGCAGGTAAATGGCGCAGGGCCAATTTCACAGCAGACGTTGCCCAAAACAGCTTGTTTGGGGACGAACATTTTGTTAAGCAGAGCTTAAAAACAATAAAAGCGCCTTGTTGCCCAAGGCCAACCTTACCTTTGCAAGCCACGTTGTTCTCCGGCTCGTACCCAGCCTTACACGTACAGCGGCCGATGGGGACCATCCACTCCCCGTCCCCGTTGCAGTACAGTTTGATGGGCACGTCCACCTCCTCGGCGTTGGGGATGCAGGTGCCACGGGCAGTCACTAGAGAGGTGCTCTCCGCTCCTGTCATCGTCTCTGGGAAGATGGCGAAGTTCTGCACCACGCTGGGGCACTTCTTGAAGAAGACCCTGACGGACAGCAGAGACATACAAGCCCCGTAGTCCTGGAAAGCCAGGTAAAAGCCATTGCGGGTCAGGGGCCCAAAACTTCTCACTTCTGTGTTCACCTTCATCAACCTGCCCCCAAAGTCCACCTGGGAGAAGCTCTCGTCAGCAGCAATGGTGTCCACTTTGAGGTAGGGTGCCTCCGTCCAGAAGGCGGACTTCTTGGTGGCAATGACAGAGTCCGTCTCGTAGTAGTAGAGGTTGAAGGTCTCCTTGCAGGAGCCGGGGACGTTGGGGAGGCTGCTGCAGTCCCGCACAGTGAAGCGCATCTCGGTGTAGATGCGGTGAGCTCCACGCCGGTTGATGAACGTGGTGAGGAGCCAGTTGTTCTGGTTGGGCTCGAAGACGTTGCACACCTGGTACGTACGGATGGTGTTGAGGTTTTCGTCGTAGCCACTGACTTCTTCCCACTGCAGAAAGGAGAAGGGAGAGAGGCCGTGAGAGGGTGACAGAGGGACCAGCAGCGGCCCGTGACCACGGAGGTGCCGCTCACCCTGCACAGGGCAGGGCTGGGCTGAAAGGAGAGTCCCGAAGCCCCAGAGGGCACCAGAAATGCACACGAGACGCGATGCACGTGCAGAAACACCACCCGGGCCAGCACCAGAAGAAATCCTCACCCTTTTGCCCCCCTGCGAGCCTGTTCTCTCTCCCCATCGCTCCCAGCTGACGCTAAAACATCCTTTTCCACACAGGCAACCGCCTTAGCTACCCTGGGAGGACATAAAAACGGGAGGAAGGATGGTCCCGGCACCCGGAGGCGGGAGGGAAAGCAGCGCACGAGGCTGCGGCTTCATTAAAGCCCAAGCCAGCACGTGGGCTGGAGAGCGAGCCTGACCCCAGGCTCTCCGCGCGATGGGATCGTTTCCCCCGGCAAAGAAAACTAACTAAATAAAACATTACCGCTGCGGAGAGAGAGAATATAGATTTGCAATTCGATTTATAGAAGGGCATTAATATAATCCAGGCTACAATTTCAATTAAGGGACAGCGGCAAACTGTGAATAGTCTATGATGGCATTAGAGTCCTACAGACAGATTTACAACCTCATAATCCATTCATTTTAACTAATCCATGTTTACAGTCTCCTCATAACAGCATTATTCATATGGCAATCTTTAAGCAGCACTCTGAATATCATGCATAATTTCCAGGAGCGATGCTATAGCAGCGCTCACGCGTGTTTGCGCTTACGTGGGGGCACAACGGCAGACGGGTGACACCAACCTGCCCCGCAGCCTTGTGTCATTCCCGGAGAGCCGATGCACCACAGCCCACCCTGCAACCTTACGGGTTCCGCCCTCTCCCATTTTCCACGAAGCATCCCCCGTCCCTCACCTCCTCCCCAAGCCCCCCCCCCTTGTAAACCACAGCCCTGATGTAAAAAATAAAATAAAATAAAGAAAAAAAAGCAGGGTTTTTTTTGTTTTCAAAGCTTGATCCTCTGCACGCTGCCAACAAGCGCAGCAGAACGTTTGCTCCCGGGTCCACCTACTCGGCTCTGCTAAGCTTAAGCAAAGATCACAGCTCAAGGCTGCACATTGTTGTTAAGCGATGTTTACCAAATCAGCAATAAAACCTCCCGCATCCAGCCGAGCGCTCTCCCTTCTCATCCCACGCCGTGAAAGCATTGCGAAAACCCCTCTCCACCCTGGACAAGACGTACGGATTCGATGCCCTTTCATTACCAGGCATCTTTTCACAGGAGAAAAGCTGCAAGGTCCTCCCCGACCGAGGGGGTTGGCATTGTTTCCCGGTCCCACCCGGGCTTTGCATTACAGCCCCGTCATCCAATTAAGGCCAGACAACAAGCTCTCTTCCAGCGCTCGCCCACCGGCGTAACGCCGGCCCCATTGCTCCACTGCGGGAATCCTCCTCTTCATCCCACCTGCCGGCTCCTGCACCCCATCCGGGCGCATGGGAGAGGACCTGACCGGATCCTAATGCTTCCTTGAGCATCCCTTGAGTTGAGTGTTCCTGCAACCAGGCACTGAAGAGCAGCGGGTCCCTGCGGCTGAAAGCCCTGTGGTGCCAGCGGCTGCTGCCATCGATGCTCTAACAGCGACAAATGCATCATTTTGACGAGATCCCACTAAATAATTCACAGGGAGCTATGGGATTAAGACAATGTTCTTCTCCATCTCCGCTGAGATTTCAAGCACGCCCATCGGGAGAGCAGAAGGAGAGCTCGCGTCCCACCAGAGCCAGTCCCCCGGGACCACAGCCCCTGCTGCCCGGCTGGCATCCGTGCCCCAGAATTAACGTCAACAGCCCCCCCGAGCCCCGGGATGCATCTGCAAGACCAGGTGAACAGTCACTCTCAGAGCGCCCTGAGTGGACGCCACGGGAGGATGCCACCACCCAAAGGGACCCAAAGTCTGTACGGAGCCCATGCCGATGGCAACCCCGGGGGGGTCAGGAGAGGTGGCTCATCAAATCTCTGTACCTCCAGCCGCAGGAGAGGCAAGAGGAGGCCAGGAGAAGGAGCTGACACCCCAGCAGCAGCCAGGAGCCCTCTCCCACTCTCCCATCTCCTCCCTTCTGCGCCAGGGAGCGGGAAGGTCCCATTTTCCTGTTTTCACTCTGAGGGTGGTGAGCCCCTGGCACAGGTTGCCCAGAGAAGCTGTGGCTGCCCCATCCCTGGAGGTGTTCAAGGCCAGGTTGGATGGGGCTTGGAGCAACCTGGGCTGGTGGGAGGTGTCCCTGCCCAGGGCAGGGGGGTGGAACTGGATGGTCTTTAAGGTCCCGTCCAACCTAAACCATTCTATGATTTATAGATGGCTGCTGCTCTTCTCCCTCTCGTTTCTTTGCTTCCCTCTCTGGTCCCTCTCTTCTTCACTTGTTCCTACAACGCCATGGTTTGCCTCTAAGCCCCAAAGCAAGGCTGCTAGCACATTCTCATTTTTTGGATGGAGGAAGGCAGGGCAGATGGGAAGCTTTGCTTTCTTACCCCAGCTTTCAACAGTTTAGGCTGAAAAATAGCACAACCCTAGGGTGGCTGCTTTTGGGAACGGAAGGTTAAAAACAAGAAAATACCAACTAAATTTAGGGTCTTCATCAATTCCAACACAAGCAGAAATCCCCACGTGTATCTTAGCATCTCTACGCCAGGCTGCTCGGATGGGTCACAGTCTGCAAACCCTCCCCGGCACCCCCACTCCAGATGAGCCTCACCCAAATATTGGCCATTACCACCAGACAAGCCAAGAAGCAGCACAAATCTGCTCTTAAATATTTGTTATGAACTATTAAACGGGATAAACCCTAAAACCCAGTGCTGTAACCGGGCACCTCCTAAAGACTACTGCACATCTGGAACAAGAGGAAGACATTGCTTATTTTCAACTGGCGTCCAACCTACTCCAAAGCATGCCTCGGCTGGGACGGGACACCTACGGGGGGGGGTTCACTCCAGGAGTCCCAAATACACTTTAAGATGCTCCGTATCCACCCAGCAAAGTGCCTGGCGCTACCGAAAAAAGCCCAGGCCACGAGCAAGGGCTCTCCAACACACCCTATGGACTGACCCGATGTCTTTTAAATAAAGGACTTGGTATTTTAAAATACTTTGTGCGAGATTTAATATACGCTCGTGTAAAGGAGAAGACTCACCAGTAGCTCTCAGAGGAGCAAGGGACAGCATGTTAATGCCGGACCCCCACGCGGACAGGCTCAGGGCACCCTGAGATGACGCAAGGGAGGGCCAGAGGTTGGGAGCCGGGATGCACGGAGGGATGCAGGGATGCGCACGGAGGGATGCGGGCTTGGGAGAGGTTTCGCTGTGCCGCTCCGCAGAGGGCGAGACCGTCATGGCTTACAACGCAAGCTCCCCGCCTGCCTTGCGCAGGCTTTCAGCGATAGCAGCTGCAGGCAGCTATTTATATCCCATCTCCATCACCTGCGCGCAGGGGGCATCACCCCCCCACACACACACATATTTTCCCAGCACTTTATCGGGGTCCAGATTTTTTCCAAAGCAATTCAAGGGCCTCCGATGATGCCTGGAGAGGATTCCGCGCCCACCGCGTGTGTGGCTCAGCTTTGGTGACGGTGTGCAACCTCATTTCTTTGGAAGCCCCGGCCAAGCCAGTCGCACCCTACCAAAGACATGGGCTGGCATCCTTCCCCCTTTGGTGCCACATCCCGGAGGCCCCGGGAACGGACCCCGCTGCCGTAGCGGTCCCTGCGTGAGACCGGCTGCCTGTCCCACCGCGATGCCCATCCATCGACTCACACCCCCCCTCCCACCACCGCTCCTCTCCCCCCTCCCCGCCCAGCTCCGTCTCTCACTTTCTCTGCCAGGGGAATGTGAGTCAGGTTATTTTATGCTCCCATTCCTCAAAGGCTCGTATTATATAAAAAAGATGTTTTAAGTGCCTCAGGGTGTTTTGTTCCTCATTACTTCATAAAAGTGACATTAATAGCCAGGGAAGAGCACTGCCGAGTGCAATTACGGATGATGTTCCAGGTATGAAAGCTGTTTTGAGCCTGCTAATGTTTCTTAATTACAAGCCTTTTGGCACAGGGAGAGGGAAAGCACGAGCAGGGGGATGGAGAGCGGTGACGGGGCCGGACCCTTCACCTGGGAGGAGGGCAGGAGAGAGTGCGGGGATGGAGAAAAGCTCCATCTTCGCTGAGACCCCAGGATGGCTTAGGGAAGGGATGCTCAGCCCCGGAGCTCGGCACAGCGATGCCCTGACCGCCCCATGCCAGCCTGACGGGGCACGGCTGCTCCCACGGCCACTTCCCCGGCTCCCCACCAGCGTTTTAAGATAAATAGCGCGAACCCCATGAGATCGCGTAAGGATCAGTTGGTCAAGTGGCACTTACCCCTGAAGGAGGGTTGGCGGTCCAGCCCAGCTCGGCTGTCGCCGTCCGCGTATCCATCAAGGTTTCTGAAGAAACACAAGAAAAGGAAAGCAAACTAGTTACTCCCAAAGTTTTCGATGATGTTATGAGCACAAGACCTGCAGGAAAACATGCATGCTCCGTGAAAGCAGCCGAATCTGACCCTTGGAGCTGCTCAGAAATAAAGCAGCAGTTGCCCTAATACATCTAATGAGCTAAGGGCAGCTTCACTCCGGAGCAAACAGTGCAGGACGAGACTCTTCGCGAAAAGCCACGGCCTGATCTCAGCCCACGCCGCTATCTCTGACCCTCCCAAGCCTAGAAAAGGAAAATAGCGTTAGCAAGGAAAAAAAAAATTTTAAAAAAAATTAAGAAGGATGCTGCATTTCATGGAGTCATCACAGGCACGTACAAAACCCCGTCTAAACCCGAGCAGCGAGTAACTCCCTGGAAGCAGCAAGAGGCTGGGGGAAGTCTCCCACCGCCGGCAGAGCCCACCCTCTCCCCCAGCGCCTCCGTACGGGCTTTTCGGCGGGTCCCGTCCGACTCGCTCGCAGCTACTTGCTTCGCTCCGCGACGCTAGACATCCCATTTCATGCACTACATCTGTCTGGTGCCGTGAGTTGTCATCGCACACAGTTATTATTTGTCAGAGCGACTTCAAATACGCGAATAAAAATCCCGTTGCTGGAGCGGCGCTCCTCTGCTGGGGGTCTTTTGATGGAAGATTTGGTGGGAAATATTTAAAAAGCTGTAATACAGCTGACATTTCCCTACTTTTATTCTTTTTCAAGAAAACAACAAAACCACAACAAGAATAATAGCGAGAGCAACAACATACAGAGACAGATGGGAAAAATCCTCCAGGTTTTATTTATTTGTTTGCAGCAAGCAGACACGCAGATTCATTTCCTCGATTCCTGCGTCTCGACCAAACGGGAGGAGGAGATGCGCCGCCAGCGGCTGGCGTAGCTGAACATCCCCCGGCCCTCCCCGTTCCCCTGTGGTCCCGGGTACTCGCGGCGGCTTTGCAGCGCCAGGAAAAGGGGTGCAACCAGAGAAATAGAGGTCAGGAAATAAAACTCAGCCCAGGAATATGAACTGCCGCCGGACCGCTGCTTTTAATCTCTCCGCGCCCACTCCAGCAATCGCAAGAGGGAAACGGGACTCCTATTAATCTTCCCACCCCTCCCTTTGCCGGCTGCTCCGGGATGGGAAGCCGGAGGAGCGTGACCGGGAAACTCCCCACCCTGTCACCAGTGATAAACTTTCCCCGCTCCCGAAATCCCCGCCGGAGCTGCCGACTGGGCCTGGGCTCCTGGAGAGGCGAGCGGGGCCACGGAGGCAGGGAGAGCTAGGCAACCCCCCCGAGGGATGGAGTGAAAGGGCGCTTGGGGAGCTCAAAAAGCTTCTGCGCCCCTAATGGGTCCCGGGATGCTGCTGTGGCACTGCCGGGGGGGCTTCAAAGCCCTGCAGCCCCCGTGTTTTGCAGGGTGCTTTGCACGGTGCCAGCCCGTTCCCGCTCACAGTGCCCTCAGAGAGGAGATGTTTCACCCCCGGTACCTGCAAGGAACAAAAAAAAAAAAGCATGGTGGCCTTCACGCCACCGCCGCGCATCTCCGCCTGCAGCTTCGGCCCCTTTCTGTTTGGCAGAAGCCGGCAAAAAATGACACATCCCACCTGCAACTCCTCCCCGGCCCCAAACGGGGCTGGGGGCTCGTGCTCCAGACCTCCAGCGCGTTTCTTCTCCCACCGCCCTCCGCCTTCCCACTGCCACCCGGCTCTCCTTCCCCCGCAAACAGCCCCGCGCTGCGTTAAGCGGTCATTAATCCTCACCACGGCCCTTCAAACAAACAAGCAGGCGGACGTGCCCGTGCATCAACCGATGCGAGGGTGGAAGCCAAAGGCCGTGCCAACGTCACCGGGGCTACGTGGGGAGGGATGCTCCCGGAGCGCCCCCCCCAAAACGCTCGGTGTTTCTCCCTGCGGCAAACGGGGTGTCCTTGTGCCGCGCCGGGGAAACTGAGGCAGCGGAGCCCAGGGGGACGCAGGGAGCGTTGGCCGGGCCGGGACCCCCGGCTCACCCATCCTCCGCAGTAAATAAGGACACGCTCAGTTAGAGGAAAGACCCTCTCCGGCACGGGTTTATTCAGAAAGGATTTTCACTCCATCATCTCCCTGCCTGTTCCGCACACTTACAGCTTCCTTCCCCCGGCAGCTTTCGTTGCTGGGTTGGGAAGTTTTTTTTGGTATTTTTTTTAAGTGGGGCAACGACAGAGGAAAGTACTTTTGATAAAGCACAGCCGCGGTGCGGGACAGCGGCACGCGAGGACCGGCTCTGCTCCCAGGTAGCATCCACCGGGATCTCTCCCGGCATCTCGGGGGTCCCCCCCCCGCCTCCCCAAATCTCACCCCTTTCCCTCCTGGTTCTGTTCCTCCCCCATATGCTCCGCGCTCCGGAAACAAAGCGGGAAGGCACAGCAGCAAACGCCGGCGCGGCACGCAGCAGCGTGCTTCAAAATAACTAAGTGAATGGAGAAATAAATGAATAAATTGAAGAGAACCGCAGAGAAGCTTTCAGTTTGGAGGTTTCCCCCGAGTCATAAGGGGACCGTGTGGCCTGCGGCCAGGGAGGTCGCGCTCGCAAAGTTTCCACCGCGGATGCGTAACTTGCACTGCAGCAGCTCCAAATGTTTCTAAAGGAATTTGCAAACCGGAGGAAGAAAAGGGCTGAGAGCCACCGCTAAACGCCTGACCGCCCCCTGCCCCAAGGACAGGGCCGTATACAAGAAGAGCCATAACCGGGCAAAACAGCTTGGTTTGTTTGGTGGTGTTTCTTTTTAAATAAAATAAAATACAAGGGTTAAATCGCCCCCTTTCAGCTCAAATTCCTGCTGAGCTCACCCAAATCCCGTGACTGCAGAGGTTCTGGCACCAGGAGGACTCGGCTGAGCCACGTCCCATTGACCTCCGCTATTTCCTCTTGGAGGAAATCTTGGTTTTTACTTCATTTTCTGGGACGTACGAGTGACGCCGTGACCCCAGAGGGAAACCCCGCAGGGACACTCATGGCCAGGCAGCTAAGGCTCTTGCCGTGCCCCCTCCTTCAGCAAGGGGGTGGCTTTGCAGACGCCGGTGCCCTTTGCCCCAAGATCCCGCAGAGAATGCGGGGGGACACTCAGCGCTCACGGCTCCACCTTCGGGCTGCAAAACGCTGCTGCTGGTGGGGGGACGTGGGGATGGCACCCCCCCACCCCCGGTCATCCATCAGTTGGGAGCGGGCAAAGGAGGGACAGGCAGTAAAACCCCTTAGCTCTGCCTGCTAACGAGGGGATTACTGCGGACCAGAGCATCATTAATCAGCAGAGACGGACACCTCGTACCTCTCCTCCTGCTGCAAGGACCAGTCTTCAATTATTTGGCACTGGGTATTAATTAACTAGGGTGCTGCCTGGCACGGGGGGGGGTCCTGCTAGGAGAGGTGCGCTTGCCCCCCCCCCCCAGCCTCGGCAGCCCCCCGAGGGGGACGTCATCTCCCCGTGGCCTCCTACATCTGGCACAGCATCCTTCGCCATGTCGGGTGAGCCACGTGCCGCCTCGTCCACCTGCATCAACCGGGGCCCGCGCCTCCACCGCGCCAGCCGACGGGCTCGGTGCCCAGCGGGGAAGGGGCGGGCAAGATGCTGCCATCCCCTTGCCTGCTCCTCCAGCGACTCTCCTTCCACGCCTGACCGCCTCCACGTGGGCACAACGGATGCCCAGGGGATGCTTTGCCCGGGAGGGAGCTCAACACACTCCCTCGGAGAAGTCTCCTGGACCTGAGCATCCACCGAAGGCAGCTGACCAGGCTGTAATGGCTGAAGCCCTCGTTAGGGAGAAGACGAGCTCTGCTACGGCAAGCTGAGCTCTCAAAGTGAAGAATCTTCAGCTGTATACAGTAGATTTTCTTTAATGGACACATTACTTTAAACTAAGCCTTCGCCATCTGTTCCAGTCCCTAATTATCAATACAAAAACAAACGTCTACTCACAATTACACTCGTAACGAGTAAAGATGCCAGCAATTAGAATGCACCAGCATCCTCGCTGCCGAGCGGCGCATCCATCTGTGATGGCACTCGCGCGATCCAGCCAGGGAGGACTCGCTGCCATCCCGGGCTCCCCGCGCCCTCCCGGGCAAACTGGTGCGAGATGCGGCCGGAGCCGATGCCTGCGGCGGGATAAGCCGCGTCTCAGAGGAGTGANGGGGGGGGGAATGAGTTATTTGGGGTGAAAGCACCCAGGCGCAGCGCAGGATCCGTGGTGCAAGCCTTCATTTCGCACCAGCTGATGCCGTCTTGCCAACCGCCCTTCCCAACAGGATTTAAGCCTCTTCCAAGAAAAACCTTTCTGAACTACCCAAAACGAAGCGGAACTTATTTCCTGAAATGCCCAGCCCGAAACCCGCGTTTCGGACCTCCCCAGCGTGGAGGGCTCCTGCCGATCGCGCCGGGAGGAGGTGCGACTTCTCCCTGGCAGGGAGCTGGGTCTGGCTACGGGCAGAGAGAGATGGAGGCAAGGAGGCCAACCCAACTTGATCACGTTTTCGACGTTGTTATCTGGAAAGAAAGCGATAAAACGACAAATTTTCTGCTCAGAGAGGGCAGGAAGAAACTTCTGCGAGTGCTGCGCTCTTCAATAGATGCCCCGGGGACGCGGTCCCTCTCCCAAAGCAAGAAGCAGCAGCTCTCGCTCCTGCAAGAAGATAACGGCAGGAACCCGCCTCAGGCGCTCGAAAGCAAATGCTTGGGCATATGCAAGGAGACGCAGGCATGTCTAAGACGACCAAGAGGAAAAAAAAGATAGAAATTAAGCAAAATAAGGAGAGAGGAGGCTTGATAACAACAGATGGGTAGAGGGAGATTTGGAAAGGATGCCAGCTGCTGGAAATAAGCCCCCCGAGATGCACGGGGAGCGGAGAGGTGCGTGTCGGTAGCCGAACCTTCGGAGGGAGAGGGGAGACGGGGGGACAGCCGTTGAGCGAGGGGCAGCGAGCGCCTGGCCGTGCAGGGCTCCGGTCCGAGGTCCAGAGGGGCAGAGGATGCTCCGCGGGTGGGATCGTCGGAGTCTCGTCCCGATGTGCCCTCACAGAGCACGAAGCGAGCCTGAGCAAGCACCGATGGGGTCAGTGCACGGTCCAGCCCCACAGCACGTCCCCGTAGGGTGACTTTTCGAAGGGGAACAAAAGCAAGACTTCTTTTTCATAAGCAAAGCACCATATTTCCCCCTCTATTTCGCGCTCATAAACGCCAAGCTTTCTTCCTAGCCCCTCTCTTTCTCTCCCGAGAGCTTCAGCAAAATCAGCCCAAGGCAAACGCACAGCTTGGGAAGCTTCTGTCCAAGTTTGGTGACATTACCAGAGAAAGGGAACAATAGAGAAACAGAGCCAAGGCGCTTTATTACAAAGACTAGCGCTAAATAGCATTAACTGCTATGATGCCACAAGCTCTGCCTTCCCGCGGTTGTCGTGACTCCAAGCCGAGCCCAGGTTGCATCATGGCTTTCATCACCGCTACCCAGACACTCGTGGTTGGCATCACGCCTCTCGATGGCAATGGAAAGGAAGTCCCACAGGTGCCAGGGGAATAATTTGAATTTAATTCTCACTATTCCCCATAGATTAAGAGGTTGAAGCGCGCACCAGAAGGTTGCCTGAATAATTCCAGGCTGCTCTCCGTGACCATGCTTCTGACCACGACATCCCATGGACGCGGACCAGGTTCGCCCGTGCGTGGTTTCAATGTATCCTGAACTTCGGACTAAGCTGGGAAAAAGAAAAGCAGGAACAGAAGATCAGTGCAGCTCTGCTGCGGGGACCAAGGCGGCAAGCTGCTGGGCACGCATCCCACCCAAAAAGTCTCTTCTGCAGGAGGACTCCCCACCTGGTTCCCACTCCTAATTGGGAGGGAGCGCCGCTGCGAGCCCCTCGTGCCGTGAAGGAGCCGGCGGCTGCGCGGGCGTGAACGCCGTGACATCTCCCAGACGGTTTAATTACGGCGCTGGAAAGGCGGGCAGGGTAAGAGCAGGAGCAGCCCCTCCCCTTTGATAAGCGCTGTTCTTCTTAACAGTTTCCTGAGAGCATCGGCTTCCGAAGGAGCCGCTTACAGTATCTATACTCTTTCAATCAAAAATATTACAGCAACAACTAATTACGTCGCATCATTCCCATGGCTCTCTGCCTTTAATGGTGCATTTTGCTGCTACAGAATGACGGTGAAACTGCTCTGGAAGTGCATAACGAGCTCTCCCCATCAATCTCCCGTGGGTTCGTTATGAAGGATTACCCAACGAATAACAACCCCAGTCGAGAAGGGAGAGGATGCGCTAAACAACAACAAAACAAGTCAACACCAAACACTTTCTGCCTGTATTTTATAGGAAACTGCCGATGCTTTGGGGTCTGTACGAACCTCTCGGGGGAGAGGAGCAGCCGTGCCCTGCTCTGCAAAGACATCTCAGCCATGACACCACCAGCCACGGCCACCACCCAGCAGGAGAAGATCTGCAGTAGCCAAAAAACCCTCATGTTTTCGGTTGAAAAGGGAAAGAATTTATATATATCAGCCGAGGATGAGCATGCTGTGTCAATTTGTGACGGGATGCATTAAGCTGCGGCCGCACAGCACAGCCCCGGACCTCCTCCGGGATCTCCCGTCAATGGCATGGATTTCAGCGCGCAATGAAGATGCATCGCAGCAGGGCAGGCGATAACTTAATGAAGCTCAGATTTGGGGGTGTTTGCTCAGCAACTCTATAACAACTTTATCAATAAACCGCTGCCTGCTGCGACTGCAGGATGAAACGCTCTAATTACAAGCAGCAAACGCTATCCATATCAGGATATAGTAAATTGAAATACGCTGGTTGATGTGCCTGAAAGCGCCCAATAAAATACCTGCTTAATTTTTTGCAAGCCGACGTGTGTGCACGCACACGGCAAACCCAGTGTATCAGGCAAGAGAAAAGCACAGACAAAACCCCCTCTGCCGAGCCCCACTCCTAACACAGGCTCAAAAAAAAGTTCAGGAGGTGATGTAGAGTTTGGACCAGAAGGACCAAGTCCCATTTACCGACGCTCCCTCCTACCCGCAGACCATGCCGAGGCTCAGCCCCAGCATCTCCCCTTGCTTTTCACGCTCCGAAGGGGCTTGACCCAGCGTGGGTACGTGGTGTCGGATGAGCTCCGCCGCAGCCATACAATCCATTTATCATAATCCTACCGAGGAGACATACAGTAAATCAAAGAGACAACCTGCCTGCAAATAAATTACAGGGGTAGGGAGAGGGGGAGATGGATAGAGAGGAAAAGAGAGAGAACTGCAGAGGGAGAGATAAGAGAGAGGGAAGGAAACGACAGAGAATTACCAAAAAATGCACTCATCACGGGGAAAAAAAAGACAAAGGGGACCGAATCAAATATACAGATAAGAGAGAGGAGACAGAGCTTTCAATACCTTTTGTTTTCCAAACTGTAAACCTATTTTAGAAAACCTGGCAACAAGTTCTAATCCGGCGAGCTCAAAGGAGAAATGAGAGCCAATGAGAAAATCTCAGGACGGCACGTTACAAGGTAACCCGCTATTTTCCAAATACAAGGAGCTCATTTGCCCCGTAGTCACAAAGTCAGGCGCCAATAGCATAATTTTTGTAATTGCACACAGGCCACGGATATACAAAATCCACACACGCCATACGCATGGATCCCAGTCCATGCGTAAGCATTCACAGATGGGCGCAGATGCGTTTAGCGACGCAAAGTCAAGCGGCACCGAGGGACCAGCCGTCCCAAGAGCCCAGCTCCTCCGCCACGCCACCGCCAGAGCAGCGGTCCAGGGCTGTAAGCTGACAAGGCTATCTTTCAGGAGAACGTTTTCCAGAACATCGTCACTATGCATTTAAATCCTCCTCTTTGCTTTCTCGAGGCTGGGTTGCCAGCAAACCTCACTGAACGCCGCAGCCTGCCCTGAAAATCACCGTATGTCAAGCTTGGCAGTTACTCGTTTCATCCTCCAGAAGATGTGGAACAGGAACTCAGCCACCCAGGGATGGGCTGAGGCTTTCCCAGAAACCCTACCCTCCAAACGCTTGCGAGGCTGCCCAGGAGCAGCAGCGCTCTCCACCTCGAGGTCCAGCCAAGTGGTGTGAGAAGGTCTGGATTGAATGAAGGATTGCTTAGGTTGGGGAAGGGCAATCGTCGGCTCTCCACCATCCAGTGCTATCGCCGCCCAGGAGCACATGCCAAAGCAGGTGAAGGCTGAGGGTCAGGAGCCCGAGGACACTCTGTCCTTTGTCACGCAGTAGGGTGGCTTCGGCATGAGCTGGGCACAGCGGCCTCACACCACTGGACTTCTTGGGTGGTGACCAGCTGGCTTGGACAACCGTCCCACCAGCCAAGTGAGCGAAGAGGATCCCCAAACCCATCGTACATCCCAGCAGGAGCACAGCGCCTTAAGGGATGGCAAGGATAAACCAAACATTGAGGAGCGATGTCAACAGCTTTGTACTTTCCACTACTTTTCTAGAGCTCATTTCTTGGTCAACAGCCATGTACCAGCGTTGGCTGCACATGCTGTCCTCCAGCCAGGTTGAATGAAAGCAAGTGAGCTCACGCAAGAGAAGGACATTCTGCCAAGAGCTCTTCTCTTGGGAAGAGGGGCCTTGATCTTCATCATGCCGTGAGAAAGCAAGGAACCCCAAAAAGGAGGGGGGGAAGCAAGCAGGGTTTGAGATTTCACAGACAAGGGCCATGGAAGCTAACGAGCTCAATGGAACCAGGCTCCTAATCAACTGGGGTTCCCTTGGAAATGATAGCCTCTAAATACCGAATTAGTCGACTGCGAAGACAGAGCAGCCATAAACGTCAATAGCATCCGCAATTACAAGGGCTAGGATAAATTAGAAGGACGCGCAGTCTTCACGCCTGGGTACGCACAGGAGATGCGCCCGTGGGACTGCAGGGGGATCTCCCCAGCAGCGTGCTCATGCGTGTCTTACGGCTGCACCGTGCTCGGCTACAAAGCCAACCTTCAAGGCCACCAGCGCAGAGGCAACGCTGGAGCAGGTGCAATAAGCTCTGCTGAACTAACGCACCAGACCTGTCCCCCCCCGCCCTTTCCCCGCGGCTCTCCTTCCCCGCTGGATTTATTCTGCCTTATTCTGGGATAGCACCACCTATGAGGAAAGCTCTAAAAATCAAAACATTTATCCTGCATTTCCCTACACGCCATCACTTCTTTAGATATTCAGGATGAGTCACTGTCTTGGACCGTGTTCTCCAGAAAAGCTTCGAGCTCGCTACAAAAACATGCATCTCACAGAGCCCTAAATCTAAAATGCCAGCCGCTGCTGTCAGAGAGCCCTCGCTACGAGAGATGCACCTGGCATCGTCCGGCTCCTATTTACTAGATCTTATTTTAAAATGTCAAAGGGATTCTGCATGAGCTACGAACACGACAGACCGCTCAGGCGGCGAGCGAGCGCCGTCGGGGGACTCGAGGTTAGCGAACGGCATCCCTTCGCCCGTGCACACCTCCTCCCAACGTAGCCACGGTGTCTCCCCCAGACACCAAAATCTGGGGGGGGAAACCTCCCTTTTCACCGCGACAAACCTCCTGCTGCCGACAGCCAAAGCCAGACTGCTCGGTCGAGCCAGAAACTAAATACCACCACCACCAAAATTAGAGGCTTGCAAAGAAAAAACCCGTCTCGGGACAAGCGAGCGCGGGGCGAGCTTGCCAGCACAGCTCCGGCACAGAACAACCGCGGCCAGATTGACCCCGTACTTTGTAATGCAGCACCCAACACGTATTAGAGCCTTCAGGGAGGCCGGCCAATTATTTTCAGGTGTAAATAAGAACCCAACGACAGCGTTGCCGGTCTGAGGACGCGTCCTGAAGACCCCCTGCTCGCACGCTGGGTGTCTCGGGGGAGCGAGAGCGGAAACGCGCAGGGATGCGCTGGCTGCTGCTGGAGATGTCGAGCTCAGCCCCAGCATCAACCGTCGAGGGGAGGAGGTGGAAATATTGAACCTCAAACGGATGAAACTGCAAAAGCTCGTCGGCAAGCGGCTCCCCGCGCCGCCTCCCCTCCCTGCGCCGGCCGCCGTGCCGAGCATCGTCTCTCCGTTTTTTTTGCACCATATGGAGTCAGCTCGCGAGTGCAAATGAGGCAAAGAGCGCGAGAGGCAAAGGGAAATAAATCTGTGCTGCTGTGGCAGCGCGCGGGGCTGCCGGCAGCGCGGGGAAGTCTCCGTCGGGACGTGGCCAGGATGGGGAAAGGCTCTGCCTGCATCCCTGGGGGACGCCTCGGCGGAAAGCCCCGGTGCCTGCCGTGCCCTCCCCGCCGTAAGGCCGCAGGTGTGGGAAAGGGGGGAAAAGGAAGAAAGGGGATGTGGCAAAGCCAACCGGTCCCTCGCAAAGGGCAGAGTGCCCCACGAGCAGACCCCGCTGGGGTTTTTTTTTGCTCTGGCCCCACATCCAAATGCCACTTCCCAAAATGCCCCGCAAACCCATCCCTTGGCTCTCCCAGCTTTGCCTGGGACTTATGTTTTTCTTTTTTTTTCTTCTTCTCCACTTTCAGATTTGATCAAAACAGCCAATGGCCAGGATTTGTAACTATCCCGCATCCCCTCCCCAAAATTTTACTATCAATCTGAGCCATCTTTAGGTACGTATGCACATGACAGCTGGTCCGTTGAGTAAACAAATCATGTTTGCCAAGATTTCCAAACACCCATTCACGCAAGGTGCCGTATCGGCTCTGACGGGCCAGCGGGGCTGCGTTAAACCCAAACGTGCCGACGGCTACCAGCAACCGCAGTCACCCCTTTGGAAGATGCTCTTCACAACGGGGTGCACAGGAGGGGCTTCTGGACCCTCTTTGTAAGCTCTTGGTGCATCACCCGAAGCGTGCCAGGAGCAGCGAGCGCCCCCAGCTCCTGCCTGCGCAGAGGCAGCTCCAGGTCCTCCATCGCTCCGTATCCCCCCGCACCAGGATCCGTCTTCTGGGAGAAGAGAGGGAAAATGAGCACTGCTCTAAGTCGACCTTAAATCACAAGGTTTTGCTTGGCTTTGCTTACGCCGATCTTTTCCTGCAAGCTGCAGCGGCCGGTTGAGCTGCTGAGCAGCCACGGCTCCCACCGGCCCCGGGAGGCGAGGAAGAGGAGGAGGAAGAGGAGGATGCTGGCAGGAGGCACGGCTTGGCAGCCGGCCTGCCCAGCACACCCCTGCCTCCAGCCCCGGCGCCTGCGCGGGCGCAAGCTGGGAAAAGGCTCGAGCATGAGGACAGCCATCTGCGCGCCGGGAGGCGCGCCAAGGCGGGTTCGGGGGATTATTTTTCCTTCCTGTCCTCGCCAGGACGGTCTCCTTCCCGAGCGCACGGGTAGAGCCGACTTAACACAGGGGTGACACCTCACCAAAGAAAACTTCAGCATGGGGTTGCAGGGAGGTAAGCAAGAAGTCTACCAGAGCCACCGCCGGCAGCTTGCCAGCCCGGTCACCGGCCGACCCCCGGGAGGCGCCTACAGTCTACCACAGGCGAGGGGGTGGTCCCGGTGTGACCGGCACAGCTCCATTTCACGCAACGCCAGCTCTGCTCGTTTTTAAAGCAGCGTCGGTTGATGATAAAGTTCCCCCTAAGCTCATCTCCATACCCACCTCTTCTCCTGATGACGCTGACCCATCCTCCCTGATTGTGGTTTCCTTACTGAAATAAATCACTTTAAGTGCACGTTGTGCTCTGGGTCTCATTACTGTTCATCATCTTCTGCGCAACGGAGCTGTCACATCCTCACAAACTCTGTCACCCGGGTGACACGGGAGCGATTTGGGAGGGCAGGCAGGTGGGAAGAAAGCGCCTGCAGCTCACCAGGGTCCCAGGAGCTCCCACCCCCTTCTCCTCCGCAGCTTTCGGATGGTAGGTTCGCACCTTCAGCCCCACGCACACCCCCCCATGGCACCAAAACTCATGAAGAACAAAAGCAAGAAGGCGCAACACACGTGCAAGATGGGCTTGTTGCACGCAAGCACCCAGAAGATGGAAGACTGCAGGAACAACGGCAGATACACCTTGATAGTCTTCCTTCAGCGAGACGTGTCCCTGCACGGAAACCTCCTCCAGAAGGGGTGGCAGAAACTCTCTGTCCTCCCTAAATTTAAAGGGAGGGAAGGAGAGAAGAGCCAGACACGAGGGCAGCAAGATGGTCACCAAGCCTTCTCCAGCCCGTATCCCTGGCAGCACCATGTTCAACTCCTCATCGCAGATTGGCGCTTCCAACTCCACAAGGTAACTCCAGATTAATCCAGAACAGAAGATCACAGTCGCGTTTCACATGGTACATCGAAAGCTCTGTGCCAAAACCCCGCAAGGACCGTTCAGGCAATAGCAACACAAAGGCATCGTTTGCCTGCAACATTGCTTTTGAAAGCCAAACACTCGGAAAGCAAGAAAGGGAGCAATTAAGGCTGCTGCTAATCTTGTAGTGTCCACAAAGATGGGTCTGTTGTTTTTAATGGAGAAGGGAGTGTAAGTGCCACCATCCTCCAGATGGCCAGCAGCCCCTCGAGAGGCTGGACCTGCCTGGCACGAACAGCCAAGCCAGCTGGCAAGGGAGGAGCTGCTCACCCATCGCCACTGTGGCCGATGCCCACATCCCTCCGCATCACCACGGCTCCCTAGGAAAAGGAGGTGTTTCCCAACGCGATATTTGGGAGGGTGCAAAGGTACCGGGTTTCCCACCAAAGACAACAACTACGTACAACCTTGAGCATGGCCAAGGAGAAGACACGCTGCTCGCATGCCTTCCATAAGATCGACACTCATGCTTGTCTCTCCATCTCCCCCATCCCATCACAACTTCACAAGAAAATGCCTCTCGCTGCCCCGGTGACCACGGCAGAAGACCCCCGGAGACGCAGGAGGAGAGGACCCCTGGAGACGCATGTGCACCAGGACATCCATCACTGCCAGGAAAGACAGCCCAGATGGTCCCACAGCCTTCGCTCAGCTCTCCCAGCATCCCACCCCTTCCCAAAAACCCAACCAGCTCACTGCAGAGCCCAACCTGGAGAGCCCATGTCCCCCTCCGCTGGCCCAGGGCTCTTGCACACGTGTTCGCACGCGCCGGCACAGAGCAGGGGGGGGGAAGCCGCGTTGAAGAAATAACACAGGCACACAAACAAAAGAGCACAAGCCATTAATCTGGGTGAACCGGAGGAAATGAAATCATTATGTCTGCAGCTACAACATCCCAAAGAACAAATTTCCTGCCTGGATAATAAATGGATTCTTTTGTTTCACGTTGGCCCCAACCACGTGACTGCCTTGGCCTATTCCTCATCCAAAACATCTTGCTGTATAAATACCCAGACGGGCTAGAATTTCAGCTGCTAAAAATATGTTTTAATTATAATAATATATAATAATAATAACAAGCAAAAAAAAAAAAATTTAGTTCTACAGGCTCCCTTCGCCTCCTAAGCAACCCCTGAAGGCTTTCCAGCATGCGGGCAAGCAAACAAAAAGTCCAAAAGTTGCCAATTACAGCTGAACGGCACAAATGCCACCTTTAAAAGAGAGACCGAGGCACCCGAACGGCAGCCCCGGATTAATGCCCGCACTAAATAACCCCTGCCAGAAAGACAAAACAATGGGTGCACCAGCATTTTAAGCACCAACAGCCCAGAAGTAGCTTAGAAGCATCTCCCAGCAGCAGGACGGGGACCAAAGGCACGTGGCACGCCAGGGATGGCTCCCAACGTCCAAACCTTGGGGCTGGGCAGGTTTTCTTCTGTGCCAGGTTTCCTTCTGGTGGCTTTCTGATGCCTCACTAGGGCTTGGGATTTATTCGTTAGATGGATGGGGAACGCAAGTTCTGGCCTTCCCTGCCTTGGCGAGGGTATTTATTGGCTGTAGGAGCAGCTCTGGGGGTCTCGAGGGACACAGACCTCTATGAACGCTGTGTGAATAGTTGGTTTCAACCTTTCCTTTAATCCGCAGCTCCACCAGATCACTCGGTTAAAGCCATTTTTGCATCTAACTACATATTTCGCCTCTGATTTCAGTTTTTCACTCGCCTTCCCAGCTTTGCAAACACATAGCAAACACCGCAACAAGTTTCAAAACAAGACATGGTTTTGAATCCAAACATCAAAGCGCCTCGGTGCAAAAAGTCTAAATTCTTCAGATGTTAAAGAGAGACCTCCATGAATGGAAACAAGCTCAGAAATCCCCCCGAGCTAGCAGGCAGCGAGAGGCAGAAGTTTCGACCAACCTCACTTGGAGTAAGGCAAGGGTGGAAGGTCTCCTTGATGAGACACCAGCCTGCTTCGGCCTCGGAAGCGGTCGAAGGTCCCCCAGCTGCCTCCCCCTTTCATTTGGTTTTGGGGAACGTCTCTCGGGCACAAACCCACCTGCAGCTCCCCGCTCCTCGGGGAGGCAAACCCTGGGGGGGTTCCTTCCTCCCACGCACGAGTGTCACCCCAAGAGAGCTGGTGGACAGCAAGGAGGCTTCTTCCAGAAGTTTCAGCTCAGAAAGGTGCACTTTTCACCCCAACGCTGAATGAAGGCGCATTGGAAATGCCAAGATATTTCACCGGATGGGAAATTTGTTTCTCTCCAAAATATTAGTTCAGGAGAAAACATCAAAAGGGGATTAACAGAAGCAACCCCTGAGCCAACTCGTTCAAAGCTCTGCTCTCAGCCCACCACCCCGTGCTCAACCACAGCTCCTTCTGACGCAGCGCTCTGCTCGTTCTCCATCACCCAGAGCACCCCAGCACCGACACCTCTTCTCTTCCACTTCAGACGTAAGCAGAGGAAACCCTCGTTTCGAAAGCCGGCTTGGTGCATCGCGCCGGCAGAACTTCCATTTCATTTTTCCTTTGTGGGTCATCTTTAATTTCAATTATATTTTGGAGGCTGGGGAAAGTGTCCAAGCATAGCCACTGCCTCATTTCAAGCACTTATCGTTGCTGTTTCTTCAAGGAAGAGGGGGGGAAAAAAAAAAACCAAACCAAAAAACCTTGGAAACTAAATATTTACACACCCACGTAGACTAATCCCAGCAGATCCAAGGGTGGGAAGCCTATTTAAAAAAACATCCCTAATTACTTTCCCATTTTAAAAGGAATAATCTGGCGATTAGCTAAAACGCTTTACTTAAGTAATCACTTTTTTTTTTTTTTTTTTAAGA
>RSEF01000009.1:4071973-4085117 GCA_003993805.1 Himantopus leucocephalus
GGTCCCTTCCAACCCAAACCATTCTATGATTCTATGATACATACACACATACATACACAGGTCTGTATGAAACGACGTAAAGGCAGAAAGCTCCTACCTGACACCAGCGGTCCTCGGCATAGGGCCAGGGTGGGACACGGGGCCGGGATGCCACAGTGATGGGCATGGACAGCCCTACCACGGCTCCAGCACTCAGCGCCTCACTGCCCGGCTGCAGGTTGGGCTCCCCCGCACTCTGCCAGCGCTGCGGCAGAATTAACGCTGCTGGTTTGTTAGTCCAATTCGGAAATACGCTTGGTCCTTTTACTGGAAAAACAAAAATTCTGTTTCCATCTGCCAAGATCCTGCAGAATTCCTGTGTCTTGGGCCTTTATGTAAAGCACGGTCAATACTTCTTTACAGTGTCAGAATTTAAACCGACAACGGCTCTGATATCACCAGTGCAATGAGTTACAACATTTCTTGCTGACCCTGTAACCATCTTTTATCATTTTAAGCAGCGCAATATGCGATGCAATAGGGCAGGAGTTTTGCTGGAAGCTCGTGAGCCGCTGCAGCGTGTGAGCATCGCTGGGGTCGCATAGCCCGAGGCATGGCTCGAGCACCAATTTCAACTCCTTTTTGGCCTCTTGCTAGCAACACCTGGCCAGAAAAGCTTATAAATCAAAATACAGTGTGTCCAGGGGTCCTCTGACCTAGCATTAAAATGGGTTACCCTAAGAAAGCCTTCCCATGTTTTACAGTGGTTCAGAATTTATTCTAAAATGATATATTTTATACATAGGCATTATACATTTGTATAAACTTGACCTTTTAAGAGCTGCCCCGTGCACTTGTTCAGCGTTACATAGAAACCAAATATGAAATATTTCAACCAACAGCTTCAAGATGACGCGTCGGTAAAATTCAGGGCTGGGGAAAGGAGAAAAGGGGCAGGCAGGCTCAGAAAATCAAGTAGTAAAGAGAAACGTGCCTCTAACCTCAGCCGTGCCGCAGGGTCACGAGATGCTTCACGCCCAGACCTCGGTCCTCACTCTCCGAGATGCGGGCAGGAGCTCATCTGAGATCTTTGAGGTGTGCAGAGATCCCCGAGGACAAAAAAACTAGAGGTGCAACGGTGACTTTAGCTGCCCAAATCTTAAAAAACTAAACACTTCTGGGGCTGGGCTGGTCAGCATATAGCAGAAACGTTACAGGAATTAGGAAAAAAAATTCTCCAGCTTCATACTTCCTCACGGGCCTCGTATTAAAGACCTTTCCTATGGGTAACTTGATAACTCGGCCATCAAACCTCTGCTACAGCAGACCAGAAACAAGCTGAGTCTTCAGCTGACAACTAGTGGCAGTGAATTTCCCGATGCAGGGCTTGCGGTATTAACATTTAAAAAAAAAATAAAAAAATAAATCACGAGACCCTCAAATATCATGATGTTAAGTCTCATGACCTTTAAGTCAACTAGATTCAGGTTGCTTTTTCTTTGACCCTCGCTGTGCTTTTGGGGTGGAAATAAAAGGCCTTGTTAGGTCTAGGGAACATCGCAGGGAGCCACCATCACCCATCGCTTCCCACTTTTACATTTCTGGTCCCCTAAATGCAGTTATCGCAAGCGCCGACTTATTTTTAAGTAGTTCTTTTCAATGTTGACGCGTTTTGATAATCCTTGTTTTTAAGCCAATTCGTGAAAGATTTTAAAGCTCGGTTGAAATCAATCCCCCTTCGAAGCTCAGCCTGCCGAGAACCAGCATTAAGCAGGTCCTGAAGTTCGTCCAAGTTGGCTCACAAAGAAAATCTCTTTCCACCGAGCCAGGAACGGCCTTATGCATTTTACAAGCTACAAGGAAAGGAGAGGACTAAGATTCAAAGACAGAATATAAGAAAATTCGCTAATACCGAGGTGCCAAAGCGCAGCCCCGCGCTGCACCGTGTCCCCGGGGCGCACAATACCCGAGCAGTCCTCATTCAATGCTTTGGCCACGTTTCTGCCTTTGATAACACGTTTTCCTGAAAAAATCAAAACCGAGTTCAGAGAAAGCCTTGCATCGGGCTGCAGTAATTTTGTCGGCTCAAATCAAAATGTGGAGTCAGGTGTTTGACGGCTGCTCTATAGCACTGAGCGAAAGCCCTTTCCCGCTTTTCTTCTGCATTGCCCAGGTGTGTATTTTAGATAAAAGTCCCATTTCTGACCGAGGCACTCGCTGCCGTTCCCGTAAGCGAGAGGACGGGGTCTGCTCCTGCTCTCCCCCAGCTTTCTCCCCATCACAACGTGCCTTGTGGCCCCCGGCTTCACCTGCTGCCGTGAGCAGGCGGGGACCCCCCCCACATCCCCTTCTCCGGATTGCAAACGGGCACCAAAAACCATCAAATCCTGCTGCCCACGTGCGGCAACCCCGACCTTCTGCCTCGCTGGCCGCTGCCCTGCCAGCCCCTCGGCTGCTCCACGTCCCACCAAGGCCAGATGGAGCCGACAGCGCGGGGACGCCGGCAGCCAGCTCGGGGTGGCCCGGCACAGCTTAGCGATGCCCAACCGCCTCGGCCGGCGCTCTCTGTTTGTACGTACAGATAAATATACACAAGGCAGAGCTGAAAAGACAGAGTCAGCTCCTCTCCGAAGCCCTTCAGCTCCTGTTACCGCCAGATCCCCAGCGCTCCGCGGCACGCACGCTCTTTACAGCAGCCGTCAGCCTGGCACAGCACAGAGCAGATGGTCATAACGACTTGGCCCCGGGCCGCTGTCAGCCCCCGGCTCCTTGCCTCACATGATGTCCACCGTGCCACCTGGGCCTCCTGCGCGCTGGGCAGGGCACCGCGCAACCGGGGGGGCCAAACTGGAGCAGTTGCTGGCGTGGCAGGGGTTAATGATGAACAGTCCCAAAAATCCTGGTGGCCCAGCATCTCCACCTGCTGCGGATGACACTGCTCCTGCTCGAGCGTGAGCATCGGGCTCGGGGTGGCTGTGGGCAGAAGTCGGCAGGGAGAGAAGCCCTGAGCAAAGCTGAGGGACGGCAGGATCTCAGGCAGGTCCTCAAACGTCCTGTTGTCACCCAGTAGTTCCCTCCTCTTGCTGGTCATTGCTGATGCAGTTGTGTCCTGCGGCGGCGGCTGCCCAGAGGTCCCAGGAAGCATCTGCTGCCGCTGTTTGCCTCTAAGGCAAGGACACGAGGGGCAGAAAATGGCAAAAGGGGACACGTGGCCAGGGCTGCAGGAGGAGCAGGGTGAGAGGCAGCCGTAACAGGGGCAGAAAGCAGGTCCTGTGCCCCAAAAGGGGGAAGGAGCCGGTGGGGAGCCTGGGCACGGCCGCGACCCATCGTCCCTGCGGGGCTGGGGACACGGGAAGGGGACGCGGGTCTTGCAGCCTTAGGCAGGCGAGAAGCCGCGCGCAGAGATTAGCAGTGTGCATCGCTCCGGTGTTTCCCCCACAAATTAGAGGGTTTGCACCATCACCCATAAATTGGGTTGTGGGTTTTTTTTTGCCGAGAGCAAGAGCTGCTCCAGGCAATTGCGGGAGATCCCCCGTGGTACCGGCACCACTGGGCGATGAGCCAGTTTGGGAGCGTTAATAGAGCCATGAGCACGTGAGAGCCTGAACTTCACCCAGAGGAGCCCCGCGGGCTGCGCAGGTCCATAAAGAGGAGAGGCAGGGCAGGGGGACGGGAGGCAGCCGCGCTCCAACTTCCTGGCGCTCGGGGAATCTTCCCAGATCACATTACCTTCATGTGTCCTTGGCTCATCTCTGTACAGTTGAAAAACACTGTAAGGGGAGCCAGTTAATTGAGACAGCTGGTCTGGTGGAGCAAAACCCAGGGAAAGCGCTCCTTCCCGTTGTGCTTAATTGGAGACCTGTTGCTTTAACCGAACCGGCCGATTTGCACATCCCCGCTTTCTGGAGATGCTCTCCGGCTTGCATCAGCCTGCCGGGCACTGTTAGAGGGGCAGTGCTGCCCGACGAAGCTTTGCGTTGCTCCGGGGCTGCTCTACAACACGGCCTCGAGGAGCAGCCAGTTCCCCACCATTTCGGCCCATCAGACTAACCAGAACCAAGGAAGGCATTAGCGGCGGTGGCTGGATGCTACCTCCACGCTGGCATCAGCGGGGTGAGAAGGCGTTATTGCAATGGCACTCAGTATCGACGCCGCTGATGCATGTCACGACGTGTGCGGCGTGCGCATGAAAGGCTGCAGGTCCGCAGGGGGGGATGTTCCTAGGCACTGCCACCATACAAATAAATAAGGATAATAATACTCGGGGCAGGGGGGGGTGGTCTGTCATCTGACCCAGCGCCGATGGAAAGAGCAGAGAGCTGGCTGCCCGCGGTCGCCGCCAGCGATTCGAATCCGCTGACATTTGGCGGCCAAGCAGGGAAGGCTGACAGTCGTTTCGCAGGGGAGCGGCCGTGGGCAGCTCGACAGCGGAACTGCCGGTGACCCGGTGTGCCGCCGCCGCTGCCGCAAACCAGAGCTGTGCCGGCACCGGCACCCACACAACTCCAGGCTTTACTGGTGCAAAGCGTTCACGAGCAGACGAGCTCCAAACAGCAAGTGCACCATGCACAGCCCTCGTGCAGGAGCCTGTATCTTACCTTTTTTATGGATGCTTCTTTAAGGGATGCTTTTAGAGCGATGAAGATGCTTTGTCTCTTCAGTAAAGTGTTTTCCCTCATTGGACCTCATTTCCTCGGCTCTGCAGGGGTTGGTGACAGGGGTTGGGTCTTCTTTTGCTTGAATAACCCTAAAGCAGACAGGGACACAGATTAGGAGAGCAAGATGTGCCCTCAACCCAAAGGCACCGGCTCCTAACGCAGCCCCGAGCTGCGGGGCAGGGAGAGGGCAGAAGATGCCAAGTGCTTGTCCCTAGTGGCTCCGCCGTGAGATAAACAGCGTGAAAGAAGCAAAACACAGATTTGACAGAGAACTACTCACTTCCAGGAGGGCAGCTTGGTCGCTCAAGACCTGCGAACTGACGGTCGTGTTATCCTTGCAGGCTCTGCCGGAGCTGTAGAAGAGAAGATGAAGGCAAAGACGATGACCTCAGTAAGTCAGTTGTGGGACCAGCACCAGCAGCAGACACCAGTGCCACCTAATCTAAAAATGCAACCTGAAGTACAGCAGGCTGGGAAGGCTTTGTTCGCGGAGGACACTGCCTTACCCCTCCTGCTCTTCCACTTTCTGGGGGTCTTGCGAAAAATAAAATAGCTTTCACTGATCTTACCAAACGGGAGGGGTAAACCCCAAGTGACGTTTTATCAGGGAGTGATACACAAACTACCGGTGTCGCCTCCCCGGTTCTACAATTTCCAGGGAGATAATAAATAACATGAATGATTTAAAAAGGTATTCAATTTGGAAGCGATGCTGTGGTACCACAATGCTTTGCCGCTTGTGTTCCCGTACAGTGTTGTAGCTCACTTCTGAATTTGCTCTTTTACCTCTCCTAGAAGTACGTCGATATTTTATATGACATAGTAAAATATTTCTGGAAAGTAAAAAAAAAAAAAAAAGACTAAATTTGCTAGCAATGAAGTGACTGATACCCCTTCCCTTCCCATCCAGTTTGGCTGCACTGAGCCTAAGCACTATTGCCTTTAATAGTGATGAGTGCGCTTGGCTGGATTTCCAGGGAAGGGAGGGTGGTTGGTAGTCACCAGCTCATCCTCGAAAGAACCAAATTATGGGCTTTGCTGAGCGCAGTGGCTGTTCCAGCGCTCTGGTAAGCCTGGGACTTCTCTGGGCGATCTGAAGGAGCCGGCGGGAGAGAGAAGGCAAAGCAGAGCATCGTTCCTGGGGTAACGGTCCGTGCACGCTTCTCCTCCTCCCCCGAAGCTCAGGCTTAGCAGGAGCCTGCAGGAATTGAGCCCATCACGTCTCCGATAGGAAAGCTGAGTGAACAGCACTGTCCTTGCAACTGTCTCAATGACACCAATAATGTGCCGCAGAGCTGAGGGGGACAAATGGTAAATCTCCAGCTAAGAACAATGATAATGAAAGTACAGAAGTGAAAATTCATTACTTGATACTGCTCGGGAGCTATCCTGAGGGACCCTCTTCGGCTTTCTGGGTTGCTTTAACCCTTTGGGTTTGGCTCCAGTACTCAGGCTGATGTGCTGTGCCACGGACTGTGCTTTCCTCCCTCTTTTTTCCCCCCCATTTCTTTATCAAAACAACTTTCTCCTTCTCCAAACAAAGCGCCGTGCATCACTCCGGACCCGCAGCATCATGCCATGCGGTGCCCAGCTTCCTGAAACTATGCAAGCAGAGAGAAAAGCATAATGTGGTTTTTGGTCAGCTGCTCGAGGAAAGAGTCTAATAACGTTTTCTCCTATTTCCAACAGCTCATGTGGAGGTGGAAGCGGTGACTGGACAAAACAGACAGCCCAGCTCCACAGGTGAGCTCATTCCCTCCCGAGCAGAGAAGTCTTTCCTGAGTACTTTTTCATCTCCTGGAGCAGAGGGGATCTATTTCAGCACTGCTAATGTTGCTTAGGATGCCCCGGCATCCTGCCAGGTCTCTGAAAAGTTAGAGATGCCCATCAGGCATCTCCATGGCAACCCCGGGATGCTCATTCCAGCCGGGTGCAGTGACCGTGTCGGAGCGGCAGGCTGTCAGGTTCATCTTCTACCGCCTTTTGGAAGGGCAACGGGAACCAAGAGGGTGTCTGGTTCCTCTCGAGGCACTCCCAGGCTGCTGGGGAAGCAGCACGCCAGCACGCCTGGGGGCTTCGACCTGGGGAACCCGCCAGCCAGCTCTTCCAAGCTGGTAGCAAAATACCTGGCGAAGCGAGAAGGTTTGGCCGGTGCAAAAATGATCGGGTGTTTTGGACTGAACGGTGAGGGTGAGCGGCAGCGAGCGCGGGCAGCCCGTGCTTGGCAGGTGTAACGCAAGGAAGGTGTAACGCAAGGAAGGTGTAACGCAAGGAAGGGGCAGCTCCAGGCAGCACTTACCTTCTGGTCCTTGGCGAAAAGATATGAGTATACGCATGGAAGAAATAGTCCTGCCTCCCTATGGACACATTCTTCCTGCCAGGCAGCTTCAAGTGCTGTGAGGGACATAGCAGATTCATGTCACTCCTAGTCCTGGGAACGCACGGAGTCAGCAGCACACCTGGTTCAAGGACCCCTATCTAGCAAAACCAGGCCTGACTTGCCCTGAATTATGCTCATCCATCTCCTATTGGCATCGGCACACCTCATTCCATCCTGACAAGCACCAGATTCTTTGTTCAGGGGCACCTGTGATCACATTTTGGTACACGTAGTTCAGAGAGGTACCCACTGAAACAGCAGGGTTACTCCTCAAGGGGTCTCACAGCAAATTTGAACTGTTCAGCCCTTACTACTGACACTGTGGTATGACCCACCAGCAGCAAATACGCACAGACCATCTCAAGGACAAGAGACAGTTACCTCAATAGCTTCTCCAAGTCATCAGCGTACTTGCTTCTGTTGCCACTGTTGTGTCGTCAGCTCATCCAACAGCTCAGGTGTCCGTGACCACCACGTAGAGCATCCAGCTGCTTCCACAGCATCCTGGTACCTTGGGTTAAAAAGAAATAACCCCAGGGAGAACTGTTTCATGACCTTGTCTCCAAATGACCATTCAGGTCCTTTAGCTTTAGCTCCAGTTAAACACAACCAGGGAGCTTGCCCACCTGCAGACAAAGCTCCCAAGGAACAACTCTTATGGTGTCTCAGGAAGGGAAGTTTGGGGGTTTAGTCCCCCCAGGGCCACCGTCGCTCCAGAAGGGTTGATTACTACAAAGTCTGCTTTCCCTCAAACATCGGTACTCCGATTGAGCTGCACGTATTTTTTCCAAACTTGCTTTCCATTTACATTTGTCATTGTATCAGAAAATATCAGGTTGACTGGGCAGAGGAGATAACTCATTTGTCTACTGGGTCAACAAGAAGGGCTTTACTCATCAGTGCAGCAGAGAGATGTTGATAAAATGCAAAAGACGATGCTTCGTCTAGCAAAGCACCGTCTGCATCTCCCAGGAAGTGACATGCTGCTTATTTAATTAGAAGGGGCAAGGCTCCCTCCTGAATAAACCAGAAATAGCCTTCCAGGGAAAAAATAAACCTGCCTGGGTATTCTGGAGGACTCTCGGACAGAGCAGCTATGCAATCTCCACCAGACTTGCACAGGACAAGAGCCAGAATTTCAGGAGGAGGGCTACGTCGAGAAAGCCAGTCTGCTTAATGGGGAGAGACCCCCATCGTATTTAGTACTGCTGTAAGCAGATATAGCGTGTTTTCTGCCCGCCCCCCCTCATCGCTTCACCTATGTCTCTTAAACCATTTGTAACCGGACTACCCATCTCAGATGCATTTCGCATCGTTCGTAAATCGAGCTTGTCTGAGGGCAATTTTATGGTAAGTGGTTAACAATAAAGCACGTCGCCCAAGGGCACGGCTAATGCATAATTCAGGTTACCGGGACACCTTAACAAACGATCCCTAAACCCTCTGCGGGGTACCCAAAGGCTAACACAGACTGCCCCTGGAAAAGAGGAACAAACCCTTTTGAGAGCTGCTCTCGCGGTGGCTGGGAGAGGACAGAACCTCTTCCAGCGACCAGAAGAAGCCAGGAGAGCTCGCTGGCCTCCCAGCGAGGCCAGGGGGCAGGGGTCCATCGCACTTGCCCTCACTGCCTTCAAAGGATGAGTTATTTGAAGATTATAAAAGGATTAATGTCTTAATGACCGCACGAAGCCCGGCCAGAACCGCTCTCCTCGTTTAGAAAGGCCAGCAGCAAAACGTAAGCCAAGCAGCACGCTGAAGGTCAGCAGATCCGTGCTCGGACAGACAAGCTCTCCGGCCCTGGCAACCTTTGGTGGCAAATGTCCTGCCAGCAGCCCCCTCCCTCCCTCCTTCCTCCCTCCCTCCAGCAGCCCTGCCTGCTGGGGACAGAGGCAGCCCTGCCTTCGGCTGCCCGTGCTGCAGGCAGAGCCACATCCCGCTGCCACCACACGAGGGGAGGAGGAGCGCTCTGCCAAAGGAGACCTGAAGTGGCCGAGGACATGAGGCCACTGGGCGTCAATGTCGGTATTTTTCATTTTTAAGAAACCTTAGCAAAACATCTGCTGAAGATTCAGCTGCTGGAAGCTTGCTCTTCAAGGAACAAAGAGCAGCGATCATCACAGCAATGTCATTTTTCACTGGAAAAAATGGAAAGTAGCAGAAACCCGCAGAAATATTTGCAGCCCTCTCTCTGAGCACAGAGTATGTGACACTCCTCGTATTCCCTGAGCCACAGCGCTGCTCCCCATCCAACTCCGTACTCATCGTACGGCTGCTTCCAGCATCCCTGTGCAGGCAGCCAGGGGCAAGGGAGTCCACGCGCTCCCCAGTGGAACGAGTCCCGTGCTGTTCACCAGCTAGGGGCCAGCCGGGCTTGGCTTTTATGGACCAGCAATCCCATCTGAGGTGCATCACCTCCTGCCAGAGGCTCTCCCGCCTGGGGCCAGCCATCTCCCCAAGGCAGGTAGACTCCAGCGAGGAGGCAGGTAGACTCCAGCTTCAAAGCATCGCCCCCGCCGTATCTTTTCCTGGGGGTTGTGGCACTCCACTCAGTTCTGCGCCAACCTTCATTGTCTCCCTGCAATCTAAATACGTCCTGACCTCTCCTCGCAGGACTATCCCAGCCATCAATTAGCCTCCCGGTTGTGTGGATACCAGGAAACTGAATACATGGGTTTATAGTTCAGTGGAAAGTTCTGCTGCCGTCTTAAATCATAAAGCACAGCTGCTGACACAGCAGAAGCTGCAAAATGAACAGAGCATCTGAGCAGTCTGTGGTTTGGAAGCCACTGGGAGGAGAATAAGTGCAGCGTCTTGCAGCTCTGTTGGAGGGAGGAAGAAAGGACAGGCAGGCCAAAAGAGTAGATTAAAACTCATCAGAGTGCAATTGTAATGCGCTATACAACACGAACACGTCCTGGCGCTCCAAAGTTAACTTGCAATTGAGAGAGAAAATGGCAGCTGAGATTCAACGTCTACAAATGCAAAGTAATGCCTGGAAAAAAAAACCAACACAACAAACTCCAAATATATACGCACACGCACACAATAATGGGCTCTAATTGAGCAATTCTGAATCAGGAGACAGATCTTGGGAGTCTTTGTGGATAGTTCTGCGAAAACACCCGCTCGGCGGCGGGCGAACAAAGCAAAGCTAATGCCGGGACAGGACTTTAATGGGAAGGGCACGGAGAACAAGAGAGAAATCATTGGTGTGCCTGCACGTGGAGCAGCACGTCCGGCCCCGGTCCCCCATTTCAAAAGGGGTACGGTAGAGCTTACAAGGGCACAGAGGAGGAGGAGGAGCAGCAACGGGGAACAACCCCTGCACAAAAGCGCTAGAGCTTGGAGGTGACTACTGCTAATGCCTTCGTGGACGGCACAGGTGGGAGAAACAGAGATTATTTGTCATAAAACAAGAACCAGTAAGCATCAAATGAAAGGCAAATGTTTTAAAGCAACGAGTATTAGCCAATTACCAAAGGTGTCATCAAGAGCATGTTAATTCCAAGCTAAATTAAAGGGGCTGGCATTCATCTTTAGATGACATTGGTGTTGCCTCCACTGGAGTTACATGCCCAGGCTTCCTCTCCAGAGAGTGGAGAAGACCCCCTGCCGCCGGGGTGTGAGCCATCTCCCCCAGGGTGGACAGCTAAAGCAGGTTAGGAGAACGCATCCCGTCTCTCTGCGCCGAGGAGAAGGGCAGCCCTAGCGCTTTTTCCAGGCGCGGGCATCTACAACCATCTCGGAAAAGCATTTGGGCACCCTCAGCCATGGTCCGAGCCAGGACCGAGGTCTCCAGCAGCCACCCTTCTGTGGCAGGGCATCTTCCCACCGCACCTTCTGCTGGAGCCTTTACGGACCGCAGCGAAGGCAAAACACCTGCAGAAGAGTTAAAACGCTTTCTCGGGGAACACAGCCTGCAATTTTCCTTCCTACCCAATGGGATTCAAATAACCTAATTCTTGCTCTACATTTGTACGGTCGCTCTCTCCCCCGGATCACCCCTGGAGAAATGACAGCCGTGTGGTAAATACATGTAATCATGCCACTCTGATAGCTTCTCTTGTTCTCTGGCCATTAATTCATCTCCCTGGGACTTAGGTGAACATTTTAAATCCTGCAGGAAATTCAAAGAGCTGCCTTTATTTTAAAATCAACACAGCAATAAAAGGCCTTCTCCTTTCCCTCCTCAAAATGTAAAATTATTTTTTTTTTTTAGCTTCAAAAATATCCTGGCGCACAGACAGATGCTGCTGGTCACGACCTTATCTCAGGCCAGTGCCAGGCTTCCTAGGCACGAGAAATCGCACGGCTACAGAAACCTCTCAGACACGGGGGGCTCGCTGCTGCCAGGGGCAGGTAGCAGCACCCACCTCAGGCAAAGCCTTTGCCTTCGTGCTCATGGCACCGTCATCAAAACACGATCAGAAAACGTCCCTTTCCCTTCCGAAGGTGTGCTTTTCTTGGGGGCGGAAAAAAAAAATAGAAGAAAAGAAAATGCGGAAGAGCCCTCCAAAAACAACTACCTTCTCCCTGACGATCGCTATTTCCAGGGAAGGAGAAACTTCCTGCAGGTGCTTTCATTGTGCTGGAAACACATTTTGGTGGAACGCAGCTGAGGCCGTCGGAGGAAAGCAGCAGCTGGGCCAGGAGCAGCCAGCTCACCGTTCAGAGAAACGGAATGAGACGCTACTAATTTTTACAGCCCGCCAGGAAGGAAAGCGCCAGCAGCAACCGGAGCAGCGACTGCCACGTGCTCAGCCGCAGGGGCTCCAGCTCAGAGCTGCCGGGGAAGGAAGGCATCAGCCAAACATCAGCTGGTGCCACCACAACGTTCCTTTGGGTGTCTGCACCGAGTTCAGCCCATGTCCCCAGTGGGACTTGGGTCGCACCACTGAAACCTCTCCTCTTACCCATGTCCCCAGCCAGATTTTTTTTTCCTTCTTATTGTCACTGAGCCATCACCGTTCTGGAGCTGCAGAGGAACGAGGTTAAGAGCAGACCTGGAGGAGGAGCAAGCCGCTTTGCTGGAGGAGCGAGGCCAGGAGGTGCAGGGAAATCACCCGCCATGGGAGGCGGCAGCGGCGTGAAGGGGGTTGGTGGGAAGATGCATTGGCCGGAGCAGAGTTTGGTGCAGGACCTGAGCGAAAGCAGAATGAGGATTCAGCCCCCATTCAGGAGATCAGAGCATCCCACCCGGGAAGATGAGGGAGGAGGGACCCGCAGGAACAAGGGCTGCACCTCAGACGAGTGGCCGGGGCAACGGGGAGGAAAGGGTGCTCCTCGCCGGCGGCGCGGGCAGGAGCGGGCAGGAGCGGCAGGGCTGGGTGACAGGTGAGAGGGGGGTGCTAAAGGCCAACGGGCAGATGGCAAAACTGTGATTAGAAAGTCACTCCAGCCATAAATCTCAGGGACCTGAACCGGAGACGGGCAAGCCCCAGATGGTTTGGAAAGTCTGCCTGGCAGAGCCCGGCGCCTCTCAGCGCGCATCCGTCCCTCCCTCCCTCCTCCTCACCAGGTTTAACCACCTCCAACTCGCTCCTTACAGCCGGAGCTGAACCAGGGACCCCTGAGCCTGAAACCACTCCCACGCACGAGCTAAAGAGCAAAACCACCACGTGGACCCCAACGACAGTATTATCCACCCCTGGCACGGGACTCTGGCCGCATTACTGGGGGTTACACGCAACGTCCCATCCCTGACGCTCTCCTCTCGGCAGGGATGCTGTGGGCATCACCCAGGGGGTGACGGAGGGTGCAGCACCACGCAGAGGTGCACCAGCAAAGCTGGACGGAGGAAGGTTCCCCGCAGCCACGCACGCTATTTCTGGACCTGCTGAGGAGCTGCTTGGGGCTGGATTTGCAGGCAAGCACGGGGGCATATCGGCTGTCCGTGCTTTGGAAGGGGCTCAGGAACAGAAAAGGGGCAGGAGATGGGGAGGGAACAGGATTTATATAGCGATCCACGGGGAAAACCCGTGTCTGCGAACAGGAGTAACCTAACACCGGGCAGTAGTACAGGCTCCTGCCTGTAGATGCGGGACACCAATTTCCCCAGCCCGCATGCCAGAGGAACCCAGCTCTCCCACACTCCTGCCCAAAAAGTGTTCCCGACACCCACAAAAAA
>RSEF01000009.1:4085129-4190938 GCA_003993805.1 Himantopus leucocephalus
AAAAAAAAAAAAAAAAAAGGCACCTTGCCCGTGCCAAGCTCCCGAAACCAGCCGGTGCCTCCCGCAGCCCTTCCTAAGGCTGCCGGAGAGTCCTTCAGCCCACAGGTGCCATCGCTCCCCCGGGACCACCGGCCAAGCCGGCCGGGACGGGGGCCAGCGGTAAAATTAGAAAGCGTCTCCCTGCCAGCCCTTTCTCCGAGCTGCAGGGACCAGCTGAGCCCGGTTGCTAACCCGCACTGTAACCCTTCTTCTCCCCCATTTTGTAGGCTGGGAGAGTTTCTAGAAAGCCGGGGATTTGCACGGCTTGCCTTTTCGATTAGCGGTCTCCAGCCACCCCAGCGAGCCGGGCTCGCAGGCTGAGGGGGGCAGAGGGAGGGTGATTTTTTAATTTTTTTTTTTTCTTCCCTTTTTTTTTTGGCTCCCTTGGGGACAGCCCAGCTTGCACCCTGCCATTCCCTTCGCTGCTGTCGCTTTGCCCGCCGGGCAGCCCTGCGACGGCTGCCCCTCCCCGCCGCAAACAGCCGCTCCTGCCCCGTTCCTAGCCCCTTTCTCCCCCGCCGCAGCTGCCGCCCTCCTCCTGCAGCGGTTATTGTTATTATTTATACTCCTAAGCATCCTTTAAGTTTTTGCCGGGGGGGAGAGGATCGGGAGAGAAAGCCTTTTAAGGATTTCTGCCAGCGCCGGGAAGCGAATCCCCCCCCAGCGAACAGTGCTGCGGGGGGATTTGAGTGTAGACAAGCGCTTAAAGCCCAAAAGGGCAGAGAGGTGGGAGGGAGAGCCGGGGGCACGCTCTGAAACCAGAACCACCACCACCCCCCCTGCCGCGTTGGCCGAAACTCAGCTCCTTCCCTCTGCGTTGGGAAACGGATCCCTCCTGCGATTTCCTTTCAAAGGTGACTCGTAACCTCTTCATTAGGGTCGGCTTTGGCAGAGCGCTCGTGGTGCAGTTGGCAGGGCCAGCCCGCCCGGTGCTGCGGCGTGGGGAAGGAAAGGGGGAGGGTGTGTGTGTGTGTGTAAGCGCGCTTGCCTTTCCAAGGGTGGAAAATAAACACGGCAGCTCGCCGCGGCAGCAGCTCCGCAGGAGGAGCGGCGCCCTGGCCATGCTCTGATGGGTACTATGGACTTTAAGGCAGATCCCAGTGCCGTAATGATCAATTTGCTGCTTATTGTCCACCCCGAGGAGGCAGCGAGCAAGCAGAAAGGGCAGAGAGGGAGGCAGACGGACGGCGGCCGAGGCGCAGGTAACGTCCCGTCCCGCCTGCAGCGGGTGCGAGGGAGGGGAGGGCTGCAGGTGCAGCACCGGCTGCCCAAGAGACGGCCAAGCGATGCAGCAGCTCTGGAGCAGGGTTTGGGCTTCCCCACCACCACCACCTTTCTCCTTTTTTCCTTTGCAGACATGCTGCAAAACCCCAAACTTCAGGCTTTTTTTTTTGGTAAAAGCCTTCGCCGGTCCTCCTGGTGCAGGAGAGCCCTTGCTCGTGCAACGCTGCTGCATGCTGCATGGCGTCCGGCTCTGGTGCATGCGACCCAGGGTGCGGGAGGAGGTGATATATACACACAGATACTAATCTGAGGACCATGTTTGCACCTCACTCTGTCCCACGGTGGCCCTGAGACGCCTCCACGGGCTCTCCGGGCCGCGCAAGGGGAGCAGGGCGAGAGCTCGGCAGTTTCACCCCAGACCAGCGCCTACTACAACAGAGCGCCGGGGCAAAACTGTTTTGTTTGAAGCGTGTCTAGGCTTTGTCTCCAAGGATGACTACCCCGAGCCATTTATAGCTACAGTTTGGGACAGTCTCCCTGGCCCAGCTCCTATCCTTCAGGGGATATTCCAAAAAGCCAAGGCTGTGCTCTGCAACTGTAAGGGAACACTCCCTGCAGAAGTAAAAGGAGGAAAAGGAGTATTCCTGCTCTAAAACCTTGGGAAAAGCTAGATTTTCAGACAACCAGTTCCAGGCTAACAAGGGTAGGCAGAGCTAACACAGAAGTTGTGTTCACGCTTCATCTAACAGGGCATCCAGCACCTACCCAAACGCAAGCAAGCCCTATGGAAGCCACTTAGACGTGGACTATTGCACTTTCTTCCTCCTGCTCTTTTATGCTCTAGCAACACGGGCTGCAACACACGCTGCAGCCGAGACAGGGAAGGTGGATCCCGACGGCACCCAGGTTCAGCTGGAACGATGGGTTACGCGGAAGGCTTTGGGGCGGTTGGCCTCCAGGCAGCGCCAGGACCTCACTCCGGGAGGACAGCCTGCCAATCTCACGTTTGTATTTTATAGGTTTGCAGGACGATGGCAATGGAAACAGCAGATCACAGCCACCTCAGGGGAGAGACCTTAACGGTATGTCATCTTCTCACTCCACCGATAAGCTAACCACAGTACACAAAAGCCATTTGCAAGCTTTTAGCACCCAGCTGTGCCTCTCGAGCAACACCGTGCTTGAAACAACCCATCCCTGCCCAGCGCTTTGCGGGGCTCCAGCGGAGACCATGTGCCACGGGAAGTGTCCCCTGTGCTCTCCTCTGCCCGGTGGCCAGGATGCACATCGGTGGCACTGCAGAGCCCGCACACGGCCACCTGCGGGGGACTCTCCTGCAAGCTGCCATGGAGCTCGGTCATATTTCAGGTGCACCGAGCTCTTACGTTTCACAGCCAGCTGAGGGCAGGGGGAATTCAGTGCCCCAAATTGCTCCGGTTGCAGACACAGCTTCCAGAGATTTCCCCAGCACTCACACAGCTTCAGCGGAGGCTGGGGCGCGCAGGAAAACTTTGGGGCTCCAACCTGTCGATCCACCAGTCCTTTTTCTTCATCTCCCCAGCTCAGAGATTGCTGGGTGCGAGGCAGGTGTGATTGCTATCCGGGAAGGAGGTGGCCGCTAGTCTTGAATGTTCCCCTGCCAATTCCTTACCCCTCTGCCCTGAATCCCTTCAGAAGGGACATCTGAAGGGGTTACCAGCAGCCAGGCTGCAGGACTGCGATGCAGCAGGACGGAGCAGCTCCCGGGGGAGGGAATCAGACCATCCGACTTGCTTTCCCGGTAGTCTAAGCCTAACGTGGTGTCTAGCAGAGAAAGGCAAAGGAAAGCAAGGCAACGCTTTGTTCTCGTGGCACCAAATGGTGGATTCTAGTGACACCAACCAGGAGCTTTGCTTCCACAGGACAAGCGATAGCAGTATACAACAGCCATTACGGTGCATGATAGGAGCCCCGGTCCAAGCCCCTCTGAAATCAGCGGTGGCTGGATGGCGCTCACAGGCTGTGAGCAAGCAATATTTCACGGCAAGATACAACCTCGGGGTTGCTTGTTTGTTGTTTGTTTGTTTTTCACAAATCTGACTGTCTCAGACACCAGATAACAAAAGCCTCCACTCCGGGAAGCAGATAAATATTCAACGCTCTCTCGCTCCTCCATCATGCTCAAGAGGGTCTGCAACCGGAGCTGCAGAGCACAAGTCAGAGCCACCATTACAAGCGAGAGGGCGGTATCGATCGTTTACCACCCCCAACTAATGGCAGGAGTATTTAGTATGCATATGGGAAGCCTTTCCTTGCAGCTGTACCTTAGGCACAATTTAAATCCCCGTGAGGATTACTAAGGAATTCAGACGCCAGAGGAGCAGGCAGAGCTCTCGCTCCTCTAGCACCGCAGGGGTTAATAAATTCCCCTTTAATCAGCTGCGGTAGCATCTTGGTGAAGCCTCTGACACCAGCGAGCAGCTGGTGCGGCCGCAATATTTACAAACTGAATTAGATAAGCCTCGCCCCAACCCCACCAAGGCAAACAGGCTGTGGCCCCATGCCGCGCCACGAAATCCCATCGTTCACGGGCCTGATCCTTGTCACAGCCACGAGGTACGACTGGTATCTGGCCTTCAGGACGAGCCGTGAAACCCAGGTTCCTTGCGCCGGTCTCTGGTGGCTGGCAGGAGGGCGATCCCGTGATGTTTTGAAAAAAAAGAGCGAGGGATCGCCCTGGGCGTCCTGGCCAACGTCCACCCCGCCTCCAGCAAGGGTCGAGCATCCAAAGCCGCGCGGGAGCTAGGGCTCAGTGTCGCCTGGCATTTGCTGACCGCCCTGGCTAACTGTCAGCGCAGCCCAGGGGGGGCGGATTTATGCTGCTGGCGATTCCCCGGGCACGCCAGGTGCTCCCCACACCTCCCTCCGCCCCAGGGACCCTGGGGCCAGCGGCATCACCGAGACAGACAGGGGCTCCCAGAGCACAGAAGGGAGAAATGGAGATGGGGACGAGATGCTGAGGACCGCACCACGCTCCCGCTGAGGGACCGCATCTCCTCCAAGCTCCTCATGCTGCCCTTCCCTCCCACCCACCTCTCCAAACACGCACCCACTGGTCCAAGCACCTTAACCCCCCCACCCGGAGCAGCAGCGCCCGCTCCAGCCCTTCCCCAGGCTGCAGCATCCCTACGGAGCGGGGCCAAGCGCCCCTGGACCGTGAGCAATTGGGCTTCCAAGCCAGAGAACGGGGTCGGGCTTCTTCTGTCATTACTTACTTTGCTGCCGAGCAAAGGCACAGATGTAATCCGCCTCCATGCTGGGCACCTCCGCTCTCTTCAAAGCTCTGAGATGTTTTTCTTTGTACAACCAGGCCGGCGAGTCTCCAGGGAGTCCTGCAAGCAGACGCAAGCCATTACTTCATACTCTAACGAAGGTAAGAGGCGACCCAAGGGATAAGGTTTTTTCAGAGCAGGGCTTCAGTGAGCTCCCGCTCAAGCCTTTTTTGTAATAAAATAACACCAGAACACCCCAAAAAGAGCAAAAAAGCCCCATCCTGCCCATTTGGTCATCTTGAGCATGAAGAATTAAAAATCCCAGGGGAGCCTGGAGAGTCCTTGGGTTTTTCAGTGTGCTTGGAGGTGGGTCCCGGAGCACCCAGGTTTCCACCATCCCCCTGACCACCAGGACATAGCCTGGACGCAATCGGAAAGCGTGGTAAGAACATACTCCTGCCGCTGTCAGATATCCCAGTGCTGACGGAAGGACACGAGGGCTGGAAGAAATAATATTGGCAGGAGTTTAGCTTAGGACAGCTGGTTGCAGAAGTCCTCTCACAGGGTAGGTCCTTGGAAGGAGCCGTCCCTGCACCAGAGCTGGGGCAGTGCTGGGCCAGCTGTGCCCCAAAGCACTCGCTGGCCAAGGACCGGTCTGGCCACAGAGAGCGAGGAGAAGAGCAAGCGGTTCTTTATGAAGGATGTCTTGATTAGGAATAGGNAAAAAAAAAAAAAAAAAGTCAGAAAAACATCAGTAACCATTTCATACCATCAGCTTTTAAAGCAATGGATGTAGCGCTTTGAAAAATTTCTGTGGAATTACGTTTTTTCATTTGTTAAATGCCTTTTAAACGTACTGGAAGAAGGCATTCCTCATCGTTAAATTTGTTTCTTGCAAAGAAAGAATTTTAATTTATGGGGAGAAACCAAGAAAGTGGAAGTTGGCAAGAAAACCCACCACAACCCAAAGGGAAAAATAATCTTGAGAACTAAAAAAGGCCCCCCTTACGATTACAAAAATGGTAAGGAAATCAGACCGTTTGCACAGTCATCCCTTTGAGAAACAACTTCATTTTACCTTCGAATTAACTGACAAAATACACCAACCAGCTCTTGACACCCTGATATCTGCAGTCACCCCAGAACTGGAGTCAAGTTCTAGGATTTAAACAGGAGAGTTTTTACAGCTTTTACAGTTTTTCTTACCTTCTGCTTTTGAGGCTTTGAAGGACATCAAACTTTTCTGCGTAATCACAGGAGGTGAAAAACTTTTTTTAAAAGTTAAGCGCTGAGGAAGAACTTATTCTTTGATGAACGTGCAGATTCCTAGCTAATTAGCTGGTTCCAAGAGCTGGCTTTCAAGGAAAACCTCAAATGTCACGAGACTCTCGATAAAGCTGTCGGAGGTAGCACGTGCGGTCGGATGGCAGCCCCGAGGCGCATTAACATCTTGACCTTCAGTCTCCAAAGTAACCTCCGTCTGATGCGAAACGGGGAGCCCACGAGCGCGCTGAGGTCCTCCAGGGAAACTCGGTGGTTGCAAAACCTTCTGAAATACTTGCCAAAAAAAAATTAAAATGCAGTGTCTTTCAAAAAGTTCAGGTAATTCTTATAAGACCCTGCCTAACTTTTTTGCTTGTTCTTCTCTCTGTGAAACTTTACACACAAGAGCCCCGGGTTTCCATCTGAGGTTGTTCTGGAGCATCATGGCGTGCAGAGGGTGCCTGGACCGCAGCCGGCTCTGCCAGGACGCTGCCTCTTACAGGCGACAGCCTTTGCCAAAGATTTTATTATCACGAGTCAAGCCATTTTCATAGCTCTGAGCCTTTTCCTGTTTGATTCCAAGAAAAACCAATGAAAGAAATTGATTCTCTGCTTACCATATCNTACCGTATCTCCATCAAGAGCTATTTAATATGGTGATAAACCTTTTTTTTTTTAAGCTGCCACATAATCCTCGCTGAGGACCTCTGCTTTATTTATGCTCCACTTTATCACCTGTTAGGCTATAACAGGCTGTCTTTTATTTTTTGAGAATTACAAATCACACCGGGGGTGACCAGAGGCTTTCTGACCATACAGTTTATCTTAAGGGTGCTTTGTTTTGCCCGGAAAGCCAAGCATTTCGGTACCTTTGCAACCGCCAGAGCTGCCGCTTCTTTCGCTGAAGTTAAGAACTGGCTTCAGCAATGCCTCGGCAGGCAATCCTGACATGCTCTTCCGTGCGCTGCTTACTTTTCCCTTTCTTAGGGAGCTGGTCATCATTTCTTGCAGGAACCCAAGTGACAGTGGAGATTCATCCCAAGAATACCACCCCAAAACTCCTCAAGAAACTCTCCTTTGGAAAAGGTACAGTGTCGTGGTTGGGGCTGGGCCGGCCACTGAAACGAACAACAGATGCTCTGTTTTACCTCTGCCAGAGCAGGTCGAGGGCGGGAGGGAGAAGGGACCACATCCTTCCCTTTGCAGAATTACGGAGGGCAAGAACCCCTCCGGGAGCTCGAGGCGATGCTGCCTGCCTCGAGCCAGGGCAGGGGCTGCGGTGATTGCACTAACCATGCTGGGCTTCTTGCAGGTCCCCAGAGGCTGCCCAGCCTGAGAGGTCAGCTCAACAAAGGTGAGGCTCTGCTCCACCACGGCGCGTGTCTCCAAGCTAGCCCTCACCCCGGAGGTGGCTCCCAGGAGGAGACAGGCTCCTTTCGCCCCACAGGGGCTCGAGGCTCTTGAGAGGATCCCAACCCCTGCGCCCGCCCGCCCACCCTGCCGGGCAGATGCTGCTGGACCCCACCAGCACCTGGGGCAAGGGGGGGTCTCCTCCTCCACAGGCTCTGGGATAAGGCAGGTGGTGACAGTCCAGGGGCCGCAGTGTCCCTCAGAAATGCTCCAGCTGCTGCAGAGCTCTCTGGAGGGTTATCGTCCAACAGCTCTGGAGCTCGGCTCTCCCTTCTTCCATGCCTGGGGGCTTTGGCTGGGTGGTGGGCAGGGGTTAGATGTCCCCAGCCCTCGGGCTAGAACAGGAGACGCCTGACTGCCGGGGAATGTGGCCTCCGCAGGACGGCAGGGAGGGGACCCAGAGCACCCTGCGGTCCAGGCAGCTTCCTTCTCCCCTCCGCAGGGTGTTGACATCCGTGTCCCAGCGCAAGGGAATGGGCAAAGAAAAGACTCAATTTCAGCTTTTTCCCTCCCACTCCTGGTCCCCAGAACCGCTTATTTCTGTTTGTCTTTATTTCTCCTGCCAACAACTGCTCACCTCACGCTCCCTCCCCCAATTTTCTAGGTTTCCAGAGCACCGACGCCCCGCGGCCACCAGAAGGAAAAGACCTGCACGGTAACTATCAGCTGTCCCCTTGCCCCAACGCCGGTGGCACAGCGGGACACAACGCGGGGCAGCCCCAGATAGGAAAGCCCATCAGTCCTAGAAACAGGGCTTGCCCCGCTCCAGGTCTAGACTAAAATGCACGGACAAGGGATTTAATTTCTATTACCACGAGCAACGTTCAGCTTCCCAACATCCTGTTCGTCAGGGTGGCAGATGGGGACAGCTTTGGGAATGCCACACGTGGCCAAGACCTTCCCAAGGCTCCGCACCCGAGGCAGGCTACCCGGCAAAAAGGCACGATGCACGCTCCCTAACTGCCCAGGGCTACGTGAGATACTGCGGGTCCCGCATCTGCGGGGAGCCTTTGCAGCTACAACCTGACAAAGACAAAAACTGATAACCAATTTTTTTTTAAAAAAAAAAAAACCAAACAAACATCCCATTCCCAAAAGGCAAAAAGTAATTTTCAGAGCTGTAGAGAGTGGGAACCTTTAAACGCGTAAATCTGCTTTATCTCTCTTTAGGTCAGCGTAATAGTCCTTTTCAGGGAAAAACGAGATAAACAAACAAGACTGTTAAAGAAACAGATGCCGTGTGCCTACACGCTGATTTTAGCAGACGGACGCCTGCCCGGCACAGGGATGTGCCTGCATCCCGCCTGGCAGGCTGCACCGTCACCGGGATGTGGGATGATACCCCATAACCCCTTCCTGGGGCAGAGGTTTCCAAGAAGAGCAGAGCTCACGTTAGCAAAATACCTTTGCAAGTCAGGAATAGACCTTCTGGCCACCTCCCCGGTGGGCTGGAGCTGGCGGCAAAGGGGCCAGAGCCCCATTCCGGGGAGATGGAGAGGGAGCAGGTGATGAATATAGATTTCAGAAGCACTGCCGGCTTCTCAGCTGGGATAGGATGCTCTTGGATGCTCTGGAGCATCCCGCCCCCACCCGCACTCGCTGAGCGGGCAGCGGAGGGGTGTCCCGCTTGCTTAGCAAGGGTCACAAATAAAGCAGAACGCAACAAGCCAAAGCCTCTGTGCCCCCACGCGCAGCCCAAGGCAACGCGCTCCTCCTTGTCACCTCTCTCCAGGCAAACAGCAGCTCTACGGCACCATTCGTTCACCTCGCCCTGCAATTGGGAGCCACGCAACAGCATTTTCAGTCTGTGATCTCTTTTAAATCCTTTTTTCCAGAGAAATAACAATTCTACAGAGATAGCTAGAAGAACCTCTGTAGTCCTGAATGGCTTTGACAGCACATGACAGGGGGAGAGATTGCTGTAGAGCTCAATTCTGCTCTCACCAGCTCAGAAGGGAGGGCTGAGCAGACGGCGGTCCAGGGGAGACGTCCATCCCATCCGTCTGTGCACCGAGCTATAGCTGGATCACTCGGGTGGCTCACTGATGAGAGAGAACAGTGTCAGCTCGTTCGGAGCCTGTTAAAAAATAAGTTATCTGATTAATGAGGGCAAGTTATTAACCCTTCATCCACACTAAGTAGAACGAGGAGCCTAGAGCCTGCAAAGATGCAGGCAGAGGGGCAGGCACACCAGTTTCGGTCCGACTGCTTCCCACGTAACGTTTCTCATGTGCTTGAATTCGTGCAGAATCGTGGCCCCTGACCATGCAAAACTGTCGTCACTTTCAGCAAAACTGCTGAATAACAGCAGCTCTTTGCTGAGCTTTTTCAAAAGTTGTGTTTTCACCAGGGTTTCCACAGCACAGACTGTTCCCCAATACTCCCGCGTTATATCTCATGCACCTCCATGTAATATCCTGGGGTTTTCTATGCTGTTGTACAGTGCCAAAGAGGCAGGAGCACCTCCCGCTCCAGCATTGCCCAAATTATACCAGACTAGACAGGATGGCTCCTGCTTTCCCTCGTGTCCTCTGCTCCCTAAGCACCCGCTGATGGATGCCTCTGCGGGTCGGGCAGGAGCTCTGCAGTGTCCCCTCATTCGAGCGTACAGCCAGGAAAAATATCCCCTCCCTTCCCGAGACAATGACAACTACTCGTTTCTTCCCAGCATATCCGTGGGACAAATCCTCTTTGAAATCCATGCCAGTAGATCTGCAGCAATTTGAGAAGCTGGATGCCTACGCATTAAAAGTAAGTCTTGCTTTTGCCTCTGTCCTCCTCCCAGCTCCCCTGCGGGGATGTTCCTTGAAACCTAGCTACCAGCACTAACACCAGCTCAGTCTGAGCTCTCGGGGCAAGGGCCTCAAAACCTCCCAAACAAGTGAAAAAACGCTGCCCTGCAAACATCAGCAACAGAGATCCCACTCTAGGAGGGAAACTATGACCAAAAATACTTGCTCGAAACACAGAACTACAGCTCTGTATTTCTATTTTTAATGAAGCTCGAGTTAGAGCGGTATCCTGGCAGGTGGGGTCTCACTAGCTTTAGCAGAACAAGGGAGTGGGAAGGAAGGGAGATCTACAATGGCAATTTCTTCACCACCATCTTGCAAAGCTTCCTCCTTCTCACAAACAGGTAAATGTCAGGAACAGCATAGAGGAACTCGTTAAAGCCCTGCTTCAACAAGCCCGGACTGATCTGGAGAAAGTCCGAGCCATATGGATGTGGATATGCCATCACATAGGTAGGTTGAGATCTTCAGTTGAGGAGATAAGGCTGTTGCTGTCACCCCTGTCACGTTGCCATTGCAGTTTACTATATATCTTGTGGGTTAGTTTCACGTGGTGGGTGGGAGGAAGGCTTTTTGGGTTCATTTACCCAGAAATGTATTCAGAGGTTCTCTCACCATGTCTGTTTCCATACTCCCTTCTCCAAGCACCCTACGAGGTCTGGGTGTGAATGATTTCTTTCCCCATGATGAATCTGTAACTCCTACTCGACCTATTCGAAGGCGTAACCATACAAGTCCCGATCACCTAAGCAGCCGGAGCATGAAGCCAGGCTGCCAAGGACCGGAGGGCTTGGTTGTCACATTCACAGCCATCTAACGGCACCAGAAGTTTCATCTCCACCCCTGTCCTGAATTCCCACGCCCCCCCTTGCGCCCCTTCCCAGCACACCCTGCATGCTGCTGCCTTTGCTCCGGGAGGGTCTCGGCACAGCGTAGGTACCACCAGGAACCATCAAGCTGCCTTGCCTGCCTCGGTGCCATTGCAGCTGCTTCTGTAGCCCCTCTGCTCTCCCTCTCTGGGCTGCGGACCGGCCCTTGCAAGGAGCAGCCTGGACCCAGCCCAGCGCTGAGCACAGCCAGCCTCGGCTGAGGTGCCCTCGGACAGTCTCCTGGCTGTTTTCACATCCAGCTTTGCCCCTCTGCGTGGTGCATACATCCCACACTCCAGTCTCTAGCTGGTACCTAGCTGTGACTGTCCTACGGACACGTCCGTCAGCCACGTCAGCAGCTCACCAGAGAGGCCAGCTTTCATAAAACGTGCTGGCACCTGCTCCATCGCCGTTCCTGCCTGTGCCTGCGCCCTTTCAGCCTTCCTGAGAGCTGCAATCACCCCGTTTCCCCTGCCCCGTCCCACCCAACCCCAACCCAGGTGGCACCGGCTTTTCAGAAATAACCAAGAGATGCGAAGGGGACAGGGAAGGAGGAGGAGGCAGCATTTGTAGCCTCTCATTCGGGCACATCAGAAGGGGTTAAAAGGCTTCTTGCCACCCCAAGCTCCTTGGTTGGGGGGAAACTGGATGTGCAACGGGATTGCGTTTTGCATAGCACATGGGAAAACGTTTCTTTCCCATTAAGTCTTGGGGGTAGAGGGTAGAAGTACAGCTATTCTTGCCCTCACCTCTCACACGCCCTGGCGGGCTCTAGTGCAGTTAGCCGGCTGAACAGGCCGGCTGTCGGAGAGGAGAAGAGCAATTTGGGAAGCACTGGCCTAATCTCACGCCCACTGAGATCAGCAGAGCTTTGCCAGCAACCGCACGGTTAGCAGAGTCAGGTCAATCCCAAGCAGCTTTAATCTTGCCCTTAAACATGCAGACTGCTGATTTCACTGCTTTTCCCGAAACCGAGCATTTGACTCATCCCAGCGCCGAGCTCCCGTCGGCCGCTGATCATTCAGTCTTTACTCTATTAACTCATTTCTGCCTGCCACTGCCCGGGCCAGATCCTGCTTGGGATGGCCAGTCTGGTTTGAGTCGGTCCATTTACCTTACATGCGTTCAGGGGATGCCTCTGAGCCCCAACAGGTATGCTGTGATCTCCTCACAAGATTGGCCTCGGCCCCGGTTCTCCTTCCTTCCTGCAGAGACTGACCCCTATTTACGTGCATGGGAAATAAAGACAGCGCTAGGAATTTAAATTGGCTCACAAAAATGCAATGTATCTATCCTGGAAGAGCACTGACAGTATAAACTCACTCCTTGTTTGGATTTTAAGCGAGAGCGCTGCTCCCTGGGTTATCTCTCCCCACCCAACTCAACTCCCTGCCTGTGATGGACTGCTACCTCCGTGCAGCAGTAGCACTAAAAGAAATTATTTTAGCCATCATTTCTAGCGCAATTAGAGAGCCACGTGCAGCCAGGTAGCCCTCCAAACCCCTCAAGATGCTGTGAGCGAACCGGCCAGGTCGAGAAGGCAGCCCTTCCCCTACAGCCCCCCGAGCCGACCCCGAGGCACGCGTCAGCGGAGCCCCTGAGAGGAAAGCCAAGCGGTTGCAGCATTTCATCAAAGCACAAATCCAGCGTGTTGCCAGCTTTTTCCCCCCCCTCTTCCGCAGCATTAAAGGGAGGATGAACCAGCTGATGCAGCATTCCTTAGAGCTTTGTCAGAAAAATACGTTGGTATTTTGAGGAGGAGGTTATGGACATGACCAAGGTTGGTCGGTATTGAATTAACCTTCCCAGACCAGTTCCTCCAGCTCCGTCTGAAGGGACCCCGCTGTGCCGCTTTTCTGCATTCGTTCAAACAAATTAAGATTTCCTACACTTCCAGGTATTAATACGACTCCCTTGCAACAAACCATTTCAGGTATTTCCCAACAAGCTACTTTCCAGGTATTTTTAATACAAATTGCTTGTACAGAGTGCAAAAAGCTCAACGATTTCCTTTGACAGTAACACGAGTCCAGCTCCTTCAAACGCGGAGCGCTCTGTTTTTTACCGGGAGCTCGTGAGATTGCAGATCCCCCTGCACGAGGGCAGCCCCTGGGGAGGCCCACTTTCTCTAAAACGGCAGATTTTTTCCCCCTCCCGTTTGGGTTCGACTGCAGAATCCTGGCCCAGGCTCGGAACAAAGGTTTGACGAGAGACAGACCCTGTCCCTCTCCCCCCACCAGCCGTCCACGACATCCTTGTGCGGCTCACGCCGCGGCTCGTTTCTCTTCACTCGCGCTCGGAGATGCAAAGCAATCCAAGCGTCACTCCTGCTGCCCGTCGATCCCATTGCCTCAGGCTTTTGGATGAACTTTCGTCTGTGTTCCTTCCCGCAGAATACGACGTAGTGGGCTACCATAACAAAAGCCAGCGGTCGAGCAAACCCATAGATGTGCTTCAGACAGGGAAGAGCGTTTGTGAGGGATACGCTGGGCTCTTCAAACAAATGTGCAGGTAAATTAAGCTCAGAAACATTCAATGCCAGGGAGAGTTAACATTCATCGTCAGCTCTGTGCCTGTTCTGCCTGCCTTTGCATTGACTGATGTGACTTTAAGCAGGACGTGGAACTTAAGCTTTCAGACCATGCTGTGGAAAAACAGCAAGTCCTCGAAAGGTCAATTTTGCTTCCTCCTCCACCCCCTCCACCACCACCACCACCCCCCCCAGCATAATTTGCTTTGTGCCATCTGCTGAGCTTCGCATTGCATTAACATAATGGCAGATGAAAACACAGAGCTAATTTGGTTAGAAGAGGTTAGGTTTTTCCTTCGAGTGTCTGCATGTGAAGGTTAAAAGCATGGCAAGACTTAAACAAGAAGGAGTGTTGTCTCCAACACGCTCCCATGCAAGAGGTAGGCACAGTTCTGGAAAGGAGCTTTCCCAAAACCTTCTGGAGATGCCCTCTCCCCTCCACTACGCAATTACCACAGGGACACTGCCTCACGCTTACCGCGGTCAATCTCAAAGCTCATCACCACTGAGGCCAAGACTGTCATCCCCACTTTAGAGCTCCGTCAGCATTCAATAACTAAAATCCATTCTCTGCCTACAAAACCTTGTTGACTTCACTGGGGATTAGCTGCACAAACGAGCGCGCTTTCCCCCACAAAGCAGGGCTTTACAATCGCAGAGCCATTGCGTAGAAGAGGCAGCCCCTTCCTTGGCAGGGAGCGCAGGCGCCTTGCATACGAATGCAGCGCAAATCCCTTCTCCTTCTCACTAAAGGAAGGAGACGGCCGTTGTGCCAGGCAACCCTCGAGCACCACAGCAAGGAGCAGCACCTCGCCTCTCGCAGCTGGACGCAATAGCTTGGCTTAGAGTAGGGAAGGCAACGAAGGTGCCTGGTAAGTTTGGGACCAGCCTTACATAGAAGGGTTGTCCAAGAGGAGAAAACTGGACCTGACAACTCCGGGACACAAAATTGGAAGGGGCTTCCGACCGCCAGAAAGCAACGGTGTGCTTTCCTAAGAGCGCGGGCTTGCCAAGGGGTCTCCCCCAGGGAGCAGCTTCTCGGCGGAGCAGCTTCCATTTACAAGACAGCTTTGGGAAAAAATTAAAGACCAGTTATTAATTGGCACGCGTAAGTAACAATTGGCTTTCCACACCGTGCAAAAAGATTTGGGGAGGTTTTCACCATGAAACAAACAAAATCTACAGGGAAAAGGACAGATTTTTAAAAAAAAAATAACAATACTGTACTAGATGCTAATGTGGTGCATGCTTCCAACCAATAGCATATCCCACGATATCGGATCTCGCTTTCTAAAGAGTAAAACAGAGAAATAGGANCACCATGAAACAAAAAAAATCTACAGGGAAAAGGACAGATTTTTTTAAAAAAAAATAACAATACTGTACTAGATGCTAATGCGGTGCATGCTTCCAACCAATAGCATATCCCACGATATCAGATCTTGCTTTCTAAAGAGTAAAACAGAGAAATAGGATGATGAAGTATGAATTTATAACTGCATCTTATGGAACAGATATTAGCAGTTAGAAGTGGGGAAAATTTGCATCTGTTCATTAAAAAGCATATGTTTAGTTCATTAAAACATTAATCTTTCCAAGCATATCTCTTACTATTTAAAGGCTCTGTTGATTTACTCTTAATTCCTCAGTTCCAGGTTGATTATTCATTTTGTGATTCGGGAAACCTCCCAGTCATCCAGCCTATTACTTTTGTCAAATATTAGCTAGATGTTTAGCTCCTTTCCTGAAAGACTATAACCGAAGACACCTCTTTCTTTTAAGGGGATCTCCTCATCCCTTCTTCTTGTGTGCCGTTCAAGCCTTATGCTGAGTCTAAGCATAAGGGCAAGAGGCAAAGAGCAGTCTTCTTATATTGAGGTTTTTCAGAGCTAAGTTTTTTTTGGGGGAAAAAAAAGTCTTTTAACATTCCTTTTTTCCCTTGCTCCCGTTGAGGCAACTGTAACAAACAACCCAATTTGCCAGTCACCAGGATCGCCCCCAAAGTTCCCACTGAAGTCAACGGCTGACACTGATTGAGTCCTGCTTGTCCCAGTGCCAGCAGAGAGGAGAGTTCCTGTTGCAGACGCAACGCTGTCAGCTCCGACCACAGCTCTGGCAGCCAGGCTTCCTCCCAGTAGCTCAGACTCCTGTTGCGGAGGAAAGGTGGGCACACGTAGTGGGAAGCTGGCCACAAAACATCGGTTTCCAAATGTCAGGCATAATAGCGATGAATGTAAACAATGGCTTCTGACCAATATTTTAGCAGCATTTATCAAGAATTGGCTTTCCCAGCTGACACCCAAACTCGAGGAGGTTGCACGGCCGAGTGAATCAGGGAGTGTAAATTCATGAATTCAATTTAGGGTAAAACCTAGCAGTCCAGACGTGGGGAGAAACTCCCTTACCAGAATTAAAGATGAAGGCAAAACAACTATTTGCACTTGAGAGGTTTCAGCACCACCTTTGGGAGCAAGGCTGACCACGCTCCCTACAGTGGATCTGACCATTTAGCTGCTCCTTATTCATACTTAGTCTGCAAATAATCCAGGTTTCATATCCTCTTGCTTTTCCTGTTTTCTACAGTCAGTAGCTTTCCTTATTTTCAGGCACAGGAGTGTACACCTGCCTGCCACAAGTATAAATCATTCTGTCTCCCTGTGGAGGAGCCAGGTTTGCTTCTTTTTTAGATTAAATCATCAAAGTCAACCTGAAATCAAAGGGAATAAGGTGCCATTGAATTTCAGCAACACCCGTAGCAAGATCTGGAATATTTCCTACTCTTTTTGAAGCAGAACAGCAACTTAGCTTTTAACTTCCTTGCTGCACCAAGCAGATTTTGCCAACTGTTTCCTAACTCACTTCTTCCAGTCCACCTTGTATTTCGGTCCTCTTCTACCATCACAGTGCCACTTCAAGCATTTCTGGAGATGTTCTCAATCTTCTCTCTGCTTGGTTAGTTTATCTGTATAAAGTCATTTACCCAAGAACGGAGACATGACCACTCTTTTCACCAATACAGGATTGCTCTTTTACAGGGTGTTTTAGCCTGGCTTTTTGTCTGTCCATTATTAGCGAGACCACTGTTTAAATGCTCTGACCTTTCTTTTGGGAACTTTGAATACATCCAAGCACAAATTCTTCTTGCTGCTCTGCTAACGTCCACCATAAGTCAGAGCACAGAGAGAACGAAGGGCAGAACCNACAGCGAGAACGAAGGGCAGAACTTGCCCCTTAATGTTCTCTCTGAATATCCCAGCTAACAAGAATGTCTAGAGAAGCCTAGAAGGATTAGACACCAACCCCCAAGAAATTAGTGGGAATTTGGTACTTAGCTCCTGTTAGGCCCCTTTGAAACTCCTAGGATCAGATCTTCCTGAAAGTTCCTGGGCCAGCTCCTAGTCTCAGTTACATCATGTAAATCCAAGCTCTCACCAGTCTTGTCAGTGGAGTTGCTCCAGATTTACTGCCCGGCTCCACGTTAGAAATTGGCTCACAGGCGACTGCGGGCTGGCAAAGACTTTACAGACCACCTGCGACACCAGGTTTCTCAATGGCATTCCTTCCAGTCTTGCCACGTTCGTTCCGAATACCTCCTGTGACAGGCAGCGCCTCGCTGTCGCCGCGTAGAGCCCACGCTAAATGAGAGCTGGCTTGCACGCTCCCTTCCCCTCTTTGCTAGCCCTCCGTAGCAGGATGGGGTACTGCCACGTTTCTCCTCTCCGTATAACTTGGTCTTCTCTCTGCAGGCTACCCAGCATGAGCTCCCAGCTGGCTCTCAATCAGCCTTTTGCAGCTGTGATTCTATTTTTCATGATCTTTCTTACAGAATTTAAGAAATAATTTAATTTGATACTCTTAAAGAAAGAGTATCAAATAACTACATAACACAAGGCCGTCCAGGTTTGAGATCAGTAAGCCTGTATGAGGAGCTGAAGTGACCACCTCCCCTTCAAACCAGCATCACCTGCGTGAAAAAAGCGCTCCTCGCTATGAGACCTCGACTTCTTAACAACCATGCTAATTATCTTCCCCATAAATATCACTTCTCTTCTGAGTTAAACCCACATTATGCAGGCAATCTTGCTCTTGAAGCATGCACAGTTTATTACTTAAGGTAGCTGTTCCATTTAATGTACTTTTCAATGAAGAGGAAAAATGTCAATACCATCCTACACAAAAGACAATCCTCTAAGTGAAGCAATTTTAGATTAATGCTGAAATAAGACGCCAATGTTAGAATCCACTGCTATCAACAGCAGAGAGCTTATTAACACAGTGCTTAATTTAATCTTATTTACACATCAACACAGGTATTCATTATTTCTTATAAAGAGACTAATCATTTGTACCCTGGACAAGCACAAGCTCACTCTTTAAGGCAACTAAAACAGCATCCACAATCCCATGAGGTCTAAGATATCTTAGTTGGTGTCAAACACCGTGCCTGCCGTCACAGAGAGAACGCAAGCACGAACAGACGCACTTTTAATTTATAATTACATGCGCTAATTGTGGACAGCATGAAAGGGATTCCACTGAGTAACAAGACAGAGAGCAATTATGCACACTTCATCTTTGTCATCCTCCTCTAACAACGATGAATTGATGGTGCATTAGACAAAAAGAGAGGGAATATACAAAAACTGGAAGAGAAAAGCCCCTTCCTGCAGTGGGACGCTCTCTCCAAGTGCCTACGCAAAGGCTACAAGAAAAAACAGCTCCTACACAACACCTTGGGCATCACTACCTCGGGTTGTTCTTGCATGCCCGCCCCATATGAAGCCATTGACTAGCACAGCCCAGAAAAATACAGTCTCTATGTGAGGTCAGTGGCCAAAGGGGAGAACTTGCCTGTCTCTAGATATTTACCACAGTAGTCTGTCACCAGGTTCAGAAGTTCAAGTTTTCAGAGAGGTACACTGGCACACTTAGACATTTAAAACCCCTAACTCCTCTGGGACCCAGCTGCAAGGAGGCACCTAAGGAGCTGGTCCACAGGACTGAAGTTCTGCAGCCGTGCTGGACTTTGCTCCTCCTTTTGTCCCTCCGCAAAAGTATGCCAACAGGTTTAAAACAGAAGTCTCCAGCTACATCCTATTGTTTCCTTTTAGTATTGCAGGAATCCAGTGCATGAAGTTATCGGGATACTCTAAGGGGTACGGGTACAAGATGGGGCAGACCTTCACGGGGGACTCTGACCACGCCTGGAACGCCGTTTACCTTGATGGAAGGTGGCATTTACTCGATAGCACCTGGGGAAGCGGTGCTGTTGACGATTCTTGCACAAAGTTCACCTTCAGGTAAAGAAACCATCCTCCATGTTAATACATAAACCTACCCCAAAGGCAGAAGAAAGCTGATGGGTGTGATAAAAAACACCAAACGTGACAAATTTGAGGTCCCACAGCAAGACCCAAAGCAAGGTATTTGGGCTGCCTAGACAAGGGATGGAGCATGTACCTGTAGAAAGGCGACAGCCCTGAGCAGCCAGCTGCATGACTGCTAAAAGTGAACTTGTTCTGCGTATCACATCTTCAGTTTATGCAATACTATGTGACACGCGAGTCACAGCTTTCAGCTGCCTGAGAGGTGGTGCCTCCACACTTTCAAACAACAAGCAGTGCCTCCCTCTTTCATCAGGAGCCCACGGTTGCAGGGGACAGTGCAAATACCCTGGTTTGATAAAATACCCCGATAAGGGTACTTATCAGCTCAGCATTTGCCCTGGGAACGGTAGGCCAAAGCGCAGGTTCCTTCTCTGCCTGGAGAATTTTGCGCCCACCGAACTCAGTTTCTCAGCCGCCCAAAACACTCTGACTTCCTCCTGCTGAAACCACCACCACTGCGCAGGGGAAGAATTAACTATTTCTAATTACTCATTTTCCTTTAATCTCTTCCTTCTTCTTCCAGGTACAATGAGTTTTATTTTCTGACTCACCCAGCTCTGTTCATTAACAATCACTTCCCAGATAACAGTAACTGGCAGCTTCTTAAACCAACCCTGACGCTGAAAGATTTTGAGAACAACATGCTGCACAAGAGTGATTTCTACATGTTGGGCCTGCTGACCGCACAGCCGGAGACAGCTGTCATCCAAACAGGTAACACCCCACCGAGGGGGAAGCTGCAGAGCATCTTTCCTTCTGCAGCCCTGCATCCACCACACGCTGCCGTGCGTGTACTGAATTACATTTCCAGCTTGGTTCTGGCAAGCAGAGTGCACTCAAAGCTCTTGGGGCAGAGGAGGGTCTTTTTCCTTTCTCTTTTTTCTTTCTTTTTCATATTCAAGCTGTGAAAAAAATTGTTGTAGGGGTCTAAAAGAAAGCCTCAGTCAGCAGCTGAGGATGAGATACTCTATCAGCCAGCATCCGTGGTGCAAAATTAGAAGTATAACTATTATTTATTAGCAAGTCTGGCTTGAAAATGAGATTAACACCTTCTACGATGTTCCAAACGTTTGACTTACTGAATGATGGATAAACAGGCACTTCTTTATGCAATACTCAGCACCCCGAGTAAGTCCAGCAGCTCTTTTAACACAAAACTCTTCAGGTAACACCACTGAACTACAGGGCCCACCTTTCAGATCACCTTCCTCAGATTTCAGAAGAGCTGCAGGTATTCAGCTCATTCATTCAGGTAGATAGTTAACTTATGAATGCTAAGAACACAGAGTTAAAACTTAAAGGCAACAACATTTTAGGACTTAATGTCGTCTTCAAGCTGTTTGGGAACGCGCTTATAGGGAGGTAGATTATCTCATATCTACGTACTGGAGGGTTCCTGCGCTTTTCTCTGAAGCTTCTTGGAACAGCTACTGGACTAGCAATCAGGTCTAATCGCATCTAATTAAGCCCTTCTCGAGCACGTGGGCTGACAGTCCTTTCAGTTATATTTCACACAGGCTTTCATGTTCTATAGTACCACAGCTCCATTTCAGTGTATATCAAAATAGGATAAATGCACATCTGCAAAACAAAGGCCACTCTTCACCTCATTCTTTTTGAGGGACACTGGTCTAAGCAGACAGCTGACAAGCTATGACCTGTCAATTGCAGCTCTTTGTTTTACTGTTAGAGAAGCAGCAATTTATTGGGACAGATTAGTCTTCCCAGAACAGGGTGCACATGCAAAAAATGTACTGAAATGTACTATGCGGTTTCTTTCCTTGTCTATTCCATAGTAAATGGAAAAGCCTCTGTATCAGTGGATTGCCGTTCTGCCACATTATTTATGTTTAAGCTGAAGGGAACAGATGAGCACGGTTTAATGACTTTGAAAAAACATGGAATGAAGCTGGACATCTACCCACAGAAGACAGGGAGTCACAAGCTGCAGATCTTTGCCAAGCCCTCCAAGGACTCAGAAAACTTGTACAACTGCGTGTTAGAATATGTAGTAGAGTGCAAGTCTGTGGACAAGGCCATGCGTTTCCCAAAGGACCTGCATCAGCCTGTTGGACCAAGCTGGTTCACGGAGCGGCAAGGGTTCCTGAGGCCGTCACACCCCGACCCCATCATTCACACCAACGACGGGCGGTGTTCTGTCACCTTCACCCTGGGCAAAGACATAAGCGTCTTAGCCTCGCTGCACTCCGATAACAGCAGCCTGACAGAGGATATGAGAAGGCGGCACATCATGCAAATCCATCGTGGGAACCAAATTGAGTTGAATATCCACCTCCCCCACGCAGGGAACTTTGTTCTGAAAATCTATGCCAAGAAGAAGTCAGATCCTGGCAGTTACGACTACATCTTCAACTACCTCATCACTTGCCTGAACACTGAAGTGAAGTGGCCAGCTTTCCCTCAGACTTACAGCAAGTGGGCGGAAGACTATGAAATACTGGAGCCGCTCTCGGGCTTGCTGCCGGCGAATCGCAACGTTCAGTTTAAACTCAAAATGCATGGGATAGCAAAGGTGCTAATTCAAGCCGAGAACACCTACCCCCTCACCCAGAGCAGAGGCTACTGGGAGGGAACCTGCAACACTTCGGGATGCAGAGAGGTGGTTGTGATGGTGCAAGAGAATGCTAACCACGCCTATTACTCACACGTCCTGAAATACAAAGTTGAGACCCAGTAACACCCCCTCTTTTTTCTTTCACTCACCTGCATGAACCAACCTTTCCAACGTGCCCAAAACCAATACAGCTTTAGGAGATCGCTCATTCTCTCGATCAAATCTGTTCTTTCAATGAATGCAGGACAACACGTGCAGGCTTTTGCAAGACCGAGGGCTCAAAGAAGTTCAAAGAAGCAGAAAATCCTGTTATGAAGGGAGCAGCAGTGGAAGAAATTAAATAAAACCCTCACCTATGTTTCAGCTACACTGTCCAGACAAACATTTTGAAGAAAACAACGGACTGTCTGGCTCTAAGTCATTCAGTATCAGCAGCGATTGCTCGTTTCCAAGTTATGGACCATAAGAAAAGTCTTACAATGGCTACTCCGAGAAGAACCCACCTAGTTATGGGGCAGGATGCAGAAAGTACACCCTGGTTTTGAGCAGCAATATTGGACATGAAGAGCTTCAGGATATTTAAACCGAGTTTCTGGGTATCTTTAGTCAAGTTGCACAATACATCCCAGGAGAGAGAAGCGTTAGGAAGAAGATACAACGTGAAGTTTTCTTGTGCACTTCATTGTCTTACAAATTTACTGCGAAATTACTTTTTACACTGACTCTTAAATATAATAAACAAAATCATTTTTACCTTTTTATATTAGAGTATTTGAATTGTAAACTCTTTTTCTGCAATATTTACACTGTAATCGTATCTCAAGCATATAGGTGTTTCCATAACTAAAATTACAGTAAAATGGAGAGTAAAGTTCTCAAAAAAATCACTCCTTACTCCAACTTGTCTATGCAATACTGCAACTAAAGAACTGAAGGGGTTATGTGGAATAGCAGGCTGAGTGACATTACTACCATGTAAAAAACTATTTGGTGCTGTACTCTTGGAAAACCCCTACACGCACAAGGCAAAGGCGGTCTTCCAGTGATTCTCACAAATACACATCATTAAGATCAAGCAATATTTTCATAAATGATTCAGATGTCCGTAAATGTTAGCATGACCCAAGAAGTATTATGTTTGAGCTTGAATTTAAAATAAACCTGTTATGATTTTGCATTCTGTTTCATTGACAAACGGTAAGAATTCCTCTTCGCAAAGCTGCTGTATTTTCCACACAAAATAAATGGGTTGTTGCTACACTCCCCTCCTCCTCAGCGACCGGGTGGCAGAAGTTATACACGGCAGCGAAGGGCTGCCCATCTGCAGCAGGCTCGCTACCTCCGATCCCTCCTACATCACTCCCTCTACCCCAGCAAGCAGGGTTAAGTCCCCATTTACAGCAAGTCGAGTGAGCATGCAGGTACCTGGAGCTGTATTCGAGTAGCAGAACTCTCAGTGAGGATGCAGGCTACTGCAGACACCAGTTGCACGTATAAACGCAAGGTGTAAGCCAACCAAGCTTACTTTAGGAGCGCAGCAATGCTTTGTACAATCCTTTTTGTACTTGGAGACAAGGAGGCTCCATACGTGACATCAAAGTAGGTTTTAAGTCCCCCTCCAAAGAGTTAAGTGTCTTTGCCCTCAAAAAACTGGTAGCAGCAGCTCCTCCCAGCAGGAAGACTAACAAGCCTGGTAGCCCAGCAGGAATCCACTCCCTGGACAGCAACACATACTGAACAGCACAGATGCAGATGCAAGAAAGACTGGAGGATTTTTTGATTGCCTGGGACCTTGAAGGCTAAAGCGAGCCTTGTCTGTAAGCACAGACAGCCCTGGTTTATTTTGGTGCCTAGCAGAAGAATTCTTTTTTCTTAGATCCCATTTGTCAGATCAAGGAGGACATATTTCAGTAGCTTTCATGTTACAGGTCAAGCCGATCCAGTCAAATACGTCACTTCTACAATGGGAGGATAAGGAGGCATCCCAGGGAGCTTAGCAACTAAAGAAAACTACTTTTTCCACATAAGAGGGTCAAGGATACCAAAGTACGCACACCCTTTGTGCAACCAAATACTGGGTGTTCGCTTAGACGCATACAAACAGGCACAACTCGTGGGCAGCTGTGGTAAAGCCCCTTTTTGCAGGGCTACGCAAGTATGAATGCGGTCCCCGCTCCTCGTCTCAAAGGCTCCCTTTCACAAGGTCTCTCTCTAACCCCACACACTCTATTTCTGTCTCAAGATGGCAGGGGGAAAAAAAGTTATCCCAAGCGAGTAGAGAAGCCAGTTTATACACTCTTGCCCCCTACCTGGCAAGATCTCAGGGAATATTCCCTCCTCCCCCTGCACAACGCTGCAAACCCCAGACACCTGCAGCTATACACACGTATACAGGCACAGACAGACTCACTTAACCCCTCAAAATAAAGAGTGACCCAAGGCGCTGTCACACCCAGGGAAGAACATCTGTAGCACACTAAAGACAGGCAGAGCCTGCAACAGCTTTCCACTTTCAAGATGCTAGGCTGGTACAAACAGAAGTACTGCAAATGAATTTCCACATTTTTGTTTCGAACAGAAAACAAACATCTGGCTCAGCCCTGCAAGTATGTAAGAAATTCTTTGGTGCTATCGAAGGTATGAGTTCAAAGACACAAAAAAACCCCCTCTCTAGCTTCGTTAATTATAAAGCTGCCAGGGCCAGGTGATTATTCCAAGGGATGTCTGACACTGCAAAGGCAGAGAGGAACGCCTGAGAAACCCTGCAGCCCCAGATAAAAGCACCTCAGACATCTGTACTTGCTGTGACATCTCCCTCCAGGATAAACAAGTCTTTTTCTCCTCCCCCTTATAAAAAATGCACATTCTTCAGCGCAGCCAAGAGTCTAACACCAGGAGAACATCTCTGGAACAGACTTCTCAGTTATCTTGGGACCACCAGCTCTCCCGTTTCAGTCCACGTTCTCCCTTGGCAGGCCTTAGGATTGAAGAGTTTTTGTAATCCCTACACCACCAAGAGGCACGATTACTTAGCACTATGAATTCAGATCACTCAGTTTTGCAAACATCTTGTTTCTCAGTGAAGGTAAATTAAATACGTGTAGAACATCTCTGGCACCTGTATCTCTGCACTTCCATCTACTCAGGAGCTAGCTTCCTCACCCACGGAACAAGACCTGTAGTATAAAATCAGATGCTCTGCTAGTTCCGCACCGGCTGTGAGAATGGCACATGCTTAAAAAATGAGCAGTGCGGTGAGAGCAGGAAACTGTTCAACTCATCATTCTGCCTCGTTCAGCCTCTGTCCTCCTCTCCTCTTGTCCGTGCACAGCAACTCCAGGCACACAAGACTCTGTGGCACTGTATGTCTGCAAAGGGAGAAGGTGGGAAAGACAGAGCGCATACACCAGCACAGAATAGTAATTCAGCAGTTCCCCTGTTGCAAATTTTACTCTTTAGATCACTTTAGATCAAATTTTTACAGCCTACTCCCCAAATGACGCTGCTTATTACATGTATTAGAAATTGATAAATACTCTAGGATTATAGCTGCTAATTAAACAAATAGATCATCTTCAGTTTCACTCTTCACTTCTGCCAACATGAAGATTAACTGCCAAATATCGCTAAAGGAAAGGGATATGGAAGCAAACATCACTAATGAGCCAAAATGTCTTCTAAACTTCTGAAAACACTTATTTAGTGCATGATGTAACTTACTTAAAAAATCTTAGGGAAATATAAAATGGTTTTTAAGGTATCATTTAAAAAATGGTATTGCTGTCACCACTGAAGGACATGAGGAATCCCTAAGAGTTCTGGCATACCACACAGTGGATCTGTATGTTCATGCAGGAAGGGGAAACAACAGTTTGTTCTAATTAGCCGTTCAGTTTTTGTCATAACGCCCCATGACCAAACAAGTCCTTACTTGAGATCTGGATAGTTCAAGTGGAAGTTCCAAAAACGCTTACCTACCTGTGGGCAGCTCTGAGCAGGACCCGAGACCAATGCTGACTATGTGCAAAATGCACGACCAGAGTTTATCCCCAGCTGAGGGCTGTTCAACACCTCATTACAAAGACTGCACAATAAGAATGCAGAATGGATTTGAAGGTTTCATCCTTGTTCAAAGAACTCCAGAAGAAAGCCCAAATAAAAGCACTTGTTGGTTCAAATGCTTTTCAACTCTGGAATGCGGAATTGCTTGACCAAGTGCGGTCCCATTTGATGGCATGTCAAAGAGGCTGCAGTCTGCAGACAGGCATCGCCTTTGCTGAACTCATCTGCCTAATCTGTTGGTTTTTGCATGCCTATGTTGCTTTTGAATTCCTTAAGCTGCTCTAGGACAAGGTGAAGCTGGCAGAAAGGAATGGGAAGCTTACAGACATAGACAAGGGTTGTCTCCATCCCTAGGTTTGCCTGTACAAAGGTTGTGAAGGCTCAGCCACAGGAAGAACTGCAGAATGCCCATGGAGGAAAGGCAAGTCCATAGGAAACAGGTTCTGCTCACTCATTAACGACTTACTTTCCTTAAGGAAGGACTGAATATATTCCTCAAAACAGGTCACAGATCTATTTGAATGCAGCAGTTCAACTGGACTGGACAGTGTCCGAGACTGCTTGGATTCAAAACAGGCTGACACCAGCTTACACAGCAGCTGCAATTACGTCTGCCGTACAGATGAATCTCACTTGTTTGTGGGTTCTCCTCCCATTCAATTTCTTTTCCAGTTCCAGCTACTCCCCTTTCTTTTGTAAGAGCTGTGACCACAATCAGGATTCAGCCATTCATTCCTCAGCTATTTTGCAGTACTTCAAGCAACAGTGCAAGGCAAGATAAAGATGCCAGACACTGTACAAGCAGTAAAGGGCAGAAGTTGCAAGAACCAGGAAATGTTAAGAAATTCCACTAAAGGGAAATTAACTGGAGAAAATACAGATAGCCTAAAGGAAAGAGGAATTACATTCCTTGTTCCTTGAAGAAGATAGACACTCTGGGAGGGAAAGGATGGAAAAGGTGTTGATCAAAGTTCCTGATGTGAAGGCAAGATAAGCCACAAGAGATTTACTCTGCGTATTTGTATGAACAAGAAAAGAGGTGTTTTTCCATTCTGTTTTATTTCAATGCTTTTACATGTATAAAATATACTTAAAATACTTCACATTAAAATTAGCAAATGGCTTGCTTCTAAAAACAACGTAATCTCTTTGTGAGTGAGTGCACAAACACACCTCTGATTCAGCTTTCTGACCTACAGCAAGCCGACTAAGGTATTTGTGGTGTAATACCCTCCATCAGATCAAACACATTAGAGAGGAGTTTCCTTTCCTCAACATCCGTCCTGCTGATTCAGCTCAAAGTGGGAGATACGGACTCTCACTCAAGCTCCAATGGCAATTGGTTTATAGGTACCTCCCCAGTCACAGTCTGGAAGCACGGAAGGAAACCAGCATTCAAATCCAGTGAGAAACATTACTCCTGGTGTCCAAACTGTCTCACTATCTTGTCACTCTCTTTTTTCAGTTCCTCAATGTGAGCATTTAGGCACTCCAGGATGTGCTGGGATCTCAGTTCTTCTTCTTCCAGGTATCTTGCAGCTATCGATCCAACTGAAGCTGTAGGCAGTGGGCACTAAAGGGAAACAAAGGGATATCGGGTATTCTTTCACTCCAGGTTTCAGCCAGAAACACTACCTACCCGCAAACCACACAACTAAAGACATTTCTAAAGGGCTCTTGTGTCATTTCTGTCCTACTAGACAGACTAAGCACTCAGCTCTTATGCTCGTATCATAGGTAAACGTCCCTCCCAACAGTCTCCAACCAACAGTGAAAGCCTCCCAAGCCTTTGCCAAAACTGCAGGGGGTAAAATCAGTACCTCAGCACACGTAACTCTCTCATTCCAGCAGTTCCCCTCTCTAGGGCACTGGAGGGCTAGTGCTGAATAGAAACAAGCTCTCCATGTGCCTACATAACTGTCGCACTTCACAGGCGGAACCCTCACCCCAGAGGTATCAATAGGGATCAACTGTTTACTTAGGGGAACTGGAGTTTCACTTCAATTACCAGCCCTTCCACTTCAAATAATGAGAGGGAATGACATGGCATGTGCAATCACAGCATAAGTCTAGAGAAGGTCACTACAAAATACCAAGGGTTTTGTCCTGGGTGTGTTAGTGCAGCCTCACACTGAAGGCCTACATCTTGCTCCTTGTCTTCATAAAAATCACAGTGAGCAGTATCACCTCAGAATATGGGTTCCAGGGAAGGGAAAGAACTGCCGGACTGGACCAGCACTGGGGATATCTCTGCTTTCTTTTACATACCTCCTCTTCTTCCCTGAAATAATTGGTTCCTGCTACAATCCCACAGGGGAAGCACAGACCAAACTCCCATCACAGCTCACTGAACGCCACTTCAGTTCAGCTAGCTATGGTCAATAAACTACCCCAGATTTTTACCTTTACAGTCAAAAACTATTCCTGCTACTCACATCACTTATCCACAAGTTCTTAACTTACAAAAAACATTGGAAACCAGGCTTAATTTACGAGTTGATGAAGAGAAGCTTCCTGCACAGGGGCTGGCAGGTGAATTATAAAGTTACTAAGAGGCTGCTTCCCATTACAGAAAACTCGCCTTAGTGTCTTGGCAAAAAAATGTAACTGGTTACTTCCAAATCCTGGAGTCTCGTGGTTTTTTGGTCTTCTATCAACAGCCAGGAACAAAGGGAAGCAGAAAGAAGGCTGCAGATAACAAGCAAATCTCTCCTACCCAATACTGCCTACTGATGAGAATTCCCCTTTCTTAATCAGGAACTGATTTAAAGACATCGGAGCCTGACCATGAGCAGGAAGTCCCAGCCAACACCAGGAGAAATATTTGCATTTCCTTAAAAACCTTATTTCAACCTCTCAGAAGAAAAAGCAGCACATTCTCTTCTACTAATCATCAAGCCCTAGAGCTTCCCAGACCCTGAAGTGGAACTGTTCACACTTCAGTTCCAACCCTGCAATCTGGAGTTTCCATTTAGAATATTACAGTTCCCCGAGCTCCCAAAGTTTGTTTTCCGGACATGCCCACAAGCTACTTTAGTCTTGAAACAATCAAGACCTATTCTTGGTAGTAAGCCTCGTCAAGATGTACAAACCTGACGAGCCTCCACTTATCTGTGCATCAGCCTTAGAGACTCTTCTCTGGGCTCCCCACAAAATAAAAGTAGCTGTTGTCACTGCTGACACACAACCAGAGGAGAAAAGACTGCTAGTGGCAACACACCTGGAGCAAAGTTCAGCACCCAGTATTCTCCCCTCCCTGAACTACTACAGCCCTGTCTGACCCAGGGTACAACAATTACTCTCAGTGTCTGTCTTCCGTTCCCCTCCCTGCTCAAGTCCGTCTACAGCCTGGTCATTACAGTGGGTACTGGGATATATGGTCTTAAAATAGCAAAGGAAGAAGTGATTGAGTCTAAGCTTCCTGTATCTTGGGCAAGTGCTCCAGCAACTGAGCTGAGGTAAGAGGACAGAGAAGGTGCCAACAGTGCTTCCTACTACTAAAAAAGTGCGATCAGCAACTAGGAAAAATAATAGCCTGCCCTGTGCAGTGAAGCATCAATTTCAGGCTTTCCTATCGGATAGCATAAGCGGCTCTAAGTTCAGTATTCTGACTACTGCAGTCCCATTCAGAGGGGTCAAACTCACCCTGTGCATTACAGTGAACGTAGATGTGCGGCACCAGCTTTCAGATTCACCCAGAAACTGTATGTTGAAATACTCATTACTCTACAGCCACTCTGAGTCTCTACTACAGACCCAAGCCAAAAGTGAAGCAGAATTCTGATGTGACAGAAGCAGTTCACGGTACACACTGATGTACAGCACCAGTATGGAGAGAACCATGAGCTTCTGGAATTAGCTTAGCAATTATACCAAACACAAAGCCCTTCCCCAGAGAATCCTGTAGAATAACCACACAGCTCCCATTGTCCAAGTATTAACCATCCAGCAGTTTTTTTCCTCCCTGTTTAACATTTGATGTATGCCTACAGAATCACACACATACCAGCCAGATCATGCATGCAAAAATCTGGCTCCTTTTGCCAGACGAGAACCCAGCTATATCCTCAGCTGTTGAATAGCAACCAGCTTCTATACAACTGCTTACCAAAGGCACAGATTCTCTGTGATCATTTGAGATGGACTGCTTAGATGCTTCATCTGCAAAATCTTTGTTTCCATCCAGCACATGGAGCAAAGAATCTGTTCCCAGTGAGGCACCCAAAGCAAGTGACTCCATGGAGTTCTTCCTGCTGGTCTGGGTGGGTAGCTCACCCGCCTCAGGGGTCACAGTTCCTGTTTCAGTGGCCCCCCATCTCTGGGGCTCCCCTTGATGATGCCGAACAGTCGCATCAGGCTTGTGATGTATTCTCTCTGCTTGGTCATCGTGTTTGTGCTGTGCTTCCCGAGTTGTCCTGGAAAGCAGGTTTGAACACATAACTCTTTGCCTCTTAGCAGCTGAACTTCAGCAAAAACTTGCGCAGAGATAACAATTAACATACAGGTTACTAATAGCCCTGGCAATCCAAACTGGTTCTTGTTTTCATAGGACTTCCAGATGCACATCCAGTCTCTAGGGAGTTCTCTCTCACTCTTCTGCTATTGCAGATACCAAAAACTACAGTCTGCACATCTTAGTACTGCAAAAGAAAGGAGCACAGCCACCTGGGCCAAATCTAATCCCTTCACTGAAAAGAGCACACACTGCTTCTCAAAGTAAAAGGCAAAGGCAGTCAAGAGACAGTCGAACACTAGCTGGCTTTGCAGAACGCAAACCAGCTGGGACTAAAAGCTATTGCACTACTTAAAACATAAAGGCAGTTTCCAAAACAGTCCTTGTGTTCTCCCATACGTACTACGTGCTGGAGATAGATAATATACATAAAGCATGTCATTGAAAACCAACACATCCCCACGTCTTCTCTTCTCCTTCATAATAAGGAAGCAGCGTCCTTGGGGTCACGCAACACTCACCTGTACTGCACATCCCTGGCCTCAGGCTCTTCGTCTTGCATCTGCTGAGCAGCGCCCTCGGGTTCATCCTGGCAGACCTGCTGAGTGAGCTCCAGTTTTGCTCTGGCCTCTGCTAGATCCTTCCGCAATTGCTGGTTCTCAGACTGTAATTTATTTAGTTCAACAGCATAGTCTTCACTGAGTGCTCTTGGGGTGACATCTTTTCCCTAACATACAGAAAAGGGCTGAAGTCGAAATTTCTCATTTGCAAGACACCATAGTCAAATCCAGAGCAAAGGCCAGCGAGCGATTCCTTGGGGCATATCCTCTAATCTCAATTTTGACTGGCAAAATTTTCAAGGCTTTCATAAAAGCAAATCAATTATCTATGCCTTATTGTGTCTGCATCCAGACAAGCTGTGCTGATCTGCCTAGGAAATGAAGTCTCGCTCACCACTGGGTGCTTTTGAAAACAGGGAAATACAGAGCAAGAATGGTTCAGATGTATCTGCCTCTGGCCTTGGGATAATGAGGACTACATGACCTCGAGTTCTCCTCCAGCTGTATATTCTAGGATTCCCTCACTTAGCTAAGATGCGAGCCTCTCAGCCAAAGCTGGGAACACTCAGGTGGCACCCCCATAAACTGTCTCAGCCTGAGCAACTCTCCAGGAATCACAGCAGCAGGCTCTGACAGATACTTCCTACCAGTGTGAAGAAACATGTATACCAGCGGCTCAGCTGTTGATGAGAAGTAGCCACACTCAGTGAGAGACCACCTTCCACGTGATCTACCAGCAATGCTGCTCGCAGAAACACTTCTACATCCCCTCACTCAAATTAGCAAAGGCCTACGGTAATAATTATGAATGGGTGTGCATACACCTCCCCACCTGGGATGACCCATAGCCCTTTAGAAACTTTCACTGGTAAAAGTGAATTATTTTTTTTTCTTTTTGAAACTCTGAATAACTTGCTTTTCCCCGTCTTCTTACTAGGCTAGGTGGATAGAATTTCCATTGTTTCTACTCCTGTGACATTCACACTTTCTTTTCGCCAATACGATTAAATTTAGATGCTTAATTCATTCTCATCACTGCTGTAACTAGGAGCTTTCCAAATGTGCATTAGAAGAACCTGGCCAAGATCAGTAGCTTCTGTGCCATGGGGCTGTGGGGCTTTTTTTCGCTTTTTTTTTTTTTTTTTTTTGAAAAACCAACACACAACAGGTTTCTTGCTTTGTACTTTGCTATCAAGTTTTTGGTAAAACAGGCATGCACAAGCCCACCAGGCACTTCAAGCAGAAAGCAACAGGCCTTAGGTCATTTCAGTCTCAACTCAGCGCTCCAGAAAGCTTTGTTTTTTCTCTATCTCACCAGCCACAAGCTTCTGTTCAACACTCCCAAGAACTCAGCACATTTGATAATCGCTCCAAACTAACATTAAGAGCTGTGTATTTCCTTCCCACAGATCTGACAGGATAAAAGCTCTGATGATATATTCCCATCAGGTTTTCAGCTGTCTGAATCCAGTCCTTGCCCTTGTGAGGCATCCATTCTGGATTATGTGAGACAGAACTTGCAAACCAGCCGTTTCTTCCTTCCTGCAAGCACTAAAATCAACCACTTTTAAGGAATCATTCCTGCCAAGACTGCACCTCTTCCATGCAGGCCCCCCTCCTCCCCTCTGGACGAGGTGGCCTCACCTAACCTCAAGAGTGCCACATTGGTCAGAGCCCACCACAGTTCCCCTTCCCACTGCATTGTCCCAAGGTGTCCAGCCCATATCCCCAGGCTGCAACCTGCCTGCGGAGTGCAAGGGACGGCCCTGCTGAATGGGTCCTCACCAGGAGGGGAACGTGCTCTCACCCCAGAAGTCGCAAGGACCAGAGCAGTTACAGCTCTGAGACAGGTCAAAAGGACATCACAGATTTAGAATCAGAGGTTTGAGGTAAACTGGCATAAAATGGAAATGTAACAAAACGTACTAAAAACCATGGGCCAGACCCCATGGAGAAGAAACTGAGATGAGGGCTCTGTTTCCGCAGTTCTCCTCACTACCCTCTGACTGCACAAGATGCTCAGTATTTCTGGGCCTATTTCCTCACAAATTGCCCCTTTTGCTTGGGTTTTAAGTTCACTGAACTCTAGCAAGCATTTGGAGAGGCCTGGACAAAGACTATTACTGTTCCCAGGTAGGGGACACACAACACTAGCGCCTTCCCATCTCTGGTCCCTAATGCATACCTCTAGCATACCGCACTCCATTTTTTCCAGCATCTCTGAGAGATGACGGTTTTCCAGCCTCAAGGTTTCCAGCTGGACCAGAATTACCTGAAGAAACAGAGGCAAACAAGTTCAGTAAAAAGAACACGACACAACACATGCCCACAACACCCTACAGGCATTTTCCACTCTCAATTCAAGCATGAGTACAAAGCAAGTCTTGGGCCGTTAGTTCTGCAGGCACCCTATAGAGAAGACCACACAAATAATCATGCACAGTCACTGACTTTTTTTTTTCCCCCCAAAGATGTCATCATCCAGGCCTAGTTAGCATGAGTGATCTCAAAGAATTCTGTGGGACTGCCAGTTACAGGTTTGAAAAGAAGCAGCAAGACAGATTCAGTGAACACCATAAATTAGATTTCATCAGAAGGCTCTCAAAGTCTTTGTTCAAAGGCTGAAGAGAGAAGGAAACTATTAACATAGCTAAAAACTAGGGTGGTATTTCAAGCCTTCAGATCCCTTAAAGAGACAGCATAAGAGTCTTCTGCCTTTTTTACCCTGTGCTCCACCGCTTTCCTCTCTGCTCTTTCGATCTCTGTTCTCAGCCGTTGTTCTAGGTCTGATGTGGAGCCACTTGCAGACGCAATTGTGATGTCCCGCTGGTGTAACTCTTGCGTCAACCTGGAGATTTCTCTTTTCATCCCTTCTAGCTCACTGCTGTGAGTTTGTTCAGCTTGAGAGAGCTGCTCTTTCAGCTGGAGGAAAATATGCACACACCACCCATGAGCTTTTAAAAGATGTTTCAGCAAAAAAGCATGTGGTAATGTGACACCTAAGTACAGGAAAACAAAAAGCTTTGTGTAACAAGCCCTCTGTGCGTGCCTGTCGTTCTTGATTGAAAACCACCTCATCCCAATCCTCTTCCACACCATAAACTGCCAACTGGGACAAGCCACAAGTTACATGCTGTAGAGTACTCAAGACGACCCATAATTGATCAAATCAGTCTCTTCAGCTCACCATTGCACCTCAGTAGCCAACAACAGTTTCCCAAGGTTTTACCATAACTAGGCAAGCACAATAACACTTTCACAATATAACCTTGCAATTTGCCCCTCCACCTTCCTGAGGCAGAGATGGTATCTTTAAATAGCTCTAGTCATACTTTTCTTCCATGAATTTGTCCTAAGTCTTTTGAATCGATATTAGCTTGTAGCAACTAAAGCTACCCATGGCAAACTTCCACAAGCTAGCTATTCACAGGGTAAAAATATACCTCTTTGTTTTCATAACTCTATTGGATGATCACTAGTCCCTGCATTATGAGAGAATAATCATTCCCTATTTGCTTTCCACATGACAGGCATGATTTTATTTTTAGTACGTTCAATGTCATTTATCTCTTTTCCAGTTTGGTAAGTCCTATTCCATTCAGCTGTTCCTTGTATAAAAAACACTCCATCCTGTCACTCCGGTCATCTTTTTCCATACCTTATCTTGTTTTATTCAATCCTTTTTGAGATGGCAGACCTGAACTGCATACAATATTCTGGTAGACGCACTGTATATTTATTCAGTGACATAGGAGAACAACAACATAGCATAATTTCTTCCCTATTACTCCATTCCATTAGCCGAAAATATTAACCACCCAAACCTCCAGGATTTTTCTGAGAATTACAAGCATTTTAGAAAATCGAACCAGATGATCTCTGCCTAGCCATGTAAATACCATACATATGGTGATTTATCTCCATGTCACCTCAATGCCTCCCAAGTATATAAAATAGAAACAACCATAATAAATCTTTCTTTCCTCCCCAGCAGCCTGTAGGAGATTCATTTATTGTGTGGCTGTTTAGATGTGTAACCAAGCACGCATCTCTGGCAAGATCTGCATTTCTGTACATTCAGAATAAAGGATGAAAGACTTTCACGGAAGTGAGGTTTTTCACTCAAGTCCAATAAGGTTTCTACTCTAACCACGCTCCAGTGAAAGCTCTCACACTAACTGATCTGGACCATTATTAAAAGTCAAGCCTTTTGGAGGGCTTGCCTCCCTCAGGTGCACAGAGCACTAGGGTGAGGTCCTTGTGGCAGATGAGCTGCTCCGTTTCCTCCAGCCCCTGAGTTCATGTCGAGGTATCAAGTCTGAAAAAAACTCCCTTGCTCACCTACAGACTAGAACACATTTGAAGCCCTGTCTCAAGTGTGATAGGATATATTACAGCAAAACCCATTCCCTCCCTGTTCTTCATCCTGTCGGGAGCCTGTACTAGGCTTAAGCTCAGCCTTAATTTCTTTGCATATTTGCCCCTCCGGCACTAATTCAAGTATCGCCATGCTGTAGAGAAGTACTGCGTGCAGTAGGGGTAGGCCCAAGAGATGCTCACAAAGTAAACCACACAGCTGTGCACAGAAACCTGCAAACCCACCCTCTCAACTCCTCCTTTGTCAGATCTGCTCCTTGCCCTGCAGCACACCATTCCCTCCACAACGCTCCTGGCCTTTGATCCCATTTGGAGCTTTGCTAACTGTGTGCTGCAGCCTCCGCTGAGGCACATGACACGCACAGAACAGCTGACTCCACAAGTGCCTCTCCCACTCTCCAGGAACAAAGCAACATTACCTTTTTAATCTCTGCCTTTGACTCAGTATGGTGTTCTTCCATTGACTGCAGCTCTTTGATACTCTCATCCAGCTCTTCACTCAGCTGTACACACCTTGCATTTGAAGACACCAGGCTGGGTGCCAAACGTAAAACTACAGATTAGAATACCCCAAGGAGGAGGACATGGTCAAAGAAACTTTGATCTTCCAAGCAGTCTCCTATGTCCGTCATAACAGAAACCGGACTCTTAACTGAGAAGTTCCTTACCAATCCTTTGGTCTTGTTTACCAAAATCATTTCAAAAGAGATCAGGAAACTGATCTGACAGATAATAGCTGTTTCTTGTTTGTTTCTTTACCATAGTAAGATTACAAACTTCCCATGCAAACATGAGTCTGAAAACCACAAACTCCGAGAGGAAGACTTCTTTATAATCCTTATTTCACAGTGAGGTCTAGATCTGGTTCTTACCAGGTGACCAACAAAGGCTCCTTAACCTATTACCAATGAAGGAGCTAAGCCTAAGCAAGTTAAACACCCACAGCGTGTGATGAAAAGCAGCCAACCAATTAGCAAAACAGTCTCATTATTAAAAAGCAAAATGAATAGCGTTTGATTTCTTCAGCCCTTTGATATTTAAAATAAGCCTACAAAAATCAGTGGGACTGGTTAACTTGATGAATACAACATACTAGGTATTATATTATTATCCGAGTTTCACTGAGCATCCAGGGAAAGCAAGCAGTCAGCTACCTGTTCTCAAGATGAGTCACCTCTGACTGTAAGTGCTGTTCCTTCTTCTGGGCAACATCCAGCTGCAGTAGGATATGCTCCAGCTCTAGCCCCGGGGAAGACAATTGCTTCTCCTGCAAGCGTTCCTCCAAAGCCCTAAGCAGAAACACGAACTTTAATCTCAGTACAAAAATGTCATGCCTGAGTTCACTAATACAGGAAACATAACCACCGTTTTCCTGGAATTTTCCGAAAAATACCTAAAACCCAACACTAGGTGACACCTGTGTGCATTGTGAATGCGCAAACACGCCAGCTGGATGACAGCCCCCAGTTTGAGCTCAGGCTGATTGGAAAAGACGACATCCCATTTTGCTGTTGGCCTCCCTGATCCAGTCCCCCTGCCATTAGCAGACATCCAGCCTGCAAGAAACAGTGTGGCTGTTAGGCAACATACGCCAAAACCTTTTGACATGGCCACCAGAACCCTACAGCTTTTGCATGTTGCCAGTGCAGCAGGGGAAGGCCAAGACGATTTTGTCACATATGTAGTTACCTTACCAAGGTAACTCATTAAATCGGTGAGAACTTTCACCTACATTAATAAGCATATTATCAAATCCTGAAAGGCCTTCAGCATTTGACTGAAAATGCCTGGGGGAAAAGCTCAAAAGCCCAGTGCTGCCTCCAGAAACCTAGCTGAGTAGAAAGCTGATTCCTTCCACACTCTTCATCGAGCACCAGTTGATTTCAAAAGCAATGCAATTTGGCAAATGCTGCAAGGAAACACGGCACCTGTGAGAAACTACAGTGTACCACTCTATATATCAACCAATACAGATCCAGCTGGATGAAAATGCTTCTACCGTCCTCAGTGGGAGAACCTGAAATATAGATCTGGATTCAAGAGTGTAAGTGCCAGTGAGGCACAAATGCTACCTGATGAGGAGTTCTTTTGTGCGAAGAGTCTCCGTCACCCTGGCCAGCTCTCTCTGTAACTGTTCCTGGTGCAGATTAGAGCTGTCAATGAAATCTTCTTGAGACTGTAAGGTGGCTCTAAGTTCCATCTTCTCATCCTGCAGAACCTGCATGGGAGGGAGAAGGAATGACTGTTGCAAGATGGACCAAATCAGTTTGTTGTAACGCCATGAGAGGTTGATGAGATTTCTAAGGAACCCTTGGAAACACTGCAGAGCACCACATGGGTACAAAGCCAGCTCTGAGGCCAATCAGGAACCTCACAATGGCTCTAGAAAGAGACACGAGCTCTGGGATGAAGAGCCTTCCTGCTACTTCTCACAAGCACTGCTTTATATTCAGTTTCCTAACAGTTCCTCCACTGACCTCTAACATTTTCTTGGATTGCCTTAATTCTTCTTGCACTCTTTGCTGATCTTCCAGGATCATCCTATTGTTTTCAGTCAGGTCGTCCACTCTCATGTTAAGCCTCTCCACCTCCAACTCGTTGGCACAGATAGCATCATTGGCCCTCTCCAGCTTGCTGGTTAAGTGCTGGATTTCCGATTGGCTGGCCAGCTCCACCGACTCCAGAATCTGCTTCCGATTGGCAAGCTGAGTCTGCCAGGAGCAATTGGTTTGCATTAAAGCTAAATTATAGAAAACACAGTGTATCAAAACTACATTCAAAACAAATACTGGTTTCTTTGTGTAACAAGCCACATTCTCAAAGTAAACAACACTACCTTTCAGGGAATTATGGAAAGTATTGTTCCACGGTTACACAATGGGTAAAACTTCTGAAGGAAAACAGAATAACGAAAACCTGAGGGGGCCCTCTGATTCCAACAGGGGTTCAAAGAGAATTTGAGAAAAAGGGATCTCAAATCACTCAAGTTGTCTGAGTATGAACTGTCTAACAAAGCTGCCTACTATTTTTTTGCTCATTAACCTAAGGCTAGACCAGGAGAAATGGCAACACGTAAGAAGGTTTGTAAATACCGTAACAAAGCTAGAGATTACCCAATCATTAATTCCACACCAGGACAGGTGTGGAAGCAGGTCCTGGTGCACAATGAAAAAAATCACAACCACCAAAGAGATGAAAAAACAAACTGGATGTAACAGTCAATTATGTTTTGCTTTATGCAGTAAATATCTGGTTCTAACAGCTTGCGAGAATGCTCACTTTGAATGTTTCATTGTTTTAATGGCAGAGAAAAAAAATTTATAAGGAACATATGACGAGCAAACAATACATGCTCTATTATTTATAGGCACAATACTTTATTTCATAGCATTTCTTTCCACATCGCTAGCTAGTGAAATTCAACAAGCCAGCTCTCATATAAGCTTCTAAGAATATTCACTTCATATATTCCCTTTTTGTATAGTACCTTGTAATTTTTAAAGGCTGAAACAAAATATTTGAGTAGTCCTTTACTCCCAATTTCTAAGACTAGCAATTCCTGCCAGCTTCAGAATCACCACATGCCTTGATTTACTGCCTGACACATAATGCCTCATAACTGAGAAAACTATAGGAACTGTGCATTTGGAAGACTATGGTGTAATTTTGATTACAGCCTTTTCATTATTTGAATAGTCATGACAGAAAACGTAATCAGGAGGGGCAAGAGTTTAAAGTACAGCCTTTCTCCACCCAAGAAATACGAGTACCAGACTACCTGAATATTTATTTTTGAATTAGGGAAACATTTAAGCTATCTCTTATTTCCAGCCACAGAGCATGCAGGACAGCACAGAATTCCAAGCTTCACTTGTTGACTTTAAAGGCTGCCGGCGTTACAGGAAGGTGCTCATCACTGGGTAAGAATGCCAGGCTTCCCCAAGCTGCACTGAGAGATAGGAGGGGAAGCCAGCTGAAAGAAGGGAAAGGGGAGGTACTCCGTGGTCACAGTTCTCAGCTTGACCTTGTGCCAGAAAAACAACCAAGCATAAAAAAATGCACAGAAACATTCACGGCAAAAATTTAGCCCTTTCACGCTGGGCTTTTCAAAGAAATTGAGGATTCAGGCAGTCTGTTCACAGTACCTATGCACCTAAGTCATCTACACCGCTTAGGAAAAATTTCCCAAAATTCCGGCTTTTCTGCTGCACAGTAAGAAGAGTTCCTCTGCGCTCCAGTATACCAGCCTGCACTCCAAGGACACATCTGTTCTCAGACAATTGAGCTATCAATGATACAAAGACAGCAGAGCAGCAAGACCTTCTGCTCAATGGCGCTCTCTGCATTTGCAGATCTCCTAGTGTCAGCCTCTCACAAAGCCCCTGTCAGAGCCAGCTTCAATCCTGTCATCACAAACTTCCTCCTTGCAGGAGCTTCCACTCAAGAGCAACTCAGGAGCCCATTAAGTGTAAAGCCCCCAGCAAGAGCTTCTTATCAGTGTCTGCTGTGATTGTGTCAGTGTGACTTCACAGCTGCGCTCTAGGTCAATTCATCTTGCTCTGCTGCAGCACCACTAACTCACCGAGCGATTAGCTTTTCAGGAACAGCAGCCCCACTACTTCTTGCCTTTAAGAGACTTTAACAAAAAGACGAGGGGGGCTGAAAACTGCTATTGCTTCTGTACTTTGCAGAAGTATGTGTCGTAGGGGAAGACTATTTTCCAACATCATCCCCTGAGCTGGACCTACAAGGTACATATTTAGCTACTGGCAGGTATGCAGGTTTGAACTAGACGATGAGATGTAACAGCTATTTTAAAGTGTCTTGTGCTGTGGTCTTTGCCTCCTAGTGAAAGCTTCATCCTACTATCTTCTCTACAAATGGGAGGGGTGGCAGGGAGAGCTGCACGAGGTTTATCTAACCTCTGTTGACAAAGTCCAGATCTTTTTTCCATACAGCACTTACACAAGTAAACCTTATTCCACCGGGACGTTAAAAGTCATTTCAATGGCAACATAAACTGGATTCAAGCCTGAGAGATTTCATTAGTCTCTCCCTCTCTCCCCCTCCCTCCCCTCCCACCTGCTGCCACAAACAAAACAAAAACTTTCAGCACGTATTAATTGTACCTGAATGAGCTCAGACTGCTCAGCCAAAGCCTTCCTCTGTGCTTCCAGCGATGCCACCTGCTGCTGGTAAAGCAAGCGCTGCTTCTCCCAGTCAAGTGATTTTTGACGAAACTCCTGCAAGGACAGCAGGGGTGGCTTGGAGCAGTACGTCCATGCAGTTGACGAGAAGGCCCCCTTCTAGTTCATATCCATGTTTGCTTTCTCTCTCCACCATACCCTCATGCACCTTTCCCCACAGCAGGGAAACCATTAGCCAGTCATTTGATGCACCAACTCAGCAGTATAAAACCCCTCACATACTGTGCTTGCTGTATTTCGTTCCCTCCTGAGTTAAAACGTCAGTGTCAATTACTGCTGTTTACAAATGTTAAGTGCTAACAGATTCACGGCTAGTTTCATGGATTTGCTGTCAGAGGTTTAAGAATTCAGACTGTCTTTAGCTTCCAAAACATGCTGCTATTGAAATCACTAAGATGGCAAGTATGAACTACAGAATGTTAATGCTAATCTCTGCTCCAGAAATTGGACACTGCATCAGTCAGATGTGTTTGTTAGCTACATCTTCAGGGTGCAGTAGAAGAAAATTGAGTGCGGTTGAGCTCAGCATAGCAGAAAGATTAAAAGACGAGACAGGGTTGAGAAGTATGACATGTAGCTCCCTCCTCCTCAAAGAAGTGAGGTGACAACCTCACCACACTGGAATTCATTCCATTCACATCATTAATTACCCTTCCAGCACCTTCTTCCTTTTATTTAGTCTAAGAATAAGAACAGCAGCATAGTTTATTCTGTGTACTCAGAGGTCCCAATGCAGGAAACTGCCTTTATTACACAAGCAGTTGAGAAGAGCTACATCTGGAGAGTAGACTGACAGTACTTTTTAAGCAGGATTCACAGTCCACTTCCTAGTTGACTATTCAGTCACCACTGAAGCCCAGAAAGTCCGTTAATACATACAAACTCCGATTAGCACTTCCTTTTTCACTACATACCTCCAGCTTCCTGGTCAGTCGGCTCATTTCAAACTGGTCCTCCCCTTGTCTCTTGTTAGCTTCTTCTCTAGTTTCTCTTAGTTGTTTCTTCTGCAGCTTCTCATAGCTCCTCCTCAGCCTGGACAACTGCAAGGAATTCAGTGAACGAGACAACTTTGTTCAAGTCCCCACGGCAAGAATTAAACAGTGCTTTGAAAGGCACACAAAATGGCTTCACACAAACAATTCCCCTAATCAAGGCCACACAGCTTGCAAGTGAAGACTTCTATTTGTATAATGAGCCTATTATACCAACAGGATTGCAAAATATGCCGTATTGTATAAGAGTAGCAAGATGCCACTGAAGTCGTGACATCAGCAGCTCTAATTAGACCTCTGTCTTACCACTATTAAAACATGACTAAAATATTGATAAGATGGAGGTTTACATGTAGCTGTTAAAGCAGCAAGAGCATGGCACCCCTCTCTCTACAGGTGGCTCCCAGTCACAGTAATAGCTGGCAGTACCTGGGGTTGATCTCCTCATACAGAGGGGCACGGCACACCACACGTGGTACTACACAGAGGTACAATTTCTTATGTGATTAAAATACCCTTGTGAAGCTGAGGTGGGAACTGGAACTCTTCCGCTTAGTGGGAGAAGGAAGATTTGAGAATTGCCATTATACATAATATCAACACTACTTCATCTGTCATTTTCTACTTAGATTCACTACATATTTCACAATGAGTGGAGAATGCCAACAGAAAATATCACTCCTACGCCTACTGCTAGAATGCTAAAGTCGTATCGGAAGCAGGAACGAGGAAAAAACTCTTGACATTTAAATGACCCTCTGAGCAAATAATCACTTGCAACTTGCACAGGATTTTCCATCTCATGAGTTCCCCCCAACTCAGCTATTAAATAAATTAAGTTTCCAAATGGCCACATGAATTTGAGAAGTCATTATTCCTATTTTACTGACAGAGAAAGATAAGCCCATGGATGAACAGAAGGATGGTGAGAAGAAAAAACATCTGAATCAAGACCTCATGCACTGGTCACAAAAGGTTCTCCAGAGCCCTGAGTCAGCAAAGTACTTAGGCATGTTCAATGGGAATGGGCAGATGTACGGGCTTAGAGTTAACATATGAACATCTTTTACCAAACACGTCAGAAGATTACAGGTTTATTCTTTCAACAATCTCAGGGAGTTACACACCATACCTGCAATTTTACTGGTAATAGTGGTAAACCGAGACAGAGTGAGTTTCCTCAAACAGTACTAGGAACAGAAGACTGAGAAATATTGGAGCTTAATGTCATCTACCTTAATACTGCGTGGGTAAAATACCAACACATTGCAATTTTGGCCACAACACACACGCTGTATTTTAGCCTTAGCAATTTAGGCAGATCTGCCAATGCACCCTTTGCTTTGCAGCTTATCCACAATTCCAGTGGGAACATCTAGTGAACGAAGACTGTTAGTCATACTGAATAGTAAGGGGTTTTAAATGAGGACAGATGCCTTCTGTCGTCAAAGCAGAGACTACCAAATTAATTTAACTTATGGCTTGCAGCAAGCATGAACTAGGCCCAAGCCTCCAGAGAAAACAGGTCAATGCTCTACTAGCTGTTCGTGCCATTTAACTCACTGCTACTGACAAGCAAGCGGAGACAGGAAAAGAGTTAAGGCATAAACATGGAATGCTGTTATACCACCTGCAGGACATTCCACATGTACCACCTTGCGGTCAATAAGAAGCTTTTTGAGATGAAAGCCCTGCAATTATTTTCAAAAAATACTTTCTAAGTATACTTAGTTTTCATTAAGTGTATTAAGACTAATATGCCTTGAGAGAACAAAATCCTTACCAACAAAATCAAAGTCAAAGGAGGCAAAAAGATTATGAGACTACATACCATTCTCATCTCTTGATCTCATATGATCAAGGCCCGTTACACCACCACCCTTTTTTAATTTCACAAAATGCTGAAGGAGCAAACTGCTGCTGCCTGTACCCATAGCAACTTCAGAATAAGCGCTATGGTGACTAGCATGGGTGAACGCAGGACAATTTTGTAGTAAACTTCTGTAGATGTCTAACACATGAAAACTGCAACAATACATCTATTAGACATTTCTACTCCCAACAGTTTTCTGTTCGTTACCAAGTTCCTCCGAAGTGCAAAAAACAGGCCTAATGGGGCATAAAAATATTACTTTGTTTAGGCCCAATGCTCTTTTTTGTAAGAACATAAACATCACAAGAATGGGAAATTTTAAAAGCATGGCATTTAAACAAAAGCAATGATGCAAAGTATTTCACCTATCAGATCATATATCAACTGGGAACTAAAACCCAACCTTCTCTTTTTGCAACCTACCTCCTCTTGAAATTTCTTCAGCTGTTGTTCATATTCTCTGACCATGTCCTGTTTGGCTTTTTCCATGTCTGCTACCTGGTGACGCAACATGCCAACCTGAATGAAGAGTTAAAAAGCAAATAAGTAAAACAATAGAAGTGGACTTTATTGCCCGTAGGTACTGGGATTAGTTTTCATTTCATAAATACACATTATAGCAGGAGTGGTAAATGACCATTAAAAGATCCTAATTCTGTTAACAACTGCATGTTTCAATGGGGTCATTCACTATGAATAAAACTAAGTCCATCCCTACATCTTTGGTAGGCTGGGGCCAGAACTGTTTCTGCTCTGGCTTCTTGTTTTGAGCCAGTTTCTGGCTTTCATTTTTTGGGATGAAACTGACAGTTTGGGCATGTGTCAAAAGGCTATTTTTATCTGGTATCTTCATCAAATTCTTCATAAACACGCACTATGATTTCAAGCTACCTACCAAAAGGAAAGATGGCCATGTCATTATCTTACTACGCTCAGGTGAAGAGGAGACTGCAAATAACACATGGAGATGAGAGGGACAAGGAAAGAAATGGGGCTTTGAAACTCAAGGGGAAGACTTCCCTTACATTGACTCAACTGATCAGCCCATGACTGATTTTTGTCGTTCTTCCCCCCCCCCATCTTTTTCCCATCCACAACCCACAGTGGCCACGTCTGGGTTGGACAGCAAGCCAACAAATTAAAATTAAAAGAAATCACCACAGAAAATTCATAGAAGTAAGCCAAAAGCATGCAAAAGCAGTAGTGACTTTAACCACAGTTTACAGTTCAGTTTTGAAATCAATGTTCGCTTTTGGTGGTAAGAAATATTTCAAAAGTGTCTTGAGAAAACACATGCTAACATATATGTTATGTTCTTGCAAATTAAAATCCTGTGGCACGACTTCAGATTTAACAACCCTGTAACAAAGACATTCATTCCAAAACTTGCCATGCGGACCAGTAGAAGCATCTGACCATATTAACAAGAAACTACAGAGTTGTTAACCCACCGTTGCTACAACCTGTCACAGTTCTCTTTATTTTACTAGATTCCACAAAAAATTACTAAAAGCTACAGCAGTACTTGGGTAATTCTGAAGATGCAGTATAGTTGCACCCAAGAATCCCAACTGCTTGTGCAGCTATCAGCTGGCTTTCAACCCAAGAAGCCAAAGCAACTTCCTCAGAGAGCTGCCAAAATACAATTAGTAGCAAAGAGTCTGCCGAATGATAGGACGCAGCAACTATAAATATCAGGACAAATTTTAAACACTTTCAGAAAAAGTTAATGTGGCTACATCTTAAGATACAGCCACCCAGACTCCTGCCAGTTTACTCTGATCCAAGAAAAGATACATCAGTTCATTTGCACAAGAGAAACTTTATGGTCCATATCCTATGCAAAAATTTCATTTACTGATACTTCTCCATCAATACAGAAATTTTTTGCACTTCCCCCAANGCAACTTCCTCAGAGAGCTGCCAAAATACAATTAGTAGCAAAGAGTCTGCCGAATGATAGGACGCAGCAATTATAAATATCAGGACAAATTTTAAACACTTTCAGAAAAAGTTAATGTGGCTACATCTTAAGATACAGCCACTCAGACTCCTGCCAGTTTACTTTGATCCAAGAAAAGATACATCAGTTCATTTGCACAAGAGAAACTTTATGGTCCACATCCTATGCAAAAATTTCCCTTACTGATACTTCTCCATCAATACAGGAATTTTTTGCACCTCCCCCAGGCCTTTAATTAAAGGCTACAAAACCTGAGCTGCATAAAACAGCCCTTGGAGAATCAGCAATATCTTGGTGTAGTTTACCCTACCAAAATGGTTTTTCTACCAATGACTGGAGGTTGCTGGGCTGTCGATTACTGTTGTATCCAGATTCAGTGTTTCTGGGCTCTCTCTAGAAACTGACAATTCAATCTGTGGTCTTCCACCAACCCTTGGAGAGCTGATCACTTGACTTTGACTGAATTACGAATCCAACAGGCTCCTCTGTAAGTTCTGTTCCTGATTTCTAACTATGAGACAGGCTCCTGTTTTGCTTAGCACAGCTATTTACTAAAGTTAACCCCTTGTTTTGGCTTAGCATTTAAACATTTTAAAAAAAAAAATCAAAACTGATGAAACAATACCCAAAACACTTGTCCGTGCAAAGCCAAACTCTGAAATTCAGGTTCAGTCTTTATATCATATTGTAACATGTAAAACACACAGGTCAACACCAATCAGAAAACAGTATGAACCTGAGGTACCTCCTTATATTTCTCCTGCAGAGCAGCCCTGGCAGAGGAAAGCTCCTGCTCTCGAACACTCAGGCAAGCTTCCAAAGCCTGTGTCTGTCCTTCCCATTCAGATTTCTTGTGAGCCACCATAATGTCGATCTGCTTCATCAGCTCCTGCAGCTCAGCCTCACAGGAAGTCAAGAACCCACCGCTGGAAAGGAAAGAGCTTGTAGTTACAAAGCAGGCACCACCCAACGCAGGTACAGTGTCCCGTACCAACACAGTCAGTGCAACAAACTGATTTGCAGCTAGGGAACAACTCTGCACATGCAATGTTTTGAACTCTATGCAAAATTAGGTTGTGGAGAAATATACTTAATACTTAGACGTTCATCCCATTCTCTAATGCAATACCTCACAAGTGGTATGCTCGTATCACCGGGCAGAGACCTAAATTTGGCAATGACCAATGCAGAATACTTGTGAAATCCCAGTGAGAACAAATGACCTACACACTTTAAATGTAGGGGGTTTGTCTTCTATTCAGAGAACCATTACAAGCACCTATAAACACTTATCCCTTTGTCTCGGTACTATGTATTATCTAAGTAAACTGGAGCATGTTTTATCCATATTTTGTATTTCCCTTAATTGCTCTCCAGACAGAAGCATTTTATACCAAGTTTCAGTCACCAGAGAAATCTTAGAGCCAAGCTATCAGCTCCTGAAAACAGAAGTTTATCACAAATGCAGACAAACCCCTAAGTAGAGGGGGCTGGATGACAACATGATAATGAATAATAAAACATTTGCAATCCATTGGGGAGAGCATGCTCCCTAGCGACACTGCAATTTCTAATTTGGTGCAGTAATTATTGAAGCCAATTCAACTAACTGCTCTAAAACTTTACAAGCTGCTAAGCTAGGGACAATATTAAGGCTTGCAAGATACAACCCTAGAGGGCGGTGAACTCCATGATGATCTTTACCCCTTTAATTTGCCTGTCAAACAGGAAGCACTGAAAAGAAATGGAAATCAATAGGTTAAGGGATTGAAATTTCTCTGTTCCCCCAGAGCATATGCACACTTCACAACTTGGCAGATTTTCTATAGGGAAAGAAATACTTCTTAAAGGAGCCAGCATCAGTTAAATTTGAAGTTCATCCTGTCCTGCGAGTTAACCAAAAATTAACAGCTATTATGCAAAGCATGAACATTTCCTTCACAGCATCTGCTAATATAAAGCTAAGTCTAAACTTGATTTCTGCAGCCAGTTATCTGCAGAAGATATGGTATCAGTAAACTTGAGCCACATTCTCAAAGGTGACTACGAAAATGGCATCAGAGACTTTTGCTTCATGCTTGTTTAACACGTAAAACTTTTTTTTCATTATTGGTACTACAGTCTCTCCGTGGGATCCAAAAGTCTAGATACTTTCACCTAAGACAAAGCATTAAGGATTCTTCAGAAACGAATGGGACTCTGCAGTTTCAACATGAGCTGGAAATAATCAGATGTTTTCAATAAAAACAGATAACAAAGTCATGTCTCATTAACCTTGCAAGGCTGTTAAAAAAAATATTTACTCACACCTTTAACTACTACTGCTCCTCACGTCAGAAGGTACGAAGGGTTTACAACAACAACAACAAAAGAGGTAAGGTTTTCAGGAAGATGTAAATTCAAATTTCTAACAATTAAGACTATAATATCTGATAAGGGATTATTGCAAAGCCATCTTACCCAGTGACTTTTCTTCTGCACCAGCTGTAGGCCACTGCACACTGTATTTGTCCACCAGCATGCGCTAGTGGACAAACTTCAAAGCCCTTATTTTAGCAATGTAAGCTTTGTCTGATACCAGAGGATTTGACTCTGAATGAGAGAAGGTTAATACTTAAATGATTTTAAATGACTGTTGTATACTGTGGCATACGTACCTCCCCTGCCCATTTCTCTGCATTCCTTCCAGTAAAGCCTCCATCACCAAACCCTGGTGGCTTTAGCAACTAGGAAAGTACACAAAAGCAGCAGTCACCCATAGCAACAGACGAAAAAGGCTACTTCTTCATACAACTGCAGAACAAGCAGAAGGCCACTGAGGAAAGAAGTTAAAAAAATTACAATTAGCACAGAATTACAGGTGAGGACAACAGGGGTCGCCTTCATGAACTTACAAGCCAAATATCTGAGAAAGAAAGAAAAACAGATTTTTCTTCCACACACACAAAAAAAAAAAAGCCCCAATGCAACCATTCAGCACTACCAAATTGCAGCGATATAATCATGGGTTCTAATGAATAAAATAACTCAAACAGCAGCAGTAGTGAAAGAGAATCTGCACTTCAGCAAATAGGCGAACTCAACACACTGGGACTAGCAGATCCCCTGGCTTCTACGTGCACCAAACTGTGGAGAAGCAGCGACATTCGGGGACTTCCAAACAGGCCAGCCCAAGATCCACCTCTGACAGAGGTATTTGTCACTTCAGAGGAAAAAAACCATGAGCACCCTGTATCAAGCAGCAGTAAGAATCTATCCATAAGTTAGGTCTCTCCCAGGTCTCTGTTACAGCCTAGGTTAAACAGACTACACAGTTTACGACCGCATTCAAGACACATTGCTTGTTCACATTGTTGGGAGAATTTTCTTTTAATATAGCAGTAACTCTTTAAAAACTCCTCTGGTGCCTTAAGCTACGAAAATAAGTTGCAAAGCTTTACAGTAGCAGCAGTACCTTGTCTTAGTTAAAAAGTTTCACATACTCGTGAAGCAAGAAAGGTTTACATTAAAAGCAAAAATAGGGAATGGGAAAAAAAAAAGTTACCATGGAACCACACCTGGAAGGCTAGAATTTATTTCAGTGGCTCTTCCATGAAACTGTGGCTCTCTAACAGAAAAATGGTTAAACTCATCCTGAGGATACAAAACTACATGTCAGTTTCACTCTTTGGAGGTATTTACACAATCTTCTGTTTCCAAAACATCTATGCACATTCTCAAGTATTTAGAGAGGGCTCCTCACATCTTTCCTCAAAGATTACTATGGCATTAAGCAATCAACAAAAGCGGGAACAGGTCACAAAAAGCGAGACTCTCAGAAACACAGACTCAGCTTTGCTCTCTTCACTTCCATCAGCTTCTATCCTGCTCCTACAGCATTTTAAAACTCCATCCAGAGATTAAAGCCTGTCCTTTGGAATTCAGCTCTATTTTAAACCACGGACATACAAAAAATATGTATTTCACTGAGGGGGGCGGCAGAATTCCTGTCCCTATTCTGATACAGCATTTTGTCTCTCTTTGGTCCTGGCTGTGCTCAACAAAATTCAATCAGTATGCAGAACATCTTTGTTGTAGTGCTGATGGCAGAGTTGCTGAGGAGAGCAGATGAGCAGATCCCCAGAGCTGCTGACAGCACTCCAAGAGTTCTCCAGGTGGCAAGAGCGGACAGTAGCAGCTCTTCTGTTTCATTCTAATCACACTCACAGAATTGATTTTCAGTGGGTAGCAGAGAGATTTCATTGTTCACCGCAGAGAATGTCTGCTACAGTTCACACAGAAAATCCCAAGAGCAACCCAGGCTTTTTATCAGCAGCTCCTTCCATGAGAGGTTGGGATCAGTTCAACGCTGAAGGCTCTAGTGCCATGAGGAGCCAGACAGCATCTAATCCTGCTTCTGTTAGGCTTTAAGCAGGGCCCCCAAGGTAAGACGCCTGACTCTGCCAGCTTTACACCCTTGCCAGCTTACCCCGCTTTGGAGGAAGAGCCTTACAATCAGAGACCTCTACCCAGTATTGATGCTACATCAGGTTTGTTGACTTAGTATTATATTTTTACCTATCAAGCTTGCAACTCATGAAGTGCAAGTTACAGGCAAGGAATAAAGATTCATAGGGACACAACAACACAGAACAGCCTCTGCCATTGACTACAGCTGAAGCAACCAGAGCTGGCCTGTCGCTTCTCAAATTGACGAAAAAGGAAGTTTGGTTTTTTTTTAAAAAAAAAGATAAAACATTTAAAAATCAACAAGGTTTCGCATCACAACTCAAGAAAGAATTGCAGTAGTAGTGTCGAGTGGAGAAAATTTGGCAATACACGGGACTTCAGAACACTGCCCGTAAGAAAAGGTTGGGATTACTTAGCAGAAGGACCCACAGTAGGCTGTAATTTTCAAGTGCTGCTGGAAACAAGCTTACAACGAGCAGAAAAGCAGGACCCACGCTGCAGGAAGAGCTTCTTCCCAAAGCACCCGTGAACAGGCCGCCGGCCCACCAGCCGCCGGCAATGCACCTCCGGCCGAGGAACACCGGGAGGCAGCGGGCGCTTCGCCGGGGCCAGGGGTGCCCCGGGGGCCCCCTCAGCACCCCGCGAAGGGCGGCGTGTCGGCCCCCAGCCCCATTCCCCGGGGAGAAGCCCCCGATGCCGCCCCCACCGGGGCCGACCCGCGCTCCGGTCGACCGTTACCGACGGCGGGCGGCGCCCCCCCCGCCCCAAGCCAGGCCAGGCCGGGCTTGGCTGGCCTCCTCGCGAACACCCCCGCAACCCATCAATCGATCGGTCCGCCCGACCGCCCCCCGCCGTTGCCAACCTGACGGAGCAACGCCGGTGCCGCCGCTGCGGGCGCCCGCTGCGCCTGCGCGGGGGCTGCGCCTGCGCACTGCCGGCGCTGAGGCCGCCTCCCGGAGATGGGCAGGGTAGGCCGCGGGCAGGGGGGGACACCGGGAGGGACGGGGGGCCGCGTTCGCCCCGTTACCGGGACCAGCATGCTCTTAGGCCGGTCCGCCGCCCGCCTGCCCCCCCCCCCCCCCCCCCCCCCCCCCCCCCCCCCCCCCCCCCCCCCCCCCCCCCCCCCCCCCCCGCGGCTCTGGGGGGTAAATGCGAGGCCCGTTGAACGCGCAGCTCAGTAGCCAGGCGGCTCCTGCGGCCTGCCGAGAGCCCCGAGCCCGGTTTGGTTTGTCTCCAGCCCGGGCTGCTGTCCCGCGGGGAGGCGTAAAGGAGGGCAGTGCTCACCAAACCGACCCCTTGGCAATGGGTGTCGCGGCTGAGGGTGGCAGGCAGGTCTGATTTTTCTCCTGCGGTACCAGTTTCCCGGGCTTCGGGGTTTGGCAGCGCTTTGCCTGGTGTTAAATGCTTGGTTCTGGCTCTCTCCCAGGTCGGCGCGGGTGAAGCGCGGCACCCATCCGGCACCGAGAGCCAGTAGGCAGCAAACAACCAGCGACGGGTCTGGGCAGAGTTGGAGGGGACCGGGGAGCTGTGGGTCACAAGCTCCTCTAGAGACTTCTAAAGGTCAGTAGCTATGAACGCACGTAAATCTTTACAATTAATAATAACAGGCTCGTTTTATATATTCATCANCAATTAATAATAACAGACTCGTTTTATATATTCATCGGTCTGCAATTCAGCTTGGTAGTGTTCTTTTCAGGTGAAGCAGTTCTCCCTTTTTGAGTCGATTAGGAAAATCCAGATTTTCCATAAAAGTTTTAGATGAATAGAAATTGAATCAAAACTGGAGCAAGCCCGTAGTCCAAACACCAGCCACGTGTTTGGGGACACGGATGTGAGAAACAGCATCTGCTCTGTGTCACAGATTTAGCTGTACTCGCCCGCTACGAGGATGGACAGCGAAGTGCAAAGGGATGGCAGAATCCTGGATTTGATTGATGATGCATGGAGGGAAGATAAATTGCCGTACGAGGACGTGGCTATCCCTCTGGTAGGTGAATTGCTACTTATCAATCTGAGTTAAGACCGGTGTGTTTATCACATCCCCTTCCACGGAACAGCACAGCCAATATTGGTTCTGGTGCAGTTCATGTGTACTAAAGGTTCCCGGGGTGGAGCTGACTTGCTCTTTTTCTCTCCTATATGCCAGTCATTCCTGTGCGCATCCTGACACGGATGTTTCTCTCCCCCTTCCCTGACCAGTTGCCAAATCTCCTTGGAACTGCAGTGCCCTTCCCATCACCCAGTTCTGGGTTTGGCATCAGGGAGAAGTATAATCGTCTTTTCGCTGAGCTTCCCCTTCACATTATTAGTGTTTGAAGTGGCTTTCCTGTTAATTTGTAGAACAGAGAGCATCAGTCTTACGCTGAAAGTTGCAGTCTTGGTGACGCTTTATTTCCACTTTCTGAAATTCTCTTAAAAGAAGCTTAAATTTTTTCAAATGTCTTCCTAATCAGTCTTTTCTGAATACACTGTTGCTGTTGCCAGTTCAAGGATAGTAGTGAACTGGCATCTGCAGTGGGACTTTTTCCTTGTAGCACTGCGTCCAATGCGTGGCAGCTATCTTTCCATCCACTGTACAGCTTGTTGTACAGCCACGAGGCCAGAGAGGTGCCGCTGAGGAAAAGCCACCCGCCAAGTCCAGACCTGAAGCTTCCGATCTCCCACACTGACGCCTGCCTTAGCCATTTTGAAACTAGCAGGGAAGTGAGAGGTTTCTGAGGATTTTCCCTTTCCTTGTTCTCTCTGGTACACAAGCTTTACTCTGGCTAGCGCTAACAAAGCAGTCGTGCTAAGATCGTGGGGACTGATGGGCTGCTGGTTACTTTTAGCACAGAGATGTTCCCAAATTGCCAGTGACATGGCTCAAGCTTTAGCCCTCACACCACTGTATTTTCAGAGAGGGCAAGGAGCAGCTACACCTCCAAAATCCATATATATGGCACACAAGTTTTCCTGCCAAGATTTGGGCTTGAGGGAATGATCTTGCAGAACAGTGATTCTCTGATACGAGAGCCCAAACCCCACTTTGTTTGGGATAACCTTTATTGGGCAGGTCGAACATTATAAACTACTTCCTTGCTGACGTTTGCCTTTACCCTGAGTCCAAGTCAAGCAACATTACTGTTTCTTTCCTTACAGCCATCTCTTGAGCTACTGACAGTCACATACAGATGGCAGCCTCAGAGCAGGAAGCCTCACCCAACTAACAGTAGAAAGAAAGGCCTGGCTGTGGATATAAAGGTCCCCAGGGATGGGATTGGCTCTGATCACATAGAAAAAACAGCACAAATTCACAGGAGGCTTATTCAGCGGCACTGTGAAGGAGCAAACAAAATGGCTCTACAGTGGTATTTGAGCCAGTCCTGAGCATCTGATCCAGTGCTCACTCGAGAGATTCCCATGAATTCAAATGGGCTCAAATCATACACTGTTTTCAAAACTGAAACATTTAGCTCAGCTCATGCTGGGATTTCCAGAGATCTAGAACTCAGAATTCTTGCCCAAATGATACCTGGCAGAATAATGCGCACTCTGTGCGATTGCACCAATACAGCAACACAGAGAACAAATAATCTAAGGAGAGAAAATGAAATCTCAGTTAAACTATACTTCCTCCTTACTGTGTCGTGAGCAGCTCTGTGTTGCACCTGGTAGGGGTTTCTGACTTCTACTGTTGATTGAGCACAGCCACACCTGAGTTCAGCATGTAGAAGGCAGAAGGATTTCTCACCTGCCATAGGAAAGTAACATGTTACAGAACAAGTTGTCTTAATAACAGCTATAATAAATGCAGTGTCGGTATTCTTGGCAACAGCAAAAGAAACACATTGCAAACAAGCAGTGGAATAATTGCATCGTACTATTATTTACTTATTTTGCTTTTGCTATATATTCTCCTTCTTCACTGCATGTGCAGTCTGAGTGTATAGCAAGGCCCCAGGGTCCTGGAAAACCAATTTACCTTTCAGATTAAGCACCATATTCATGTGAAAAGAATATTGTTCATAACAGGGCTTAGTAATATTTTTAAGTGGATCAGTACGTATGATATGTATTGTACAGATGCACCCTCTGGTCTCGTTTGTGGATTTTTGTATTTATTCATATGAAGTCTTAGTAACCTTCTCCTTTCAGGTAGCCTATTATGTGTGGAATGCATTGTACCTCTGTTTTGTTCTCAGAATGAGCTTCCTGAACCAGAGCAAGACAATGGTGGCACAACCGAGTCTGTGAAAGAGCAAGAAATGAAGTGGTCAGATTTGGCTCTCCAGTATCTCCATGAAAACGTTCCACCCACGGGAAATTAGTGAATCAGTGAGATCTCATGCAGTGGATGCATGAATGCAATATAAAAATTATTTTTCAGCTGACCATCATTGTCATAAACGTCTCTAAGGAGGAAACAACGTTTCTGAAAAAGGCTTGGATTCAAACAATGGTTCTACTCACAGTGACCATGGTATAAAATCCTTCTGTAATGAGTGTGAAATAACAATGGCTATCTGACACCTCACAGCTACTATCAGAATGTTTCTCTTAGGGAAAATTATTTCATACCTTCTGTGAAATTGTTCTTAAGTTGGTGCCAATTCTGATCTTAAATGTTTTCTACCTGAGATAAAAGAACTATTTTTTACTGTCTCAAGTTGTTATTGATTTCAAAGCTCACAATGGGATTGTTTCTGACCCTGAAGGCTTATGTCCCAAGAAGTATTCCTGTGTATTCTGTGGTTAGAGTTCAGTGTACAAAAATCAAATAACCCTAAGTCAGTTGTTACCATCTTTAACTAGTGTGTGGCTGAGGAAGGTTGTGTGGGGCAGGCACAAAAGATGCGTCCGCAGGATTCAAGAGCTGGAAGTAATCTGTAAACACCAGGGGGTTTTTTGAACACCTTATCTCAGGATTTGATGGTGGTGGTGGACAGCATTTCCAGTGCTGACATCTGGGTATGGTTGCCAATACGTGTACCGTAAACAGTCTAATTTATGATAAAATAGTGGTTACTCAAAATCATTCTTTCGAGGGGTGCTGGGAGTTACAAGGACGAGTCTAGCAGTCCCCATGTACCACCTGTTGACTGATAGCTGCTCGGATGAGCTGTCTCAGATGGGAAATGGAAATCTGAGGAAAGTGATGGGGAAAAGAAACAAGTGGGGCTTAGCTTCAGGCAATAAATTGTTGCTTCTTTTTACACTGAGAAGAAAGGCAAGGCCCTTTTGATTTCTTTATCTCATTTTATCTCTGATTCTCAAATGTCTTTTGCAATAGGTAAAAGCCTTCTGTTCATCTTGCAAGTTTCGCTGTTGGACCCATTCCTTCACACCATTGGCAGAGCTTGCTAAGGAGAAAATATTTTGACAGAGTTTAGGATTACTGGTAGAGGTGAGAAAGGAACTGGAAGGAAAACAATGTTTCAAATTATTTTCTTTTGCCAGTGGATCAGAAAAAGCACTTTCCTGGAGCTGGCAGCTTCCAGACTCCACAGAAGTTTTTTGGTGTCTTTTCTCAATGTTTGTCCTCTTCAAGATAACAAAATGCAACTTTTGCCTGTGTGATTACCAAATGGAAGCACAGCACAGCACATGTCCTGTGAGACTGTGATTGCTGAGCTGCATGAGGATGGAGAGCTCAAGGTGCTTGAGAAAAAAAACAGGTGTGTTGTTGGGTGTGCTCCTCTGTCTGAGGTGTAAGCCCTGCCTGCACCAGACAAGCAGCACGCACTTGTCTGAACAAGAAGGAGCTGCACACAGCCAGCAGGCAAGAGTTAAGGATTAACCCAAGAATTAGCAAAGTCAAAAAGCTTAATACGTACAGTACAGACCAGAGAAACAGCTATGCAGCTGGGAACTGTAGTAGTTCAGCTCCTCACTGGATCATCACCTAGGGGAAAAAAACAGAGCCTGTACTTAATGAGGTGTTTCTGATCCTCCCCGTGTACCCTTTCACTGGCCTACGTTAGAGAATTTGCTAAGAAAATATTAGGAAAAGCTACCACACAGCTTCTATCCAGCAGCCATCCCTGTTCTCTCTTTCCCGCCCCTCTCTCACCCGTTTACAACCTCCCCACCACCCTCATCTTTCCAATTTTGCCACTAGACCTTCCAGCTCCAATTTCAGACTTCCTTTTCAACCCCTCGAAGTTGTCTTTACATCTGCCACCTTCCTCCTGTCCAGCGGGGGGCGGGGGGGAAGCCTTTTTACTTGAATTACAGCTGGATTCATGAGGTTCCAGCAGGGCTGCAATAAAGTGTGGTGGGGATGCCAGATGTACGAGTGTCATCCAAGACAGCAGTTGCTTGGCAGACCGATGGAGACCCAGATTGACTGGAGCCAGTACCTTCCCTTTGTCACGACATAGCGCTGTGCATCCACCTCCTGCCTGAGATGACAGGGTCATCAGGTTAGAAGGGATGCTGGGCCACAGTGCTCAGGAGCACTGAAGGGACGTGGGAGAGTAGGGATTGTCATGAATGCTACCAATAGGTAAGGCCCTGTGAAACCAAGTGCTGGCCCTGCCCAGATGCTTATCAGACTTGCAGTGACACCTACGTTCTTTGCTGCCTTTTGACATTCTTTGCAAAAGACAAACAGACGTGCAAAAAATTCATTAGTTTCAACACATGTAGTCAAACTGCTGCTTACAGCATGATACCAAACCGTTTGTGTCTTTGATTAGTCATTCCCCAGGGCAAGCTATATTTAAAATAAGGAAACCTGGTAGAATAGAAGGTGCCCCACCTTTTTAAGAAGAAGCTTTAGTTGTATAACTAAAGACTGGTCTTCATTTCTTGGCTGGTAACTTCCTCCTTTCACCACACCTACGGTTACTGGCAGAAAAAGAGAGCAAACTCTTGTCAGAGACAGTAGACACATGCCAAAGAAATTGTGGGAACCTTAAAATCTTTTACCTGTAGAAGTTCCATGTGGAAGCCCATATGCTGCGGCTGTGTGTCGTGTTCATCTACCTTTTGTATGGGGTGAAAACAGGTAAGAAATCAACTGTTTGTTTTGAATGTTTTTGTCAAATATAACACACTTCCTGTGCTTTGCAGAAACATGAATATATCTACCCTCTGCATTATAGTTACTGCATAGGGTTTTTCACTAGCATTATTTATTTTGGCAAAGCAAATTATACTGGTTACATGGATGTAGTCAGCTCTAAGAGTTCCAAATGTAAAACCAGAAGTCATTTTTATTATCTTTTCCTCACTTTGCAAACATTTCTCTTATATAAGTACTATCCATCGGCACTGAAAATGTCATTTGAAATCTTCAGAGAAGAATGATTTCTTTTCAGCAGTGTCTTATATGACAGACGCAGACGATGAATTACCATTTATGAACAATAAGCTTCATTTGATAGCCTCACAGCCCTATGAAGAATCAACCTGTGTAACAATAAACAAATGTACTGCCTTGTGTTAGCAGACACATGGGACCAAGTCAAGTTATAGCTCTCTGCCTTGTAGGGAGAACAAACAGGATTAAAAAAAACACAGTAGTATTATAAATACTAACTTGTATTTCATAAGGTTCTCTGGAGTAATCTTGGGGCTGCATTTTGGTTAGTTTGTTAAATATGCTGTAGGAAATGTAGTCATAAGAAGTGGAAAAAGAGAATTGTGTGAAAGGGCACCAAGGAAGCCCAGTGAGATACTGAAGACCAGTTTAAGAGGTAGAGGGCACACTCTCTCTGTGGAAAACTGATGGAAACCTTCACTAATACTACTGAGATTTGCTGTGTGGTAGTGAAGTGTGCTTAAAGCTGAAGACTCATTCTTGATGCATAAGACCAGTCTGTTGAAACACACTGTAAAACGCCCAGGCAAGGTGACAGCGTTTTGAGTGTCGGTGAAACTGCAGACAGATGCAGAAGCAGCAACACACACATCTGAGGTCCACGCAAGGTGCTGACTGGGTGAGCAGCCCCCTTCATGGGCTCTGCGTGGCAAGAGTCGCCCAAGGACCACAGCTAGGACAACTACAAATCTGACCAAGTGACCACTGACCCACTGAAGTGAAAATCTGTTGGAACGACACTTTGCAAGAGGACAGACTGGCAAAGTTAAAAAGTTCAGATGCTATTCTATTCATGCAGACAGCCTCAAGATCACAGCCACAAAATGCAACTATTGCAAACCCTGCCTGTCTACAGGATGAACATCCAGCAAGAAAAAGCCTCCAAACACTGTCTCCAAGAAAGGAATGAGAGAGACCAGGGGAATGCAGGCCTTAAGTAGCACTGATTGTAGTAAACACCACGGAGTCTGCCTGGGATCATTCTCATGACCGCAACACTCCCACCTGGGAGTATATAACTTCAGAATGAAAATATGTGTGTGTATATATATGTAACTTCAGAACCAAGTTATTCTGAAAATGCCCCTCCTGCTGCAATAGCACCTCAGAGGCTGATCTCAAGCTCGAGACAAAAGATGTCCAGCGCCCACATAGGAAACAGATTGGTATGTCCCCTGCTACAGGTGCCGAGATGTCAGAGAACCTTGTCCAGGAAACTGCTGTTTGCCATCCTTTTTTACACATCAGAAAACCAAGCAGAGGGAGAAAAGTGAATTGCCCGAGGCTGTTCAGCAAGCTAATGGCCAAGACAGGGCTGGGAGCAAGTTAATGGGACGCTGGGTTAATTGCCACATTTATTCACCTTTCCTGGAGGGAAGTGGCCTGTTGGACACAGGTTAAGTACTGTGCCAGGCTGTAAGTTTCCACCTGGCTTACTTGCTTGCAGAATTAATCTCAATAAGCCTCTTGCCCCATCAGAGAAATCTTGTTGGAGTTTCAAAGACACTTCCAGCCATTGGGGTAGGATTCGCTGTGCTTATCAGAATGAAGAGCAAAGCCAGGATAACTGGCTGTCCTCATGTGTCAGCTTTTGTAACACATGGTGGTTGAGCCTGGGATATGCACCAGCCTGCCAGAAGAGAAGCTGGCAGGTTTTCCCCCCACTATTAGCACTGATCTGATTTTGTTAATCAAAATAGAACAAATCTAACAGACTTGGTGCAGCTATAACACGGCTTTTTAAACAGTTCCTGTATTAGGTACTAGCAAATGGCGATCAGCTCTTTTAAAAGCTCTCCTTTACCGGAAGTTTTGGGCTGTTCTGGTGACAAACATAGTGCTCCTCTGGGCAAGTCTCAGCACAATGCAGGAGATACAGAAACAAATTAAGCAATCAGTGCAAACTTGCACCATATAGAAGTAATTCTTGCCTGGCATTTCTGCCTGTATTATTACAGCTTCAGTGGTGGTAAAGATGATTAACAATACTATATAATAATACTTTACAATAACTAAAAAAAAAATTCTAGTTATTAGTAAAAATTAAATATAGTTATATTATTTATGTTGCAGTAGCACCTAGAGGACAGTTGTTGAGTATCACTATGTATGCTGGTGTATATCAGCAAAAAATGCTAACTTTTCTCTGCTTGTTACCTTGAGATCTCCACATGAGCAGTGTCATAGGAAAACTCTTGCTGCTGTTTCTCTGGAGCATCTTGGCACTGTAAGAACGAGGTGAGAGCAAGCTCGTCAGGAGACAGCTACCCAGGTGACCCTTACTCTTGCAAGCAGGGCCCAGAGTCACACTGCCCCTGGGAGCCCTGACTAAAGCATTAAAGAGGTAGAACACCCTCTATTCAAAGGCCACTGATTTCAACCGCTGTTCGTTGGGCCTGCCTGAGGGCTCATTTTCCATCACTCCTGTCACACTATTCATATTTTATCATAGGCTTTATACAGGAAGGACTCCATTGATTTCAAATGTTAAAATTTATTTCTGAATTTATCGTAGCAATTTAAAATATCCAGTTGGACTTAACTGCAACATCCTTTTAGCCTATTAACTTTTATTTCTGGAGCTCCTGGGGCTTCTACAAAGTAATTAGCAGAGCTATGGCAACTGAGCAGATCATTTTATGTGCTGGGCACACAGCATTTATATCACTATCATGCTCCCGATTTCCGTAGGAGGAGAAAAGGCAAAGTTGCTCACAGAAACTGTGAGAGTTTCATCATTTAGAAATTAAAACGCACAGAGTATTGGAGATTTGCTAAAGCACAATTAGCTTGCAGCTGCAGGTTTTCTAAACCATTCTACCTACTGCACAGCCCTTTAAGCAGCAAAGATCAGGAAGATTTCTCTAGCAACTGCAGCCTGAACAATTATTGCAGCCCAGAGCGTATGTGTGAGAGAGACACTCTCTCCCACAAGGTTCTTCAATAAGATTAAGGGGATTTGAGGAAAAGCATTGTGAGCCAGCAAGAGGCTACAAAACCCGGGAGGGCCTTCATAAGCAGCGTCTGTCTGGAGACAGTTATTCCATTCCCTGCCAGTGGCCTGTTGGAGATTGTATTGGATTCTGAAGGCTCAGCTGGTGTTCTGCTGGAAAAGCAAGGAACAAAGACAGGCTTTCACATGGCAGAGACTGTCCCATAAAGCAGCACTTACAGAAAATTCAGTTACTCTTCAGCTGTGTATAAAGCCATATCAGTAATGTATCTCATGCAGTCAAAGGGTGTCCCATTTCACAGTCTGAAATAGCAGGCTGCATCTGCAAATACAAATGAAGTATTGAGCTGACCCTCACAACAGCAAGATCCTCTGCAGCTTGTCAGCTCCAGACTGGAGTTACTAACAAACCACAAGGGTATCTCTTTACCCTAGAACCTGTCCAGAACACCTGTGTGTGCTCTCAAACCAATACAGCAATCATCCTAGTTGCCAGTCTCTAATACCTTCCTCACACTAGTGGGATTTTTGGAGAAAGTCCATGCCACCTCCCAGCTGCTAGTGGAAGAAGGACTGTGCTGTTTCAGGGAATGCTGCTCCAAGAAGGTACACTTGCTGTCTGTGTTCTAACATGGCAAGAAAACCTAAGTTTCAGGGTAACTCCAGTCATGAACATGATGGGAGAGGAAAGGAGCAGCCCCAGCTCAGACAGCTCACAACATATGTACCTCTGCCTGTGCAGGGCTGGCAGCTAGAAAAGGTCAAAGCAAACGCATTGGTACTAACCTCAGGATTGCCACACTGTGCTCTTTTCAGACCCCGGGGAGACATGCCCTGCATTCACAGCTCTCAGCATCGGCAACGCTTTGATAGGGACAGACCTGAAAGTGAAGCTGCTGCTCTACACCAGACAGAACCCAAACTGTGCCGAAGAGCTCAATTCAACGGCCTCCAAGTATCTAGATGTGACCAAGAAAACTACCTTCATCATCCACGGATACCGACTGACAGGCTCTGCCCCGGTCTGGATCCCTGACTTGGTAGATCTCCTGCTTTCTGTAGAAGACATGAACATCATCCTTGTGGACTGGAACCAGGGGGCAACAACTCTCATTTATAGTAATGCTTCCAGAAACTGCAAGAAAGTTGCTGAGATTCTGAAGAAACTTATTGATGAAATGTTGGTAAGTTGAACATTCACACTAGGATATAGTCATAGTCATTAACGCACAGTATGTAAAGGGCACAAAGGAACTGTTTAAACACAGCAGAATGTCTGAAAAAAAGGAACTCCTAAAAAGGAATGCATTCATTTTTGGAAGTGCAGGTATACTGCAGCGCTAAATTCTACCCTTGGACTTGCTACAACAGTATTTTGTTGCAATATTCGGTTTACACTCTAAGTCTACATTTCTGCATACAAAACTCTACAGATAGGTTTTCCCATACACAGAAACTCTATTTCCACTTTCTGGATGTCCAAAAGTCAGCTTAGGAGGATCAGCTACAGTTTGCAGCTCCTCTAAGCTGTTGCTGGTCTATCAAAAGGGGAGTATTTACACAGAGTGGAACACACCAAGGGGAAAAGTAGGGAGATGCATTTACGTTCCTCCTCCTGATATTTTTATGCCTTTCATGTGCCTAAAATCTGTGACCACAAGTACTTTTAAACCTCAGGTTGATGGAGCATCACTTGACTCCTTGCACATGATAGGAGTGAGCCTGGGAGCACACATCTCTGGCTTTGTGGGACAGATGTTTGATGGTACGCTTGGAAGAATCACAGGTAAGCCCTTCCTCCTTTTAGTCCTTTAGCTTCGAGGGTAGCTGTCCCCCGTGAGCGGAGTGAGCTGCGCAGCACTGAAGTGATGCCAAACGCATGGATCTGTGTTGCAGGCCTTGACCCAGCAGGCCCCCTGTACAGAGGAAAGCCACCTAGCGAGAGGCTGGATCCTACAGACGCACAGTTTGTCGATGTCATTCATTCGGACACCGATGGTACGTGACACTTCTCCTCTTTACCATTATGAGGAAACCTAGAGACTGATGGGGAGCACAGGAAAGTGGGGGCTCTGGTAGGCAACAGTGCTGGGGGACCCTTGCTCCTTTGGCCCAGGAGGACAGCAGTCTCCTCCACTGGTGCTGTGAAGGACTCCATGGTGCTATGTTGCCCACACTGTGCTCAGCACTCCCTCGGGAGCTGCTGTTTTATTTGCATTTCAAAACACGCTGCTGTTTTATAGAAATAATAGTCTCACGGCCCATGAAGTACAAGGACGTAGGCACTGATGCAGGAGTGTCCTGTTGCTACCGCAGCACACAGTCCTGCCGGAGCAGTTCCACAGTAATGTCACACTGTGGGGTCAGGCTGCCGCCAAGCACGCAGCATCTCAAAAGCTAGTCACACAGCTCAATGCACGACAGATCGGTTNATGCACGGCAGATCGGTTATCCCCAACCCCATGGCTCCCTGTGTGAGGCTTCCAGTCTTCATCCCACCTCCTGCAGGCTAACCCTTCCTCTGGGGTGAATCTGGCGTCTCCCTCGGCCCTCTCCTTTCCCAGCCAGTGCACAGCACGTCCTCGCATCCGCCAGCCAGGCCAGCAGTCTGATGCAAACCCTCCTCTCTGCTCCCGCTGGCATCCTACCCCCAGCGCTTGGCTTTCCCACCTCATCGCTGCCTCTCGTCTTCTCCCAGTTCCTCCAAGAACTCAGACTTCAACAACACCCAGCATTTCACATCCCTCTTCCTCTCCCACAGGCAGCGACACAAAAAAGCCAAATTTTGTACTGTCACACACACAGACTTATTTAGGTATTTGATACCATTGCTAAAATGACACAGCTGGGTCACAACCATTTGGCCTGCTGCCTAAAGAGATGAATGACATTAATATTCCTGCACAGACAGGCATCCTAGAGCTAAGTAACGATTATTTTTTCCATTTAGTTTCTCATGTTTCCTTCTTCTGCCTTTTACAATTTAATATTCCCTCCCCTCACCCCCGATATTTTCTTTTGTCAGGACTAGGTTACACAGAAGCACTAGGCCACATAGACTTCTACCCCAACGGCGGGACCGACCAGCCTGGCTGTCCACTGACAATATTTTCTGGTAATTAATTCTGCCTTGAATTGCACAAACACTGACAAAACGTTTCCAATCAGAGAAGAGGAGAAAGCCAGAGAAACATCATCACTGCTTAGAAAATACATGAAAACGATATTCTGGGAAAGCCATGACAGCAGTCTCTTCCCAGCACTGATGTGGCACACTGACGTAACAGGAGTTTAGCTGATATGCACCAGGCAGACGTGAGTCAGGTGTAATCCTTCTGCTCTCTGTCACAAATGCAAATCAGATTGATTTTCCATGCAAAAAGTCATCAGGTAGATTTGTGACTTCATTTTGTGACTACATTTAGAAAACTCATGGGAATTTTTTTTTTTTTTTTAATTACTTAGAACACACACAAAACCCCAAGGACTAGCAATGGCAAGAACCTGTTCAGAAAACAGGTTCAAGATGAACGTGAGGTAGGCTGTTATGCCGAATCCAATGCACCTTTCTTAGCAGAGACCAACAGTGCAGTCCGGCAGATAGAGCCCCAGTCTTGAATGCAAGAAAACTATTTTCCTTTCCAGTCCAGCAGCAGAACTGGTTTTGTGAAAGCTGGGTGAATAAGATACCTTACAGAAGGAAAGGCAGTAATGTGAACTCAACCCATATCAGACCCAAGAGAATCTATATAGGAAACCAGTCTGAAACAAAAATCCATAGGAAACAAGGCTTCACTCATTTTGCTGCTCATGCAACAACTCATTTCATTACTTATGTCCTTCTAAAGAGTTTTTTACACCAAAATGGAAGGCCATGTGCAAAAAAAAAAAGCAATATCCAGCTGTCAGGCCTGAGCTCAGAGAGAACACCCGAGATCGAGTAGGATCCATAGCTGGATCCTCTAGAACTGCAAAACAAACAAATATGGTTTTAAAACCAAAAAAGACAAGAAGAAAATTAAAGTAGACAGGCAGAGCTGAGCATACACAGTAAGTGGGCACTAGCCTCTCCCTTCTCTGTTCAGCCACAGCCCCATGCCACCCAGTGTAATCTGTCGTGTTCAGACTGGTCAGTGACTGTCTGCTGGTGAGTCCTTTTTTGCTACTGCATTAATGCTGTTTTCCTGAGCATGATGTTTGCTAACAAAATATTTCTTCCCTGTGTATGATTAAGGATTGCAGTATTTTAAATGTGACCACCAGAGGTCTGTTTTCCTGTTCCTGTCATCCCTGAAACAGAGCTGCAATATCACTGCGTACCCGTGTGACTCCTATAGGAATTACAGGAATGGCAAATGTACAAGCTGTGAAACTTTTTGGCCTATGCCATGCCCCATCGTAGGTAAGGATCCAGGGAATGTAAATACATCCTGAATACACGTGTCTGACAGAGCTGCCCATCATTCCTCTAACTTGGTGTGTGACAAATCTTTTGCTAAAGGACTAACACAACACTGTGCTTTGCAAAAGCATACAAGTTACTTCCACTGAGGTTTTTGAGATGGGTCTCTTCTTGGCTTCTGCAGAGGTACAAGCCTCTGCTGCGAGCAAAAAAGGCCTGGGAAATCTCCCTGCTCTTGGTACAGTCACATCACGTTATGATCTAGAACAGAAATCCACATGTAAAGGATCCAGAACCAGAAAAGCTAAAACAATACTTGGGATCTTTACACTAAAGTCACAGAAACAATGAATTAACGTCCATTAGTTGCAGAGTTTGAGGGATAGGGGCATGTTCTTGCTAAAATAGAATCTTTTCTAAGACATTTTCAGCACCACGAACCCCTCTCATCTCTAAAAGGAATGGCAGAGGGGTGAACAAAGGGTATTCTGTTTTTTTGTAACTGTCCCACAGAGGTGTCCCAGCCTGGACGTGATTGCCCAGCTTCAAGCCGCCATTTCTGAAACGTTGCTGTGAAAAAAACTGACACTTCCAGAACTTGCAAAGCTAAGGGGATGATTTCCATGCTGCACTGCAAAATGAAATCCTTCTTGACCATGGATATCAGATGTGGAAAAAGATCAATCTTAAAATAAGTGCTGAACAGTAACCAGGCGTATTCAGACACTCACTTGGCTTCAGTTACACAAGTAAAACTAAGCCCTGGTATAAGTCTACAGAGCATGGAAGGATGTGTCACAGTACTACCTTGCAGCTGGCAAGCAATATACTATTTCTTAAATACTTGCTTTGTTATTTTCAGCAATTTAGTTGCTTATATACCTGTGCAGTAACTCTTTGTATCATTTTCAAACTGTCACCTATAGGTTACTATGCCCATAAGTGGAAAAGCTATTTAACACAACAGAGCCATCCAGGGACAAGTATGTTTTTTGATACAGCGGACAAAGAGCCATTTTGCAGTAAGTGACTAAGATTTCTGAGATGATTTTTGTGTACTGCCTCCTTCAGCAACAGCCAAGCAGAGATGGTTAGGTGCTATTGGCATCGTAGCCAGCATTTTAGAAACAAAGCCAGTGGCTGCTGGATAGAATTGTGTCCATCTGCAGTCTTACATTCCTTATCTGCAAACCTGCCCGCTGCTGTGAAAGCCAGCTACCAGCTACAGATGTGCGAGAACAGGCTCATCTTGCTTACCGTGCTAGGACATTTGTTGAGAACAAGCAAATGAAACATGAAAGGGTCGTTCCCACATTGCGTTTCAGAACAACACACCACTCGTGTGTGCAAGTAAGAGGTGTGTGGGAACGATGAGAGTCAAAGATGTGCTCCGAGCTGAAGAGGCGAAAAAGCTACCCTGGACAAAAGTGAAAGGCACAGGGAAAGGGCCAAGGCAAGGGGGAATTGGTGAAAAAAGGTTTCACCGTCATGATCACCACCAACATACCAAGCCACAGGCAGGGATTATGGCCTGAGCTCCAGTGCTGGTCAGCAAGTGAATTCAGTGAGTTATATAGATCAGAGTAAAGAGCAGATGATTCTGCTCCGTGACAGAGAAGACAAATGACAGATGCTGAGACCTAAAATGAAAGGGATCAGAGGCAGACAGCAGACAGAAAAGGCAATCCAAAAATGAACAGGGAAGGCAGGGAGTGAAAGGTGGCGTGCTGAAAGCCACACAGAGAGGCCATCTTGCATGCCACTTGTTTAACTCTTGCTGTAGCGCCTTCCCAGACTTCTCTTAATATTTCTGTTAGAAATCTCTGCAAAGGACAGAGAAAGAGTTTTTAGAGATAAACTGAATGGGTTCTGTCAGATAAGCAACTGGAGAAAGACGTCACCCACTTGCAGCTCAGCTCCCAGACAGGCACACAGCCGGGCTGGAAAGCAGAGCGTGCAAAGTCCAACCGCACTCACTCTCTCTCTCACCTCAGTTTATCACTACTTTGTGGATATCATTACATGGAACACAGACACCAGAAGAGGCACCTTCAGCATTGTACTAGCTGACGAAACTGGGAAGAAGGCAGAATCTAAAGTTAATCCGTAAGTCTTACTGATCTGATCATGTGTAAATGTTGGCAAATCACTTGGTACAACTGCATCTGGGAGGAGGTAAGATTTCCTCCTCTAATTTCTCTGCTGACACTTGATAGTGTACATGCCTTAGGGCTTTCCTGGCGCTATGCAATTTTCACAGACTCCCCCAGTGCACACCAGCTGACAGCCCAGCCCTTTGGTTTGGACCCTTCTCAGTCACCTTAAGGACTGAAGTGGACAATCTCAGCCAGCGGCACGGCTGTCCTCGGCTTCCACTAAAGCAGGAGGAAAAACACATCTCCCCCTCTTTCCTTCCCTTTCCTGGGAGCGTTCCAGGTGCCCAAGACAACTGGGATGAACCTCGGACTGAATATGTAACATCCAAATCAATCCATTCCACTTGGAGAGGCAAATTAATGACTGGTGTTTATGTGGACATGCAAATTCCTGATTGATCTAAACGCACTTCAGCCAAACAAGTCCTGCTCAACTCGTTCTCCCAAGTGTCTCCAACTGCATATTCTCTCAGCCGTATCTTCTTGCACAGCAGCAATCTGCATAGCTCCCTGGGGCTGCACAACAGGACCACCCCGCTCTGCCGAGCGCTTGACAGCCCACCAGGCAGCACACCTACGCACACACACATCGTAAACACCTCTGACAGGTTAAAACTTGTCCTATTTGTCAGGCCTCCTACAGCTTCTAAACAAGGCCAGTCATTCTGAATGTTGCAACCGGGATACACTGCCAGTCACATCTGCGCCCTTCACCTTCATAAGGGAAACCTTAAACCGTGGCCATACAACCAGCTACATAAAGCATGTGTTGTGTGGCCACCATGTTCTTGTGAGCAGCTCTGCTATTTCTGCCCCAAGATTGATGCAGTTTTCATGCACATCTCAAAGCAGGACTGGCCATTCTGTCAAAAAGGACCAAGGTCAAACCCCATCCCTGCAAGGCCTCATGTCTCTGCTATTTTCCTATCCTGAGAAGCTGAATTACTCTCTGTTAATTCCGGTCAAGGCTGTATTGTTTCACAGATACTTCTGCTGCATTTGCCAGAAGAGAACTATCAGAAATTTAGTTCGGGGCCTTAATACCCCCAAGGTATAGTCTTCCATTTGTAGAGCTACCTCAGCCATACAGCGTTGTTACAAACAGATTTTTATATACACCAACCTATTCTGCAAACTCCACGGATGACTCGGTGCTCAGGTCTGCACAGCCAGCCGGGTACGAACATCGTCTGAGTCTAGCCCACACAAGTTCAAAGCAGAATCACAGTATGGATTCTGCTTTGGGACCAGAAAAAACAGCATCAAATGTCTGTGTCCCCACTCCCACCCCAAATAACTGAGTACAAAAGTGGCTGAGGAGGTTCACACATGGAGACCTGAATCCATATCCATTTCCTGTAAATCAGAAACTAATCATAAGTTCAGTTATCCTCCTTCCGTAAGCACTGTTACTAATATTACACTGAATATATTAAAAATGGTGCTATTCCCTTGGTGACTCTCTGACACCTTATCTGCTTTATCTTTAGAGAAGCTGCAGCCTTTCAGCGGTACAACCAAATCACTTTGCTAATTGGATTTGACCAGGACTTTGAAAACGTAGAAAGAATTTCCTTGACATTTTCCACGGGATCTGTCATTGGCCCAAAATTCAAACTCAGGATTCTACAAATGAGGTTCCGGTCACTTACAAATCCAGAAAGGTAAGCAGGTATTTACAAACCATTTCTGTTGTTGCAAACTGGACAGAAGTAAATGAATCTACCAGAGGACTGACCCGGCTGAGTTCGTCCAGAAGAATTATATTTATTTCACATTTAATAATTCTTGCACACGTATCTTGGGAATAAATTCTGCCTTTAGTGCACACACACAAATCCCATAGCTGAACTTGAACACATGCAATTAGCGGTCTGACTCGGACGTGATCTGACATTTTAACCTTTGGTGAGGAAAATGACCTTTGAGTAGCTACAGAGAAGCTGCCCAGGCCTGAACTCTGGGCTGAAAATAAATGCAGCTCACAGGGAAATACAGATGTCCAGCCCCAAATACACATTTTATATCCCAGTCAATTTCTATGTCCAGTCAAACAGGGAGATTCATTTACTCCTGGAATTCCAGTAACTGGGAGCTGCTACGCCCCAAAGCACTGACTACTGCCCCCAACATCACAAGGTACCTACCAGGTCATTTGCTAATGAGATTTCTACAGCTGCCTCAGTCATCTTGTTAACCTCTGTCTGCTCTATGGTCCCACCGTTAAACTTCCCCGATTTTTAGGGCACCTTTGGAGGAGGGGATCTCTGCCTGAGCCCAGCAAGTAGAGAATCTCTTAGGCTGACCTTGTGTGCAAGGGCAGCATGTGGACATCAAGCCATACAAGCTTTAAATTTGGGTTAAAACAAGGACTGCACATCACAGAGTGAGAAGGGTGGAGCAGAAAAAAAGGATAGAGCTGCAGAACACATTTCTTTGCAGTTCATGAAGGTCTGCTACCTTTACCTTAGTCTTAGAATAGGAAAAGACTGTGCCTGTCTAATAAGCAAAGTCCTTCTGCAGCTCCCCCTCAGAGACACTCCCCTTCTCCTGTCCTACATCTCCAGTCGCTTCCAGCCCCAGATCCACATTTAACCTTTTAAAAAGTAGATGCAAATGCCCAAACATTTCACCAGAGGCCGTCCACTCTCCCCTAGGAGGGGCTGCCACAGGCTATGAGTCCAGTTTCATGACTATTTTAATGCCATTAAGTAATCAGTCAGTGCCACAGGGAGGGATGTCCTGCTCGCTCTCTCCTTCCCTGTGCCAGGGCTGATGCTGACGTGGCCCCAGGTGAAAACCCGAGTATTGCCTCTGCTTCTCGGCAGCTCTCAGCCAGATCAACGCCTGGTCTCGGCTCAGAGTGGCGGCACAATCCCTAACGCCAACAACACCAGGGAATGGGCAAAAACATGCCGGTGGGGGAGATGGAAGGACCACCCCTTTGGTGGCCACGCGAGTGCAAACGGGCTTAAAGGGAACCATGAACTCTGCAGCCAACACCAGTTTGCTTGCTGGTTTGTTCTTCCATGAGGCCAAGTAGAAGATAATGTAAACCAGAATGAAAATATGCTTGAGGGATCTCTGAACTCGGTAAGGCTTGAGGTCCATCTCCTTTTAGGTGGACTTCAAACCAGCTGTCTTGAGAATGTGACTTATTGTCACAGGCTGGGAGACTTAACCAGGGGATGACGCCAGAAAGGCCAATTTTTCACTTCTGGCTGGTGTTGGCTGTTTTTCTGCAGACCACAGCTGTGCAGATACGACCTCGTCCTGACGGAGAACACCAAAAAAACCTTCAAGCCCATCCCGTGCTGGAGCAGGGGCTAAGGCCCGAAGGCGCTATTATTTCTGAACCTCACGCCTCAACGCGGCAGACCTTTCCACGGGGACTCACCTGAAAGCTCCTCGGGCGCCTTCTGCGCCGGCCGAGCCGCGGCGCGGGGCCCTTTTGTCAACGCAGAGATTTATAAACGGGGCAAGTGACAAAAATAAAAATAAAAACAGAAACGACGGCGCTGCGTGGGTCTTTTGGGGGGGCGCGTTTGCGCGGCGGGGCCGCCGGTGCGCTGAGGAGACCGGCCCCTCGCGCCGCCGGGCCCTCAGGGGCCGCGCGCCGCCCTAACGGCCGCGCCCCGCCCTCAGCACCGCCCTCAGCACCGCCCCNTAACGGCCGCGCCCCGCCCTCAGCACCGCCCTGCGCCTGCGCGGCCCGCCGGCGGCGGCGGCGGGAGCCATCGCGGGATGTGGCGGCGTCTGGCCGGGCTGCTGCTCGCCTTCGCGGCCGCCACGGCCGCCCTCTGGCTGCTGTCGGCCCGGCTGAGCGCGGGGCAGGCGCGCAGGTGGGTGCGGAGGGGGCGGTTGTGAGGAGGGGGTGAGGCGGGTCGGTGCTGCGGTGCTCCCCGCGTTCTTCCCCTCCCTCTCCTCAGGCCGCTGCGGTTCCCGTCGGACCTGGAGGAGCTGCGGGAGCTGGCCGAGGCGCTGCGGGACTACGAGAGGCAACACCGGGGCGCGGCGCTGGCCCTTTTCTGCGCCGCCTATCTCTACAAGCAGAGCTTCGCCATCCCCGGCTCCAGCCTGCTGGTACGGGGCGGCGGGGGGCGGCGGGGCCGGGATGGGGGGGGGGATGCGGGGCGGGAGCTGGTCGGAACCCCTCAGAGGGGCCCTTTGTCCCCGGTGCTGGCTGCTGGGACAAGGTGCAAGGCCGGTGCCTTGCTGGGTGAGTCACGGCTCCGCCGATCTGTCCGATGCCCTCGAAGCCAGAGCGACCGAGGCTGAAGGTAGCCGGGCCGAGGGGACACGCGTGGCTGTGGGGTGCGGGGGTGTGTGTGTGTGTCCCCTCACTCGGTGTTGTGCCCTGGCAGAACGTCCTGGCCGGAGCACTCTTTGGGCCGTGGACCGGGCTGGTGCTGTGCTCGGCCCTGACGTCGGTGGGAGCGACCTTCTGCTACCTGCTCTCGAGGGCGTTTGGAAAGCAGTTCGTCGTCTACTACTTCCCTGATAAAGTGGCTCTGCTGCAAAAAAAGGTAAGAAGCGGCTTGGTTCTGCAGACACCCAGAGCGGCCCCTGGATGAACCCAATTTTGGGTTGACTTAGTAAAAAAATGAGTATGTGCAGGGGATGCATCAGGTCGGTTAAGGGCCTCCTCTGACACAATCTAGGAGCAGACTGCTCTGTTGGGAGCAGGCCTGTTTGCAAAGGGGGGGCGTGGAAAATCCCAGATCCCAAGGAAAATCAGAAGTAAGACAAAGGATTGATTGGGAAGCCCCAGAACTGCCTCCACGCATCCTGTGCTGCATTGTACAGCTGGAGGTGGCTCCGCTGTTGACTTCCCAATCTCTCATTCAGGTTATTTTCACCACTTGCGTGGAAGGGGCTGGCTCACTTTTAGGCTGCCATACATACATAAAGCTACTACTTTTCATCAGTTCTGAACTGATGTTATGTTGCGGCATGTTAGAGGAAAACTTAAACTCACTGTAGTGTCATGGACATTTCAGGTGTTACTGCTGTCTGAAGAGCAGAAATAATTTGGAACGTTTCTCTTGGCAGGTAGAAGAGAACAGGAGCTGCTTATTTTTCTTCTTGTTGTTCCTGAGGCTGTTCCCCATGACACCAAACTGGTTTCTGAATCTCTCAGCTCCCATTTTAAACATCCCTGTGTCCCAGTTCTTCTTCTCCGTTCTCATCGGTAAGGCCTGGGGAGACTGTCTGAGGGGGCAGTGTGACATTGCCTCTCTGCTCAGCACCGAGCCTTGGGGTAGTATGCTGAGCTGGGGAAGGCGGAGCAGGAGGGTCGTAGCTGTGACTCTGCCCCATTTAACTTTTGCCTTCGTGCTGCTCTTATTATTAGAGGTCTCAGAGCATTTTGTAAATATGTCTGCATCACCGGTGCAGCAAAGTATTAAATCACAGCCCGTTCTTTCTGTTACGAACACAGACCCCTGTGTCTGGCCTTGAACAAGGGCATGTTTGAGCTAATTTTACTTGGGGAGGGGATACTAACTGGCTTGTTTTCTGCTCTGATTCTTTCAGGTCTTACACCGTATAATTTCATCTGTGTGCAGACAGGAGCCATTCTGTCACAAATCACCTCTTTGGATGCCATTTTCTCCTGGGACACGCTGCTCAAACTGCTTGCTATGGCTGTGGCAGCATTGATACCAGGGACCCTCATCAAGAAATACAGCAGGAAGCACTTGAAGCTGGACGAAGACAAGCATGCTCAGTTACTCAACGGCAAAAAGAGCTTGTGATGGCGCAGGTGCCCCAGATGTTGGGGGACTGCCTTGCAAAAGCTGCAGGCCTCTGTTCCTGTGGGTTATATTCTGCATGCTCTGTGCCACCGTGGACCAAGGACAATTGCAGTTTTTAATCGTTCTTCTCGTCTAAGAGGAGGTGTAAGGTTTTTATTTTTAATGAATGTATAACTGTGCATGTATCTGCACGGAGAGCGCTATACAGGGGCTTTGTGAACACTTCAAGTTAATGTGCCTGTTTCCTTTAAATCAGCCTGTGCCTCCGGTGTGCCTGAGGGTGTTGCCAGCCCACTGCAAATGTATTAGCAATGGGAAAAAAATATCAGCAGTATTAGCATCCTGTGAGGAAGGCAAATCAGAGCCCCTTAGTCCCTCTCAGCTCTTGAACACAGGAGCCAAGCACTGCACTCCTCCTCCCTGTGAAAGTCACAGGCTTCCCTTGGGCTCCCACACTTCCCACCCCAGTCCAGCTCTGTGAGCCCAGCTAGTCTCACTGGTGTGACTGATGTGGCAGCAGAGAGCTGCTGCCTGCTCCGAGAGCAAGGCAGGCTGGTTTTCTGCCCAGCCTCATCCGCAGGGCTCTGTTGAGCTGCAATAGCAGCTGTTTTTCACCACCACTCTAGGAGCAGTGTTTCCCAGATCTAGGCAGGCCCTCCTCCCTCCTGCCCTCTCCAAACCCAAACTTAGCATTTTTGGCCTAAAATCACAAACCATGCACTTCTGTGCTGTTAGGTACAGTAGTATAAGTACAAAGTTGAGAAAAAAGTAGTGATGTTTTAGGGTCCCTGCACCTTCTGTAGGAGAGCTTGCACAGACGTAGGATACTCCTCCTCTGTCATTCAGATGTTAAGTAAGCTCATCCTGCAGCAAAATCCCTTACTGCCTGTTTGTGTCATTCATATGTCACAACATGCGAGATTGCTGCTACTTCCCCACAAAGACTAAAGGGGGGAAGAAAAAAAGGAACAGAGGTACCTGTCTGGCAGTGATTTGTCCTTGAGAAGCACCATTAAACCTACACCTTTGTTCATGTATAACTAGAAGGTTTCCAAATAAGCAGGTAGGCTCTGTCTCAGTTGCTGGAGAACAGTAACCCCTGGGGATGATACTACGCTCCTGGGTTTTTGATATTAGCACCCCCTTGCTCTACTACCCTCAAGTGGAGGGCAAACTCATGGAGAAAGTAAGCTTTCTGGCATGGAAGGGGGCAGATGGGAGACCCTGGAGCACTCAGGAAGCTGCCACAGTGAATGCTTCATCCATTTTAGGACCTTCCCCACCAGCAGGGTTGGAACTGAGGGCACAGCAAGGTTCCCACGACGAGAAGTCATGGTTGTAGCCATGCCCCAGCTCACATTGCAAAAATCACTCATTTGACAAGAGCAAAAAGACACCTGGGTGCTTGGTAGGCTGCGTGTGTCCGACCAAGCCTCTGCCCTGCTACTTGGAGCTCCCAGGAGCTCCAGTTTAGCTGTGTTGAGAGACGGGTAACAAGCAGCTGCTTGCTAACATTGTGTTAGATATTAAAAGGCTTCATGACGTTATCCCAAAGTACATGAGAAACCACTCCCAGATCACCAGACCAGGCTGAGAAGCATTGAAGTACACTGGCTTTTTATTCCATGCATTGTTTGCTTTGATAGTCATTCTTGTTTCCATCACTGTACACTGTTCAATACAAAAAAAAAAAAATAAATCAAGTTTGTATCAGGAATCCGCAGAGCAGGGAGGAGAGAGATGAACACTACTGGACAGGGCCAAGATGAAATGGTTACTTAACACGACAGTGGGGAAGGCAACATTCAGCTCTGGGAGAAAATCTAGGCTAGTGTTCAGGAGCTGTCAGCAGCCATGAGAACTGGATCAGGGTAGTGGGGATGCTGAAAAGGGAACCCACGGTTTACTTCTGTCCTGCAAACGCAGTGTTACTGCAGGGAGGAAGCAGGCCGATCTACACCTCCCAGCCCCATACCCTGTGAGGAGACAAAGTGCGAGGAACCGCAGCAGAGGCACCCACACAGCAACGTGGAGATCACCTCCCTGTGCAATTCTGGGGAGGCTTCCTTCTGGGGAGGCTTCCCTACGGAAAAGGCCTGTATCACCTCCTGCAGAATTGACAGCAACCATCCCAGGAAGGCAGAGGGCTGCTGAGCCACCCCTGCCCGCAGGCAGATGAGGGCAGGACCTGTGTGGGCAGGGGGAGGCTGGGACTACATCTCCACGGGTACAGGGTGACGCGTTTAGACAAGGCGGGGGCAGCCCTAGTGGCAGTCCCAGTGGGACGCTGCGTAGTAGGCAGCAGTTAGGAGAAGCGATGCTGGACCATAACAGTGTATAGAAACTAGAGCTAAGTGTGGCAGCAGACAACCTACGTTGCATTATGGTTGGACTCAATAGTCTTAAAGGTCCCTTCCAACCTAGGCAATTCTATAACCTGAAGGGTTCAGCTCTGCTTTTCCAGGCTGCAGAATGGGCCAGCGCGTCCCCGGACAAGGACGGGGAGGAATCAGCACACACCCGGGACAGCTGGCCCAGAAGGGTCTCAAAATCCCACACATCAAAGCTTCTACACCTCTCTGCAAGCCCAGAGGAGCTTCATCGTATGGTGGAGGAGCCCTAAGGCAGAGACCACAGCTACCAAAGCCCCTCTGGGACTTTTTTGTTAGGGACTGGATCATCTCAGACTGAAGTCCCTGCACAGAGGCTCTGGGGGCAGCTCTGCTTTGGGCCGGTTGCTGTAGGGCTGCCCTGGGACACCAGTGCTGCCTGTGGGCAGTGGGCACCGCAGGGCCATGGACTGGGTTGACACCGCGCTGTCCACAGGCAGCCAACAGCCCTGCTGTGGGAGCTCAGGAAGCCTGCCAGATCCGAGCGGCAGAGCTCAGGGGCGCAAGGCCTGGCATCCTCTGCTGGAGGGGACACTTGAGGGTAGTTCTCAATCTCTCTTTAGTTTAGTGTTCCTCTTTGCGAGCATATGTTACATGCACACAGTTCTCCACTGCTAAATTCCTGCATCCTGGCCTCCAGCCTGAGTAACTATCTGCCCCACCTCTTCCACACCAAAACCTCTCTCACACCACAACAGCAAAGCCATCTCTGGCCCTGCCACCTCCTCCTGCCGCTGGCCGAGAGACAGAGAACATTTGGGAGGAGAACTAAGGGATGGGAAGAGAGAGAAAACAAGAAACAAGCCAGGGAAGAGCTTCACTCCCCACAGCATACTGCCTCCACCCAGAGCTGAGCATTGCTGCTGCGGGAAGGGGTGAGCTGGTCGCTCCCTCTCCAGCAGCCTGTTTGGTCCTGCACGGGTGATCCACCACGTGGATCCACTGCTGGCCACTCCTGATCTCGTACCCGCTGCCCGCAGCAACTGCTCTCCTCTCTGCCTGTCCTTTCGGATGCTCTTGCCAGGGGATCTGGTGACGGTTATTCACTTTGAGATCAATTCAAAAGCCACTCACTCCCGGATCACCATTCCCCACCAGCTGAGGGGCTGCTAACTCTACCGGCAACACAAGCAAATTGCAGCATCGACCACGAGGAATATCAACAGGGCCCACGGGGCTGACTGTGTCCATCCCTCTTGGACCGGACTTGACAGGTTCTCTGCGCCGGTATAACAGCATCCTTGGAAATCACGAGAGGCAGCAACTACTGACAGCCGCTGAGACCAGCTCGTCTCCCGTCCCCCCCAGCGACCAGGGAGAAGGTAACGTCACACAAACAGATTACAATTGTGCTAGCGGTGAAGCCAACCTTCTGATCTACAGAAATGATAATAAATAATAAAATAACATCATAACTTAAGATCTGTGTGTAGTCCAGCTACAAAAATTTAAAAATATGGGATAATTTAACTCATACAATACTGCTCTCTGTATAAGTAAGACATTTTCCTTCATTTTGCCATGAGGCTATAAATTACCACAGTTAAATTCAAACCAATATTTTAACATAAAATGTAAACAAACAAAGCAACAGAAGTACCTGTCCACGGTGCATTCCTGCCATTCATCTCAGGCTGGCGTGCCAGGCTGCGGCGCAGCGCCCAGCACCAGCCAGCACGCTAAGAAGGGCAGAGTGAAAGCTCTTGCAGGGAGACATCAACTAAGGGGCAGGGGGGGGGAGGAAATGAACGTGCTCTATCATTTTGTTCTCTTTAAATAGTGATTTAGAAGAGTAGTGTTTGAAGGGAAGGCACTATGAGTTCTATCAGAAAACAAATTTTTCTCATCTGCCAATGCCTCGGCCTGTCACATATGAGTACTATCCTCACTTGCACCTGCAGAGTTTCAGCTTGAGGGAGAGACAGAGGCCCCGGGGTACACCCGAGACACAGCTGTGCCACAGCCGCCACCAAGATTCCCTGTGCAACCTCGTTTGCACAAAGCCTGACATGAAGGGCAGGCAGCTGTTAATGCTTTCAAGAACGTACAGTGAATACAGAGACAGAGCAAGGGCTGATGCTCTTCTCTAGGCCAGTGATTCCCAGTCTTCCCCCTCAACACACAGCTCTCTGCTGGTTATAGACGCTGTCGTGGGTGAGAGACTGCTGCTCCAAGTCCAGTACAGGCATCTCCAGTTTCCTCCCCAGAAGAGTGCTCGGGCTCTGCAGAATGTGCTTTCCACGGTTTGCAAGTTCTTGCTTTTCCAACACTGATTTGATTGATTTCTTTGACTGACTGAAACAGACAGGAGGTAAAAGGAGGAAATAAACTGGGAAATGGCACACTGCATCTGGAAGAGGTTTCCCTGCTCAACTGGAGATCGACACTGCCAGAGTGAAGCAAGGACGATGGTAAGAAGTGCTCTTATACCAATTCTCGAGAGGACGAGGTTAGAATACATTTGCAGGATCTCACAACAAAATGCTGATTAAAAAAAGAAACTAAAAATCCGTAAAATAAAACCCACTATTACATTCCTGGGGATGTATCGACTCAGAAGACCCTGGATGTTAGCACCTTGGTACCAATTTTCTCCAGGAACATGTCCACCTTCTGATTAAAAATGACCCAGCTGGTTATACTGAATATGCTTTGTTCACAGGTTACCCTACAGTAAGGTCTTTTTACGCTTCCTCATTTGATAAGACTGAGTGGTTTAGTTTTCTTGATCTGTTCTCCAATCTTCAGGGCCACGAGGCCTGGTCCCCTGTGAAAGCAGCAAGAGAATCCCCCAGTGTCTGTACACAAAGCTGTCCAGGCAGGACTCCCAGGATGTTTCTCTGTAATGTGCTTGCTTTCTGAACTTTTGTTTTTTTTGCAACAAGTCTGTGTGTCTATAAATACAATCCACTCTTTACAGTAAAAAGTGTTAAAATGTCAAAAAAATAAATATCCATGTTACAGTAACTAGATTATTCAATAAAATACATCCCTGCCATTCTTGATTGAAATGCTCAAAGAGAATTAATTTCATTTGGACATTTTCCAGAGATTCGGGTTATTGCAAATCACTCCTGGGGTGGGAAGGAGAAGCATCTTCTCTTCCTGTAAAGTGTGATGAAGGGGAATGAAGTGGAATCTCAGGGAAATCAAAATGCCAGTACCAAGAAGCTTTGGGGGAGATCTGTATTACCAAGTAGCAGAGCTGCAGGGCTTATTGGTCCTGACCGTGGCATCAGAACACTCCCCTTCAGAAGAGTCACAGTCTGATTCTCCAAACTGTGCTGGGTTCTGCAAAGCAAAAGGAAAGGGAAAGACCTGAGCAACATTCCTGCACTGCAGATCAACCACACCATCCTAATCTGTAACAGCAGACAGGCAAAGGAGGAGAGATCAGAGTACACAGGAGACAGCCACAACACACAAGGACCCTACCAAAGGTCGCTTGTCTACCCTCAACGAGCGGACNCACCATCCTAATCTGTAACAGCAGACAGGCAAAGGAGGAGAGATTGGAGCACACAGGAGACAGCCACAACACACAAGGACCCTACCAAAGGTCACTTGTCTACCCTCAACGAGCAGACAAGCAGAAGAATATCTGGTCAGAGCACCACCAGACACAGACGGAGTTATGAGAAGATGGTGCAGCAGGCTCTGCCCTACCCCTCCCGAACACTTGAAAGACAGTAAAAGGAAGAAAATCATTCTAGCTTCGTCAGCAAGGCTGCCGATGGAGAAGTTTCAGGCAGACAGTTTATAACCCTTCCATTTCATTAATTACTTTATGTGCTATTTTTTTATCCCACTTAATGCAACTAGCAAATCCAATGGCCTCCCACTATCACACTCATCTTCATCAGCAAATTATGTTCAGCTTGCTTTGTGCTACTTTCCCCCCGTCTACTAATCCGGCCAAGTGTGAAAAAGACTGCGTATTGAAGCAGTTGCTTTGCTGTAGTACATCTACCACAGCATTTCCTACACAGTCATCCAACTTTCTGGCCCTTGGACTCCTTTTGAGTTAAAAAAACCCCAAAAAACGTTATGGAAAGAAGGGGGATTGCTGAACTTACAACTCACCTCACAGCTGTGTTCATCCGCACAAAGTTTGCCCAGAGACATCTGAGTCTTGACTCTCCGCACCGCACACTCTTTGTCTGAAAGCCCATCGGACTGGGTGGAGATTTCAATGGGGATCTCTGGAGTCTGGGACAACATGTCCTCCAGCTTCTCAGCCAGCTCATCTTCTAGCTTGGTGGCCAGCTCATCCGGGCTGTTCGAATGATCGCTTGTGTTCCCCTCCTCTCCATCTGACACAGAGAAGTTCTCCGAGCTGAAGGTTGAGTAGGACTGGCAGCTACTAATGCAGCGGTGAGGTCTGCAAACCAGAAGAGTAGTTCAGTTCATATCACAGTGCTTCTGATTGCAGAGGAAAAGCAGTTTCCTGGATGCTGTGTTCGACTACTCTGCTAGAACTGGCCTTAACTCCCGGTGCCCACTCAGCCCTGGGTGAGCCTGTTGCCAGGAGCCCACTGCCAGCTAGAAAAGTCACAGCTTCTCAGTGAACAGGTTTCTGCATGTGCTCTCACTGCACAGAGTAAGAACGAGCCGGCGAGCCAGCGCAGCGTTGCAGTTCGAGCACAAGGAACTCTGACACATAGCAAGGGTACCAGGCAGCTTGCTTTCGAGACGTATACTACAATCATTAGTAATGCAGTGAATGCTGAGTGGCTGCTATGCATCCTTACACAGGTTCCCCCAGCAAACCTCTCGTCTTCCTTTCTGAAGCGTGCCATGCAGAGCGGAGTTTTGCACCTGCACTTTTAACTGGCACCTTCAGCACAACAAAAATAGAGCTCGCTCACCGGCACAGGCAGCCCAGGCCGCTCAGTCCTGTCCTCCCTGACAGATACCACTCAGGCACAGCGCACGCAATACCGCCTGGCTGCTCCTCCTTCCAAAAATGTCTTTGAGCAAAACAGTTCCTTAGCCCTAGAAAAGGCTTTACATCAACTCTCCCAAGAGTCTCTTCCCACCTTAAGAACACATCTCCAGCTGAGTCATCACTGATCTGCAAGGCTGGCAGCAAGAGCTCTGCAACATGTCGGGCTGCCTTTCACATCTTGGAGCTATGGAAATCTACCACCTTTTAAATGATTTTGTTCAAGAGCTGCACATTCGTAGCAGCTGATCTGCCCTGGAGCATATTTTTCTTTAACAGTCCTTTTTCCTAAAGAAAGGCTGTACTGTTGGGTTCAAGCTAATTCAGCTGGGACTATCTGCACTACCTGGCAGTGATCCCGACAGCCAGGCTAGAATTTAGGTATGTGCGCTCAAAACATAAGCTCACAGTTACTTGAATGTGGAAATTGCCTCATGTCAGGATTTAATAGCAATGGTACACAATATCTGTTGACTGAACACGCCAGGAGACCCACAACAGGTCATCACATTGAATTCAGGAAAGGCAATTTGTCTTCCAAGTTAGTAAATCACAGAAGAAGCAACAACCACACAAGAACCGATTAAGTCAGAAAAGTCATATAGCCCAGTATTCCATCTCCAACCTGAGGCAGGAAGAAATACTCTGGGAAAAGCATGACAACAGGGCGTGCAGGCAGAGCCTGCTTTCTCCTGGCATATCCTCCTGGTTCGTACCGTTCAGCAGATCACATTTCCGAGCTGAAGATCAAACCTGGCTGACAGTGCTTAACAGCCACTGATGGATCTATACACCATAAATTTAACACCTACGACTTGTTTATGTTTTGATTTCCACAGCATACCTTGACAATGAGCTCCACATCTGAAAATGTTTCGGATGGAAAAAGCACTTCCTTCTGTTCATTTTAAACCCCGTTTGCTTCACTAGGTGTCCCTAACACGAATGTGAGTAATCATTCCTTCTCTATTTTCTCCACATAACTCACAATTTCATGCACCTCCAGTACTGCTTCTACTCCTGCTAGACAAAGATTTCTCACGGATTTAATCTCTTCTTCTACGGAAACCATCTCTAACCATTCTCGTCACACTTCTCAGTACCTTTTCAAATTCTACCATGGTCTTTGAGCTGGGGCAATGAAGGGCGCATTTAGGATTTGAGCTGCAGGTGTGCTGTGGATGCATACAATGGCAGAGAAGCTTTTATTTTCTTTTCTGCTCCTTTTCTAACCACCCTTAACCTATTTGCCCACTGGATCACTGCTGCACTTCAAGCAGCTGCTTTCATAAAGCTACGGCACCAATTCCATGTTCTCTTTCCACAGGACCATAAAGCCTGCTATTACATAGGCTTAGGTAGGAACGCCCCCTCAGTCTTATTTTACAGGCAACACCATGAAATTTGATTGGCCGTATTATCATCTAGCTCTTCAATCCTATTTGAATTCCGCTACAANACGTTCAGCAAGTCTGATTCTGGTTAAACAGATGCGGCAGCTTATTTTTATAGGCTGAATAATGTTATCAAGTGTGGTCAAGTTGTGCTACAAACAGCCTGCAGCAGAAAAGCTGTGCTGGAGAAAACACCTCCCAACAGGCTGAAAGCAGGGAGTGAACAACTGAGGGTGGGTGGGACGCACCGAATGCGATTCTGCTCTTTTGCCAGGACCTTCCACAGTTTCAATGCTGGTGTGCAGCTGCTATGACAGTTCTCCTCCTGAGTTTTGTCCCTAAAGAGAGATTAGAGTGAATTCACCTTTTACCTTTGTCTACGAGGAAACTCCACTTCACTGTCTACTTCGCCCTCTTCCTCTTCTGAAGAGTCATCACCGCTCTGGCAGAAAACAAGGACAAGAATGATATCACATTTGTGAAAGAACAAACATGCAGCTACACGGTTGCCCCTTGGCCCTCCAGGACAAAGTCACTGTGTCAATGGGCTGCAACAATCTAGACAAGAAAATAACCTGCGTATCAGTGAAAACTGACTCAGACATCTTCTTACCAGGAGATTATTTCAGGCAGTCTTAATGCTGCCATTTCTGAGTTTGAAGTGATTGACTTTGAAATACACTGGAGTACTTTAGTAGGCACCGAGTACATAATGTTCCAGATTTTTTTTACAGAAGCAAATCAAGTAATTAGTATCACACTGAAATCCACATAAATTGTTGAGCTGATCTGGCACTCTTGGCTTTACGACTTCGACACTTCTCTACATGAACCCATCATAGAGCAGAATGGGGGATGACACAGCCTTTGCTGGTGGGTTTCACCAACTAGAAAACTTGAGTTTTGTTCCATTATCTACTTCAGTGAGCACAGGACCTTTTATTCTCCTTCTCCCATCCAAATCTACCCCCTGCACTCTTGTTTTTTTTCCACAGTCTCCTCCTATCCTACCTAAACTGATTCACGCTCTGCCTTTATCTCCTCCCATCCCCTTGTAATACAAGGTCCTCCTCCTCCCTTTGTTCTGGGCCCAAACCACACTCTTGGTCTGGTACTCATCCTCTTTTCCTTCACTTTTCCACCCAGGCCCAGTTTTCCTGCTCTTTGAACACCCCTCAGACTGGTTTGTACTTCTCTCCTCCTGCTTCCATCCAGGTGGTGAATAAAGAACAACTCCATTTCTGTACAACTGTGCCATAACATCTTTTTGATTCTTGCAAAATCTTCACAAAATACATGAGAACTGTAACTTTTGGTCAAAGAGGGACAGTTTCTGGCAGGTACAGCAAAAGACCATGGCAAATGATGAATTTGTTCCAAGGCACAGACGTGCTACAGATTCTCAGTGAATCTGGTACATGATATTTAACATCACCAAAAGAATGCATTTACCCCTTCCTTTGTTTTGAGAAAGGCTCGAAAACATCGAGACTGTTTCAACAACAAAAATGCAGTAGACCAAGTTTCAGCGCAAACAAAAACTGGCTAAATTGCAAGTAACAGAGAACTAGGCCCTATCAAAACCACATGTGACAACCCACATTATCAGCAGTACACTCTGATATGCCTACAGTACTTGTCACTGAAATTGACTTTAAAAGTATGTCCAGATCACAAAGCAAAGTTCAGATAGGTGTGATTTCTTTAAGATGAAGTTGTACACATAACTCTACTGCTACGTGCGTGGGAAACATGGCTTTGCTACCATCCTATATTCAGACACCAGCCTATGCTCCACACCTTTTGGTGGAGAGAGAAAAGAGGAGCAAGCTTTGGGTTTTTTGTCAAATCACTATGTTTTGTCCGTACCTTTTGAAGGGGTCTTGCTTTGCAAGGTAGCACTGAGGAAGCCATGTGCTGGGGAGTGCCTCGGGCGGACGCTGACTGACAGTTGCTGAAGCCCTCTTCCTCCATCTTCTCAATGAACTGCGCATTTTCGTATAGGGAAACGGATGTTGGTGACTGAGAATGGCTCATCCCCGTTTCAACAGATGACATCTGTACCTGACCACTGTCCTCTTCCCTGCACTGGAGACAGGAATTATATGGATCTGTTTTGCAACACTCCCAATGATCAGCTTTGCTTTCTTTGCTCTCCAGGTTCCTTCGGCAATCTGCTTCCATGGCAGCAGAGATGAGATCGGGGCTGGAACCAGACATCCGCCTTTGCGCATGGTTACTGAGAGGGCTCCGCAGCGCTGCTGCAGGGCCAAAGTACCTTAAGTTGTTTGCGCAGTTGGCAATATCTTGTCCGTGGGCATGAAGGCGTGAGTGATGGCCATGGGGATGGCTGTGGCCAGGTTGCTGCGGGAGGCCGGGATGATGAGAATGATTATGAGGTGGAGGTGGGGGTGCATCATCTTGCACTGGCTGGTTTTTCAAGATCCCTGCAAAATCATTGTAGCTGCCTTTGCTGTTCCCTCGGCGGTGACGTGGCTTACTGCGGTAGCGGCTTTTGCCACTCAGTGTTGACATTTTGGGACTTCCTGAGACCGGTGAGCCATTGGATGCTGCTTCTGTGCTGGGTATGCCCTCTGACTTCAGCAGATCTGGCCTGAGAGACAGTCAGCAGAAGTTACACATTAAACCACACATTAAGAAATGACATCGGCTCAGAGCCAGGATGAAGAGGCAGCTGTAGCCATAAGCGCACTCTGCTTTCTAAAACCTACAGGCTTCCCTCCCCTTCAGCTGTTTGACTTCTGCATTTAGTTTCCTTTGATTCTCACCACTCAATGTCCTTTCCGTTCAGCTCTACTCTCCTTTCTTGCTGCTTTTTCCAATATCTGCCACATACTCTTCTTTTTCCGCTCTTATTTGGATGTTCTGCTCCCAAAATAGCTCCCTCCTAAGACCTTGGTGTAGGGCATGTCTCTTACTATGTGCATATACAATGCTCAGCACAATAGGCTCCCAATCTGCTGATGGCCATCAGCCTGCTCATTTCAGAAGCATATGTGGGTATTAATTTAGAAGTGATTATTCACTGTTAATCAGGACTCTCTAACTCCTGGAAATCCCAGAAAAGAATAAAATAGACAGCTCCTCTGAAAAAAAAAAATAATCTCACTTTCTGAAAGTCACACAGAAGAGCTGAAAGGACAGCACGAATTCCCAAATCTCAAACCCCAATTTAATTCCTCAACAATGAATCCATCGTCCCTGAGGACTGGCTGATTTCCACAATCCCTCACCCTGCTTATTACCAATCAAGTCAAGGATGACCTAACTGCTCTCTGCTTGGACAGTTAGGAATTCGAGACAACACATTAGATACCTCATGTCAAAGCACCATCATCTGTGGAAAAAAAAAACCAAAAACATACGGACCAAATGGTTCCAGAGAGCTGCCCAGGTAGAAGGGATGGCAGGATTCATCCCTTTTACCTTAAGGTAATTAAAAAACCATGGTTCTGAGGATCAGATCAGGTCCAAGAGTTAGCACCCCTTTGGCCTGCTCGTCTCAATGGGGATCTACCGCTGGATCTCGGCTCAGAAATAGGTTGTTACTTCTTACCGCTTAGTCTGGCTGCCTGGTTTATGTGAGACCCCTTTCCTCTTCATCAGCTTCTCCACTGTATTGGGGTGGATTATTGGTCTGACTGGGTGGCGTTTGTAAGTCCCAGGGTATTTCTTTTCCACTGCTTGTTCCCTCCTGAAACATTGGGGAAGAAAAAAACCACACAGATCAGTTCTGTCTTTATCCAACTGCAGCTCCTGCTGGACAGAAACACAGCTCCACTGGGAGCACACTGCGTGCCTGTTTCTCAGCCATGGCTGGGTGCAACACAGCATGCTGTTCTGGGAAAGGACATAGTCATTTTCTAAATTGTCTCTGCAGAGATCAGGCAGTTGGAACAGGGTCCTGGTGCACAGTCCAGAAACAGCACTGCTTTTTCTCTTTACAAAGGGGCCAAAGGATGCCAACAGCAAATGGGAAAAGTGCCTTTCTCCCAGTCAGTAAACACTGGGTAAAGATACGTGCACAAAGTGGTCTGCACTAATCTACCCTTAAGGGACCTCTCTCTGCTTGACAGCTCTTTCTTTCCTCTGGAAGTTTGTTAGGGGACACTAAACCTACAAGTACCACTATGCAGTTTAGAAATTAAGCATTGGTTTTTTTCTCTCCTGTATGCATATCACCACACGCATGGCATGCCATTATGCCCAGAGATACATACTTTATGAGCTCCTTCTCACGGACCTCCAGTTGCAGCATAATAGCGCTGAGCTCCATGTATAAGTTATTGGCTCGCTCCAGCTTCCTCTCATAGTGTTCACGGATATCCAGTGCATGTCTGAAAAACAGAAGAGTCATTACTCCACAATCTGAAGTCGACAGACCAAGGGAAGAGAATAAGGAAAAGTACAGGTGCTTTAGGAAAAGGCCTTCTAAAAGTCAACTTTCCCAACTGTGTTGCACTTAACCCCAGACAGAGCTAACAGCGAATGATGATTAAAAGCTTGATACAGCAAAGAATCATGATATGATTTAGAAAGTGTTTAAGAGCCTTGAAAGAGTGGCAACACTTCTGACTAGCGAAGCTGCAAACGCCTCACAGGCATCCACAAGCCCTTTGGCCAAGCCCTGATCATCCTGTTGCACACAGAAGGGGCTAAGTCAGCTTCTAAAGAAACGGGAAGAAGTAATCTGTTTGTATTTCATAAAAAGCATTATGCCCCTCCAGCTGCAGGATGGTTGCAGAAGACATCTTGAACCACAGCTGAAAAATGTGACCCTCAAAAGCTCCCTAGCGCTAGGGAACACTGATGAACAACTACATCAAACTGGCTGAACGAGGTTTCCTTTGGTTTCTCGGGTTTGACAGAACTGCTACTGGCTGTTTTATGTTTCTCTGTCATAACTGTATTTGCAAATTTGTATCACAGAAGATAACACTTCCCTTTCTTAAACATTCCTCTTTCATTTTTAAGTTGGTCTAATGTTCAAAATGAATCTCAGTGGGATGACAGCGTGTTCACTCCCAGTGGGCTGGGAGTGTGTTCACTTCTCTGGAAACAACTAATCCAAAGAAATTATCGGGGCAGAGAAAGGTCACAGCAAATTGCAAGATGCATTTTCCACTGAGATGGACATACCTGCTTCAGTGCTGTTATCACAAACACCAAAGCTCAGGCAGAAATATTCCCTGGTAAACACACAAGCCTTTGCCCCTCTTGCCTGGAGCAGACTGTTCAGAGCACCCAAGAGCAGGGACAGTTTCCACCATTTCTGTCTCTCTAGCTTTCCCTCAGCCAAGCAGTGCTCAAGGCCTAGGGCGTGCCCGTGGGGACTTCAGTTTCTGGACTCACAAGGAATTTAGGCTGCCCGAATTTATGCCACCAGGAATACAGAGTTCTGTTTTGGGGTCCTCAGTACAAGAGGAGCAAGAAAACATCCAGGGGCTGAAGCACATGCCCTGTGAAGAGAAGCTGAGGGAGCTGGGCTTATTTAGCTGGAGAAGAGAAGGCTGGATGGGAAAAGCGAGCAGTAAACATAAAAGACTGTCAACAGACCTCAGCTCTTCTCTTCGACGACGAATCAATTCTTCATCTAGCCGGTGGATACAAGTTCCTTCACTTTTTATTTTCTCAAAGTGTTTCTTCACTTCTTCTCTCCATTCAGCCTAGGGAAGCAATTTAATTTCAGGTATTTAAAAAGGACTGGGATCCCTGGTTGCACCAAAGAAAAACTCTTGGGCAACGTTCTTTGTGTCTGCAGAAAATTATAGGCTTGGGTTGAAAACGCGTTTCTGTTAGCTGAATTGTTTTGGGTAACGATATTGCAGCATGGTTAGTTTCAGCATTTTCAAATGGTATTTCCAATTTTGTGCTCCGATTAGATCATTTAAAACATATCTGCATTTTCTAAAAAATATTTTTTAAAAATTCCTAAAGCTGCTCTTGTCCTAAGACAACAATTTCTTCCCTTTTGGCATTTAAAGTAAACAGAAAGGCTTAAGATTTGGAAACCTATATTCATGACAGTGGTGACTGTCACCAGGGTGATACTAACTCTATTTGCCCCTTGAAGCCCTGGTTCTTGCAGCTTTAATAAACGCATCTATTTCCTCACATACACCCCAACACTGTATAGATCCTCTACACTGGAGGCAAGGTTTCATTCTCGTTCCCTCTTTGGGAGCAGACAATAGCTCGCTGGGTAGGACTCAGAGGAATCTTTAAGAACATACTTTTAGATCCTCCCTGAAAGTCTCAGGAGTCCCTTTGCTGCCCTGTAACAGCGCTTTGTCCCACTGGCTGCCCTGCTCATCTTCACCATAAACACAGCCGTTCCTCTCTCTACAGTCTCGTGCTCTGCTGTACAACAGTACTGGGAGAACAGCTGGGAGCAGAACATCTGAAGTCAGTAGTCTCAGGGAGAAGTGAATGAGACAACACTGAGTTGTCTTTAGTTGTTGACTAAAGTTGTTGACTAAAGTTGTCTTTAGTTGTTGACTAAAGCCTGTAGATGTCTCAGTTTGTGAAGCTTGGGTAAAAGATTTTAAAATACCCATCAGTTTGCTTCTCCCCAGGAATCAAACTGAAATCATGGATCTGGACTTTTGCTGTACTCAATGCAGCCTCTGAAATCAGATCCTTGGAGCTGACTCTTGGACTCATGGGCTACAGCCATCCTCCAGTTACCTGTGATTTGAAATAGGTTTCCTGAGGAGTAGCCAGCACGTCAGCAGATGCGATATCCAGGTGCATCAGTGTCTGCCGGAAGGAGGGACGGTTCCGGGGTTTGCTCTGCCTGGAGCAAAACAGACAAATACCCAAGCATGAGATGAGGTTAACATCGCTAGCTTCTCCTACCCTTCTGAAAGGGTTTCTCAATAGAACGTATTCTCTGAATTGTGTAGCTGACAGATTAGAGCAAAGGAGCTTTTCTGGTTTTCTGTTTTGCTGAATATGAGTTTATTGTGCTAGAAGTGTTTTGTGTTCAGCTTTTGGTTTGTAATGATCTACTCTGAAGAAACAAAAAGAGATGAAAACGATTTAAAATAGGAAAACATGATCGCAAAGTGAAAGACAGGATACAAACTGAAACTGTTCCTAACTTGTTTGCCAAGAAGAAACAGATCACAGTTCATTATCCCGTTAATTTCCAGATTTTATAATGGGAATATTCAATCTAGTGGAAATGATAACTTACATTCAACAAAACAGGGTGTCTATAAACACCAAGCATATCTGTATTGTATATATGTATATAGTACATGCCTGAGCCTACACCGAATTGTAACGCACTGAATAAGGTCTCATTCAAGTACAAAAACATTTGTATCTTTCAGAAAAGAGACCGGCACTCAAGCTTCAGGACTGAACCCACCAGACTTGCTGCATGGATGCGGCACTCAGGACAAAAAACAACTTTCTTCAGCCACCTCTCCCCTCCAAACCATCTACTTCCACTAGGTGGAGATGTAACTGTATGTACTGGCTGTTCAGAGCTGCACAAACTGCCTCCTGCCTTTTGCAGCCAGGCGGAGGAGCACAGATACTGCAACAGCACGACCCGCTGCAGCTCAGGGTTGGGGCGGGGGGTGGCAGGTAGACAACCACTTGAAAAAAATCCACAGATGCTCTGCCCTTTTTCTCCCTTTGTGCCATCAGGAGGATGGCTGGCAAAACTCAGGGAGCAGGAAAATGCAGGAAGACCACTTACGGTCTGTGTCAAGATTACAAAGACAAAGCATTAATGCATGACCCAAGACAAAGAATCACAACTCTAATCTGGCGTGTGGAGGAAACTAAAAGCATTTTCCATCTCTGTATCTGTAAAATCTTGGTTTCATACAGAAAGCTCAAATTCCTCTTTGTCCAGTTCAAAAGCCAGTCACTTACAAGGGGGTTTCAGAGTGAAAAATCATTTTGTTTCACTCTGAAGCCAGCCTCAAGAAATGTTATCCCTACTTTCCTTCCAGCTTCTTTTCTTTTCCCACAGAGCTACCTTTTATCACCTGCTTTACTACGACAAAGCAACCACCTCTGTGAAGGCTACTGAAGATGACCTTCGTGCTGCCTGCTCCTGATTCACGCTGGACAGGCAGCTCACGGGTAACTGTCACCCTACTGGGGCTCCCATCAAGCTCTACTCCCCCACTTCTCTCCTGTTCAACACCTTCCCCCCTCACTAGCCTGTCTCAACAGTCTGCCCGCTCCCCCCCTGCCCAGTCCACCCAGCAAACCAGACAGATCTCTTCCTACTTCCTCTGAGCTCCAAATGGCCTTCTGGGGCCCAGGCTTGCTGCCACAAGGAAGCAGAATCCAAAATGTTAAAACCTACTGTTCTCTTGACAAGTGTAGGAGTATTTAAGAGCCCTCTGCTCCGGGCTCAACACTCCCACCTTGAATTGGTTTTACTGGGCACCTGGCAAGAGCTGGGAGCCAGCCCGAGGTATGCATGGGGTTCAGGCTCTTACCAGGTCTGCTTCATGAGGATTTTGAAGCCATCTGGGCACGTGGAAGGGACAGGAAGGTGCAGGCTGTTACTGCCCACTCCCCAAATGATGGCTGAAGAGTCCACGTCCTTGTAGGGAATCTCTCCCGTAAGCAGCTCCCACAAAACCACCCCAAATGACCTGATGAAAAAATTTTAAAAAATCATCACTGTTTTTGTCAGGTATGTCTGATCTGAAATTGCAAGTAGGTGCAACAGTGTTTACATACTAGTTTTTAACCAAGAATGGCTATTTCATACATGAGGTAACTCTTCCTCCTCTGCCCCCGCACTGGGCTGAACACCAAGCCACACTGGTTTTCACCCACCCTTTGCTGTTTCTTTGTGAGACTTAAAAAATCCTGAAAGCACATTAAAAGCTTTTCTGTGTAGGTGAAATCTTAATCCTGTTAAATGAAGAGGAAAGATAGCTTTCCTGATATAGCAGGTGATTTGTTCTTACCAACAAGCACAGCCAAAAGCCTACAGGACAGACAGAACTGGTAAGTGTCTTAGAGACAACAGAGCAAAGGTTGTGTTTTGGAGGGCTTTTTCACATTTCTTTTAATATTTTTTTTTCTCTAGCCAAAAGCTCCCTCTGCTGTTTCATGTACTCCTAGGTAAGAGTTTCATAGGTTTGAGACTCATCGCTACAACTACTGCAACACAGAAATGAAGAAACAAATGCAAGGTGCGTAAGTGTCAGTATCAAAAGCACGTACAGTCTCATCTGATACTCCTTTTGTGCTGAAGAAAGGAAGGCAAAGGAAAGAAAAAATTAAGAGAACTTTGCCTGGAAAAGAACCTCCTGTTACCAGAACTGGAAGATATAGGTAAGAAAATTCACTTTACTTCTCTTCTTTATTGAAATGATCAGTAAGGACCAAAACCTTAACTCGTAACAGCAAGTTATTTGTTTTATTTACAATCTTCACCCAATAGAACACCAAAGAAATAACAAACCAGTCAATACAGAGGTAAGCAAAATGCGGCTGAGAACCAACACCGCTCTTACTGCACTCTAACAAGCAGGCTGCGATATGGGGTGAGGTACAACCATCTCAGTTTCAAACCCAGACGTATCACCTTACTCACACGCCCCATCCATCTGCAGGACACCGACCCTGCCAAACTCGCTGGCAAGTCAAACCAGGTGAAAAGTGAGAAGCGTGTTTCTGGCTTGTACTAATATCAAGTTGCTTTTATTAAGCACAGAAGAACATCTAAGGGACAAACTGCCTGGGTCTGAACAAGCATCATTCAGGAAACAAAACTTCATGTGAAAAACACTGCAGTTTCAAAGCCCACTGGCTTCAAATCATGGGGCAGGCTGGGAGGGGGAAGCAGCATGTGAACATTTTTTTCTCTCAATTTTTTTTTCCCCGTGGGCTGCAGGAAAGTGGGGATCCAGGTGGTTCAACAAACTACAGGGAAACCCCATCTGGTTTCAGCTTTGTTACGATTAAGAACTGACAAAGGATTTTCAAGACTCCTGATAAGATTTCTTTTTTTTTTAGCATGCTGTTAAAGATGAGAGCGAGCAGACTTATAAGCAGCTTAGGAACCGTTCTCATTTGTTGTCAGCATTCATGAACACGGTTTTTACTCATCTTGGGGGAGGAATGGATGTCAAGGAGTCTGAGCAATCACCACCACAGTGGGCTGAAGAGGAACTTGCACCAAAGGCACCTCTAGGTTTGCACCAAAGAGCAACACTTCTTGTCACTGAGGAAAGGAGTAAAGGAGTGCCCACAGTCCTCAGCAGAGCTAGCAGCTGGTTTTTATTGGACAGAGTGCTCCACACAATATTCCTGAACCTAAGCCACTCTAAAGGACAAAAAGCCGAGGGTGGAAATCCAGCACCATTCCTCCTCGTGAACCTGTGACTCAAAGGGAGGAGGCTCAGGACACAAATGGTGAGACTATGTTCTTTCCAAAAGAATCGAGAGGTTCTCCCAGAAGAGCTGGCTATGCTATGGCCTGCTACATCCACACAAAATGAACACGCAAAACACTGCAGATACGAAAGCAGCTGTATACCGCATGTTACAAGACCTTCCCTTTCCCTACAGGAAATCTTGACTTAAAGTCACGACCCAGCTCCGAGCTAAGACACGAGCAGCAGGCTGCTGTCTGACTCTGCTCACAGTACCAACCACCCGCAGCTTTGACCCGCAGCTTCACACTGCGTAAGGCAGGTGACAGCATTCAAAGCTGGAAAACCACAAGAAAGAAAATTCATCCTGGCTGTAAAGCAGGGAGAAGGGCATTTGTCCTGGCTCCTGACATTTAATATGCAGAAATAACTTGGCAGAAACAGACATGCTGTTCCCTTGAGGGCCCTGAAACCTGTGGAGAGGCATCCCAAAGGAGCTCCAAGGCTGAGTCCTCTCTCAAGGATTTTTAATAGCATGGAGATCTGAACCTTTCCTTGTGTTCCTTTGGACACAGAGTCCATTTCACATGAGACGGAAATAGGTGTTCAAAACTCTCACAATGTAGCCTGGTTTCCTCCCTCTTGGATCCAGGGTTAGATTCAGTGGACTATAATCCTGTGGCTGCACATAAAACAGCCAAGCCCAGTATGCAGAAAGCAGAAGCTGGTCAAGCCAGCAGAGCGGAGGCCTCCCTACAGCTCAAGCGTGGAGTGTAGAAAGCAAATGAAAAATACCCTGACTGCAGGAGTTGCTGAGAGGGGCCCTGAGGACAAGGAGTGGAAGAAATCTCTGGCCTGAATAATGACACGGGGAAGAACCACTGCATTTGCTTACTGCAAGACACAAATATTCTGCACCGAGTCTCATTAAGTACCTTCAGATCTCAACACACAGCTTTTACACACGCATGTCATTTCTCTTTCCATTGTAGCCCATGGTTCAGTAACAAAGTTCAGGGCACTAGGCAGATGGAGAAAAGAATAGTCCACCACAGAGCAAACTATCCCCATGTCTAGAATGAGAAGACAGTGCTGAATACGTCAAGTGTTGGGAAACCAAGTGGCTAAACAGACGGTGAAGATAATTAAACATTAAATACTACTCACCAGATATCCACCTTTTCAGAGACGGGCTCGTTGCGTATCACCTCAGGGGCCATCCAAGCTACAGTTCCCGCAAAAGACATTTTGGTACTTTTATCACTGAGTTCTTTAGATGTACCAAAATCTGAAATTTTTACTGCATCCGTGTGTGTAACTAAAACGCTGGAGAAAAANAAAAAAAAAAAAAAAAAAAAAAAAGAAATCAGCATTTTGCAGTTTTTCTTGTACCACAACAGCCGCTGGGAGCAAATCCCTTCTTAACCAACGTGACCGGTTGATGAAGCCATGCTGTTCACAATTGCAGTAGAAGCAAAAAGATTCTGCATTTTCACCAATGAAAGCACTCACTTTCTTTGGGGTGGTTGTGTCTTGTGCCTCAAATGCATTTCTAAATGTTACAAGTCAAAAATCAATTTTGATAAAACTGGAAATCAACGCATCACTAGTGATTCACTGTATCTGGGGACGTTTCAAAATTTTAATAAATCTGTACCTTAAACCATGCTGTGCTGTAAAAGTATTATCTTAATGTACTGTCACAGTCATGTCACAGGCTAAAAAAAGTGATAAACATCTAGGGAATAAGAATGTAAGCAGCCAGATAGTTTTAGTCAGAAAGCAACAGAGAAATGAGGAATATTGCATTTCAGAAAACTAGGGAAATAACAAAAGAAGAAAAAATAAAAAAGCAGAAGGCAACAGAATATCCCACTTTCAAAAAGGACCAGACATCATCAAATCATTCAAAATATTTCCTGACTGCTATTTCTCATATAAGATACTGGTAACATTTCCAGTCTTGTTACACTGCAGCACAGGAGGAGAGTGCCAACAAGTTTCCTTAGTTTCACTCTCATTAGTTTTGAGTCAACATAGATAAAAAAAATAATGGGGATTTTGATCTAGCTTTAAACTATTCCTCAAGAGGAAAAAAAAGACAACCACAACTGGAGTATGTTTAAGTAGCCAGTGACTCACTTTGGTGACTTGAGGTCTCGATGAATGATTTTGTGAAGGTGCAGATAATTCATCCCGCTTGCAATCCCTGTGGACCAATCCACAAGCAGCCGAGGGGTGACTTTCCGCCCTGCTCGCAGGACTTCGTAGAGCTGCCCGTGTGCACAGTACTCCATGATAATACAGTAGCACGGGGCTTGCGTGCAAACTCCCCTGTCAAAGAAAACACACAGCTAGTGAGGATCAGTAGAGTAAAAGTCCCCAAGCAGCTCTCAAAGGTGGCAATCAAGGGGCAGAAGAGTAACCTGTTTACTCTGCCTGGGCAAGACTCTGCTAATACCGCCTTACGGAACAGGAAGGGGAATGTTTCCTGCGTGCTTTGTGCAGGAGGAACCTCACTGATGACAGAGGTGGGTTTCCTTCAGCTTCGACGCCTGCAGATTTGTAGGGTTCACAGCAGGCATTTGGTGAGCCTATGTGCAAAGTGCAGCATTGGGTGGGAATGGCATCCATAGCTTGGTTTTCACAAGAATGTACAATGGAAGGAGGACCACCCATTTTTTCATACAGTTTAGTCCCTGGCTTTTAAAAATGTGGCCAGGGTAGATATGCGAACGGCTCTTCCCTGGATAAAGGTGTGTTTCTAACAAGTTTCACAACCTACTTGAACGCAATGATGTTAGGATGTTTGAGTTTCCGCAAGTGCTTGATATCCGTTTCGTTCTGATCTCTCACTTTCTTGATGGCCACCTCCTCTGCCCGGAATTTGCCGAGGAAGACGGCTCCCTGCGCACCACTGCCCAGCCACTGCAGCTCCGAGATCTCCTCAAACGGGACCTCCCAGGTATCTAGGCACAGGCAAGCAAAGGAAACAACATAAAAGATCAAGACCACAAAAATGTTTTGCTGCAAGATCACACCAGGACACACCTCGAGGTGGATTTTTCTGGGGGTGGTAGATGGCATCTCCTCCCAGAACAGGCGCAGCTGAGGCACACGCGGCATATGCTCATCTCCAGCTTCCCTTTCATCCAGCTCCTCTCCCCCATCACAGTCGCCTCCAGCCTGCTCCTTCCTGTCCTCCCAGCGGCTTTTTCAGCAGAGCTCACCACCACTGCTAACTGCTCGGGTGAGCCGCTTCGACTTCACAGCCAGCAATTTAACATACCAGGGACACTGGATTGGCAATTTAGGGAGCAAGTCCTGTACTCCAAAACTGAACGATGATGGTTTCTCTTAGAAAGCACATGACTCCATTGAAAAAGCATAGATGAGGAAAAAAAAGAAAACATTTAACATTGACAACTGATCAAAAAAAACCTGAGGGTTTGGTTTTTTTTTTTCATCCCGGGAAAACAGGGCAAAAATAGGAAATAAAGGGGAAGGTCAGAGGTGGCAGGTTATAAAATGCAGACCAGCAACCACCAAGGTACCCAACACAAAGCACATTAACCACCACCACCAGTCACAGAAGCAGGTCCTTCCCACACTGACATTGTGTATATCAGTGTCAAATGGGCAAAAAAATCTTACGTGATTCCTCCTCTTAGGTACCTGCGTGCATCTCGTAGTGATATTGCCAGAGTGGTCCGGTAGCACAGTATAAACTGTTTCAAGACATCAGAACAGAAAGCCTTGCTGTCTGCGAGTCACCTTGAAATTACCTTAACATCCCACAAACAGCAAGATAAAAGGCAGGCAATAATTTATTTACTGTAACTCCATAAATGGGTAAATTAGAGAATAAATTATTTAGCAGCAAAACCAACAAGTAACCCACTGATTTCTGAAATAAAAGAAAGTCGCGCCTGTACAGATCCCTATTTCAGATCCCTACAAAGAGGTGTCATCTTGTTTCAGCCAGTCTCTGAGCCACTGGGGTGTTCCCAGAGCTGCAACTGGGATTATGCAAAAGTGTTTATTTTAGATACAGATACTGTAACCACTGAAGGCAAACTTATATACCCGAAGTGTCTCTGGACTGATCCTCATCCAAATCTTGCCCTCACATCATTCCTGTGACAGTCGGACACTAGCTAGACGCCTCCTGCCAAATGATCGCTCTCCAGGCATGGCCAAGGAAAGCCAGCTCCCATCCCAAGCCAGACCCCATTGCTCATTCTGCTCACTGAACCAGAAAAAAAAAAAACAAAAAACCAGCACCATTGTTAATCTACAGCAAAAATTTCCTTGGCAGGGCAAAGTTCAACCCTCAGCACGTTTCTTCACAGACACCAGTCTGTTTTTCATACTGAAAACCTTACGTTGTACACAAATATTAAGACAGCACATGCAGCTGTCAACTGAAATGCATTATAACTAAACCACACCAGTAACCATGGATTTGCAGCGGATGATCCCTACCCTCAATTTTCAAGAATGCCTTGATGCTGCAAAGGCGATATTGCCTGCCAGCAAACGTGTCCTTTGGTATTGAAGCAAGAAATGCCTGTCCGTGGAAGAACCTAACAGAAATTGAGGCATGAAATATGCTGTGACCACTATCTTGATCACAGGACACTCAAGTATTTTAAAACAGTAAGCGTTCTTCTTCACCCAATAACTTGAGCAATTTTTTGTATTATAATTGGTATTTAATTCTTTAGACATTCAAAGACAGTTCTTTAAACATCTCATGTTTATTTTTTAAGATGTATCCTTTCTCATATCCCACTTGCACCCTGATCACAAAGGACACAATTCAGGGAGGAATCAGTGAACCATCCTACATCTTTGGGAATTTCAAGAAGAACAAAGAGCCAAACCATACATGTATAATGCAACAGTAAGACAAAAATCAAAAAAAAACCCTTCACTGTACAGGAGCACGTTACTACATTTCAAGACAGCCAGCATCAGCGGTTCGTTTGGCTCCCATAACATATCAAGCACTGAAAAGCTTCCCAAAGAATGTGATGCTGGTGGAGAAAAGCACTGGACTACATTCAACTGAAAACCAGGGTTTGTTAGCATTAGTGCTGCAAACCTGCAGTTTCTACTGCAACCCAAACCCACCAGATTAAAAAAATACATCTAAATGACCCTGTGTATGTGCTCCCTGGGACCACCCTCAAGGACAACAGGCTGACAAGGGTCAGTATCACAAAGTTAGTCTTGTCAGTTCTGCAGAGGGGCAATGGGCCAGGCTGGAGAAGAGCGGACTCAACACACTGCCAGCTGAATACAGCTGAAAGTTGAGGCCACGCACGTCACCTAGCGAGCAAGTTATAAAACTCTGCCCACGGCCTGTACAGCCCCATCCTGAACAGCACACAGTACCTTGAAACAAAGAACAGTGAGTTACAGCTGTCCCAGCTACGACACGTCTACACTGCAGGTACAATGAGAAACAGCATGTGAGACGTGACACCCAGATCTCTGTCATCTCAACCAACAGCTCGAAACAGAAGAGGACTTCAGTAAACCAGCTTCAAGAACTTGGGTGCATGACTATGATGACTAACCATTGCCAAGTGAAAGCGCCTGTCCAGAAGAGTAACACCTCAGATGATCAGCAGGGTGGCAAGGAGACACCTCTGGACACACTAATCAAGACTTGACTGTACCGCCAGCCTTGTTCAAGAAGTCCATTGACATTGCTCGGCTAAACATCCTTTGAGATCGCCCAGACTTTAGGGCTTGCTACAGCTCTCCTAGCACTCCCCCCTCTTCCAGCAGAAGAGAGGTGAGGATATCTCCTATCAGGATGGAGCAGTTCTTATTCCAGACTCTTCTGGGCCTGAAGAAACCTCTGGGATACTTCCCCTAAATAAATTAAAGTGTAATAGCAGCAGGAATTACGCAAGAGCTTGCGTTTCTAAGGTGATTAAGAACCATTTGAGCAGAATGATGGGAATCTGTTTCCCATGGGTAAGAAACGCAGGAGCAGCCTGAGCCATTGAGTCAATCTATTTGAAGCAAGTTTTTGCTGTTTGCCAGTGCTGGCTACTCGCCAGCTTTGGCATCATGACAAGAAGCATCTCTGGTTTACAAAAAAACCTCACAAATGCAAGCACACTTCATAAAGCACCTTGCTCTCCAGGTTTACACAAAAAACGCACATGATGACAGTAAACACCTAACTTGTGAAAGGGAAGGTGAAAGCAACTCCTCAAGACAGATTCTTAATCCAAAGGAAATGGCTTGGAAGTCTAATGAGTCTGTAGAAAACACAAATGAGTCTTACTATAAAGTGCTGGAGTCCCAACAATCCGAATTAAATAACTGGTAGATGCAAATTAAAGAACCAAGTATATCTCCCTGAAAGCACTCACCAACAGCCTTTAGAAATCAGGGTAAACAACTCGAAAAACATAGTCAGAAGTGATTTTATGGGTCAAACCCAAAATACTTAAACCTCAGATAATCAACTGGCAGGCACTGAACAATACAAAAGCCAACACTCCCTGAAGGAATGACTACTCACCAAGCAGGCAGAGCAATTAACAGCAGCAATTGGCACCGCTTAGTCAAACCAGCAGACCACCCCGAAGCAACTTCCAGCTGACCAAAGCTCTGCCCAGCGTGGGTCCTCAAGGGAAGCACAGAAACCCACTCCTCTTGATGACCATCTCAGACGCTGAGAAGGAAACTCAAGGAGTAATTTCAACAAGAAGACAACCTGCAATCATGTAAAAGTTGTTCTTATCTTTTCCCCCATTCACCACATCAGGAGCCAAGCCTTCGCAGGCAGTCTGGGCTCAAGTATCAGACATTTCCAATGGGCTTGAAACCTATTTATATTTTGCCATTTGCAACCGCAACACTACTACCACCATGTCCTAGAGTTTGGGCCTGCAGGAGACCCAAAGCCAGTCAGCAGGGATGCTGATGAGCAGCAAAAAGTACTAGCAAGCACCGGCAGGCAACATGAAGTCCCCCATGGCTGCACGTCCAAATGGGACTCCTACCCCAGTTGTTGATTCAGCCCAACACAAAGGACTGCTCCTGGATTGGGCTTAAAGTAGCTGTTTCATGAAGAGGGGAGAAAAATCACCTGCACAGATCTCTGGCACCAGCCCAAAGGTGTAAATAAGCTCCCAGGGGAAGGAGAGGCTACCACAAGCCTCTCTTCACTGCTGGAAGGGCCAGAGACATCTCCCCAGCCTGTCTTCTCCAAATGCATAACACCTGCACAAACACAAGCCTCACATCCCCTGTGCTCTCGCTAAAAGACAGCAAAAGTAAAAGCAATCACGTACATCAGTTACTAAACGGCTGGCTTGTATGTAGCTGATGAAACGCACACAAAGAAGATTTTTCTGGTGGCAAGAGGCAAGAATGAGATCATCAGGAAAAGAGAACATGAATATTCTGACAAAATCCTCAAGCTTTAGCATAGAAGCAGTTTTAAAAGGTTTATCCTTGGATAATAGAAGAGTACTACTACCAGAGATCTGTCCAACTGATCAGCTCCAGAGGGGGAAAAAAAAAAATAATTAAAAAAAAAAATCTTCACTTCACTCTCATTTATGCCAGTGAAGACATTGAAGATGCAGCTGAACCACACAGGCCACATACAGCAGATCCCAATTAATCTTCAGCCTTACCACACCCATAGCCATTTCAAAATTGCCCTTTTGGGAAGGGCCTAATGCCAATGGCAAACTGCAAAACGTTCACGAATCTATGGCTCTGAACGTGCCCGTGACACTGAGAACAGCAAGATACTTCTGTGCATATAAAGAGGAGCGCTACGTGCACCCCCCAAACACAACAACGCTCTCAGCTGCTCATTTCCATTAGTTAGCGTTTCAATCTTTTTTATTCGTGACTTTCACACAAAAGAAAGCGTCCCCTGTGGGCCATCAAAGCACTGTGGTCTCCAATGCATCTGCTGTCCCAATTATATGAGGAATATGATCTCTTTGCCTCACAGGTAGCTTTCCTGAAGCTACAGGCGCACACAAGCACGCAATGGCTCAGCAGCTCCCAGTGCTGCGAGAAGTCCGATCTGGCGAGACACTGCTTGTATGGAACAATCACAGAATTGCTGGAAGCAGCTGATGTAACTGCATCCCTGTCCTTTCCTTGGAAAGTTTCAGCTTCACTTAAAAACACTGAGCATCCAAACCAGAGCAGCGTAACGCAGACAGACTGACACCATGCCTCCTTGGAATGTCATCCGACTGCTCTGAAGCTCCTTTTCCTTCCATGCCTCCTTGGAATGTCATCTGACTGCTCTGAAGCTCCTTTTCCTTCGCAAGGGAGGACCCCCAGCCAGATGCAGCCTCTTCCAAAACTTGCCACATCTGACTCCACATGTGCAATCACCCCAATAGTGTTAATTCCCAAAGGAATTCTCAGTCACCTTTTTTATTTATAGACTGAACCATGTGTGACATACCCAGTTTACAACGTGCAGACAAAACTTAGAGCCAACTTTGCCAAAGGATTTTAAAAACAAGTAAACTCTTGCTGAGCACACACGTCTGATAGACCAGAGGCTGCGGCCTCAGAGGCACCTGCCATTCTGCAATGCAGGGCTGGATTTCCCTGCTCAGAGTTACGAACTGGAAACGATTGACTCTATGAAGGAGTAAGTTTATTTCAAGGCAGATTCACCCCACATGTCATTTAACAGGTCTGTTCCCTCCTATTAGGAGCCATTCCCCAACCCAGCTCTGGGGTTTAGCTATGAACCACTCGGATGGGTTTTCTGACCACGTATCTTACAGTTTGTCTATGCCAGAAAACCATTTGATTAATACTGAGTCATGATCACAGCAATACAGGAGATTTCTACCCCACGGTACAGTACAGTGGCCAGGCTGTTCCCATTTTCGATAAGCCTCAACCATATCAGCTCCTTAATTCTAATGACAGCTTGTTCTTTTCCCATCTGCCACTTCCCTCCCCCTGTGCTAGGGGAGAAACGAGACACCAAAGGCAGAGCATACTCTGCTCTTTAGCTTTCACTAACCCCTAAAGATAGATGTGATTGACTGAGACATTACTTATTCCCAAACTACATTTTTTTTATATATATATATAAAATGTCTAAGTGTGTGAGTATAAATATATATTTACACTTATATATTTATACATCTAAATAAAAAAGGTATAAACATTAAAGGGCATATTTCTGGAAAGATAAGTACTGAATGGTATTTTAAAGAGTAAAACTACTCCTGAACAAAAAGACATAGAAGTTCATGTAATATGCCCATAGAGAAGCAATACTTCTGCTATTTGGTGGTCAACTGGAAACAGCCTCCACATACACATGCAGGAGTAGAAATGCCTATGTTTATCATCTGGCATGATGAAAATCCCTACGCCTGCATTTTTCATCTGGCATAAAAAAACCTGCAAAAATGAAGTAGTTGGTACAATCCCTGTGTTCAACATAATTCTTTCTGAGCCTCACTTACACAAATACTCAGTTCAGATTCAGACCTTGTCACAACAGTCCAAGGCATGGGTCAGAACAGGCAATTGTTTTTGATTCCATCACGAGCTGCCTTTGCTACAAATGATGGCTGTTGGCCGTACAGTGCAGGATTTCTCGTTGCAAACCCATAACAGGGCTGCACAAGACAAAAATGGTCACATGGAAAGCTGGGAAAAGTCTCTGGGTTGCTTTCCTCATCTTCACACATTGCCACAGAAGCAATAAAGGTTTGCTTCCCTACTTACCTTGCTGCTGCAGTTTGTAGTCTGTGGAGTATGCCTTGCCTATGATGTTCCACACGGGCCTCAGACAACCAAAAAGTCCCTCGAGAAACCCACCGCTCCCACTGCCTGATCTGTTGAACTGGACTTTAACATCATCCGCTCCACTGTTGCTCTCTCCATCCATAGTGTTCCTGTTGCCCTGAGGAATGGCTGTTTCAGACTCATCCTGCTCTCGCAGCTGCAGCACGCTGTTCTCAAATTGGTCCCTAGAGTCCTCACTGATGCTGGTCAGCACTGCTGCAGTGACCGGGCTGCTCATGTTTTCGATGAGGTCCGCTTGCAGCAAGCCCTTCTCACGCACATCCTCTATGAGCTCAGGGGATGGATGGTTTCCAGTAGGTACATGTTCATCATGTAACCTACTAAAGTCTTTATCTTCACAGAAAGCTTTGCCGATCGAGTTTGGAGAGGAAGACAAGCTCAGGCGCTCCTGAGTACTGGCCATGATGCCGTGAGTGTGCATCAAGGAGATGGTCCGAGTTGGTACTTAGAGAATCAGTACAACACAATTCAGATGCGACACATGGACCCAGTACCTGAAACGAGAGGAAAAAAAGAACAACTTTCAAATTTTTATTTAAATATTTTCACTAAGTGCACTTTCACAGAGGCAAGCTGATAATTAACTAGACATTCCAGACAACTGCTGATACTTAGTAAATAATTACTGCCCTAAAAGAAGCAAATAAATTATTCCAACAGAAACTCCACTCACACAGTACTCTCGGTAACCTGCAGCAGGAATTGCCCTGTAAACAAACACTGCAAGTTTTAAACAAAAGCCTAAAGGTCAAAACCATGAAAGACTGTCTGCAGCAAAGAGCTGTTTCTTCATGGTTACTATAGTATTCATCAGACCGAAGCTGACCCCCAGGTGTTTCCCAGCTCAGGTAAGGTTTGAGTCCAGTCACCGTTTCTGGGTCTGGCACAGCCCACAAGCTCAGGATTCCTCTGCAAACCCCTGAGACAAGGCATTAGAGAAACAAAGCACAGCAATACAGGTACCCTGAGTCCACCAAGGGATGGTTTGTAGCTGCTCCACCTAGTTATGACCGTCTGGGTCCTTTAGTTTAATCCTTTCAAGTTCAATGTGGCAACACACGTTACATTCTCTAACCATGTACACAGCACCCTCATAAACAACTAAGACTTGGAGAGCTTCACGGGAACAGCATACCCTCCTCCCTGATCTCCCTCCTTCCACAAGCCTGAAGAGCATCTCCTCCAACTGCTCTCTGCTTTCTCCCTGCACAAAGTTCCTGGTAGGTTGCATTTAAATTCAGAGCTGGCGCTCCCTTTTAAGAAGTTCCCCCATCTCTTGCTACGTGCTCCACCGAAAGACCCTTTTCCGCACAATCCAGCGTAGTTCCACCTTCCTACAGAGCCGGGCTGACAGCAGGGGGTCATGCTGTGATAGCTGCCCACTGCCAAAGCACTTTGCTGGGGTAGTGCCACTTCTGAACCACAAGTGTCTATATTTGCACCGCAAGTCATGAAGCGCATTCAGCCTGTAACATGGAACAAAGTCCGATTTTGAATTCCTTATGAAGTTGAGAGGGGGGCAAAAAAAATGGCATTAACAGAAACTATTTTGTTAAAAAGTAAGATCAGTTACACTGGGTGCAAAGTCCCGGGTTCTGCAAACAGCCGCCGAAAGGCAGAAAGAGGTGGCCAGGTAGCACGCAGCCAATGGAACGGGAACAGCTCAGTTCCATAACTTCTCAAGATGAGGTCATTACAGAGATGAGAGATAAGACCTTCAGCCTGCCCTATGAAAATCCCGTGCCCTGGGCTTCAGTGCCTCCCCAACAGCAGAAGCAGCAAATGGGAACAGCCAAGAGCCGGTTTTCTGTTCCCGTATTTCCGCCTGATCGCACGGGATATGCATAGTGAGAAAGTAATGGCAGTGCAGCCCATACCAGTAAAGGAGCTGGATTAGACTTGTCCAGGAAGCTCCAGAGCTGGTTATTCCTGAGCCACCCATACCCAGCGTTACAAGGCCTGATGCCCCGGCTGTAGTGGTTACCACCAGCAGGAGTAGTTACATGGTCATAGATTGTGTTGTCAATATAAAGAAGAAAAGGGAAATGTTTCAGACCTGAACAGAATTTCAGAAAAATGCCAAAACAACTCCAGTTCAGTGCTCCTGGGCGCTGCCCCTGCTCATTTCCAAAAGCTTGAGAGACACAAGGGATTCTTTAAGCAAAAGTGAAATGTGACCAGTGTTCCTACAGAGGAATCTGCTTTTCATAACACTGAAAATTAAGCAGAGTAAGTAAAACACCAGTCAGTTTCCCCTGCAAGAAACCCCAGCATAAGAGCCAAACCAAGAATTTGGAGTAACAGCATCCCAATAGTATCTTAAATTTAAATGGGGGGGGAGCATCTAAGCCATCTCACATGCCGCTGTATCTGCCTTCATGGGGAGAGGAGGCATGCAAAAGTTACAAAGTTATTTTCAAACTGGCATGATACAGCCTTATTTAGGTACTTACATAAGCAGCCTGATTTTTCAGAGGTGTAGTGAACTCATTGTTTTGAGAGCACGAGACAGCAGCTTTTATTTTAATACAACTTTCTATCAAGCCAACTTGAAGTAAAGTGGTCCAGATGCATCGGTGGGGGGTAGAAGGCAGTTTCTGCCACAATGCATCAATGCTGACTTGTTGGGGGAACGAGTTTTTTTAATTAACTTATATTACAGTACATTCTGCAACGTGCAACCTCTTTCCTTAGCAAAATTTGATTTAACACAGACAAATTAGGTTGTCTTCGACCTTGCCATCTCTTCAAACAAGGAATGAGGAGCATTTTTCAAGCTTTATCATCATGCCTCCACTATTCTTTCAGTCAGAGCACTGAAGATACGGCTGAGATTGTTCATGTTGAACTCTTCCCAATAAAAGAAATCTTAGTTTCATTCAATGCAAAGAAAAACATTTTCTTGAAAGCTTAAAGTTCTATTATACAGAGACTGTTTGTCATTTGGGATGTTTATGATCTGTATGTGCCTCCTTAACTTTTACAGTGAAGAGCATAGTCGAGCGTTGTTCTGTTTCTATCTTAGCCATGCTTCTGCTGTAGCAGTCTTCAAGTCGAAAGCTGAAAGCTCAGAGTGTGTAGGAGGATCACGTGCATATTTAAGATACTCAGATTTCACGAAGTGCTCCTGCAAAAGCAGATTTCAAGGCTGACACTCTGATCTGAACTATTTTGATGAGTTCGTGCACTCCGCAGCTAACAAATTTATTTTACATCTAGAAGGAAATCTGAGGCTCAGTGTAATTTTGTACGATCACAACTTCTTGTAAATGATTCCATTTCCAGGCAAAGCATTCTTCCAGGCAAAAATCCCACCGTGCCCAGACAAAAGGAGCACAAAGCACAGCCCTTCTGGGAAGAGCGAGACTACACCTCAACAAACCAGGCAGCCCGAACTGCAGCTTGAAACTATTAGAAAAGCAACAGTTTACCCGAAGCAGCACCAGAGCGGGTGAATCAGTTATCACAAGGCATGTTCTCACGTTGCCTGATACTGTGCCTGCTCCTGGAAACATCCGTCTAGTAAGTGTTCTCACACTCACACGGAGCAACCAAGGCACGCGGCTGCCTGTATGAGCCCAATATTTATGACAGTGTCAAATCAACGATCAGGTTTGAAGACACGGCAGAGTTAAACAAATGCCTCTCATGGACCAGAATGGAAGTTTCTCCTTTAAAGAGCAGCGCTAAAAATAGAGTAGCAAATCACAATTCCAGATACAGCACACCAACAAAACGTTAATATGCCGTAAAGGTTGCGTAAGTACAAAGCGGTCACTGCTCGGTTTCCTAACAGCGCAACTGGCTAGCAATATGAAGTTTGTTTCCTTGAAGCACTATTTCCTGTATTACCTACCCAAGCAGATTCTATGCTTGCACTTCCAAGATACAAAGGAAATAAAAGCAACTGTCTGATCCACTTCTAAGGGCTGAAAAAAGAGCAGCCAGCAGAAACTAGCGGACTGATACTAGGCAAATACCAGGGACAGAAGAGATTCCTGTCCATATCACTGCTTACATTCACAACTTGTAAAGTCACGGTGGTCAGGTGAAGTCCCCGGTGACTGGAAAAAGGGAAACATTGCACCCATTCTTAAAAAGGGCAGAAAGGAGGACCCTGGGAACTACCGACCTGTCAGCCTCACCTCTGTGCCTGAGAAGATCATGGAGCAGATCCTCCTACAAACTATGCTAAAGCACATGGAGGACAGGGAGGTGATTCGAGACAGCCAGCATGGCTTCAGGCAAGTCCTGCCTGACCAACCTAGTGGTCTTCTATGAGGGAGTGACTATATCAGTGGACAAGGGAAAAGCCACAGATGTTGTCTACCTGCACTTCTGTAAGGCCTTTGACACAGTCCCCCACAACGTCCTTCTCTCTAAATTGCAGAGATATGGATTTGATGGGTGGATTGTTTGGTGGATGGCTCAATGTCCAGATGGAGATCGGTGACAAGTGGTGGCCCTCAGGGGTCCAGTACTGTTCAATACCTTCATCAATGACATGGACAGTGGGATCGAGCATACCCTCAGCAAGTTCCTGGATGACACCAAGCTGCGTGGTGAGGCTGACATACCTGAGGGATGAGATACCATCCAGAGGGACATGGACAAGCTCAAGAAGTGGGCCTGTGTGAACCTCATGAGGTTCAACAAAGCCAAGCACAGGGTCCTGCAACCCCCGGTATCAATACAGGCTGGGGGAAGAAGGGATTGAGAGCAGCCCCAAGCAGAGACTTGGGGGTACAGGCTGGACGTGAGTCGTCAATGTGCACTCACAGCCCAGAAAGCCAACCATATCCTGGGCTGCATCAAAAGCAGCATGGCCAGCAGGGTGAGGGAGGGGATTCTGCCCCTCTGCTCCACTCTGGTGAGACAATTCTGCAGTGCTGTCTCCAGCTCTGGGGCCTCAGCACAGGATAGACATGGACCTGTTGGAGTGGGGCCAGAGGAGGCCATGGAGACACTCTGAGGGCTGGAGCCCCTCTGCTGTGAGGACAGGCTGAGAG
>RSEF01000009.1:4191038-4233238 GCA_003993805.1 Himantopus leucocephalus
GTTGGACAGGGCTCTGAGCAACCTGATCTAGTTGAAGATGTCAGGGGAGGTTGAACTAGATGGCCTTTAAAAGGTCCCTTCCAACCCAAACTATTCTATGAGTCAAGCCCTGGAGTTCCCTTGCTCTTTCCTGGAACTCAGTGTGATTTCCTTCTGGCTACAGCAAGGTAGCTACACCTTTCTGCATGAACACAACCGCCTTTATGTATCATCTCAAGACTAGTGCAATAATCCTGGCTTGGGACAATACTTTAAAATGCTCTAGAATCTAGCAAAAACACAAAAAGCATGCTTACATAGTTACCTCACTACACATATCTTGCAGCTGAGTTCTCCTGCCCCTTGTGATTATCTCTCGATTTCTACAAGGAATTTTTACAACAGGTCGATAAAGTCCTCTCCCATCTCTTGACCTTCCACATTGTACAACTTTAGCACAGGAAAGAACTGAGAGTTGCTGAGCTGGCAAGTACCAGAGCTTTGGCTGTCACTTCAGACCTTTGGGGTTTGAAATCACATGATTTTGTTTCACAGGATTCCAACAAACTTGTTCTTTTCCTGGTGTCTTGGTGAGGAAAGCGCAGTATGAGTGGATCAGACACTCCTCTTATGCTGCAATTTTATGGTTTTACAGTACTTGGAATATATGCTTGTGTTTTACATGGTTGCTTTGAACACAAACTGTAATAGCAGATTTATTAATAGAGAATGAGTTCCACATCATCAAAACACAACCTCTGTTTTCAGGGGTTTTGGTTTTGTTTTGGGGTTCTTTTTTGAGGTCACATTATTCAGAGGAAGGAGAAGCTCCCCCCAGAATTGCTCTGCCTTCCTTTCACTTCTCCTGGTAGGAAAAAAAACCCGCTCTATTTTGTTAGGTTTTCAAAAAAGAAACTACACTATTAAGCTAGCCCATGCTAACTAGGTGCGGTCTAGCTCACATTATGGGAAAATCTTCAAGCTAACTATGGAGAAGCCCAAGGCAAAAGCTTGGGTTTTTTTCAGACAACAAATCTCTTTCTCGAGCCACAGTGCTCCTTCAGGAAGGATGCTTCTTCCACATCACAACATACGTCCCCGCTCACACCCACATCAGTGCTCGGCCATGATCCAGCCTTATTTTTAAGTATTACAATTATGTCATTGCTAAAACATAGTTAATTCCTGATAAAACAGTTGAAAATTCTTCATCTGACCTACTTGATATTTTCTGTCACTGCGACAGCTCTGAACACATTTATGCACGTACCCTAACTTACTCTACATGAAAACAGATTTATCTGGGAAAAATGAAGTGTTGTAACACTGGCTTTTTTTTTTTTTTTTTACTTTACCCTGTTCTTTGTGGTTGTCAGATAACCGCTACACTACTTCTGTACCTACTGCAGAATACCGACTAGAATATATACTTTTAATTCCTTTCTCCAGTAAATACTTGGATGCCACCTCAACATAACACAACTAACTTCTGCAGACACAATAATCATTTTCTAAGCTATGCAGCAGCAATTGCTCAGGGTTACAACTATCATGATCATTCTAAAATGTTAACAGATAGTTTTAACACAGCCACCGACATTCAGCACATGAGACCACAGACATGTAACTATGTTGTATCTAGCTATGTCCACAACAGAAGCTTGAGTTCATGTGTCTGTTGACTGAAGTTAGCCTTTATTCAATATAGACAGTCTATCCTAAAACAAGGACACATCGTTTTTGGCAAAAGCGATTTTACAGTTCCAATATACTTTTGTCTGTCACTGTATGGGTGAGAAAGAGAACTCTGCCTAGCTTTCTGGTCTGAACCCTTTCTGACAATGACAAAAATAGGACGGTATACCAGCCAAGAAATATTCATAATGGCTGAATTCAAGCTCTGTGCATAGAGCCAGCTGGAGGTTTGCTATGCACCTTATACATTCCAACTGAGCCTGTCAGAGCGGAAATAAATGGCACCTAGACTACACCGTAAGAAGAAACCATACCACACCAGAATGACAGGTTCATCTATCCTCATTTCCTGCCTCCAAAACCCCAGAAGAGGATCTGCAGACAGCGAAACCTCCTCGGGGCAGTCCCACCCAGTTCCCCAGGACTCACCGACTCACTGACTTTCTCCATCAGCAACACACAGTGGTATTTTTCTATTCTATAGCCCACAACTATATTTTTCCTGTGTAAATGTGTCAAAGAATTTTTTTAACCAGAACACTTTGGCAACCACTATGCTGTGGCAAGGAGTTTTGTAGCTTAACTGTATGTTGCATAAGGTAACACCAACTATTCTTCACTTTGCATCTCTCATCTAATTCCACCCTTTGAACAACCAGTTTTAATGACACCTGTACCCTATTTATCTCCTTACCACCAGCTGCCATTTTATCCTCCCCTTCGATACCTTTTTTTCAAGTCTAAAAATTCCCACACTACCTACTCATTCACCCTAGGAAAGTTGTTCTGTACCTTTGATCACCTCTCTACACCTTTTCCTTTTCTCCTACATCATCTAAGAAAAGGGGGAGTAAGGCTACAGACAGAATCCCTGATGTGGGCACACCAGAGAAATGCACGCAGGCACAATGACCATTTTTGTTCTTCGTTTCTTTCCTAACTATTCCTCTAACGCTACCCGACGTCTAAGCGTGCTTCAGGACGTTGAGCTAACTTCCATAGGTCTCTTACAGCCTTAAGATCTCATTCTTGAGCAGCAAAAGCTAATTCAGACCCTAATTCTTATGTACAGGATGTTAAGATTAAATTGGATTTAATCAACGCTAAATTTGACTGACATTTTATTACCCAAGTTCACCAGAGCCTTCCAATACTCTCTGCAATCGGCCTACGTGTTTATTATCCTGAACGCCTTACTTACGTGGTCTCACAGCCGAAGTGCTCTTGCTTCAGCATATTCCTAAACAATCGGGATAAGGAAAGAAAAGGTATAAAGAGTACGAGTAGTACAATCTCCAAAGCAGAACCACATGACAACTCCTTTTAGAGAAAAGTGTTTCAACATCACTATTTATCCCTACTCTTATTTCATGCCGTTTAACCAATCATTTGTCTGTGAGAAGGGTATCCCTGTTATTTTATAGCTGTTCAGTTTCTTTAAGAGTCTCTGGTAAGTATTCTTGCCAAAAATCCCAGATTGTATCAACCAGATCCCCTTTTCTCACATGCTCTTGACTACTCCAAAGAAATGTAATAGATTCCCAAGATGTTTCCTCACCTTAGAAGAACTGTGTCGACTCTTATCCCCACGTGAGATTTGTGCATCTGCCCTAGCTCTCAGCACAGGAATGAATTTCTACCTCCACAAACACTAGACAAATATTTAACCAGGAACTCCTTCAGCATCAGGTCACAGATTTGCAGGGGGTGGAGAAGAAGTGCTTGATTTGGAAAAAGAAATCAAGCATCCACTTTTTTTTTTGGCACGAGGAACAAACAAAGCAAAAAAAAAAAATAATCATCTTTGTGAACAAGGCAGACAAAGAGGCAATCCACCCTCCCTTGTATCGAGGGAGACCTCTTCAGCTGATTTCAATGAAAGCGAGATTGATTCCCGCTTCACCTGCTAGCCAGCTATGCAAAGCCCAGTTTGTGAAATAAGCAGCTTACATAACTGTGTATTTTCAGCACTACATACATAAATGCTTCCTCTATCCTGTATAAGGTATTTTTGGATCTGCTAAAATGCTACTGTGTTCTTCCAGGGCTTTGCATTCTTCTGCTCAGAAATTGCATAATCTGATGCCATAGGAAATAAGTGATGTTGCATAATGACTCCCATATTCACTGCAGGATTTCGGTACTCCGTGTTTCTGTTGCAAAGCAGCCCTTCTCTGTGTTTCTGAGCGGAGGGCCTCGGCTTTTGAAGAAAGGATAATTTTATCAGCCACCTGCCTTTGGGGGCCGGGGGTAACAAACCAAGAGCCGTCTTGTACCATACCGTTCCAAGAATTTCACTTCACAAAAATCAGTTGAACTTTGCATGCCCATTTGCTACTTCTGTTTTCCCTCACTCTGGTTGTTTGCCTCCCTTGAGCTATGTGCACACCCCGAACACCACAAGTTTCACGTGCGATGTTCTGATGTCTAATTGACCATCGATACCCTCCATCACAGGCTTATCAATACTATCGTAAAACATTTAGCTGCTATAAAAGACAGAATATACGCTGATAAGCCTTTTATACTACTGAATTACTGCTGGACTCCGTCTTACATCAAAATTTAGAAATTACCTTAAGTTACACTCTTCTCTTTCATCTTTCCAGCTGTCTTCAAGGTATGAAACAACTTTTAAAACCCAGTCACAGACTCCAGGCTCTGCTCGACTCCTTTTCTCTCCTCATCCTTCAGAATTGTGCACTTTTTTCTTACCTCATTAAAGACCCATGTTATATTACTAAATGGTAATAACAGATTAAAGGATTTAAATTCAAATATTTTACAACTACAAAACCCAGGAAAAACTCAAAGTTAGGTTCACAGACACCTTAACAGCTTCTTTGACATTGCCACACGAAGCCATTAAAATGTTCCAGTATTACCAACTAACAGCACCTTGTAATTTCCCTCACTTAGAGAACTGAAACATCGTATTTTCCTCCAAGGAGCAGTGTTAAGATTAATTAATGTCTGGAAGATCTTTGAGGATGAAGATCAATATCAAAGTGCTATTTTCAGGAATCCAGTGAATGAATCAAACTCTCACTTTAATTCATGTGAGGCATCAAACTGGTCTCAGGTAAATTCACTCACATGCTTGTTCTTATTTTTGTAGTAGACATGAATTATTCAATATTTGCAAAGCACACTTGACATGTAAAAGCTACACACACAAACTTCTCAGCACTAAGAGCTTACGTGCTTCATACCCAGTATTAAAGTAACTAAACAACTATTCAGGAAAGTGCAAAAGTTACTGGGGTATGCGCAATGCTTTGGCCTCTACCAACATTGCAGTAGGAGTAATGTTATGCTGGACTGTGTGCACCTGATGGGAAGGGGAAGGGACACTTAAAATCCAGCTGGCAGATCTCTCAGATGAGAAATGACAGTAGTACTAAGTTGTATTTAGTAAGCACCGTAACACTTCCAGGAGCAAAGAGGATTACTCCTTGATAGAGAAGCAAGCACAATGACTTGCTCAGGAGCCTCAATTAAGGCCGTATTACCGACACAGCGCAAGGGGTTAGAGCAACATCCAAGAGGTGTGATCCTATTCTTAGGCCGCTAGAGCTTTACGTGATGGTAACACGATCAAGACAGTACACACAACTCACAGTCACAGACCGAAGAACAGTGGAGGAGCCTCCAAGGGCCTGACATGACACATGCTGTCTAACACCCTGCAAAGACCTTCCAAGCCCCTTGGTTCATCCCCACCAGACCACTTTTTGGCTAGGCTTGATAAACCAACATTTGAGAATCTTCTCAGGCACAAAAGGACGGTGAGGTTAGATTTTCTGTCTTTCAGCAGAAAAGTCACAGCCGTACAGCTGCATTTCTGATTCTGGTGTCCTCCAGAAGGTAGTAACGGAGTAACGGGCTGGGGACAGGAAAGGACAAACGTCCTAGGAATGAAGAAAATGTCCACACAGAGAGACCTCCATTCCTCAAGCCCACTACGCTGGAAAGAGTCCAGCCTCCCACCCACACCCCGCCAGGACTTTCTCCTTCCTTCCCCTGCAGCACCCCTCACGCTGAGCCCGCGACCACTCCAGAAGAAAGAGCACAAACAGTTACAGGTTTTCTGGAGGATCATAAAACCCACGTACCTCACACAGAAAGAAAACATCTATTCTTCACCCTGGCCTACACCCAATTGTTGCTAATGCCTTTGAACCCGCTCCAACGGCCGACTTTTCAGTTAGAGTTGTAAACAGGGAAAGAGGAGAGAGGTCAAAATACATGTTGAGTATTTATAGGGGTGGGAGTAAGTGCACACAGTGTTTCTGCTCCCAGCCTACCTCGGTATTTCTGCCACAGCTGCCAACTGTGCTATTCAATCCACAGCAGTATGTGTTTTAGGTGAAATATTTACCCCCTCTTCCCCAAGAAGCAAGAGTGATTTGCTGTAAGGTCACAAAACAGTCTACAAAAGGCTAAAACCCGTGCACGGGACATATTTGCCAAGGAAGGATTAAAAAAAGAAAAGTCCCATAAACTGGCCAGGGCTCGCTGAGGTGCCAAACCCCTGAGAGCTTCAGCCTCTGCTGCAGATGCAGAGGTAACATTTACCTCAGTTGATTCATTTTGATTCAGTTATGGCCGAGAAACTCACTGGAAGTTGCAAAAGCAGTAATTCTGCTGCGGTCTTCCTCCAAACACGGGATCTCAGGTGAGAGCTTGGCTAAAACGCTCTATGCATGGCAAGGTTCGGGCATCTTCCCCTGCCTACCCTGGCCCCAGGGACCACAGCTGAAAAGAAACCTGCATCAATTTTAAATCTGTTCATATCACCAATGTCACACTTCTTTCATTTTTATGTATGAAAGCTTTATTTAAAGACTGCCATTTTGAGAAGTCCTATTATTTGAAATCCACTCCACACATCTCAACTGCAGAAAGCCTGGAACAGGTACCAGATGCGAACAACTCCGGTCTAATCAGTCACCATCTCACATTTGCTGTAAAAAAGTCATAAGAAAACAGGAAATACTGTAAAACCTTTTTTATCCTGCCTCTGCTTAGAGCAGAACCATATATTAATAACCACCAATTGAAACTGCTGCCTATGAAGAGATTTTCAGATAAATCACTACTCAATTTTCTGATCCACTGGAGATAAGCCACTTACCAACTCTTTACAATCAGGGACAAAAGAGGAAGGTTAGTAATGCGACCAGAAAAAAAAAAAACAAACCACACCACCCCCACATTTTTAAACACAAGTTCACGTATAGCTGAGAAGTGGTAAGAGTCCCTGCCATATATTCTGTGTTAGAAGTTATTTGCCAATTCCAGGCATAGGGGTGACAATGAATGCCAGCTATAAATTTAACTCTCAGGCAGCAGGGGACAAAGACAAATCTGAATGACAGGGCCATTCGAGATCAAAGAATCAGACCAGAGGCCGAAAATACAGGAAACAAAACTGGTGTTAAAGCAAAAACAAACAAACAAAAAACCCCACTACATCAAAATCATGATTTATTTGTTTTTCACAGCCGAAGTATGTTACAGAAACAGAGGTTCAAAGGGTTGTCTCTCTCCAGAAATAAAAACCTGCATACATTTGGGGACACAACAAAAAGGATAGTAACAAAAACTTTTACACCAAAGACAACTTTAACCTCCACATTCTAGGATATCCGGAGATGTCTGTGGCTACACACGCAGCAGTTACTGTGAAAAGTGCCCACATTTGCCAGTCCGACCGGCTGAATCTCTCTCTCATTTCCCCCATCCATGTGGTTTTTATTTCAAATATTTTCATATTTTCTCCCTCACAATTACTGATCAAAATATGTTCCCTTCAGTATCTTCTATTGAACAGAGCATCTATTGATAAAATCAGTATATCCAAACACATGAGCCTGATGTCATCTTTCTCCAGATCAACTTAAAATACCCAATTTTTCATTTACTTGAGAGACACGTGGCTTGATATGATTAAGCTATTGCAGTACCTAAACCACCTCCCCAAAACAAAAATAAAGAGCAGCTCCACTCATTTCATTGGGAGAAAACATGACATCATGCCCCATTCAGGTAAGCAAGAATATGACAAATCTTGCCCCAGTGAACAGTATCGTTAACTGCAATGGTACTCCCAGCTTCCTCATCTATTAGGAAAATGAGGGGTAAAAATCATGCCTTCAGCACTACAGAGACAGCTCAAACTGCTATTTTCAATAATAAAGGAACAAATTCCTACCCGGCTGATAGAAAGAAAGAACACATGTCCTCTTCATCTCAAAAATAAAATTAAATTATTTATTACTGTAACACAACAGAAGAATTGTTTGATTAGCCCACAAGGAAAAAAAAAATTACAATTGCCTACACGGTAAAAAAAAAAAATACATTTCTGCTTCTTTATACTATATCTAGTAATTCTTATGTCAGTCCCTGTATATGCCATACATAACCATTCTCCATTGCCATTCCCTTCCCCTTTAAAAGGGGGGCACAAGAAGATAACGTGCAAAATTGCAACTGAAAAATGTCTAGCACACCGACAAGCAAAAGGACAGGCCAGCTATCAGATTTATGTGCAGTGATGGATAAATTAAGGTTTCACGTTTCTTCTTCCCTTCTCTCAGCATCATTTTTTCAGCCCTTTCACATCACAAATGCAACATCCATCTGTCCTTCTGAAATAAATGGCGAATGGGTAACACTGACCGTTAAACACACACACACGCTTCAAAAAAAAAAAAAAGACATTTTCATCTAAATACTTACAAGGATTAAGATTTCCTATGTGATGCTCCATTTTCTTGTTTTAAAAAGATGGAAGGCAAAAAAAAATAAAAAGGAAGTGTTGCAAAATAAAAGGAAATTCCACCCACACAATCCTGCAGCCTGCTGCAAAGAAGCACAGAAGCGTGCTGACGTCACGGATTCATGAATGGATGTAAATCGGGCTGTTTCGAGATTCGGCGGCGCTGGCTGGGGCTGCGCACCGGGAGAGGGAGAGGGGAGCAGGGGGGCAGCCAATCCGCGCAGTCACCGCCGGCCGCCTTCTGCCAACAAAAATCTGGGCACCCAACAGCCTGAACCCCCCCTGCTGAGCTGCCCCGAAACGCCAGGCTCCCCCACCGGCTGGGAGGGCTGCACGCCTCTGTACTACATGGGAAGGGGAGGAGGGGGAGAGAGGACACTGAAAACAATTTGTTGGTAAGCGAAGTGAAGCTGTTGGGTAAAATGGCATCACTGCTGCCATTCCGCAGAGAGGACTGGGCGAGGACATCCTCTAATGCCTTCAAGTCCGGCGAGTTTCGGCCCCTCCACACAGCTTGGGTAACAACAGCGTATCAAATAACAGCCATCTGTTATATGAATCAAATGTATTTAGTAATCAGAAAAGGAGTTTATCATCTCTCTGGCTTCTTTCAGGATTACAAACCCTGGGTATTATTATTAAAATAACTAAATATAAGCATGTACTGGAAGGAAGCTGCAGGGAGAACAATAGGAGGCTTGTATTTGATTAGTGATGCAAAAGCACCAACAAAATAAAAATAGGAGCACTAAAAAATCACGCATTCAGCTCTCAAACATTCCCAACAGCGGGCAGACAAGCTCACAACGTCAGAAACATTCAAAAACAAAAAAAATTGGAGCACGCATAGTTTCACACTTGCGGCTACGTAACAAACGGTGGGCACAACATCCCTATGTCACAGCCCACCAGCCATTTTCATTTCATTTTCAGTTCCGTGCCAATGAATATACTTGATTCTGCATACTGGATGTTAAGGGCACAGGGTGTCATTTTGGACACCCAAATAGATGGCAATGACCGGGTGAACGCACGCCAGAGCGGCTATGATTAACTTGGATCCAGACAGGGGAAGAGCACAAGTTCTGCCTTAGTTTTCCATCTTTGAAATACGAGGGAAGGAGTGGAACGATGAGCATATAACCAGGAAAGAAGGTCGAGGTTTGAAGGGAAACCTAGGCTGTAAGCTATGCAATTACACCATCTCAGGGTTTACTAGAATTCATCAATTTGGTCTGTAAAACTCCTTCTAAACAATTTGCAGCCTCCAAATTATTAAGAGACAGAATTTCCATATTTTCACCACCCGTTTTCCCAGCAAGTAGGAAGCAACTATCTCAAAACAGAATGTCCCCAAACTTACTCTGGTAGACCACATCTTAAGAGAATGTCTGAAAGAATCCCACCTTTCCTTATGGAAACTAGGTAACATCCCAAAATAAAGCAGGACTGAATGTAACAACAATACGGATCTGGGTTTAGAAAGCAAGGATTTTGTGCTACTTGATATGATGTGAGCCAGCACTGATACCAGCCTGCGTGGAGGGAGAAGGGCGGGATGCAAAAGCCATCCTGGAGGCAAATACAGCCACACTTACAGAGAAAATACTTACCTAAAAATGCACTTATATGAGGAAATAGGTAGGTGATTGCATATATTAAGACAGTAGTTTATTTTTTCATGCATCTTTAACATGGAGCATGGAACGGACAGCCAGGGTAGTACAGCCAGTTCTTCGCCAGTTCTCTTACACCAAAAGATGCCATTTGGGAGTCACTGGACTCCCACATCTGCTTCTCTTAGTTGTACCATAGCGTATTATTAGATACTATCACTCCACCAAAAAGTTGCAATGATAGGAATGTATTAGTATGCTCTGAATTCAACAGCAGCCACAGTAAATTGAGCTTTGATTTTGGACTTTGGTTTTTGAATTGGGCTTTATAAAGGTGGCTAGAGAAAATTAAAATTAATGCAAGTTTCTTGTTACCCCCTTTCAAGACAAAAGAAAGGGCAAGTCAGCTTTTGCTAAAGACATAGCTATTCTTTAACAGCTAGAAGTCACAACACACAAAGCATGAGACTTCCACCCAGGCAATGCAACCGCTCCAGATTGAGCGCTGCTACACACAAGAAGCAGCAGGAGTCGAGGTATGGTGAGAGACAGCTCTTCTTCACCGGGATCACTTTGTCTCATGATTTCAAACCCCAATTGCATCAGGTTACTCAGTACTGAGACCTGCTCTGCCTTCCCCTCCCCATCAGAGCCCAACACTCTGCCTTACAGCCGATCTCACCATCATGGTACGAAAACGACAGCTTCCAGATTTCCCTGGCATTTTCAAAACAGAAACAAGAAGCGGTAATTTACTCTCCTACCTTAAAGCAAAAAGGGATAAATTCAGGAACTAAAAGGGGGAGTACAGTACCACATGCAAGAAGTGGAACAAAAAGGAGAAATATTGCTATAGAACGAGGAAAGTCAGAATAAAAATAGAAAGGAAAATAATTTTCAGAGGTTTCCAAGGGTTAATTGAAATGACTTTTTTTTAAAAAAAAAAACCACCCAGCAGGGAAAATAAGCAGGAACAAAACCCCAGGAAGGCTCCAGTAGAGGAAAAGAACTTGTACATACAACTTAAGATTTTCTTCTCCATGGTGATTTGGTTCAGTATACCAGCACTCAATTTCATCTATGTCTCAACAGCTCAGGTTCCAATTCTCAAACACAAAGGTCCTGAATTTAATGCAAGATAGTTACCTTAACTCATTATGAAAAAGAAAAAAAATCAAAAAAATCAGTGCCCTAAAATTGATCGCTGTTACCAGATTATGTTGGTAGCCAAATAACAGCATTAGAAAACAGGATGTTTGCAACCAGTTAAGCATTTTAATAGTACAGATTATATAGCTCTTTCCATGCATCAGTGGTAACCAAGTTGATCAAAATTACAAAGATAAATTATTTTCCTCCTTATTCAGACAAAAACACTGGTAAAAGCAGGGAACTCTGAAGTATCGGATACCCAAACACGATTCTACAGGTAAGTTTAGTTAAGTATTAACGTGAAAATAGAAACAAAAATGTACAAAGTACAACAAGGGTATAAGATATTAAAAAAAAGTTCATAAGGGAGCATACAAGTGCTAGTGAAAAGTTCACAGGTAGCAGGATTTCTGAGAGAATACATGAGTAACTAGACTGCTGGGAGACATAGCAGGCAAAATTGGTGGTAATGGGTGCAAAAAGGAAAGCTAGAAGTATTTAAAAAATACTGTTCACCATATTTGAAAAAGATAATTAAGCGCTTTCAAGCCAATTAGTATCTAATAGGAATGTTATACAGCATCTGCTAGGCATAACATTTCAAGTTGGCACATCATATTAATTTGAGCCCAGTCCTAAATTAATCATTTAACAAGTTCTCCAATCCTGTGACCTTCAATTTTAATAAATTGGAAAACTACTAAAATTGCAGAAGACTGAGAATAACAATATTATGCCAATAATCAAAAATAGCATACGTTTGCTATTTATAGGCCTTGGTAACTCGCCGCTGATCTCGGGCAAAAATCTTAATACAACCTTTGATTGGAAAGGATGGTTCTGTGGCATCACAGCAAAGGCCCACTCATCCCAGTGTCCTGTCTCTGATGGTGGCCAGTAACATACACATAGGGAAGCAGAAAATCAGAGCAAATGCCTAACACTTCTTGCAGTGTATTCCACTAACAAAAGCAGAAAATCAGAAAAGAGATGAAAGTGACTCAAACGCCAGTTTCATAGTTATACATCAATAAGGCTGTTTATAAAGCTACTCGGCACACACCGGGAGGCACACTCCACTGTGAAAACTTTCTACCTGGATGAATAAATAGGTGAAGTGAAAGAGCAAATGATTCTCTAACAGGAGAAAGCCTAGGTAAATATTTGCATAGATAAGATGGTTAGAGGGACATTTTACTGTCAAGTTCTAAAATCTGTGAAAACTTTGATTGACTCTTCCAACCCCGTAGGCATGCATTTGTCTTCTGAGTGGCCTAATCTTCAGCAGTGGGGTGGGTGACAGGAAGGAAAGAACAGAAATCATACTTAAACCATCAGATCGTCAGACTTTTAACCATAATCTCCCCAGATCTGAGACTTTGAGAAGTCCTCCCTGCAAAGGCAGGGGAACAGGACTGCAATTTGACAGGATCAGCGCCAAGAGCTAGGAGCCGAGAAGCGTGACCAAAGGGAAAAAGTCACGCAACAAGAAAAAGCCCAAAAGTGGGACACACGCAATGATCAGAAACATCAGGTCTGCCTCTGCTCACAAAACAGCATCTTTAGTGAGCCACGGTGAGATGTTTAGTTCTGTTTAAAAATGAAAGCAGAGGTAGTGATGGCTACAAACCCATAAATACGCAATATCCTGAGAGAAAGCCACCCACATTGTCAAGTGTCTACCCAAAAGCTATTCAAACCCACAGACACTTGGACCGCCACTCTACAGTCTTCAAATGAAAGTGTTACCAACTTCTGTTACCAAAGTGAAGAAGCTTCTTACAGCAAAATCACCTTCTATACAGTTGCCAGCTGTTTTTTTGACTGCGTGTGCTCTGCAAGATATGAAGGGTAGGAGTACATAAGACTATACGATGACTTCCTTTAACCCTGTATTGCCCTTAGCAACACTCCAAGAACTAAAAAAGAAGACATTAAAGGCACTAAAAGACAATGACATGACAAAATGCATTATGTCTTCCCTTGCTTAAGCCTGAGGCTGGTATGGATTCTTTTTAAAGGAGTTTCTGGGTGGTTTTCCCAGCAAACCTACTCTTTCCAGATGAGCCCTGCCATTCAGGATCCTCACCATGATAAAAGTCTGTGTAATTTTAGGAGAAGGCATGCCACTATAACCTTAAGAACATGCACTGATGATGCTGGGCAAGTTCAAAAGACTACCTTTGCAGATTTTTTATCTTCCTGAAGGAAGACAGCGCAGCTTCTCAGACATAAGGAGAAGCTCTGGAACCCCATCGGGAAAGAAAACGCTGCTACCTAAGAGACATTGGAGCCCATTTCCTTGCTGCTAAAAAGGCAGTCAATGCAGCAAGTGAACAACAGTCTTCCCAGATTTACAGTCATCGTGGCCAGCTGGCAGGAAGCAGAGAGGAGACACGTGAAATAGAACGTGCACATAGACACCCCTCTTGTGTCTGGGGAAGCAGCTAACTAAGGTCTTCCTCCTTGGGAGAACACTCTGGCCACCTGAAACTACATGGACTCCGACCACATCCTTTCCCTTGGTCAGGGGTATTTGAGGACACTTAGGTTTATCTCTTTCCAAGCTGCCCATTTGTACAAAATCTGTAGGAATTTCGTTATCTTAAAACCTCCATCTCTAACACGTGGTTGAAATCAGACAATGGGTTGGTAACATTATCAAGGAGAGGATGAACAACCAGGAAGTCAGCCTAAATACAGATAGTCAGGAGTAGGGTAATACGACTAAAGAGATGGAAATCTGTTTATTTGCTGGTTTTCCCCTCTAGAAATCATTTGCAAAAACCCTTAGCAGAGGCCCTATGAGACAAGCAGATCTATTTGTTCAGGGAAACGGTCACAAAATAATGCTTCTCCCAGAGAACCTGCCAAAATGAACTCTTCCATAAGAATTAATTACCTCTAATAGAATGGCCAGCAGTGAGAAATACTGCAAAAGAGGTAAAAATAAGTATGTATAATTAGCAGTTATAAGGGAGGCTTTTAAAGCCAACTGAGCTAGTCACCTTTTCTCTCCCAGGTTAGGAGCCTGCAAAAGAAGTAAGAGACCTGACAATAAAGCCTCAGTATTAGTGCCATGTGGAAAGAAAAGTCCTGTAATTGATGTTATTCCCACAAAAAGGCATGCACAAATGGGAAGCTATTGGGGCGAGGAATTGATGAAACTGGAGAAGTGATTAAAAAATGCTGTACAATTCCCCAAAGTCAAGTTTTGTTCAGAGGAAAAAAAAATCACCTGAACAAATACAGAAACAACTGCTGAGCAGCTGTTTTGTAGATAAGGATTCAGGGCAGAGTGGATCACAGACTGAGCACAAATTATAAATATCAAGTTGTCACAAACAAGGCAACTTCTATCCATTGACAGGCGCACAAATTCCCCATCTACTCAGTTTTGATAGAGTCTTTGGTTACTAAAGTCCATTTTTAGGTCAGGCTTTTCAAGAAAGAGAGAAACCACGACAGAACTACAAGAAAAGACAGACAGTTAATAAGGTGAGCTACAAGAGACGAGTGAGCTAACTCATTGAGTTGTTCCATCTGAACAGAGTAAAAAGAAAAGCTAAGATTGAGATATGATATACTTCTATTAAATATAGAAACAGTTTCTGCAAAGAAAGAGGAAACCTATCCTCCACATCTATGGTGAGTAGAAAAAGTAGTGGACTCAAACTGCAACAAGAAAAATTGACTTAGGCCATAAGAAGAACTTTTCTAAGTGGCAAACACAGTAAGCACCAGCCTAAGGAAGTCATGTTGCCTCCTTTATTAGGAGGTAAAGGAAAAAAAAAAAATCATCTCACAAGAGTTGTCCAGCAATAGTGATGATGCTTTGATGCAATGGGTCAAGATGATCATTTAGAACCTTCCAGTCCTCTTCTCCTATGAAGATATCAAAGTATCGAAGCTTTGCAGCAAGACCAGAAGATAAGAAATTAATCGGGTCTTTTGCAGTATGAGGTCTTGACAAAGNTTTTGGAACCTTCCAGTCCTCTTCTTCTATGAAGATATCAAAGTACTGAAAGCTTTGCAGCAAGACCAGAAGCTAAGAAATTAATCGGGTCTTTTGCAGTATGAGGTCTTGACAAAGGAAATCTTCCCATCCTTGCTACTGTTATACAACCTCTCTGAGGAATATTATTCAGATTTCTACCAAAAAAAAACCTACAAAAACTGCTGAAAGCCCATTAAGACAGCAGAATTCAACNTCCATCCTTGCTACTGTTATACAACTTCTCTGAGGAATATTATTCAGATTTCTACCAAAAAAACCCTACAAAAACTGCTGAAAGCCCATTAAGACAGCAGAATTCAACCATTTATAAGTTAGAGACTGCCAGAATAAGGCTCTATATTTAGTACTAACAGTTTCCTCTGTAGTACTGTGATAAAGTTCCTTCAAGAACAGTGGATCAGCCCTTATGTAAATATTCTCAAGACAAATAAAGCCTGCTCAGCATCTTCCTCCCAGACTAGCATCAGTCATGAAGCTATCAGTAGCTTTTGCTTTGGAGTTTACCACTTTTGTTCCCTCTCTCCCAAGAGATTACTTCTCTTCCCTCACTGCTAAATGCAGACCCTGGAAGAGTCCTCTTGATCTGTCTGAGGTATCACGACACAGAATTACTCATTTCATGAAGAGTTATGACAACACTTTAAATAGTTACAATCATGATTAACAGATTTTTTGCTCCAGCATATTCAGATTAAGAGCATTAAACTTGTCAGCAGAGGTGATTTTGATCCTTGTTTCCAAGTACAACATTGGACAATGCAGTATGGTGTAGAAGGCACCCCAAAGCAGGACACTCTCAGGAGTTGCTGTATGGCATACCAAATACTTGCTTTCTGAATTAAGTCACAGCGCTGTCCTTAAGAGACAACCAAAAATTATCAGCCTTCACCAAAAGGGCACATAAAAGTTAGCCAGTGTCCTAATGCTCCAACTCAATCAAACCATCAGTTTTGTATTGCATGAGATTTGCCCATCCAGGGAAAGTAAGCACCACATTAGTAAATTCAAGTCATGGCTAAGACAGAAAGAATGAGAGTCATGTTCTAAAACATGTCAGCTGAAGCATTAACCCTGGGACCTTCCAGGACAACTCCTTCACGAGAGTGTTTTATAACCTACAGCCCTCCATAAGCAGAGTAAAAAAGGTGACCCCACTTCCCTTCAAGCAGAGAGATGTGAGCCTGTGAAACACCATTTTCACCCTTATTATTAAGGAAAGGTTTACAGAAAGTGCTTGTATACTTTTCACAAAAGATATAATATACTGCAGGACAAAACCATGTCAGGCTACATGATTAAAAGCTTGCCTGGTTCACTTGCTCTCCCATTACATGCCATCTGCTAAATGTCATAGCCCCCCTTACGAGCCGTATTTTTCTATCCTTAAGCCACTACTATGCATATAGCACTCCAATATAGCCTGCCTTGTCTATTAACTGGAAAAAATAAGGTAAATAAGAAGCAGCAATGTTGATGAAGCAACTGATGAATTGTTGTTGATGAAGCAAGGACAGGGTAGTTCATGCAACTAATTGCTTTCATTGAGATGAAACCAGGTTCAAATCAAGGGAGAATTTAATTCTCCAGTAAAATACTTCACCTTAATTATAGCTCATGACGAGACACAGCTAGAGTCTAAATATATGGATCCTCTGCCTCTACAGCACCCACCACTCCTCACAGAACGGGTAAAAATCGACAGCTTTTATATTAAGAAATGAATCCCAAAATGTAGCTCCATCTCACATCTTCCTGCAATCCCACTCAGAGGCGGCTCTGGAACCTCCTAAAACTTATGTGTCTGTAGCTTTCTCTGCATGAAATACCTCCTTATGACAAAGATCGTACAAAATTAAAGATGATGTACAGAACAAAACCATTTTCAGTCTCCTTGAGTGAGGCAACTAAATGTTTTCTTGCATTATGCTTATATATGTTCACTAACTGAAGAAAACTTTAGATCATTTTACAGTTAGAGAGACAAGAATAAGTGATTTTTCAGCTAGCATCTATAAAGAAAACCAGAAAATTTTTTTAAAGCATTCCTCTAAACTTAGTTCCCAAAAGATTACAGAATTTTAATACAATTTGCTCCTTTTCAGTTCTTCACATAGATATATGCATGTTTGGTAACATTTTACCATTTAATTTTTTAATACACAAAATAGGTATAGTTAAACTAAAAAAAAAAGCATATATGACACAGATTCAACAGATTATATATTCTTAGCATGTTTTGGCTATTGCTATTCCTAAGTATCATGCTAACATCAAAGGCGATATACATTACAAAAAATATCGCAAGCTCACGCAAATACATCAGAAGATTACAGAAAACAAGTCAGAAAGAAAGAAACCTCCTGCCATTTCTGTCACATTTCAAAAGTGACAACAGACCATAAAGACTCACTTTGAGGACAGAGGGAAAGAAAAGCGCACTTGAAGACCAAAAGCCATCTTAAAGCTCCTAATCCTGTGTCCTAAGTGGTCTCTCCAGAATGTCCAAAGGTGTTCTTACATGGCTGGCCACTCCTCAGAAAATGGAATTGTAATTAGTCAACAGGATCAACCTGTCTGAGACTGGACTCCTTGCCACTCAAAGCTCTTTGCGAAATACAGAGACCTTTGCCTCACAGGGAGCTCCTTGAAGAAAAAAGCCAAGTTTTCTCAGAACATGAGCTAGAACGCTTTCAGGAAGGGAAACTCAGAGAGACCAGGAAAGACTAGAAATAGGAAGGATTTATATACGACCCTCCCTGCCTGCTGAGCCTTGATTCCAGGGTTCCATGTAGCCCTCAATGTCCACATGGCAGCAAACTCTGCCCAGTGCTCTCTGGTCCCTAGGGAAGTTTCTCATCACCTTGGAGGACTGGCTGCTTCTCAGTGTTACCTCAGTCTCCCTGCACGAGCTGCAGGCTCCTGGCCGCCTACTGCATCTCTCGCTCCTTCCTCCTCCCCTGCCCTGCTCAGCCTCCCAAAGCTTCTCTCCCTGAGCTGCACCCGGCTGTTCCCAGACAGCAGTCACCTCCTCCGTGATGCAGGCTCTGCCTTCTCAAAGACAGGCAGCACAACTGTGAACAGAAGTACAAAACAAACAAATGCTGTCTACCGCAGAAGTGCCAAGCTACTTTTTAATGAATCCCCTTTCACTATAACGTGAGCTTGCTAAAGCAAGTCCCTGATCGTGGCTGATACTTGCCAAAGGGAAGCACCGGAGGCAGGACACTAGAGACGCACAAGCTCTGCACTACCTATGGCAGCAGACATCAGACACCAAATCAGCAACCAGTGAGCCAACTAATCCAAGTACCTACGCAGAGCAGTTACCTACAATAGTGAAAGTTTGACACTACTTTAGACATTATTTTAGAAATAATGAACAGCTGCTGGAAAACAAACAAATAGCTAAAAACATACAGTTCTTACAGTATTGAACCCATAACCTCCTCAGATTTCAAAATGAACCACGAATCTCTGCATTTTCTGGAACTTTGCTGGTGTCTCTACTCCAGCTACAATAGCCTGGATTCCTGTGAGGACACCTGCATTCTCCAGCCAATCACCAGAGTAAGTACAACAAAAAAGTACTTACAACAACAGAAAAATAACATATCAAAGTTATCCCCTCACCAAATCAATAAACCTGAATTAATAGATTCAAATGCTTTTATTTTAAGTTCAAGTTATATTTGAAAAATCTAACCGTTGAGAGATTAACTTCAGCTCAGTCAATGCAAAGAGCCCTTTGGCACTTGTCCCTTCCTGTTCACTCCCACCTGAACTGGATCCCCTTAGGTGTCTGCAACCAGGCTACTGCAAGGGAGCACCTTCAGCAGTGGAAGGACTATGGACACAATATAAAACATGAAGGTAAATTCCCCTCATTCTTACCGTGGAAAGGGAAGCAGAGCTAAAATTTAAAGACAACTGCAGGAGTGAGCGCTTTGTTGTTTCACGTCTTCTCAAGTTTCTGATTAGTTACAACAGTTTAAACGTCAGCAACGGCTGATACCTGATCATTTTTCCAGATGCACTGAAAGCCCATGTCCTCTTGGCTTACTGCACATGTGCCTCCTCCTCAAGTCAGATAAATCAAGCTCTTCTCTGAAGCTGCACCATGGGTAACGTTTAGGACAGTCCAGCACTGAATTCTTCTCTCTAGAAAGAAGAACAAGAAAACTCAGAATCCTGTTGACCAGGAATATATTTAAATAAATGCTCCCGCAATCCACCCGAAACATCCCATTAGCACATCCTGATGTTACGTGGCACATTTAAATTCAGCAGAAAAAATCCAACGTTGAGTATGCGCTTTCAAAGAGAAGCTAGGAGTAGAAAAAGACCTCAACACATTTAGTACATCCTTTCTTAGCAGAGGCATACACTCTGTAATCCTTTTACGGTACAATTTTATTCTAAATTAAGCAAGCAGCTCCAGTAAAAGAGCTCACAGCTTTCCATATTACAAAATTACATCATTCACGATTGGATTTTAAAGTAACATACTTCAAGATAATCTATTAATGACTTTTTAAACTTAATTTTATACCTAAACACCAAGTTATTTTTCCTAATTGTAAGCAAATTTTAGGAGAACCATTAGTTATTACAGTCCTACCTGCAAACATTGTTTTCCTTAAATCCTTCTAATCACAGACACAACAAAGCTACTACAACATTGAAGAAGGGATTCAGTAATGCCAGCACAACTGCCTTGCCAGAATTAAAGACTTTAGACAACAAAAGCTAGCTGGCCTTGTAAAACCATAGGCACCATCTGCCTCGCGTTACGCACCACATGCGACTCAGCTGGTCTTAAGACCACTCCCAAAGTCTGGGAAATTCAGCGTATTCCTCCTTTTTTGCAGAAGTAGGAGTAACCATCACGTATTTCCTCCCATATCAAAGCTGCATACTTCGATTTAACCCAAGATTAAGTTTCAGAATTAGTTAAAAAATTATGTAGGAAACACAATAATGAGATCTATAACAATAATCATTAGTAAGAAAGAAAGTGCCACCAGCACTCTGCTATAGGAGACAGCGATGACTATCAGCCAGGGCTGTATATTTCCCAGGGGTCCCTCCCATAGAGCAATTCACCCCACACTCTTCACAACCTTTTGTGCTATCTCTTATTCTCGCACATTTAATTACTGGCAGTCACGTATTCTGAAACAGTCACTTCCGATGGTAACATCAGAAAAACAAACTCATCATTACAATTATAAATACAACTTAATAACAGTTACACTGCATTGCAGGAAACAGACATGAAAGTTTTTGTATTTGAAAAAAACAGTTCTCAGTTACAGAAGCTGAATAATTTCTCTTGAATACACCTTGACAACTAATGACCAAGGAGTAGCAAAAACAAGTCCTGCGAAACAAATTCCCAGCACTGATAGCTCTACTTGGCACACATTTGCTGGTCTTTCACCAACACCACTAAGTCTTGGCACCACTGTCATTTCATTTTAGGGCCGTATTAGTTCACTCCTTATCTTCTCTAATTTGCCACAAAAAAAAAAAATGAGAAAGGTAATCCACATTCCCAATAAGAGAAAGCTTGTGAAGTCAAGGTTAGGCTCCATTCAGAGCCTGTATTTGGGCAATCAAAAGGAGGAGGATGATATAGCAATATTCTTGCACAGAAAGTGCCACTTTACAAGCACTGTTGCCCTGTACCAGCCTGGTATTAACCATTTATTTACAGAATAATTTCCAGGTCAATCACCTTCCTGGAGGCAATATGTCCATACTGGCAATGACAGACACACAATTGCAGTAAGTCTGTTCATCCATTTACAGCCCTCCACCATCAGCAGCAGAAGGTAATTCTACCAGTGCACCAAAGCCTCTTGCTGTGCTTTCACATCGTGTTATTTAAGCAGGCAGCAACGGTCCTTAAAGAGGACTTCTCCCATCTTACTCAACAGTTTGCAGAGAAAAATAAAATCCCCCAGTCAGAGAAGCCAGCAGAGCTCTGCTGTACACTACCTCAAGCTGAAACAACTGGTCATCAATACCAGCATTATTCTAGTAGGAGCTGGTGCCCAAGTAGTTCTACAAAAGCACCCAGTCAGCAACTCACTGGCACCAGTACAGCGGCCACACAGACATGTCCTGAGAGCGAGATGGGGACACAACATAAGCAAGAGTGAGATATGGCATCCAAATTCTGTAGAATTGCAGACATTTGACCACACCAAAGCGGATGAACATTTACACACCTTGCTACAGGTCGTACCAAACTGCTAGCAAAAATCCTTCTAGAAATAGGGAACACACCCCATAGGTATGGAGTTTAACTCCTAATTAGCACACTGCTGAGAACAATGTTTATTAAGCAGTTAATAACTTCTTCCAACAGAGGTAAGGAGGCATACTTTAAGATAAAAACCAGAGTAAATATACATACGTTCTAACAGGTTTATTAGACAAACTTCAGAGTTCATAGTTTTTAATATATTAAAAATGTAAATATTTGCCTTTGTTCACAAGAAAATTACACAGCGGTTCTACTAAATCAATTTAAAAAAAGCCCAAAAAGCTAGTAATTACAATTTCTACAACTGTTTTAAGACAGGACTGGTGCATGTAAACACACCAAGGTTTATTTTCGTGCTTAACAAAACAAACATTTTAAGTAGATACTACAGATGAAACAATAATACAGACTTGAGAGAATCTAACCACACAAAACCGGACAGATTTTATTTGATTACATTATAGTTCTAAACACAATTCACACATATAGAAAACAGCACATAAAATTGGAGAGACGTTCCTAAAAAACGTGAGACCCTAGATGCCTGAAGTTGGCGGAATGCCATTGGAATAAATTATTGAATTTCACATGAAAAACTACGGCCCTCTAAGGGCAGGTTTTAAAACACCATTTGATAACTGCTAGCAAAGGTAGGAATTGTCAGTACCCTAGAGGAGAAGGGACTGCTGGGGCTAAAGGACTTATACCACGAGATCGAGTTTAGCTCTTCCTGCACCTGCGTTTACTGCCCCCTTTTTATAGTATTCTATTGGCTTTTAACACTTGCTTTCCATGTTCAACCTGAAAGATTTTATGCACCTGTCAGCCAATACAGAAAAAAGCATGGTATATCGCAGACTTAAGCTCTTAAGAATGCATAAATGCACTTACCCACTTGGTAAAAACTTAATGCAAATAAAACAAATACAAAAACCCGTTGTACATAATACTGAAATCATACAAACTGGAAACAGGGTTACAAAACATACCTGCTGATTGGATTTTTTTCCTCTTTAACAAAATCATCGTGGACCCAAAGAATCTAGTATTTCTCATCCTAACAAAATACCAGCAGAATCCTGAGTATTTGGATTCAAACGCTAACCCCTGCAAATGGATTTTGTTTAAAGAACTGAACAAACAAAACATTATTTGCTTCAAAATTCTTCTACTTGTGGTGAAAGCTGAGCTGTCCTGAAATCAATAGCATTGTTCACAACAGAGCTAGAATTTCATTTCCTGCGCCCAACTTGAGATCTGCTGAAGATGTTGCTAACCACTATAACACAGTTTTGCACTCTCACGATCACATCTATAGTTCAAAATAAAATGTGCAAAATAAATACTTACAGGAAAGGCTGCATAAACAGCACGAGTAGCAGCAGCTGTGGCTGATTTCTTCAGAGAGTAAACTTTGTCCTCAGCCTGGCTGCTGCGCCTGGATTAATGCTGTTCCTGTACGATACTCAGGCCTTGAAGCCCTGGGAAGTTCCTATCCCAACTCAGCAAGGTGGGAGGGTTTGTTATTTTAACTGTTGGCTGATAACAGCTTATCAGCAAGTTTTCAAAGGTTAAACTCAACACATTTGCATGGCAAAAGTGCAAAGAAAGTACAAGGAAAATGTTGAATCAGTGTTCCCTCTCCTGCAAGGGCCACAAGTCTCTCCTACGCCATGACCTGCAGTGCAGGCCAGAGAAGAAAATTAAACCAAAAGTCCTGTTCAGAGAAACCATAACTGAAAATGTCTTTGGAAGCCAATGAGAAAGCAAAAAAAGCGCCTCCTTTCAAAGGAGGAGCTTGCTTTGCCTGTTACATTCCCACTGTCTGCCACGCAAAGTGGAAAAGCTAACCCCAAATCTTTAAGTTTGGTCCTTAAATACCAGGTAATTTTATTACAGTTGCCAAATTTATCACTGACACCACAGCTCCACAAGTAACTGGAAAACAAAAACAAAATCTTCAATTTAGGGCCTGCTATTTTTTTTTTTATTTCTATCCCAAGCACGCTCCTGAAGCATAAAGGGCTGATGCAACTTTAAACCAGAAAAAACCCCAGAGTTGCAGACTTATTACTAATTCATCCTGGCTGAAGCTGCATACCAGCAGCTGCTGCCTCTCTCAATTAACAGCAAATATTGAACAGTATTGTCATTTAACGGTGTTTACTGCCTGCTGCCCTGTCCGCTGTCACATTTTCAAAGCGTTCTGCCACAATTTAAAGTATCAACTCTAATAAACAGAGCTTAGTTTAACCCTTTATGTATCAGCAGAATTCACAGCAGAAGTGCTTTACTCACTTCATACATTCATTAGGTGTTTGGCAACAGCTGAAGCCCAAAGATGCAAGGTGCCACCAAAACGGCACTTGTAATTCAGCGGCCCACAGGGTGTTTGGCTTGCACAGAGGTCTGAGCACAAGAGTGAAAAATGATGGGAGTACCTCCAGCTGAGCAGCTCTCTTCATAAATGAATGCCAAAAAGATGAAACAAAAGAGGAGAAAAAGGAGACCACACATTCAGCCTCTGTTGCTGAAGATTTTAAAACAAAAAAAAAAACAAAACAAAAAACCCCAACAAAACAAATGAAAAAACAAATCAAGATACAGCCGTTCTGTGGGGGGATCTGACTGATGCTGTGATTCCTGATGACTCCATCTCTGCACAGGGAAGTCACAAGAGCCCTCATTTGCACCCTGCCTTCCTACCGTCCAGCGTGCCCACAGCCATGCTGCCTTCTGGACAGGCTGGTTTTAAAGCAAATGATTCTACAAACAATGCAGTCAGAGCGAGCAACTGGAAACGACACCCTTCTCCCACGATGTCTCTGCAGGTACTTCAGTGGCCTACTTGCTCTGTGGTGTCACGTTTGCTGGAAGCCACTTAGGTACAAACAACTGTACGTATTTTATATTTCATTTACACGACATGTTCCCAGCAAATCAGCAGGCAGGAGCATCTCCGAGGCTTTCCTATGAGTTTACTGCCAACTGGGCCAGGGCCAACATGTAGATACCAGCGACCTAGAGAAGAGAGGGGATGCTGAGCCAGCCAAATTAGACTGCGAAGTGCACACTGGCAATTTAGATACTACATGAAAACATCAAGCAGCTTCTGTACGGAATTCATTACAGCAGAAGTCAGAATAACACCATTCCAGCTGATACTGAAATTAGAAGAATTTGCTTATTTCTGAGGTACTGGACCCTCGTACTAGGCCTTCTGCAGCAGCAACTGCATTATAAGCATGGAAGCTCCAAGGAACGATGCTCTGGGGAACATGTCAAACATGCAAGGGAACAGCTTTGCAAACTGGGCAGGCAAGAGTAGCCTCGGGATCTGGCCAGGACTTTCTGAGCCTCTGCGTGCATACTCTTCTTGGTTTAGCTCATTTGGCTCCAAGTCCCCTCATTTTCTCAGGTCCCCTCCATCTGTATGGTGTGCAACTCTAATACCCAGTCTGGTTTGTTAGGAGGACTCATTCCCTCTCAGTTCCTCCACCACCTTTGTGCTGATAGTGTCTGAGGTCTTCAGATATATTAGGTGAGATGACTAATACCTGCCATCTGTTCATTGTTACCTTCTCTCTCTCCTCTCCTGAGGAGGAGTCATCAGTAAAGTGCTTGTTCTACTTGATCTATTTTAGGAGCGTGGGCTTTTAACAACCATTCAGCACTATTTTAAGCTAAAAAAGTTAAACCAAAGAAGTAGACCATGCTCTTGCTGGGAAGACTGAGCATTTGCAACATCCCTTATGTCCTTTAAAAGTCTCTGACTAGGCTCAGAAACAACCTTCTCTTCTGCAAAAGTTACCTTTGCTTCCAGCGTGCCCAAGAAAGAGAACCACTGCTCAAGTTTCACTCCAGGCTTCAGGCAACAGAAGAGCCTGCAGATAAGACCCAGGCCTTCGAAGGTACCTGACTGCTCTCCGCAGAAACCAAACCAGTCAACGGAGCTTACAGCATCAGTGGGTAATACGCTGCAGCATCGTGTTACCTGGTTTGAGGAATAAGGAGCTCTTACCCAATTACACCACCTTGGTACAGACCACTGAAAACAGAAAAAGGTACAAATAACTGAGGCCAGGTCTCTGCCCATCAGACTGGGATGAAATCTTCCAACTCACAGGGAATATTAAGCATTATTTATACTGACAGCTGCTCCCTATAAGCTATGGTTAAGGAAAAAACAAACTGGATACACAAAAGAAAGATGGCCTGGAAGGGAAAGGTGCCAGTGGAGGATAATCTTGCTGTATTTCTTGCAGGAGCCATGTCAAAGTGCAAAGTAAAAAAAAAGTCACCACACTGTAGGAGGCTGAAAGACTTGACACGGAGCAGTGAGGAGTCCCGGTCCCCATAAATGTTTAATTTGAGCAAAGCAGCAGCAGAAGTATGCTTACTATGAATCTGCTGCTGAACTGCACACTCCTGCTTTGATTTCTAAATGACACAAAGTGAAAACATAAGTATAAAAATAAAATAGAAGAAAAAGAACAGGGAGATTTTTATACCTGGCACTACAGAGGCAGCATGCACAAGCCACCAACCTACTCAGCCCTCTCCCTTCACTACTGCACAAGGACTAGCAACATACACCGAGCCCTGAAGTAAGTACCTCAATTTCACAGCTTTGACAGTTCGACACAACGCTGGGGATAACATCACCTGAGAACAAGAGCTATTGCACCGCGCCTTAGAAAACAGCAAGTGCTGCAAACATCTGATTAAAGGCAACATGTCGCCTGCTAAGAAAACTGTTAAACTGAAGAACCGGAGAATGAAGATGCATGTGGAAATACTGAAGAAAATAAATCCACAGAGCCCTGGGAGCAGAAAAGAGACCCACCTGGAACTGCTCCTCTTGCAACACTTCCCCTAGAAGAAGGGCTGATTTTCTGTGTGCCACTTGCCTTGCAAATAAAACCCATCAGTAAAGATCACCCCTTCCCCATCATTTCCTTGAGTTATTCCCATCCCACTCCAAACAGTCAGCTCAGATTGGTTAAATAAATTTCAGAGGGTAGAGGAGTTGCTAATTTGGGTTTCTTCCTGCCTAAAATGCAAGAAGATCCTAAAAAAGAAATTAATGCATTTCATGACCCCTATGAGATCTCCAACTCCACTTTTTCTCCCCTTTCCTGCTCTTTACCTCCCCCAGACTATCACCTACCTGATCACCATTATCTGCTTCTTTCCCCTCCACATTCAGAAAAGCCTATTTCTTTTCCCTGTTTATATCTTTCTCATCTCAAACTTAATTCTTTTTCCTGCTTCTATGTCCACTTCCTGAAATTCATACAACTACCTCTCTCTCCTCTGCCACCTCCACCAGCATATCTAGTCTTCCTTCTTGTCTCCAATCCTAAAGAGAAATGTGGCTTCGCTAAAATCAAAGGCAAATGTTCAACTAGACTCAGATTTCACCCCAGCAGCATTACCATATTTTATTAGAATTATGTCACTTAACCCAAGCCACCTGTCCCCAAGTACTGAATGGACAAGCATTGAACAAGACCAGTAAAGCCCCTTGCTTGGCTTTCCTCACTCCCAGTACGAGAGCCTCATATAGCTGAACACAATTTGTCCAGCTTCTGGAAGTCCTCCACACAACAAGTGTAGGTCATCAATGAGTATATGTTTTCCCTTTTAAAAGTATGAACAGATTTCAACACACATACACTGGTATTCTTATATTTTGCATTCTCCTCAAGGTTGGGAGTATATTTTAGAACGCGACCGTGAGTTTCAGAGGCAGTTCCAACAAGTAGTTTTCTTCTCTCCTGAGGTAGTGGAAAAAAATGAAGAAACAGAAAGCCACAGCACAGCCTCAATTAACCTACAAGGACAGAATTAAATGTTGCAAGTACACCCACACCAGAAACCTCTTTTTCACTGCAATTAGCTGCTGGCAACCAACTTGCAAAGCCAAGACAGCACCTTGGGCTCTTCTACACGCACCTTAGGTAGGAATGCATCACCACGGTAAAGCAGGACCTCAGTTCTCACTACTGGCTGATCTGAATTTTCAGCTTTCCGGGAGCTGATGTCACACTGCATTTCTCCTTGCAGAACGGCAACCTTTGCAGGCCTCTGGAGAAAGGAGCCAAATCCAATACCAAAAAGATATAGATGACAATCAAAATACTCGTGTGCCATGCTGCTCAAGTGACAGAAAACATTAAATATTTAAATTGACACATTATGATATGATTCTACTGTAATTGCATCTCTTGTGACATAACCATGCTGTGGTTTGGTTGGTTTGTTGGGTTTTTTTGTATGAGAACCTCTCTCTTACTCTGAATACAAGATAGATGGTATTGAGTAAGTGAAACAGTTGTCTCATATCTTATCAAACACTGGTTGATGACTTTACCCTCATACAAAGGCTGCAGAAAGGAGAATGCTCCAAGGAAGCAGTTCATGGACAGAGTCACAGAACACCTCCAGGAGACTCAGCCTTAGTCATACTTTGTGACATCCAACTACAGGGAGGATCCCTCCTTACTAGGAGCAAGGTGACCACGGTTACTCCCCAGATCAGGACCCTCTGCTGCAGAAGAAAGGACAGATACATTAAGGAGTCCGAGCCATAGCTATGCAAAACCTTCTGCAGTGTTTCTTGGGCAACCAGTAAAGCTACCACCACCAGAGCTATATTTTACATCTTTATTTCTCACTGACGAGCCAAAATGAAGCCTCCCTCCACCTCCAGCTGACAATAGCAGCAGTACCTCCATTCTTCCAGGACAGAGCCGGCTGTAAATATTGGCTGGAAACATTTATTCCCGCTGGGGACTGGTAACTGTCTTTAATTGTTGACAGCAGTTGGGGGCCAGGGGAGTCTCTCTTGTGCCAAACAGCAGACAAAACAAACCAAACAAAAAAATGATTGCACCTTGCATATAAGGCAATACTTGAGCCTACATAATCTTGAAGGGGCCACTATGTTTGTGTTTAGGCTGAAGAAAATAGGCTGAAAGCATGAAAATATTTTAGAGAAGCTATACTCAACGACTACAGCTACTTAAAAACAAAATGACTGAAAAGGTGCTGTCCTTTATGTCGCAGATTCAAGGGTGAGGAAATACCACATACAAGTATGTGACCAAAATGCAGAGGTGAATCGCGCGCCTGCAGACCTGCGCATGGACAGTGACCCTAGTCAAGATTTTTCTATCAGTTTTACGAGACTGGTAAAGTTCACTCCCTAAATACAACCCCAGCTTGCTAGGAATGTATTTCTGACTGAGCACCATTAATAAAATACACACCACAAACAGAAAATACAGGCTAAACAATGCTCTCTGTGTGTGTCAAGTCCAGCCACATCAATATAGACTGCCCGACATTTTTCCTCATTTTCTTCAACCAGAAAGCGTTCAGGAGTTTAAGTAAGTTTTTCATAAGAAATCCTTCACACAAGCTGATCAATATAAAGTTTTTGGGAAAAAAAACTGTTAAAGTTGTATTGTGGGACATTTTTTCTACCCCTACCAGGTATCTGTGTAAGCTGGGTTGCAAACCTGAAGGTCAAAGCTACATGCCGACATGGATTTGTTGACCAAGAAAATAGTAAGAGGAGCATCCGGAAAGAAGGCTGGAAGACAACTCAGTACGCCTTGTGAAGACTACAACGAGCTTTCCGCAACAGCAGATTTCTGGCTGGGATATGAATATGAAATAGTCCTTGAGAAACTATCCCATTCATCTGCTAAAGAACTGCTAGCCATTGTATAGGAAGATGACAAGCTGAATTTACAACCTGGTAAACTTCAAGGCTGAAGAGATGGAGAGCAATAGCAGGTGGCCTTTGATATCAAGGTCTTTGCTACTCCAGCTTCAGTACAAATTCTCTTGCTCCAGGCAACTACTTGATCTCACATGATTCCCACAAAGACCAAATTCTACTTCAGAAATTGAACGAAGCTCAGGAAACATTCTCTGAAAAAACATCTTGGAAACATGAAGCAATCAGAATGATGCCACTTTTTTCTCCTGCTGAGTGCCCAAGGTAACAAAGGTAATCAAGATAAGGGCACAAAATAAGACTTTGACTGTAGATAGCTAGTGCCTAATACAGGTATGATTTTTCTAGGTTGGCTTTTGTGAATATAATCATCTGAGATGACATGAAGGACAATTTTCTTTAGCACATTAGAAGAGCTTGCTGAGCAGAAAAGAACACTTAATGCCTCCCCTTTGGGTTTGCCTTGTATCTTCCTCTGTGCAAGAAAGAAACAGGTTGCTCAAACTTCTTCCTTCCCACATGCTTCCTTGGGAGGCATTACAGAAATAGCCTCATTGCTCTGAATAGTTCAAAAGCAAATGTGTTGTAAGGATAACTAATCTCAACTACATGGGAACATACGTATTTTAATCTGAGAACCACAGAAACTAACTCTGGTGTTGAAAAGTGTAGACCAGGGAGAGGGAGAGAAGGGGCTGTATCTTATCCCAAGTGTGACAACAGTTTCTCGTGCTCCAGACAGATCACCAGTTCAGAACGAGGAAACACAGGCAGTGGAATTCTGTTCCCTAGGCACTCCAATACCTCCTACAAGCCCAAACACACTGGTGCATCTTCTTGTCGTGGTGAGAGCATGATAGATAATCCCTAAGAGGGTCTAAGGGTAGGACAGCACAAGCTCAGGACTATTACAATCAAAAGCCATTTGTCAAAAGTGAATCACCAAACAACGGAATGAGGTGCCGTAGTTTCTGAAGATGGCAGCTAGGCTCCTCGGCCCTTTTTGTGCGGCTCCTGACACACCAACAGTCTGCCTGGTTAAGAGACAAGAGCTAGCCACAATTACCCATGGTTATCCATTTTTTCAAATTCATAGCTTCAAATATCAGCCAGACTGCTGATAGGAGAATCCAGATACACCACTACCAGAAATTATTCCTGAAGATAAATCCTCAAGCACAATGCTGAGTTCCCTGCAAAGTAGAGCAGAGCAGAATATCTCTTCCTTTAGCGAAGAGCCCCATTTCTTCTAACAGGTAGTCTATTGATTGTCAACTTGGACTAGACAGGTAACAGCCAAAAAGCATAACAGTTACTGGTCATGGTTACTGAGCAAACAGCCTTCACACATGCAATTGCATACGGGCCCGTTGACTAATATCGTGTCTTCTACATCACACCCTTTCATTCTTTCCAGTTTTCCCATTACACTCGCACTTCAAAAAGACTAGAAATTCTGCTTACTGAGTAACCAGCAAATCACCACAGGTTGTTGCAATGAGAAGGTTAAAGATACCTCTCACCCAAGCCCACCTTTCAGGCTCCTGGTTCTTGAATATGCTGCTCAGAAATATTGCTTCTACTGCAATATCACAATCAAATACCTCAAGACATGACAGGAGAAAAATATAATACCTTAGGAAAAGGAGGTGAGAAAGGTACATTAAAAAAAGTACTTGATGTCAGTCCTCCAAACATTTAAGTACACAGCTAGACAGTGAAAGGGGCTTACTATAGTTTCTTAGCTGCTGTGCCTTCCCTGCTCCCAGCATCAGGGGAAGCAAAGCCATCAGATGATCACAGGTCTCCTGTGTAGCCACCGTAGCCCAATTTGGTGGTACTAGGTTGGAGAGAAGTGACTTGTAATGGCTCAAGCATCAGGCTTTATAACAAAGAAGAATCCTTTCCTGACAAACACGCAGGTCAAAGAAAATCATATATTCCTTTGACCTGCATGTCTTACTGCAAACACTCATACAGTTTGCCTTTTTATTTTTTTTTTAAAGCACCAGGAAAAGTGAAAATCATTCCTAATCCACTTACATGCTTTGGCAACATTAGCCTATTTTCTATTTTCACTGGTTACTGCTACTCACCGCTCTTCCATTCTAACTCCTGGTACATTTGTGTACTCTCCCCTCTCACTAGCAAGAGTGAGAGCTGACACTTCCCTCACCCTTTTTTCCCCCCTCTTGTTGAAACCTTATTTTCACTGCTCTAATAGTTCTTGACTTAACTGGGACAAGGAAAATTATTCTGGGCTTCTCCATCCTAGCTATTCCGTATTAACCATCCAGAGCACTGAAAAATCATACTGAAGCCCCAGGCAACCATTCAAAAACTCCCTTAAATTCATGGTTTAATAAAATTGCCCATTGTTACTGGACATGTCTATAGCCATATATATGTGTACTTTTTGCATAGAAATCCTTCAGTGTTAATAAGATTCAGAAAATTCTCTTCACTGCTACACATAGCAAAGTTCATTTAATAGCATTCATTCCAAGAGGTTCCAATAAGCTAAATTTCTATCCAATCTTAAAACATGGCTACTGCTTCGGCGAGATGGTTTTTTTCCCCATCCTTTTAAGCAATACGCAGAAGCATTTTTAATACTTAAGAACAGAAGTCTTAGTAAATATTACACACTAATAGATCATAGAATATCCACTAGTTTAAGCGAGCAGCTGAAAGGCCTGACTTTCAAAAGCTGGCTACACTGCCGCTCCCTCGGCTTGTTTTAATCTAGGCTAGCACATCCAGCCACCCAAAAAACAGAGGGGAGGAATTTTTAAGTAGGCAGAGTATACTCTTCTCAAACTCTGACCTTAATTTTTTAATCAACCAATGTCTAATATCAATACCATTGCACCAACTTTTTTTTTTTTTAAAGGGATGCAAAGTGTTTCTATACAAACCCATTTTTCAGAGCAATGTTAATTGAGAATTTGGTTCAACTCACCTATAGCAGTAGCAGGTTTCAAACTACAACAGGTGTACCTATGAAGATATGAGCTCTTTTCAGAGTAAACCAAAATGAAAACCTGCAAAGGTATACAGACATCCTAAACTGCCATTTCTGGTGCAAAAACAACAAAGCGAAGCTTCCTTTTATATCCTGTAAGAAAGCAAAGCCCTTGCATTTTTCAGATGGCACTTCCCATAAACTGCCAATCATGTTAAATGCAAGAGACAGCACGCTAGATAAATGCATCATAACTTTCTAGAAAAGCGCATCCAGAAAAGCCTTTCCTGAGTTACACTACCGAAGTTTTGAAACTCTTCCATCAGGCAAAATCGGGGCTGGTTTCAATTTCCTGGAGTCTATACACCTGTAACAACCAACCATGATTTGAGTTCACCACTAAGTTATGCTGTTCAGGTCCTCTGTGTACAACACTTCCCCATCCATAAGGAATTAAGCACCAGCTCATTTTGCCATCTCCACTTTGCCCATCCTGATGCTGGAAACATAGCACTGGCTGAAGGCTGATATCAGTACAGGACAGAGCAAATAAAGATACCAGTATAATCACTTTTTAGGTAAGTCAGCCAGTGCAAGCACAGCTGTCTAGAAAATATACAGCAGAGAAGCAGGAATGTACCAAAGCATAAGTAGATAGGGGTTCTGTTAGGCCTGAAATTACTCAGACTGAGAATACAATATCCTCTGCTACCACCGCACAATTTTGTCAAGCAAATATTAAAGCATCTGCTTAACTGCCAGGAGAAAACCCAACCAACTTAAAAGCACACAGCTCAGTTCTTCAAATACAACAGAAACACTACAAAGTAGCAGCACACACACTATCAGTTTTTGGGTGTTAAACTATGCACACTCGCTTTTTACTTCAGAAGTTACGGCTCCAACGGGTAATGCAAATACACAGTCCCCTTGATGCTGCTGCATCAGCATAGGAACAGAACAACACTCTCAGGTACCTGCCAGCAGCAGGTTTCAGCTTCCATGCAGACCCCTGCCATGAGCTAACAAAACAGTGCCCAGCACCGCGAGTTGTCACACTCACCATCTCTTCTGCAACACTCCTTTGGGAGAAGGGGTTTCAGGGCCTTACTGTGATAAAGACCAGCTCAGCACAGCTTAAACACAGCGGAGGACTGGCAACTGAAGCTCTCCCCAGCCTCCCCTGCCATTACCAAATACACAGTAAAACACACCAGTACAGCCATTCAATCAGCAAGTGGGTTTGGGTGGTTTTGGGTTTTGTTTTTTGCTTTAACTTTATTTCATTTTTTTTTTTTAATCTTAGCAGTATTGCATCTAGTAGTGTTTACAGGAGATACCATTTCTCACCACTTTCACAAAGAATTATGTTCCTCTCACAAAAAGGTGTGCAACTGTATTTGCAAAAGTATACACGCAGTGTTAAAGTCTGAAACCCTCCAGTTCACGGCAAACCTTTTTTTGATGCATGTGTGTATATCACTAGCAGGGCTATGCCCAAGAGCCCAGTGCTCCCAGTTTCAGCCAGCCCTGTTCCAGCTTGGCACGGCTGGTTTTCTGGCTGGTGCAAGCACATTCTAGGTGAAGCACAGTACAAAGCTTGCCCCAAGCTGCATGGCACCCACTCGGAGCCACCACCTCAAAACCCCTGCGCTTCAAAGATAGGAACAAAAACTTGAAATCAAGTCATGCACTGGTAGACGAAATAGCAGCTGAGATTGCCTCCGCTTGCCTTCACAGGCTGCGACTTTAATTGGAGCATACTGGAGGGCATTAATAACAGTTTTAGAAAGACCAATATCGACTTCATTTATTTTTACAAAGCCTTTCTCTGCCCTCATCTTCACTGAGTACACATGTCAGAGAAAGGTCAAAATAGTTTAATTTTCTTCTGCACTGGACAAAGAGGCATGAAGAACAGCCAGTAAATTTAGCTTATTTCATTTTCACTGTGGCTTAAGGAAGAACAGAAATAATTTATTATCATCAAATTGACTCCAGCATAACCTGGCTGCTTTTATCAAGGCTGTGTAAATTAAAGAGATAAAACCAGAACTCCACTTTGCTTGAGATGAAAAAGATGCATCAACTCAAAGACAGTGTTTAGATTTCAAGGAAAAATAATCTGTGGTAACAGACATCAGAACACAAGAGTTGAGCACCTTTGTGAACACAGCCATTTCAAAATAACAGATAATGTACCGCTCATGCACCAGAGAATGGAGACCAAGCCAGGTGCTAAATGAACTAAGTAAGAAGTTTAGTATTACTGATAAGGTCGACGGTAAACTTCTCCTTTACTCGGGAGCGCTGAGCAAATGTTATTTTAATAGGAAAGTAATTCTGTTTCAAGATGGCAGGTACAATGTGCTTGAGAAACAATATCTTATTTGATAAGGCAACATGCAGACAAGTAATGCCACTGGGCAAATTTACAGTGAATTGAATGCTGCACCTCTTTCATACTAATCAGTATCTAATCATTATACACGATCAGAACTTGATCAAACATTTTTAAATACATCCACACATTACTTAAATGTAGGAAAAACATACCTTAAAAATAGAATTTTTTTTACTCAGAAATGCTGGAAAAAACACCACAGGAATCTGAAGCAATACCTCCTTTTCCCCTCCAATGTGATAGAAGTTTTTTACAGTTTATTCCTTTAGCTAAATGACAGCTTAATGTGCTCTGCCTACCAAAACTTATTTACTTAACAGCGGATCTTAATAAAAGTGAGGCATGCTGTGGCTTTCAGTCTGGACACTTATTCTCTAAATAAACTGGGCTGCAGACTCCTCCTGGCACAGTGAGGTCCTAGATCAGGAATTCCTGAAGTTTTGTTCATGGAAAGTTAATTACATTGCAGTGGCTGTGTAAAACAGTTCTAAGAACAGCAAGCCTCAGGCTGATGTTGATAGTACAGCCTCCTTTGGCATTAAATGAATCCTACCAGTCCCCAGTGGTAATATTTCACATCCAGTTGAAGCAAAACAAATGGTTCCCAACGCAGCAAATGAAACATCCAAAATAGCCTGTGTACATCTAGCAACCCAGCTGTCAAATCCACCGCTGTAACACTGACAACAGCTATAAACTCAATGTGGGGATGAATTTACGGATCTTCCTCTAGGAAACTTGGAGTGTCTCAGGCTGCTTACGCTATTTGTACCACAACTGAGTTGCATCTGTTGTGGTTTCAGACCCTCAAGGTCTCCAGAGAAAAGAGATAACCCTGTGACTAGCTGAACTTCTTCAAGCATCTCTAGACATGGCTAGAAGAGGTCCCCTAGGCACAAGGGGATAAGCAATAGCCTGAAGACAGTATCAGTAAAAGCGACGGAGTATCCATAAGTTTATGTTCTCCTCCACAGCTCCGGTCTCTAGCGGCCCGGACAGCTCCCAAAATGGTCTCAGCCATCCAGCACTGCAAACGTTCCCTCTCCCAAAGAAAGTAAAGATGGCAACCGATTCTGGCTGGGCAGCATCATCCAGTTTGTGAGTCTTTGCCCAAGGTTCAAACTGTCCAAATTTAGCCAAGATTCAGCTTAAATTGGTAGCAATTTTTTCTCCCAATGAGAAGGGAATTTAATCCAGAAACACTGAGGCATTTTCAAGTCATATTAAGGCCACAAGTGATGACATATCAGGGACATAGAGGCAAGGGAGAAAAGCTAACAGGCACCCCTATGCCTATCCAAGCTCTGACACTTAGGACAGAAGGCTGCTGCAGTCAAATCCACATGAAAAATAGACATAAACCCAGAGCCTCAGCAAAACCCAGTGGTTATCCAATATCTGGCTGCATGCATGCTGGAAGCCAGTCTTACAGTACCTGCGTGGGCGGGCGGATAACATGCCCTATTCCCTTCCCAGTAGGGCTTCCTAGTGAGCACAAATGCTTGAAGTGCCCTGTGTCCTGCCCCCTCCCCCCCGCCCCCCCGTAAACTGCAAATGTCCTCTTCAAGGAGATAGCAACGTGTCATCGTTCCTCAGCCACCCTTTGGCTGCAGCAGCTGCTGGAGAAGCACAGCTCACAGACCTCCAGTCCTAAAGCCCTATCTGCAGCAGCCAGCTGTCCTTACAGGCAGTCAAGCAGGAATGAACCGCGGACACCTCCTGCTCTAGTAACAGCTCTGAACGCAGTGTGCTCCAGTGCTCCCATGGGAGGCCAGAGATGCACTTCCTCTGGTGCTCTGTCCTGCAGGAGAGATGCAATCAGAGCCGGCACCAGATCCAGCTTGCAGGCCATCTGGCAAACCACGATGCTGCCTCTGATCAAGAGGAGGCTTTGAGCCAAGAATCAGTACCAACTGTTTTACTGGAAACATCTCTAAATATTTTCCAGCTACCGTTGAAAATATATCCTCTAACAAGGCTGGAACAGCTACTACCTCCGGTGGAGGTCTCTCTCTATAACCACACACCGGGAGAAGGCCCTGTGCTGACAAAATCCACTGGCGTTGCGATAGCAGCTAAGAAATTAGCTGTCGTGGTTTGGGCCAGACTGGCCACTGAAACAAACAACAGATGCTCTCTCCCACCCCTCTCTCCAAGCAGAGGAGGGAGAGATTGAAAGAGACTTATGAGTTTAGAAAAAACTAAACTACTTTAATAAAATATTAATAATAAAATAAAAAGAAAATAATGAAATAGATACAAAACCGTATCAAGGTCCCAGGATGTCGATCACATCACTGGCTGGCACTGGGTAAGTCCCAGACTGGACTCAGCAACGGATGGGAGCTGGATTCTGGATCTGGATTCAGGAATGCACGGATGAGGATCAAAGGCAGACAAACAGACAGAGTCCTCCTCGGATGCCAGACACTGAAGAAAGAGGACTGACCCTTTGATCCCTCATCTTTTATATTGAGCATGAGGCAGATGGGATGGAATACCCCGTTGGTCAGTTTTGGGTCACCTGTCCTGTCCGCTCCTCCCTGCGGGTGCGACCCCTCTACACTCTTTTGCTTCCGACCCTCCAACAGGGCAAATAAAGTTAGCTGCCTTGGGTGTTACAGCAATAAGTATAAGCAAGAGCCTCTCCGCATACCATGCCTTGACAGAAATTAAAAACAATCAGGTCTTACCAGTTGCCGGAAGCAGACAGTGTCTGAAAAATATGCTGTTAATTTCAGAGGGTTCAGTTAGTTAGAAGAGGCTTAACTGAAAAGTAAAGTTACTGAACAGAAACTTGGTTCTGTTTTACCTCAAACCAGGACATTACCGAGTCAACAATAAGAAAGAAATAGGAGCAAGTACTCAGAGCAGACAGTATCAGGAATGACAGCACTGCCTGATATTTACTTAATGACTCATATGGAGGAAGACCCATCCATTTAGACTTACTGACCAGTATGTGAACAGGTAACACAAGAGCTTATGAAATCACTTCCTGACCTCAGAGAACAAAGAAGCCTTACAGCAGCAAAATATCCTCTTTTCACTCTCCCTCTTTCTTTACCCTGTTGCACAATCTTTCTCAACAGATTAAAGCTGCTCTTTTCACAAGATGTGAAAGCAGAAGAAAGAGGAGAGAGCAAAAGGAAAAAGAGGTATTTCTGTTCACCCACGTCAACAGAAAAGCACAGACTACACCAGAATAAACATTTCCAAGTGAGGTTCCCTAGTTTTCAAGAGTTTTTTGGTAAAAGGGTTCACAAATAACATTTTTACCTTCAAAACATCCTTCATCCACACATGAACAGCATGTGGTATAACTATGGACTTCTGCAATCATTCAAACATCACAAGAATTTTTTAATATTGGGATTATTATACAGATAGCTATTTGTGCAGAATTCATAGATTGCACTTAAAATACCCTTCCCTCAAAAAAACAACTGAAGATGATTATACAATTACGTAGCCATTCACAGCCTCTTTACATATACGAAACACATAACGTAGAAGAAACTCTTGCACTCCAGGATTTACAAGCATGTTTTGAATGTTTAGACTGCAGACACAGTTCAGCTAAAAATTGTTATTTTTTCCATATACATGGAAAACACTCAACTAACTTACAGATCTTGGAACACATCCTACTTCTCCATAGCATTAGATTAGCTTCCACATTATTAGGTAGAAAGTGTGAAACATCAATAGCAAGTTCCTATGTAAAGTCCTCCAGGAGTTCTCAGTGTCTATCTATGTACAACAAAAGAAACTCAAAATCCAGTTGTCCCAGCTGACAAAAAGAGATATTCAGTTGACCTCAGTTTGTAATTTTGAGCACTTCAATATTACTTTTCCCGACACACAGGTATAAGGAACACGCAGGGCAACACATTTACAATTAATGAAAAATGAATAAGAAACAAAGCTGCTGATTCAGGAACGCAGACCCAGTACTGCCTATGACTTTCATCCAGGACTAATTTTCCATGCAAAAGTCCTGTGGCTGTAATATGCATAAATTAAGTTACTCATACATGTTCCCAAAACATTCCACAGCTCATCCTATTGAATCTGAAGAGCACACTTGCAAAACAGGCAACTAGTCAACACAAGAGAACCTTTTAGAACTTTTGGGAGGTTTCAGTTTTCCATCCTTTTATGCAGAATTGTGCACACTATACTAAATAGTACAAATGAACGAGAACAGTATTTCCAGCTACAAGTCTTTTCCTCCTCAAGTAGTAAAGCCCCCTGGCACTTCATCCCCTCCTATCTCCGCCAAGTACTACATCCATGAGAGGCTCATCAGCACTACCACATATACAAACATTTAAGAAACTCACACAAATAATGAGACACAAATCTGCAAAGCCACAGGAAAACAGAGTTCAGCGTAGGCTTGAATTTCTACCAAGCCTTTTCCCTCACTCAAAAGCGTTTGTGCGCAAGAGGCCTGTGATTCCAAGGCTGGACATTTTGGAACAATTTCTGTGCAGACAGAATGACAATTGACAGCCACCTAGACCTATTTTTCACCACTTACACTCTACTGTTAGCTTTGAGGTCATAGGTGCTAGGTTGTTCATACCAAAAAATAGAAAAATTAATTATCAATAAAGTAACCAATAGAAAAGAAAATTTATTAGCCTAATTAAAAATCAGAATTAATGCTGCTAAGCAGGCAAACTTCAGCTTACATAGGCTCATGGCTTCCTTTTATGTTATTTATTAAAGTGACAGTAAAGTCTAAACTAAGATGTTTTAAACCTTAACTGTGTGTCTCAGAAATCCTGGTTTTATTTCAATGTTGAATGGAAGACTTACGTGACATTCCCCATTTTGATTTCTGTTATTAAAGGATTTTAAAACAATACTGTACCATTACTGCCTAGAGCCCTCGAGGGCTGAGTACAAAAATAATATAAAAGATATCAGAAACTCTACAAAATATAATTTTGATTTAATCTCATTCAAACATTGTGTTCCTTACTTTGGGGAAATTAATTTACCATCTTTGATAGCAAGCACTCTTCTTCAGCTACTCTGAACGCTGATAATACCATTTGAGGTACGACTGGAAGAGAACTTGAAAATGCCTTACCTAATCTAACACATTCACCAAACTAAACAAAAGTTTGTCTTACAAACTTCACTTTCTTATCCTGCAAATAAGACACCTGCATTTCCTCCACTCACCAAAAAATATCCATGTTCCCAATGGTTCACCTCTTTCACTAAGCACTCTAGCTTTTTCAAGGGCTTCCAAATTCAAGATAATTAATTGGCACAGTGGAAAATTTTACCTACTTCCTACATATTTCTCCCAAAGATAGAATACATATTTTCACAAGCATGCTTCCATAGGCTGTGCCACCCCAGAAAGGCAGCTGCACGCTAAGCTGAAATGAGGACAAATCTGTCTGTGGGAAGAGTGATGGTCAAAGCCCAAGACACCGGGCAGCTCATCTGTCACATATAAAACCTACTCACCTTCAAGACATGTTAGTTTCCAGTAGAAAAGTGTGAAAAGGCTCATTTCGGAAGATGTAATGGTCCATCAGTTTTTGTCCTTAACTCTCTTTGCTCTTCCTCTCAGAAACTGGTTTTCTGGAGATACAAAGAGAACTTCAATTTAAAATACAGCTCTCAGATAAAGATACTACGTTACATCAGCATTACATTTTTCCTGCTTTTTACCAGGCACACTGAAAGGTCACCTGATGGATCCACTCCCTGAATTACTATGTTGCCTTATCTCAAAGAAGGCGGTAATGGCTTCTTTCTTTACCCCTGAGACCCCCACAGCTTACACCTTTGCTATCCACATTACAGCAGCATATCGAGAATTTATCCTAAAGGTTGGGAATGGGGAAGTGACTTAAAGTCATACCAGTGCCAGAATTGACAATTACACTGTGTTCTCAAAAGTCTCTTTTTACCTTGTCTGCTACATTTTACATTCTGACATGTATTTACTACACTTAGGTTTACCTCAAAAGCACGAACAATGAACTTTCCTGCTGAATTTTGCCAAGGTCCCCTCAATAACAGATTAGCTTCCTTAACCTCGTTAGAGACACTTGGTTCCAACTGTGCAGCACAACCAGGGCACTTCTTAGGCTGCTTGGGGTTCTGAGGAGTTTGATATATGTTTGGAAAATAAGGTTGAAAAGGCAAAGCAAAAGCACTGGGATTGTAAATGAGCAAATGCCACATTAAAAACAAGTTCCCTAGGAGGCCCATTTTGCAGCCAAAATAATTAGATCACTAGCAAGAATCATCCCAAGTAGATAAATGGTGTGTTACGAGATTAACCAAGGTCACGTTCTCTTAGAGCCAGCTTCTCAAAAAGATTCCTCCCCTGAAAACTTAACCCTAGGGCTCCATCCAAATTAAAAAATTTATTGTTGATGTACAGCAGTACAAATTGAGTCAAAGCATGCTACAGTCTGTCAAGTGCTGACTGCCCAAGGAAAAGCCACATGGCTTCTAAGCGAGAGAAATCCACATTTGAGAGCCACCTATACTCTGTGACTGCTGCTGCTGGATGCTCAGAGATAACTGCCAACTCATTAAAATCCAACATTAAAAGTTTATTAAATATGCAAACATTAATGGAATTGGACTAGCAGCTACTCAGGCAGATAAAATTTCAACGCAGCATGTTCTGCAGTTCTTGTTATCAATATTCTGTCCTTTTGGAAGCATCCGTGAAAGAGTCACAATGCTACTCAAAGCAGTGAAACCCTCCATCTCTTTTAGATCACTGGGGTCACACTCAAGGTTCCCACTAGCCAGGAAGTCCAGGAAAACACAGCTACTTCCCAATAATTACAGCTCAGTATACATTATCCATTTGCAGCACTTTCACCCTCGGCTGCTTGTGATGCACAGTCTCCCCAAGATTCCACCACCCCCACCCCCCTCCCGGCTTTAGCCATATCTGCAGGGCAGGCCCCACACCTCTCTGCAGGCTCACGGGTATACATGTTTGCATATATCCCAAACTCACAACTCTTGTCAACTTGCTGCTGGAGTATGAAAGAACTACAAAGAGAGGAGGAGCAGAGTGTCATACAGACAATATAAAGAACACCAGCCACTTAAAAGCAACTCTCCTGTAACTTCAGGTAACTTCGTGCACACACAACCAGTGTCTAGAGCTCTGCTTGGAACTACTCATTCTCAGCTATCTAAAAATAAGAGTCAAGAGTCCTCCACGCAAACAGTAATCTCAGTATATTTTGCTCCACAAAATGCAGTTTCATTCTTGGGTGACTCTGCAAAGTCCCAGCGCTTGGTGAGTATCTCAACAAACCTCCAGGTTTTTGCTGTAGGGTGACATCAGACTTGGCAGTGTTCTTCACTAATACTATCAGCATAATCCGAGCTAGCCCAGGGGGAAAGGAGGACAAGGAATCTCTCTCATCACACAAAGCATAAACAAGGTCCTAAGAGTCTAATGCACCTCCAAGTGACTCTGGCAATAGTTTTCCTCTCTCAGTAGTAGCTTCAAATAACATCTGGAAGATTTAATACTCTAATTATGAAAAAAAAAAA
>RSEF01000009.1:4233338-4263957 GCA_003993805.1 Himantopus leucocephalus
TTTTTTGCACAGGAGAGGTGTCAGGCTCATCAATCTGTGCTTGCTATCACCTTACCCTGGAAGCTGTTTAAAAACTTCGTGTATTTCTCGTCACCTTCTAGCCTTTAAGCGTCAAGATGATGCTTCCAGCAGAAAACCAGCTTTTTCCCCTCAGATTTGCTGCCGGTTGAGTTGCGGGCCCGATGGGCTCTGCAGCGCTTGCTCGGCACGTCCTTGGGCTCTCCAGGCGTTGGGGCAAAGGGCTTTGGAGGGAGCAGAGGCGGTTTGACGAGAAGAGCTGGCACCGGCGCTAAACCACAGCCAGGGCTGTCCTCAGCAAAGGCAGTTCATTTACCTTTTAAAAATGAGTGAGGGATTGACCTCTAAATACTGATCTTGGTCCAGAAAGGCCCCAGGTGATCTCAGACATGAGCCAGTGAAGAACAAAGTCAAACACCAATCTGTAGGAGACCCTGAAATTGTAGGTTTTCACGTGTTTTGAAAAGGACGTAAGTGCTTTTTTGGCTTTACGTAATTTGTTATAATTGTTACAAGGTGTGTATTTTAGTTCATTCAGTTCTGAGTACCACATAGGCCCTTTTTAAGCAGCTGTAGTTGAAGAGCTGTTCTGTAACAGTGACCATAGTGTCTATTCAGTGTATATTCACAAGCCAAAAAAATCCACTGCAGCTACACTCGACTTCTAAACCAGAAAGTTTGTTAAAAAGAAGCTGAAAAAGACAAGTAAGAGCATGAATAGGAAATACAACCTGCTGCTCTTCTGTAGCAAGCTAAATTGCAGTAACTGGCAATGCTCACGCTTTTGTTGCAACACGTTTAAAAGTGGAGTAAGATCATTTTCACATGCCCAGATAATTATTATGAGAAAACAAACTTGGAGTGACTTGACAAGATTAGATGAACTAGACATGTAGGACTCCCAGAACTGCAAGGTGCAAGACATCCCTTAGACCTCCTGTGCCCAAGACCAGCCTAGGAAAACTTCCAGTCTGTGCCCACGGTAAACTTTCCAGCCTTACCACGAAAAGTACGAAATACAGAGCTACAGGCACGCACTTAAGGAACCTTAACTCTGCCTCTTTTGAGAAGTAGATGATTGTATGATTCTATAAGTCCTTGATAAAACCCAAAGTTGCCTTCTGCCTTGGAACAGCAACTGCATGCACCTGCACAACAGCCCTTTCAGGACAGACCCCTGCCTCTACTACCCTTTACTTGTCACCCCACAGTGCCTTTGTGGCAGAGCACCGCTCTGACACACCAAGGGTAACAGATGATGTGGTCATGATCCTCTCCCTCAGCCCTGGGAGGGAGAAGGAAGACCTGGCAGAACGCTTCAGGTCCATTAAAAAGGCAGTTTCCATTGAGTGCTGTATCGTCACTGGCCCCCCACCTGTATTGTGCTGCCCACATTCTTTCACCCACTGACAGCCCCACAGCACAAAGGCCCCCCAAGAGACTCGAGTACTTACTTCACCCATATAGGCTCATTCCTCGTAAGGAGCTCCATAGCACCGTAACATGACCTGAGATGATCCTGGCCATGATTCGTTGCAGCCTCTGCTAGCCTTGGTGCTCCTGTGACTAGTAGTGAGCCATCTCGGGGTACAAATGCGACTAAACAGCAGCCAGTTGGTTTAGGTTGGTTTTTCAGCCAGCCGAGCTCTCTGGGTCAGCTCCTTGTGCCATNTTCAGCCAGCCGAGCTCTCTGCGTCAGCTCCTTGTGCCATTGCAGGAGGAGCAGTGCTGGCATGAGGGACAGAGTAGGAGTGCGTGGGGAAGGATGGGAGCGTGCACAGCGTGGATTTAAATGAGTTAAGCTGCCGTGAAACCGCAGCTTGAGACATGCCTGTGGTCTTTGATTGCGTGTCAGGGTAGTACCTGTTTTAGGAAGGATCAATAATTATCTTATACTGGCCATCAGGTAGTTTTTTAGCTGAGACCTGGCTACAGCTGAGAAAGGTAGAGCACACTCTGATCCTCCTGTGTTCCTTCTGCATAGTTTATGTACTGGACCATAGGGGAGCAGGTTTGTGATTGCTGTTGGAAATGTTTCGCTATGTAGGTGACAGCAGGCAGCGAAAGTTACAAACAGGAGCCATCTCCTGCGATCCTGAAATTTTAATTTCACAGCAGGCACAGATGCTTTTTTTAAAGACTGGCGAGTTTTTGCTGCTCTGCTCCAGCCTCACCTCCCTCTCTCCCCACATTGTATTTGGCACTCAGTGCCGTGTTCCCAGCTCCCAGGCCATTGCCGTGGCCATTAGCAATTTAGAAGCCACCAGTGGGTAGGAATTTGCTTTCTCCTGCCTGACACCATCCGCTGCTGTGCAGGTACCTCCTGGGCAGCGCTTTCCTGAGGAATGTATGCTGACTTGTGAGTCTGGCAGCAAATTTGGCTCCCACACAGAGACTCCTCTTCAAGATGATCTTTCTCTCCACCAGCAGAGGCGGCATGTGCCAAATTTGATTTGTTTGTTTTTTTTCTTTCCTGGTTTGTAAGAAGTTTAGTATTCAGAGATCTGCATTTATGAGACATGACATAGAAAGAAGGGATTTAGATATGCAAAGAACTGGGAAATTTTGGGGAACAGACAAGGCTTACAAGAGAAAGGACCAGCCATACCTCTTGATCAGAGGCAGGCTGCTGGCACTGAAAATTAAGAAGGATTTGGAAGAGGATTTCAACATTTGGGCTGACAAGTGCAGAAAAGCTCCAGGGATGATAGGATAGGACATGGGGTAGGGGAGTGTACATGTGGGATTATATAAAGTATAACAGCATAACAGTCATGATTGGAAAAGGCTTTCTGGCTGCTAGGATTGTCCTTCTGACCCCTGATCAGCATAATGATCAGAAAACCTTAAAGGAGATTAGAGAAGCTGCAACTTCGGACAGGTAGCAATGATGAGAGAGTGCGATTACCTGTGTTGGACTGGATCAGCACTGCATCAGGATGAGATGCAGAGAGAAAATTCTGGGATGCAGTAAGTGACTGCTTCCTAAAACAACTATTCTAGAACCCCACAGAAAGGATGCCTTTCTGGATTTGGCCGTAATTTATGTACATAACTCTGTTCAACCTGTATTAGCTGCTGTGTGGCAGCAACTAATACACAGCTGGATCTGACACTGAGGCAAGAAAGAGCAGACCAGGGAAATCCAGCACACGAGTACTCATTTTCAAGAAGGGAATTATGTAAATAGCCAGCAGTTAGTTCAAACAAAAACACTGCAAGAAGCTGTCCAAAAGGCAAGATACCTGCAACAAGGGTGGAGGCTGGATTGTTGTTGTTTGGGTTTGGGATTTTATTTTTTTTTTTAAGTTTATTTAGAAGCCCAGGTAAACTGTTCAGCCAGCAAGTGATCAGGTAAAAGCCCTATATGGCTTGATGAGAAAGCTAAGATGACTGAGGGGAAAGTTTGATTAATTTTTTTTTTTAAGAAGTGGAAAGCTTACTCAAACAAGAACGAGAAAGCCCATAAAGCGTGACAGGAGAGATGAAAACTGGAAATAAGACTAAAAAAATATAAAGAGTGGATCAAGGCATGCTAAAAATGATAGATAAAAGCTCTTTAAATAAAAAATATAACCCAGGACAAGATTACTGGATGCCAAGCTCAAAACTGGCAGTTAGAGCTGATGGAAGGGATCCTTGCCTTTGAAAGCTCTGTGAAATAATCAGCTCGATGTGCTGGGGCAGCCCAAAGAGCCCACAAAATACTGGGTACCATCAGGATGTATGTTGAGAACAGAGCAGAGGGCATCCCTTTTCTGCAATAGCAAACATCTCAATTGTTGTGTGTAGTTCTGGATCTTGCGTTTGCAGAAGCATATAGGGATGATCCAGAAAGGGACAACCAAAATAATCCAAGGGACGGTGCACTGCGTTAAGAAAGCGGACTGAAAAAGCTGAGTGTCATCATTTTGGAGAGGAAAAGGCCGTGGGAGAATAAGGTCAAGGTTTACAAAATCATAAAGAAAGTAAACAAATCAAAGGCATAACCCTTTACCAAATCCTGCAACAGCTGAACTAGGAGCATTCGATTAAACTAGCAGGAGATTGTTTTAAAATAGACAATGCAGAGCTTGCTGCCATAGAAGCCTGTGGAGGCAGATGGGATCAGCAGAATCAGAGAGGGACTGGGCGAATTCACAAACAGCAGGTGTATAAGGGACGCTAAAAAGAATGTGTGTGATTGTGGATGTTGGGGAAAGTACAAGGGGAAAGGACCAGACCTGCATGTTTTCTATAAACAGCATTTTCTATTGTTAGATTCAAGTCTCCCTGCTTTAAAGGTGACTAAATACATTTTCAGGATTCCCTTAAATTACTTTTTTTTTTTTTAATTAAAGGTCACATTTACAACCCTAGCTAAAACCTGAAATTATTAAGGTAAATAATAAAACCGTGTCACAATCCAGCACATCATCCCTGCAATGAGTTTTATGCAAAACAGAAATAACCTGGTGTGGTCACCTACAACAATATTCTCTTACCCTGGGGTGCACCTGTGGTGTGTTTCTGAAACACGTAACGCTGAATCATCTCAGCAGAATCACTTTTCTTGCAGTCAAAATAGTACACGTGGTGGAGTTGACTACCTAGCATGGGATTAAGCGTTGATTAGAATGCATGGAGTGAAGTTTTGCATTGTTACTGTTAAATGAACGACACTGTCACAGTAATGAAATACTTATGCAAATCATGGTGACTTTTTGTTTCTTTAATGCTCTAGCTGTTTGAAGTTGTGATACTCTTGAGTATTTTTTATAGTTTTACTGTCATACATTTTACTAAAATGCTTTCATCTAAAATTACAACTTTTAGTACCAGTTATAATACATGAGTTACAAAGCAATGCAGCGTGCGTGTTGGACTATAACATATCCTGAGGCAAATGTATTAGGAGAACAAGAAACCGCAAAAAGTCTTGATGTTTCTTCCTTTTTGTCCCACAAAAAAATTCCCACTGGGAAAAAATTCTATGGAGGGAGAAGAAATATTTATGAGTACACAGTCAAGTTATTCTCTGGCAAAAATAGTTCTGTTGGCTTAATAAATACAGGTCACGTAGGTATTGAACTGTTATTTTGTGGCAGCCTTGATGATTAATTTTTCTTCTGGTAGGAGTACTTTGTTGTAAGCGCTAAGGGCTTGTAACTAATTTACTACATAAAATCCTGAACCTTTCTGTTTAATGCAGACAAACCTTTTATATGGGCATTTTGCATTTGCTGATCACGTGCCTGCAACAGACACAGAAATGCTTCGATTGTTTCTTGTCTGTTCCTGAGAGAATTGTGCCATTTTTCTACACAATATTTTCAAATCAGTAATTTAACATTTGTTCGGAATCCTGGTACATACTTTTTTCTCCTCTTTGCACCATGGTTTGTAAAGTGTAATGACATTTCATCATGGTTTTGCCTTTAATCTTCCAGCCGCAAGGTGAATTTGGTATTTCTATGGCCCCGCTCGCCACTGATGCAAAATGAGACCTCTAAGAGCAGTGAGCATTGGGTGCAGCCTGTGGGTCCTCCTCTAATAGCAGCAGCCGCAGTACTTGATGTTCCAAAGGGAGCAAGATGAAAAACAAAATGATAATATGCGTTTTTCCCACAGAATATGGAACCATTTATTAAAATTGGAAAGGCTTTCATATTCTGCTACGTCAAACTATATGCACTGGAAGGACCTTTACCGAGTCACCTAATAGTTTTTCTTTGTCACAAATTATTCTCATTTAAAGTTTCAGCTTTCAGAACCATTACTAATGTCAGACTTCAGAGTTGTCTTTGATGTCTGGATGAGGCAATTGGTACATAACCAGCTGCTCTCTCTCCAAAAATAACACTTTTCTCAGTCTCTGGTTGCCAAGTCTCAGGGCTCCCACTGATACTTCAGGCAGCAGCTGATCCTGGAGACCCCCCCCTCAACAGCCCCCCTCAAGCCAACAGCCCTGATTAATAGACTTTGCAGATAGCTTCTCCTATTTTTTTTACTTTGAAGGAGGAATGTGCAGAGGTTGGCTGGCAGGGCACAGCTGGCTTGCAGGAAACTTCTTGGGCTCCCCAGGTTTTCCTTTTCAGTCTGTGGATTTCCACTTCAATGCTGCAAGCTGTTGCCTCATATAAATATGTGATTGCCCACCCTGGGCACACTTAGAAGCGTTACACATGAGTACAGTGATATATTTTTCATCTACTTTATGACAAGCTTCCTTTTTAGATGAAATGCCCTGAAATATATTGAAAAACACGCACAAACTGAGTACGTATCAGGCCTTTCTATCCGATCTTTCTAATTCACACTCCTCCTCTCCGCTGGGCATCAGCCACCAAGCTTACATGTAAAGCTGGGCTTACGGTTTGGAGAAGGTCTAGGAACAGAAGCTGTATTTAGAAAGGATGAGGCGAGCGTGTATGATACTTCTTTGAGTATCCCTCCAGCCTCCAACTGCTTGTGGCTCAGGTTTTCTGAATCATAGTCATATCTACATATGTAGTACGTATGCACACAGAAAAGCCTCTCTCACAAACTATTTATACACTTACATACTTAGAAGTGTGTGTATATGAATATATTTTAGTATCTATTTTATATATACACACCATTTGTGTTAATATTTCTATTAATAAAGTGTTAGGTGTTAATGCTTCTATTTTTACCTACCATCTTCTTTATTGTCACTATCTTCTAAAACAGACTGGACTCTCCATGTCCATCCTACACACACATGTATATATAAATTTGCTTCTAAAAGCTTCAAATGCAAAGTGGGCATACAGTCAGGTCAGATTTTTTTTTTAATATCTGATTTGTAAAAATACTATTTATACTTTTACTGTTCCATTTTGAAGTTCCTTGTTAATTCTTTGCTGGTCACGTTTACTGCTTGTGTCTGTGGAAATATGTTCAGATGACAGAAAAGACGACATTCTATGTAGTATTTTAGGCCCAAATTCACTTTGACAGGATCTCTCACAAGTTTAAGTCTGGACTTATATACAGATCTTTGCAAGGTGAAGCATTATAATCATCAGCACAGCAGCAGCTCTGTGTCAGGTGTCTGAAAGATAGCTTTTTATCCCTGGAGCTCCTTTCCCTTTTTAAAAGTTCTTAGATTGTCGGTGGTTTAGCATTAATTACTTTTAAATTATGCTAAACTGTTTTCCTGAAAATCTGAATGTTTAATTCATAAAGACGTTTTCAAAAGAACATTTCCCTGTGATGCTTGCTTAGGAAACAGCAATGTCATAGCCAGAAAACGACTCTTCAGAAAGTAAATGAGAGGTCAGCAGTCATAAGCTTGTTCGATTTTGGCACTTGCCCTTGAAGAGGGAGACTAGTGAAAGGGTTCACCCGGAGAGGTTCACCAGAAGACAGGCTAGGGGAGAGACCTGCTTGGACATACTGCTCATTTTCACTGGGACGCTTGGTGTTTATAACACCTCTTGGAAGGGTAATGTAGTTGATTGTTACTCACTGAATCTCTGATTTATTTCAGTTTGACAGTTCTTCAGGCATTAGAGGATGGACTGAAGAGAGCAGATGCAGATCCTTCAGTGAAGGCTGTTATGATTTGTGGTGAAAATGGGAAATTCAGTGCAGGTAAGACATTTTTTATCAAACATAGCCCGAGAAAAAGAGGAAACACTCTCCACCCACTGTATGAAAATTCTCTGCCTTGTAACACTGCTGATAAAAGTCCCAATTTTGCTGGAAATGGCTACAAGACAGTGGGTTTTTTCTATTCTGCTGTGCCACAATTGACATGGGGCACATGACAAGCTGGACTGTCCAGGCCAGAAACAAGCTGGTATGCTCATGCGGAAAAAGGGGACAGCTGCTCATCTCCCTAATGTACTGGTGCCTCCTTATTCTCCAGACCTTTGTTTGCATAAAATCTCTGGACCATCAACTGCTTCAGTATATGGAACGTACCTGGGGTGGGGCAGTAGCAAATAACAGATCTTCTCCAGTTGTAGACCTGGGAAGCTAGGGAATTTCTGTGGAGCTCTACATCGCTGTTAGTAGTAACTTGCACTTAACTGTTCCAGACTCAACTTTTTTTTTTATCACACCAAGGATGTCTGGCAAATTTCTGTAGTAACTGCATGATCATTACAGTTACTGTGTATTTTTGTACTCAGCCTTCCCCTGAGCTCTCTGAACAGGCTCAAGGAACCAGGGTTTCTTGAAGGTGGTCCCAAAAGCAGTTGATTCCTGTTAGCCACTTTCCTGCCAGCAGCATGCTCTGCAAGGACTTGATCGTCTGTGAGCAAATATGTTCAATGGCACAGAGGGGAGGATCATTCCAGTCACTGCCTTGCCCACTAATTCCTTTTAATCTCTTTGTGCTAACTCAGGAGCTGACATTCGAGGATTTTCTTCTCCGACGAGACGTGGTTCTGTCTTGGGCCCCATCATCTCTCTCATAGAAAGGAGCGAGAAGCCGGTGGTGGCTGCCATTGAAGGTGTTGCCTTGGGAGGAGGCCTGGAGGTGGCCCTTGGCTGTCACTATCGGATTGCACATGTGAAGGTAACACAGGCTGCAAACTAGAAAGGCTGGTGAAGGCAGTGGGAGCTGTATACATACAGCCATGGACAGGGTGGGATGCTGCTGCTGAAGAGCAGTGGGAGAGCACGCATTTCCGGGGTCATCTACCCAGAGGATCGGGGCTTTATAGCTACACCATACAAGTCTGTGTGCTCAGACATTCTTCACCTACAACACCACCCTTGACATGCTTTCATAAGTCTTACTAAATAAGTAATTTCAAGTCATTTCTAAATATAAAATTGGTTTGTAACTAGTAGAATAAGATGGCCACGTAGAAGCTTCAGTAACCAAGCGTTAATTTGCCCTAGGTCTCAGTAGTCATTATCTATATTCTAATGTAAATGGCTGTATCTTACTGGCTCACGCAGCATGACCCTCACTTACTTAATTTTTTCCCCAGCCCTGTGAATTTTGCATTTCTTTCTGCTAGTGGCCTAGTTTCAATAGGTAGCTGAACTCAGCTAGCGTGGAGCCTTTATGGTCTGATTCCCCATGAACTCTGGGTCCTCAAGGAGCACTCTGACCAAAAGACAGGTTTAAGAGTCTTTTAAGGAATGATCTGGTTTGTTTTTTTTTTTCTTGAATCCCCTCCTTCAAGATTCAGGAATGCTGAACTACCTTTTAGCAGTACTGGGTCTCATTATAGAGACTATTCACTGATAGGGCCATCCCCTCACTTCTGCAATGTGAATCACTGTTTCTCCATGACAGCGTGGGTTGCTGTAACAGCATAAAGAGGTATTCTGTGTCACCCTGTATGCCACCTAAGGTGGGTGCCATAAGTAGAGGTCTTAAAGTGACTCCAAATCTCTTAAGAGCTCAATAGGAAACCTGCATACTTTTTTTTTTTTTTTTTTTAAAAACGAGGCAACAAAATCTAGATAGATTTTTAAGAGAAGACAAGACCCTCCTTCCTGCTGCCCCTGGCTTCTCTGCCATAAGCCTACTAAATGTCAACTGCACCAAGAGCTGTTTGGAGGAAGATTAGGGAAGAGTTCAGTACCAATTTTCCTTTACTAAACTCCCAAGAATTAGAGTAGGGAGGTAACAGTTAAGTCACAGAGTGCCCTCCAGCATTTGGTAACAACCACTTGAAAGCATTAGTTTACACGTGTGTCAATCTGGGGGATGCTGTTGGCCCCACAGCTCTCCTCCAGTGCTGTGCTAGCACACATACATCCACTGAACAGCAATGTTGTTCCTGTGCATTTGTACTCAAGTTCTTGAAATGGTTGAGTGGGTTTTTGTCTTAAATGTCTTACGTGGCAAAAAGCAAGGATGAAGTTTCTGTGTGGAAGTTTTGAGGCTTCCGAGAGGTGCGACATGTGAATCAGGTCTGATTGTCTTTTCTCTATTCTGCTCAGTTTGTAGTTATCACTCTTTCTAATTAGATTTGTTGTTGAATTTGACTTTGTTTTAGGCACGGATGGGTTTACCAGAGGTCACCATTGGGTTACTTCCAGGTGCTGAAGGCACTCAGCGACTACCCAGACTGATTGGGGTACCAGCTGCTCTGGACATAATCACTACAGGTAAAGTACTGTGCCTTGGCTTTGCTCTGTATATAAGAATTGAGTCGTACCACCAGCTTGGTCTAAGAAACATGAATTTCTTTTACCTTTGTAGCTACTTGTGTTGAAATTCAGCTTGCTTCCACTAACGATGGTCTAAGAAATGGACATACATGCTTCTGAGTAATGTAGCTAGCAATGCATTTTATGTACCTGATAATGAGCGTGTCTCATACTTGAAGCCAGCTACACACAAGTCATTTGATCAGATGGAAGAGAATGAAATTGCCCACCATGCCCCACTGTAGTCACCTTATTTCTCTTTTTATCACAGGAAGACACATTCCAGCAACTGAAGCACTGAAGCTAGGCTTGGTTGATGAAGTTGTGGAAGAAAACACAGTTGAGGCAGCAATCTGCTTGGCAAACAAAGTGATCGGTGAGGAAAGAATTGTAGCAGTGCCAAGAAGTAATTGGTGATGTTTCAGGGCTGGAGATAGTCAGAACAAAGCCCACCAGTTTATTCCAATTTATAAGCTCCATTCATTGAGTTTTGGCATCCATAAAAGATAGAATTAATTGCAGAATTTGTTTTCTGTTGTCTGAAGTGAAAAATTCAGATGCTGGAAAGCTGCAGAAATTCAAGTATGTATTCGGAGAACAGATACATATCAAGTTCTGCTTTTTAATTATATATCCAAATTCACAAGCTCCTTTGGGCTGCTCCACTCCACTGATTTTGGGGACTATATGCTCTTCCCATATATAGTTTTGGATCACAGCTGGTATCACATGTATTCTGGTTGCATGACCAATAATGGCTGATCAAAAATAACTTTCTCCCTTCAGTGGAGAGGCTGGCACATCCTCAGCCCAACTTAATGATCCATGAGTCTGCAAGTCACTCTGTCCCTAATCCTTTAGCTGCTATGTAAGAAAATGGACTGTGGAGATGGGAGGGATATGGCAAGACTTTTTTTTCCCCCACCTTAGAAATAACAAAATGGAGTTAACACAGGAAGAACATTCCTTGTGCAGCATAAGGAACATTGCCTTGAGAGAAAACAGGACAATGTTCTGCTGCTAACCTTCGGAAACAGACCATTGACTCCAATCGGGATTTCATCTGGAGCTCTGTCACAATGCAAGGAAGGAAAAAAACGTTTCTGCTTTGATGACATTGCCTCTATAGGCAATACTTTTCCAAGCTGGGATGCTGCTTTTGCTCCTGTAGTTCTCTTCACTACAAACAAGGCCCTTCTCTGTAGGAGCACTTCTCCTGTGCTAGAAGTTGAAGCTTTGTCTTAGATGACAGCACACCATATTTTTAAGATAGTTCAATGAATGGGCTTTTCTTAAACATCCATGTCTTGTACACTTCCCTACAACTTGAGATTTACCAGATAGATGCGAAAGGGCATTCTTTGGCTTGGTTTTCTGTAAGAGATGCCCTTCCTTGTCACTGTATTCGTCCTATGGTATTTTTGGGCTTCATTTTTAGTGCAGAATTGATGACATAAGCAGTCCTCTTTTTGCTCTCCCTATAGGTAATTGGACTATTTAAATACAATTCTTTGGAAAGAGATGTGTGATGTACTTCAGTATTGCTTCTGAGAAAAACAAAGATACTTTGATTCCCTGATTTTGTCCGTTTTAAATGAGAACACTGTTTCTGTTGGGAAATATTACTACTCTTCCAGTCAAATTAACCCAAACAGTGTTCATTTTGATGTACCCTCAGTATAGTTTTGATGTATTCCTCAGTGTAACTTGCTTTCTGGAACTTATGTCCACTTCCACTACTGGCAAATTCCTCTTCTGTAGCTTCATCTTTATTGGAAATTGTCACTGCCAAGAAAATGGGCTTTTTGAGAATTGTATAAACATACAAGAATCCTAGCTGGATGTTCAGCAGGTAACCTGTCCCAGTCTTACTCATTATTAGTGGTATATTTTCTATCTGTTTATTGCTGCTTTGCGTTACCCCAGTAAAAATGAGCAATGTCATTGAAGGAGTTTCACATCACACCAAATACCAACTCCAATAGGACTTTAAAAAAAGCTTTCAGACTCTTCCCAACAGCTTTACTGGCATTTACAATATGTGCTTTAACAGTAAAAATACTGTCAAGTCATCTAATCTTTCTTTCCTGCTTGGAAAATTTCTCATTAGACCTTGCAGAAGACCATGAAAAGTTTTGATGCACCATTTAGCCTCAGGTTACCTGATAATTGGGAAGAATCGTGTACCCAGAGTCCGTATGTTCCTTTTGAGACATTCCTGGCATTGGCGTTTGCCTAAAGTTAATATAGTTCTCCTGCCATACAAAGGCAAACCAGCACTTATTTCTCTACATCAAACACTAACTCAGGGCTGCGGAGGAGATGACAGTCTTGCATAGCTGGTCTGGTTTTTGTTCATATTGAGTTCTGTTTTCAGTGAACGCTTTTCAGGTAATCTTAATAAAAGCAGAGACAGAGTTGCACAAAATAATGCCATCACAGAAGTCCACTGTCTTTGTATGGCATGCAGCACTTTGTTTCTGATGAGATTTTTATTTTAGTTTTAAACATGAGGCTAACAACTGCTAGAGCAGTTTGGCTAAATAACTAGTTTTGTCACTGGTGGATTTTCTATTCTTGGGAAGGCTGTACTGCAAGATAAGTCTCAAAGGATCAGTTCAGCAATTTTCTTCTTCTAAAGCTTTCTCGCACTGGAGCTGCAGTATCTTATGGCAAGAGATCAGTCTCAAGTGGCTGGCCTTACTGAAGCAAGGGTCCTTGATTATCATTTCGATATACAGTTGACAGAACTGCCTTTATGGTAGGTATATTGGGAAAGCATCTTCATGCATACATTTTTATTCCCTAATGAAGAACACCTTCAAAAGGTGTTCTGAAACAGCAGGAATATACAGAGACACTTACTGATTCTAAGTTAAATTTTTAATTGAAAACAGTAATTATATATTGCAGATAGGAAGCAAGCATATGTTCCTGGCCTTCTTCAGGCAAAATATCTTCACTTTTGAAGGCATTTTTTAAAAGGAATAGACAGGAGCTAAATCCTTGGAGACAATGAAAATGTTCTTTCATTAAATATGCTTGATAATCACTGTACTAATTCAAAGCTGCATTACATAATTTGTCCACCTGATGGCATCACAAAATTGAAAAATTGCTGTAATTGCTTGCAGCAGACAGTAGCTTGTAGTTTATACTGCCCACCTCTTGCTGGCCTGCTGTAGTCTTCCTTGGCTGGAGGAAAAAATGGTTGCTGGTCCTCTGCACTGCAGCCTTCTTTGAAGCTCTCCCTTCGTATATAATCATCCCTTGCTTTCCATCCACATCTGCTTTATCATCTCAGAGCACAAAAGCATCAGTGGCTTGCACCAAAAAGCCAAGGAAAATCAGTTCAGTTTAGACTAGCTCAGGCCCCAAAGGTATAAAACTCTGCATGGAAAGATGATTATGAGTTTCTGACTGTAAGCCACTAGGAGGAACTGTGGAGGAAGCATGTGTTTCTTTCGAGTCTCATAAAACCCAAAGGAGTAACAGATACTGCTGTTAGGTAATTGCGTGCTTTAAATGGAGACTGTTGGAGAAAAGCTTTCAGCTACTGTTGCAAGAGCCTTTAGTGCATCATCTCTGGGAAAACACACAATAAAGACATCTTAATCTCTCTCCAGGGCTCATGATTCTGGCTGCCACCTTCTTTAGGCAGAAGGTCTAGCAAAGTGCCCCTTTGACACAATGAGAGTTTATGAAAGATCTGACATAAACTGGACTCATCTCTGGCAGGGGTCCAGTTTCAGCTTTGTTTCTCAGAAATTCACAAGCAGTTCACTGCACCACGAAGACTGTTAAGCTAGTTCTGCCTCTTGCATGTGGAGTCCTATAATATCCCAAGGGTTTACAACTCTGGGATGCTTGCTTTTTTTTTTTTTGCTTTAAATAGCACAGTATTTGATACTGCATGCTTACATGTTGCTTTTGCCAATATAAATTTTATAGACTTTCAGTCTTTTGTGCCACCTGGACTACAAACTCTAGTAAAACAAAGCAGGTATCTGTGCTAGCTCCATTGCATGGATAGCACTTTTCCCTGCAGCACTGATGTCTGATACTGTTCATCATGTTCCTGCTGCTTTGATTTCAGAAATCAAGCCGTGGGTGTCCCACACTGATCTCTTCTTCCCAGGTTTGGATTCAGATCATTTTTTTCCTGTTCATAAATATGCCCTTGATTCTTATTAGCATTGCAGAAGCAAAGACACTGCGTGGAGATGCTGTAGAAATACTTAGCAAAACTATTTAGCTTACAGCTAAATAAGAGTTATTACAGGACCCTGAGGAGAGTTACTTTTCTTTTTTACTCTGAGCAACTGCCTCATGTCCCCCATCAATATTTGTGCTTATGAGTACTATTTGCTATCTGAAGACCAAGCTTAAAGGCTCCTAGTAGTATTCCTTTTTTACTAGTCCTTTACACATCAGAGATGTCATGTGAAGTCCCTTGATGTGCCCAGTCTTAAGCGGCCTTCCAGCCATCAGATCTGCTTTCTGGGACAAACCTGAGGTTTCTTCTTGTGTTGAAATGAAACCCCCTATTTAAGTCCTAAACAAAGGATAAAGAGTATATCTGGGTTAAAAGCATACATTTAGGTGAGAAACACAGGATTCCAAAATAAAAGGACATTATCCTGACTAAATCCTGCAGTACTGGCAGATACAAAGTGTGTTCACTGTCAATGTGAAAACATTATTTTTATGAACACTGATTACAAGGGAAGCTACTTACACAGTGAGCATTCATCTTTTTGTGATCTCTAAAAGGCTTAATTAAAAAGCCTGAGCTCTGAAGACCATTGTTTCAGGAAATCGTTATCTTATCATCCTGGAAACTCATAGTTCTATTTCCTCTTAAACATTGCTCAGTCTTGGAGGAAGAGCTAGAGTCAGGACATGTTCTTTGGGCAACCACGATTGCAGTGCTGCCATTATTCCTGCTCTTCAGCATCCTGTGTGTGTTTTCCTGCTCCTCAGTCTTCTGCTGATGCACTGGCACTTTCCTAACTCAGACAACAGGAAGAAAAAGGGGAGCTGGATGCAGTATGCCACCTGTGAAGGAAGCATGCTCCTGTGGCAGAGCTCATATAGGAGAAGCTATGGCAATGAGACTGTACACCAGAGGGCTTCTCAGCATAAGGTTCTTGATAGAGGAGGCCCACCTGCCATCCTGCTTTGGTGGCAGTCCTGGGAACACCACTGCAGCAGTCAGCGCAGTAACATTACTACACAGTTAGTTAACTATCTGGATGTGGAATATTGTTGAAATGCTAAGGGGATACATCCTGAATTTCTGATCTTGTTCCTCCATGGTCTTTACTGAGGCAAGCTGCCATTAAGAGCATAGGAACAGCCTGAAGTATGGTCAGATCACAGATCTCCCTAGCAGGCACCAAGGCTTGTACTTCTGAAAAAAAGGATGGCGAGGATTCTGGCATCTGAGATGTAACTAACTTCTCTCAATTAAAATCCTTTCTAGGTATCACCATAGCAACCTCTGTCTGTAATGAGCCTCATGTATTTGTATGGCTGCTTGATTCACCCCTTGCTGACACAGAAGCATGAACTCTCCCTTGTTATTCATTTGATCCTCGACACATGCTGCGTGAGCTGTCCTCTTGGTTAGTCCCAAAGTGACTAGAGGGACTCCTGCTATCAGGGAAGAATTAAAGTCAGGGTATATTTCCTAGTCTCTTATAAATGCCTGCATCAGGACCCCGGCTGGAGGGCATCCGTCTAGCAAAGTTGATTGGGCACCAAGTAGTAAATAATACTGGAGGAAAACTTTAGTACTGAAGCTTATAGAAAGAGCCATATGAACATGGCAGCTGGGACTGTGGAGTAAGAGAACTGGAAAAGTCAAGGCACTCTGTGTAGCTGAGAAAAGGAAGGAGAGAATTACTTCTTGAAATTGAAATTCTGCTTTTTTGAAGTCTGAGAAGGGACTTGAAAAATTGTAATTGTCAGAGCAAACAGAAAGCTAAACAGAAATGTCAGACACTTTAGTTCTAGACCCAGATCACTGTGCCGTGCAAGCCCTAATGCAGTGAGCTTAGGAGCAAAAGAGGTAGACTGCATTCCCAGTCTATGTAGAAAGGGGTGAAAATCTGTAGTCTTCCAGATATGAATGCTTTGTTCTGTAACTCCATTTTTTCTACCCCCAGGCCAGCCATTGGGACCCCGCAGGCTCAGCCTGAAGCCAGTTCCAAAATTGCCCAACATGGAAGCATTTCTCAGTGAGGCTCTTATGAAGGTGAAGAAACGGGCCCACGGGTGCCTGGCTCCAGAGCTGTGTTTCCAGGCAATCAAAGCCGCCACAGAACAGCCCTTTGCAGATGGAGTCCGGAAGGAGCGAGAGCTGTTTAATGTCCTGCTGACATCAGGCCAGGCCCAAGCACTGCAGTATGCTTTCTTCGCAGAGAGAGCAGTGCAGAAGTGGACAACACCCAGTGGAGCTTCATGGAAAAGTGCTTCCCCTCAGCCCATCCGTAAAGCAGCTGTGATAGGTAAGGGAATGAAAAAGCTGTTGTGGTTGCTGGCTGCACAGCTAACAGCAGAGTTGAAGGTGAGTGGGATGAGTACAGTCAAGCTTTACTCATGGCATAAGGCTGAAGTGGGATTCCCTACCAGTCACTCACCAAAGTCAGTGGTACTCATCACAGGCAAAGATACTCCACACCCACAGGTGACATCCAAGGATGGAAGTTGTCAGTGCATTGTTAAGGTCAGAAATTCAGATGGCAAGTCACATTCCACTAGATTGTTACCTGCTGCCACCTCTTTCTTTGGAAGAATGATTTCCTCTCACTTCAGAGACAGATTCATCTGGGACCATAAGCAGTCTGTTCCCTTTTAAATACTGCCGGTTTGAGTCCTGGCTTTGTTCCATGTTATAAGCAGGTTTGCATGAAATTCTCCTCCTCCTGGTCTAGTTCTGTACTGCAAGTGCATGTGCACAGAGTCACTCAGGGATATATTAATACAAAAATGTTTTGACAGCTGTATTTTAAGAAGATTTCATCTCACTGGGATCCACTCCTGCCATTTTGTAGCCCAGCAAGATAATGCCTTCATTAATTTTTTATAAGAGCAATTTAAATAAAACCTTTGATGCACTGCTGAGATTTTTTTTTAAAAAAAAGTATCTTTCAGCTCTGCCTGTTGATAGCAGCACTCAAAAAACGGTTAGCTAAGTAATGGAGCACTTGGAAAACATCCATTCTGTTTCAGAGAAAGCTCACCAGATCAACACTGCTCTTTCCTGGGTACTTCTCAAGCCTCTTGTGCTCTGCAATACGAGCTTTGTGAAAGCTCATTGCAGGCCACAGAAACACTGTTTTTTGGAAGTTCCCTTCTCTTCGTTAGCTGCCGTGCCGTATTTTTAATGAAAATGTTTTTTTAAACATTAGTCCACAAAGCTGTGAGGAGGATCTGTGGCTGTTGCAGCATTCAGGTAGAGAGACATGAATTATTGCCAAGTTTATCATGTGACTTGAAGAGCACAGTACTTTGGACACATACCATCCCAGACAGGTCAGTCCTGCAATGTGTGCTTTGGCAGAAAGGGCTTGTGTTGAAGGCTTGTCGGAATGATCAGGTGACTAGAATGAGTATTCTTTGCTGCATACTGATAAATCATGCCAGAATAATACATTGCAAAGTCCCAATATCAATGACAGTTTAGCCAGAGGGACTGTTTAGACCTGATCTTCTTATTTTGGTGCTGTAACTGAGCTAGAGGGAATTCTAAGGACAAATGTAACCTCCATTTGAAAGTTTCTAGTAGAAACATAATCTATATCTTATTTCCAAACTGAACTGCCTCAGCTACATCTCCCATCCATTGGATTAAGTATTTGCCTCCCAACTCCAGAAAGGTTTCTGAATTCTGGTCTGAAATTGCCCCAACCTCTACCCCCAAGCTTCAGTGTTTTTGTAGGTGTTTACAAACAATGTTAACCTATACTTTCTGCAGAATAAATAAACTAAGTGCTTTGATCCTTTTGGGGCAGGGCACAATCTGTCACACTCTGGTCATTTTCATGACTCTGAACTTCCCCTAATTTTTCAACACTTCATAAAGCATGCATAGCCAAAGTGGGAACAGTACTCCAGCAGTATTTATGCTAAGACCAGGTACCCAGATGTTTCTTCCTTGCTTCTACTTAGTATGCTCAAAGTAACAGCCAACTTTTATATTAGCAATGTTCAACACACCCTGATAATTATCTACTGGCAGGGAGCAGCTGCACCCCAGGGATGGGGAGCCAATGGCAATAACACCTCCTAGGGAGACAGAACCACAGAATCTTTGAGGGTGGAAGGGACCTCTGATGGTCATCTTGTCCAGCCCCCCTGCTCAAACAGGGCCACTAGAGCCAGTTGCCCAGGACCATGTCCAGACAGCTTTTGAATATCTCCAATGATGAAGACTCTACAGCCCCCCTGGGCAGCACATGCCACTGCTCAGTCACCCCTGCAGTAAAAAAAAGTGTTTCCTTATGTTCAGGTGGAACCTCCAGTATTTCAGTTTGTGCCCATTGCCTCTCATCCTGTCACTGGGGGCCACTGAAAAGAGCCTGGCTCTGTCTTCTTTACACCTTCCCCTCAGGTATTTATATACATTGGTGAGATTCCTGTGAGCCTTCTCTAGGCTGGAGTCACAGCTCTCTCAGCTTTTCCTCATATGAGACACGCTCCAGTCCCTTAATCATCTTAGAGGCCCTTCACTGAACTCATTTCTGTAACTCTGCATCACACTTGTACTGAGAAGCCCAGAATTGCACACAATACTCCAGGTGTGGTCTCACTAGGGCTAAGTAGAGGGGAAGGATCATCTCCCTCAACCTGCCAGCAAGACTCCTCCTAATGCAGCCCAGTATACCATTAGCCTTCTTTGCCACAAAGTCATATTGCTGCTCACAGTCAACTTCATGTCCACCAGGACCCCCAGATCCTTTTCTGCAGAGCCACTTTCCAGCCAATCAGCCCCAGCATATACTGGTGTGTAGGACTATTCCTCCCCAGGTACAGGACTTTCCCCATGCTGAACTTCATAAAGTTCTTATCAGCCCATTTCTCCCTCTGGATGGCAGTACAACCCACTGCTGTATCAATTATTTACAGTACCTGAGCAAGGCAAGCAGGGCAGACGCAGAGATCACAGCCAGCACCTAGTAGAAGTACAGATGATCCAGCAAAGTTCACATGATTATGTAGGTCCAAGGTAAAGTTGGTAAGCCAGTCTGCAGGCTTGAGGTCTGGATCAAGAGCATTCGTAGTCTGGCATAGCCACAGTAAGACACCACAACTCCTCCAGCTTAGCTTAGGAAGGGACTAAAAGCCCAGGTCTGAGCTTAAATGGGGCTCTGAGGCCCATGGGCAGTGGGTGTGGGTGGAGGCTCCAGGTGTAGCTGGTCAGGGTCGTTAAAGCTTATCAGTGCACACAGCGCTTTAATGCTTACCAAGACTCCTAATGCCTTTTCTGAATCACTGCTTCTATCAATACAGCCCCCATAGACCACAATTATAGCGCGCTTTGTTTATGATAGTTGTTCATGTTATATTTCATTTGATAAGTGACATCTCCTATTTTGGAGGTTATTGATCACCTCCTTTTAACTCTGAATCCCACACCATATTAAGTGCCACCGCTTTCCATCACTTCTTTCTGCCACCCCACTGTACTTTTTCTCCTTCCTCTGGAAGGTTTTCCTCCTATTTTGCCTTTTGATATCAGTGAAACTGCAATTCTGTTAGAGACAGGCATAGATCATGCCAACACAGTTGTATTTTTTTCTTTCAGGCTGCTGTAACAAGAAGTCATTTTCCAGCCAGTACCATGCTGTACAGTATCTCATAATTTCACATTCTTGATCTTAAGTACATTCTTGCAGCACCAGAAATCAAAATCTAAGGGATGATTTTTAAGGGACTGACACCTTTTAAAATAGTGCTGCTCATCCCTGTAAGTATTGAGTCTACCTAGGTGATCCAGGGTCTCTCTATTTTCACTGCAGAGAGGAGGGCAGACAGAGCAAGATGTTGCATCCATTTTGGATGGTCAGAAGTCATGCAGACCCCATTTTCCAATAGACAGTGCTGTGCTGTTTCACACACTAAAACCATGTTGCGTTACACTGCTGCTTTGGTCTTTTATTGCTGCACAAGGGGAAGCAACTGAGAAGATCATGTTGACTTCCTCCTCCTTCAGTACCTTTTCCATAGGCACAGAGGACCTTTAGGGTATGGAAGCAGTGCCATGAATGCTAGGGGAGCCTTGCTTTGGGGCTCTCCTATCTGTCTAATACTAGCAGACTACTAATAACTTGTTGGAGGGCGCTGGTGCATAGCTTGCTGATCATGTCTTAATGCAGATTCAACATCAAGGATGACCTATCATTTTTTGTGGCTATGCTTGATAGATAGTATTGCTGATGAAATCATTCCTGTGCAGTTCTGGCTTTCCATCAGCTGCCTTTGTCTGCAGGTTGCTCACTGAAAGACTGGTAAGCAGGTAACACCCATCGATGTGGGATCCCTCCTGCTCTAGGCCCACTGTCCATGGCTGTCTTCAGCCACATGCAATGTCACCTATTTCATTTGCTTCTGCTTGTTCTGAACTCTTGGCTCCCATCTCTTTCCACTTTCTCTGGTTCCTCATCACCCAGAAAAAGTGTTCTTCTCTGTCCCTGCTGCAGTCTTCCTATAGCTCCCTGCTTGCCTTGACTATCACAGTATTTCTGGTTGAAATTAATACCCTGAAACAGAGACAGAAGCAGCTCCAGTCTGCAGCAGTCCGCCACCGCCAATTGCTCATTGTTGTTTTTAACAGGAAAACTGGAACAGTCTTTGCATATTTTTACTAAAGTATTACTTCCATTGCTTGGCATTTTAAAGTTCAAATATTCATTATAGTTCAGAATATTTTCAACTGATCTGTATTTCTGTTGTGTGTGTGACTGTACATGAGTGGCTTTGTACATATTTTGAGTTCATTTGCTTTGAAATTTGTTTTTAAAGTCCTTCAATTAATTTTGCATGATTTTTCATATTCTAAGTACCTCATGTGGCAGATCCATAATTAACAGTCATTATTCACTCAGCTTGCCCAGCAAATGGATTTGTCATATCCATATTTGGCCTGAAATTACATGGGTTCAAGTGTAGTTTTATTTATATGTCAAAGCTACGTTTCACAACAAAAGGCCAGAAGCAAGATGGCTAGACACTGGTCTTTTTCCTGAAGCAGATTTCAGACTTCTTTTGAAAGATGTGCCTTGGGCATGAAAGATGGTAACGCAGCTCTGGAAACTGTCCCCTGTGGGAAAGATAAGAATATAGGTTTTTTTCAGGGTTTGGGGGAAGTGAGAGCACTATTGAGGAAGAAAACAGAACATATAGTAGAAATTCTGGAGTAGTTCCTAGCCATGTTTTGGTCTGCGGGATCTGAGCTGAGCGTGCGACGTTTCTCTTTCTCTTTCTTCCACGGGCTTCTACACATGCGAGGCCAAATGATTCCCTACCCTTTTTTTTCTGCTCTAATATATTCTTCCCCAAGATCGCTTGGCTTTATAAAATTGAAAAAGGGATTCCTCAGAAATGCTTCTTTCCCATCTAGATAGCCAGATCTCTCTGTAGTTTTATAGCCCAGTTTTAGAAAGTATTTCCAGGGGAGTCATGCTGTGCAAGCTCTAATGTAACAAAACCCTTGGGGCTTTCATTACTCTCTCTGCCAGCTTCATTAAACATCATTTCACACAGGCCACTGAAGAGTTATGGAGTAAGTTGAGAGACAGCTTTTCTAGGTCAGAAACAAGCTTGGCAAGCTCATATCTTATCTATAAGCCTATTCCCATGGCCTAGAAAGGGAAATACTACAAGCATGTATGCCTGTCTGTCATGGGATGGCTAAAACCTAGATGGGAGGACTCATACTACATGTGGACGAAAGCAAATGGGAATCAGCAAACACCACTGCAGAGCTTCCCTTGAAAAGAAGGCTGGAGAACCTCTGCTCATGGAAGAGGTTTTCATTTAGGAAGCAGCAGCGTGTTCATAGTGGGAGAGAACTGCTAAGATTTCAGTCATGAGACTGAAGCTTAGAGGAACAGGAGTTAATAAGGCCCAAGATGTCTGTGTTATTTCTCTAGCACAGCCTGGAAATTCTAGGGAGAAATCTTAGGTATCCACCCTGGAAAGGAAGAAGAGACTTCAAGAGGGAGCCATGAAGAACCCAGATGTGGAACTGCAAACACTCCATGTCTAAAGAGAGCCTTAAAGATGAGGCTGGGCTTGGTGGGTATGCATGAAGTGGTGAGTTTACCTCCCACACTGTCCGAGAAGAAAGCAGTGTGTGCAGCTCACCAAAGAGAGGGAAAAAAAAAGTCTCTGACTGTCCCTGCTGCCACATCCAAGCTCTAAGCACAGTGGGAGGAGCTGTTTATGTTTGGGGTTTTTTCAGTCAGCAAACCATGGACACTGAAATATCAAGAACTGATTCATGTTATTCTAGTTTTATTTTCAAATTAGGTTTTAGTGGTACTTGATTATGAAGTAGCAAATCTAATTTCCTAGAAAGGAACTTAAGCATTTTCTTGGGAGTGTAATGGTTTGTAAGCAGGCTGCCAGATAGTGATGTCTGTAAAAACTGTCTTGTGGCTAAGCAGGGAATGTTTTAAACGTCTTGTGTATACACAAGCTGAGGGTGGACAGGACTACACCAAGAGTGTGTAGCTTGCAGGAAAAACATACTACCTTGTTTGACCTTCGTTGTTGGAACTTGTTTAACTGACGACATAATTTCAGCTCGTCTTTACAAAGCTGCTTTAGACAAATTTTTTAATCCCCTTGTCTCTGTTTATTTGTTTAGCTGACTTTCATTTGTAAACCTGGGATTAAAAAAAACATTTTTACAGAATTGTAACAAACCTGTACTTTGCCTGGTTGTTGCTTTATTTAGGATATTAATAATCCTCCCATTCAGATTCTTCGCACTTTTAAAGCTGGTAAAATTGTGCTGGCTTTCTCTTACTAGTTTGTATTAACTTAGTCCGAAAAGCCTCCCTCATGGGAGAGCAGGATAAATAACGTGGGTTGTATATCATAGGAAAGTGTAAGCGTGCAGCTTCATTTAATGTAATAGAGGGCAGAGCTGGTGAAAGGGCTCAGAAGGAGGGAAGGGATCAAGCCAGTAATCTCTACACTGGTATTCCTGGGGTACAAGCTGATTGTAGCGCATTTGTGGATCTTGGAGAAAAAAAATACAGCTCGAATGAATGCTCAGTTACAGGAATTCTGGACAAGCACTTTAACTGTGTAGTTGGACAAGGAAGACACACGGTGTCTTTGAGAAACTTCAGAAGTTAGGAATGGCCTGTGTTGGAGGACTTGGAGTGTTCCCAGTGGGGAGAGATTGCCTGATAGAAACCGTGAACAGCAAGCAAAAGGCTACTGATGTTCCAGAGTGATTAAAGAGGAGGTAGAAGATGTTGAAATCTGGATTAAGAACACTGTGCTAGTTCCATGCTGTTTGACCTGGTGACAGGAGACATGCAAGACATTAGAGACAAAGTTTAGAGAAGATCAGTGTCCAAGATCAGCTGAATTTTGTTTGCTTCAAAGATCACGCTGCAAAGTGCAGAGAGAGAAGAGGAAGGGGACAAAGAGGAAGCTTGGAAGGAGGAGAAACTGATTGTCTGGGCTTTGCTGGTCTTAAAATTTCTGGGCGCACTGTGCTTGCTTACACTAATATTCTTCTATAAGTGCCCATAAAGGACCATCTCACAGGAACAGAGAGGCAGTGATATCCTCAGGGTGAAGCTTGCTTATGAAACTGCCTGCTACGAGTTGCTAATGGCGTTGAAGCTGAAACTCAGATCTCCTGTCTTTGATCCCCAGGTTCTAACTCTTAAGGGATGCTGGTTTCCATAGGTATAAAACTTTGCAGGGAGAAGGCATGAATCACATGGTCTGCACACACCAGAGTGAATCCCATTGGTATGTTGTAAGCTTGAGAGGACATTAACTTGCCTTTATGCTACTGCTTTTCAAGCATTTAGGCTCACTGAAAGGGAGAATTCACCTGCCTTTTCCGCAGTCTTCAATTCTTTTTTTCTATCTGTGCACCACTCATTTTGCATAGGCTTCCGCTTTTTATCCTGGAAATACAAAGGAAGTGCTACTGTCAGGTGATAAATTGTAACGTTTTCTGTTCATAGTCTCTGATTCTGTCTCACTTTTATCCCTAGGGCTGGGAACAATGGGCCGAGGCATTGTGACATCTCTGGTTAAGGCCAACATACCTGTGGTAGCTCTCGAGCAGAATCTGGAGTATCTGAACACGGGAAGAAAAGCTGTCATGCTCCTTTTGGAACGCGAGGCTATGAAAATGGAGCAGGGTGCCCAAACCCTGGATTTCCATAACCCTGCACGTCTCCAGTTCACTGTGGACTTTGATGTGATGCGGGATGTAGATCTAGTTATTGAGGCTGTGTTTGAGAACATGGCACTCAAGAAGGAAATATTCCACAAACTATCAGGAATCTGCAAGCCAGGGGCCTTTCTGTGTACAAACACATCAGCCCTGAACATTGATGAAATAGCTTCTGCCACGAGCCGCCCACAGCAGGTCATTGGCACGCACTTCTTCTCCCCTGCTCATGTGATGAGGCTATTAGAAATAATCTATGGCCATCACACATCCCCCACCGCCATTGCCACTGCTATGCAGCTAGCCAAAGCGCTGAAAAAAGTTGGAGTGGTGGTAGGGAATTGTTTTGGGTTTGTTGGGAACCGAATGATGTTTCCATATGTTCAACAGGCAGTTTTCCTTTTAGAGGAAGGAAGCAGACCAGAAGCCGTAGATCAGGTTCTTGAAGATTTTGGGTTTAAGATAGGACCTTTCCGAATGTCTGATCTTGCTGGGCTGGATGTGGGCTGGAGGTCTCGAAAGGGCCAGGGCCTCACTGGGGCTTTACTACCTCCTGGAGCACCTGCCCGCCAACGGCACGGCCATCGCTACAGCCCACTGCCAGATCTTCTGTGTGAGAATGGCAGGTTTGGCCAGAAAACTGGAAAAGGCTGGTATCAGTACGAGAAGGCTGGGGGCAGGACAGCCAAGCCAGATCCATGGCTTCACAACTTCCTGGCCCAGTACAGAGACACCCATCACATCAAGACCCGCTTTATAGACCAGGAGGAAATCCTGGAGCGGTGTTTGTTTTCCCTCATCAATGAAGGGTTTGACATCCTGGCTGAGGGAATAGCATCGGGCCCAGAACACCTGGATGTAATTTATATCAACGGCTATGGGTGGCCAAAGCACAGGGGTGGCCCCATGTTCTATGCTTCCACCGTCGGGCTCCCTCGCGTTCTGGCTAAACTGCAGAAATACTCCAAGGTGCACCCTGATGTTCCCGCGCTACGGCCCAGTGCCTTCCTGAAAAAGCTCGTAGCTATGGGGAACCCTCCCCTCAAAGAGTGGATGTCCTACTTCAGCCGGCAGAGCAACAAGCTGTGATTTTGTTGATGCCTGCTGTATAAAATCAGTGGAGGCTGATCTTATGAAACAGGTGCTGTAATTGCACTGTCTTTTCTGATCAAAGTGCTACAGGCTCATAAACAATGTCACTGGCCTTCCTGGGCCTTTGCGGGGAATAATTTTGGCCGATGATTGATCTCAATCCCCCTCTTGCTGCAGGTAACCACTGCCATCACCCACCCTTTCTTCTCAGCACCAACTTCACCCACCTTCTTTGCACATTGCTGCGTAAAGGTCCGTCTCATTTTGCTGTGCCTTCAGGTCTTCACAGCTGTACCTCTCTTCCAGTCTGTCTTTGTGGAAAGGAGGGAGCAGCATCCACAGCCCACAAAGCAAATCAGGGTAGGAGGCAAGAGAGAGATGGTCACAATTCACCTGAGACTGACTGGATCTACCAGATCCTGCCCTAAGTCTATTTCCCAGTTTGTTCAGGTCTTTCCTGTGCAGCCCACCTCCACTGGTTTCCCTGACTCTCCCAAAGACAGCCAGCTGGAGCCTGCTTCCTTCCCGCTGCCACAAGGGGTGCAGTGCCTTTCAGAGGTAAAGTCAAATGAATTGGAGAGAGCAGGTTTGGGCAGAGAGCAAGGGGCAGGGCTGGTACCGTCCCTCCTCCCTGCTGCAGAGGAGATTCTAATAAATGACAGAAAAGCTACAAACGCGTTGACCTGACTAACCTGCACTGTGGTGTTGGCTCACGACTGGCCTTCTGCATCCAGACTCCATCCTCCATTATCTTTATCCCCAACCGGCTTTGTCCAAGCAGAAACATCTTCTGGCATCTCTTTAAGTGTAGATACGTGTTGCGATCACTGCCCCTATCTTGCCTGCCTATAGCTACCAGGTCTTGGGGCTCAGCCTTGCCTGGCACTTACTGGGTTTTCACATGGGCAGAGGACAAACTGAGAAGTACACAGCTCAAGAGCTGTGGAGGCAGGAACATTGCTGCAGGCACACAGGGAGGCGGCAGATCTCTGGCAGAGAGCAGAGCGAGAGTGAGCCAAACTTGCTCCAGGCTTGATGCTCTGGGACAAAGTCTCCCGTTTCTCATGTCTAGTGAATGTATCTTCCAGTCCAGTGTGGGAAAGGGGTTGGTCTGGGTTCCCTTCTCAGGAAGATTATCATTGGATGTCTAACTTTTGCTTTTTATTTTAATAAAAGTGCTTGGATTATCTAATGACATATTATATGATATCATATGGAAAAGCAGACAAAGGAAAATGTGCTTGTTCTTTCTTTATACATACCTCCATCGCTTCTCCACACGGTAATCATTTTCCTATTTGTGGAGGGGTTTGTGTTGGAAAAAACTGTATGCTTTTTTTTCCTAAATATATCTTATTTTGCCCTTTATCTACCCCTGTCCTTCAGTGGGTGAGTGTGCAAAACTGAGGTCAAGAAACCCTTCAGAAGTCACAAGTGCCTGCTTCCAGGGAGGATTTTTCTCCAGGACCAGAGAAAGACCTAACTCGAGGCCCAGCAAACTGCTGGTTTCCCCCGAATCACTTGTGTGTCGCAGATGAGAGCAATCCAGCGTTTGCTCAAAGGTGAAGCGCTGCTTCCATGCGAGCAGACTCCGCGTGACATGTTACACAACATCACTGGTGATGCTGGCAGCTGTCACGTCATCCGCAGGACAGCTCTGGACACGATGCACTGCCCGGGCTAACATCCCCTCTCCTGTGCCTCATGCCCTGGTGTTCACCTGTCCTGGAGACAAGTGGGGAAAGGGCAATTCCCCTTGCAGTGGGCATGGGCTGTGGAGGAGAGGGTATGCCCTTCCTCTGTAGGAGAGATGCTGGTCTCAGGATATCGAGACCCACCAGCTTCTACCCTGTGGCCAAAATGCCTCTCCTCACCTGCAGCACTTTTGTGCTGGTGCATTTTATATGCCCGTTCCCCCTCTCATCTCCCCTCATGGAAATTACTGAGAACAGAGGCTGTCTATGCTAGTAATGTCTCTCCTGACAGAAGTTCATTTGTAAATTCGTATCGACCAAAACAGCGCAGCATTGATCTGTCTGCTTTACGTCCCAGCCAGCCATCAGTGACATTGCTGGCACTGGCATTCGCAGCTCTGAGAGGGCAGGCGCGAGGCTCCCCGCCGCTGTCAGGAGTGCGTGGGAGTCCATGCCTCTCGGCTGCTCTGCTCCTGGCAGGGTGAGAGCACGCCGAAGGGCAGCCGCAGCTCCCTGGCCCCCAGCCCCGCCAGGGCAGCGGCCCAGGCTCGGCAGCCCGATTCGGAGCCCTTAGTGTCTGCTGACCTGCAATCTAATCAGAAAGCACCAGCCTGTTCTGTGAGCCTCTTTGGTAAGTTGTTAAAATAACAGCCTTGCAAAGTCCCCGATGAGCTCAAATATGCAGTGCTACCAGAAATATGCCCATGAGTGAAATGTTTCTTCATTTAACAGGGAGAGAATGCGTCCCCACGCAGGGAGAACTTGTTAACCACTTGGTACAGGATTAGTTTTCCCACCTGTCTTTTTAAACCAGCTAACTATTTTCACTCAGTGAGAAAATATCTGTTAAAAATGTTTTTCAGGTAAAACCATCCCTACTGGCAAGGAATGTCCCTGGCTCTGCCCACCTGTTGCAAGTCTGACCGTTCTAAGCTATGTGAGCGTGAGCTGAGGTTGTATGGTTCTCCAGCACAGTGAGGCCTTGGCGAGACACACTGCAAGCTGGCTCTAGTCCATCCTTCATCTTTGGGCCCTGCTTCTACTTTCATGTGAGTGTCTGGCTGCAGATCTACGCTTTCTGCACAGCAGGGACTCTTGCTTTCAGTGCTGAGGATATTTGGTTTCAGCCCTGCGAGTACCCGTGGTCTCTCACATGCAGCTGCATAATTGTTAGATGTCTTTAATTAAGTCAGTGAACTCTGCCAGTGCAGCAGATGCCTCCATTAACTGCTCAGCCACAGGCATTTTGCAAAACAGTAAAGAATGGGAGTGCACTGAAGGAGAGAATTGCTTTAGCTTTGATCAGCGTCCCCTGCAGCACTGGGCCTTCAAAGGGAGACAAAAAGCTCCCTGCCTTATGGCGTGCTAAGAAGCACTGTCCTGCAGCGCATGTCCGAATTGGACAAGGCACTTGAGTCTTATCAGAAGCACCTACACCTGTTTCTGTAACCCATAGTTCACCTTCCTACATTTTATTTCTTTTTAACAGAAAGTGATCTTACAGCCCAGGCTGGGTCTGAGAGAAGCTCTAGAGGTGAAACCGCGGTGGAGAGGGAGAGCTTCGTGCCAGCAGGTAGAAGAGGCGGTTCTCCATGGGCCGGGGGTCTCGTGGGAACTGAGCTGCATCCCCTCTTTGCTGCTGGTGTGCTCCAGGGAACAGGAGGACAAGAGGACACTGTCAAAGAAACACCTGATTTTGCGGTCAGTTTCTCCTCTGCTTGCAAACAGCTGAGCAAGGTCCTGAACGTTTGCAGATTTCAGTGGGATTTCAGCAAAACAAAGGCAGGTAAGCCTTGAGGAGAGATTCAGAAAGCACGCTTTCCAGTGCAATTAACCCTGGAGGCATTTGAAATCTAGAGGCCTGTGAAGGTCCCTCAGTCCTGATGACCAGTGCCGAGGAAGGCTCAAAGCCCCCTGCTCGGTGCAGCTGGGCACCCATCTCCTGCCCAGTTAGGCTGAGTTTAACGGGTCCCATCCCTGAGGCACGGTGTAAACCTCCCTGCCACCCTCAGCCAGCTATGATTGCTTTTGTCCCAGCATTCAAAACCAGTCCCAGAAATGTCCCTTCAGCCCGGTGAAAAACTGTCCCTCGAGCCGTGGGCGAACAGCCTGCTGAGAGGGAGAGGTTGTAGCCCCCACTTGCATGTCCCAGGAGGCGAGGGCGTAAACTGGGACGCAGTCGTGTGTGCCTAGGGCTCGCCTAGCACTGAGATGGTGCAGGAGGGAGTAAAAGACTCCCCGGGACCATGGAAGGGCAGGAAGGGCAGCAGCAGGCCAGGGAGGTGCCAACTGTCTGTGTGTGTGCCATTGAAAGGAGCCGGGTGTACGGCGGGTGAGCGTTCCAGCCCTCCCACTCTGGCGTCCGGCCCATCTGCTGAGGCAAAGTGCTCGTCCTCACTCCTAGCAACGAGGGAGGGTTCAGTTCAGAAGGGACCAGCAGGACCATTTTGTGCAGCCTCCATCGTAACACAGGCCAGAGGCTTTCCTCCACGAGCCCCACACCATCCGGCTGGTTAAACTCCATTCTCCAGCATCTTTGCTTTGGGGGGGAAGGGTGCTGTGGGTGTGCAGGTGGGGAGTATTGCGTAAACACATATGGCAAGCGGGTTTGGCAGCCTGAGCAGGGGATAGGGCACTGCACCGAATAGGAGCTGCTCACCTGTACGTGCTGTTTTGGTGCACCTCAGCCTTATGCCTGGCTCAGCACCAGTGCGAGCGGTGAAACATCCCAGGGGCAGCAGCGCCGCAGGGAGCTGGTCTGTGCTGCAAGTCAGGGACGACGGTCAGAGGTTGTTCAAAGTTTCAGTGCAACTCTCTGCTCTGCAGTTATCACCCATATCCCTTGTTTTTCCCCATAAAACGCATAGCTGATCACAGCGATGCACCTGCAGCTTGGTTGTTCTTAAGCTCTTTTTGTTGGCAAGAAGCAAAGGATTCTCTCAGCGTATCTTCAGGAGGGTGTACAGCATGGGAACACCTCTGGGATCTACTCCAAGGACAGACCCCAAAGGGACTGTTTGGGAATATTCTGGAGAATGCAGAAAAACAGGTAGTGTTTGACTACTTCTGGCAAAGAGCTATTGGGTATTGTACAAAGATAAGTGACTATGAAAATGACCGGTTTGATTTCTGTTCTAACAGAAAGCTGACTTCAGCTCTCTTAGTACTGAGCAGAGGGGCAGTAAAAACACAATTTACTTTCAAATATGCCGGGGAAACAAGCCCACCACTACACTTAAAACAAAAATGTAGC
>RSEF01000009.1:4268892-4287514 GCA_003993805.1 Himantopus leucocephalus
GCACCTGGCAAGAGGAAAGCATTCACAAGTTAAACTGGCCTTGGCTTGTGTTAAGAGGAGTTATCTGTGCTGGCCATAAATCGAACCGGGATGGCTTAATTGCTCATTCGCAGTAAATAAAGCTATAACTGAGATGTCTACTCTATAATATAGGGGGGATCTCCCAGGCTATGGAGGATGATAGCTAGCCAGAGAAATCCATTCGAAGGCTCTTTGGGATCGATAAGCAGTTAAGAGAGCCGCGGGAAGATGACATTGCCTGTCTTTGTGCACAGACGCTCGGAGAGGTGCCGGGCTGTTAAAAGCACGAAGGGCGACGCCTGGGCTTGGATCCATCAAGTTTAAACCATGGTGATTTCTACCTGAGTTTCCACTTGGTGTCCAAACGCAGAGGGGTGGGAGCATCCTGTACACCAGAGTAAATGGCTGGGGACCCATCCGCTTTGGTAGCAGCGCTCCCACCCTCACCCTGGGATGGGGTCCGAAGCCATGGTGACGGGCTTAGCCACCAAGTTTAGTAATAGTAGCGAGGGCTCTGTGGCTCGGCGGGCATCCGAGCCCCCCCCGGAGCTTGCAGACGTGTTGCAGCTCCTGCCAGTAGCCAGCCCCGGGGCTGCCTAACGTAGGCTGGAGCAAATCCACCGCTGTGGCGGAGGGAGCAGTTAAGAGGCTTAGAGCTGGTTTTTGCCGAAGGTCTTCTGCGAGGTGCCGTGGCGGGGCAGAGACTCTGCCCGGGTGCCTGGGAAGGGTCTTTTCCTTTCACGAATATACTGCTGGTGGGGTGGTTTGTGCTCTCGGCGTTCCGCGAGGTGGGCTGTGCTGTTTCTCCTGTCCCTGGGGCGGTTGGAGCCTGCCATCAGCCATGTGAAACGTAAATGGCGATGACCGGCTCATCCCTAACAATTTACTTTGCAATGCTGTTCTGCAGAAGGAAGATCAATTGCCACTTAGCTTCCAGCTCCTGCCCTGCCCGTCTTTTAAAGGGGAAATATTGCAGCTGCCTTTTAGCCCCACTACTCCTCACCTGGCCCACGTTTAATTTTTAATTCCGCCATGCCGTGGGAGAGCCGGTGGGAGCGCAACAGGAGCTGGACCGGGCTGTGGCCCCTCCAGCCCCAAATCCAAATGAGATTCAGAAAAGACCGGGAAAAAACAAGCCATGAAGAAATCGCTGCTGTGGTTCTGCTTAGGGATGCGCAGGGGTTTCACCCGGCATCTCTCCCCTCAGGTACGCGCACCTTCCTCACTCCGGTAATGCGGGATGCTGGAGCCCGCGGGGGTATCAGGCTCCTGCCAGCCTCAGAAGGAGTGAGAAAAACCTTCCGTCCTCTGAACCAGGCCTGGGTAGAAAGAGGAAAGCTCTCCCTGCTGGTTTCGGAGCAGACGCACCCAGCGCCATGGTTTGCCAGCCAGCAAACGCTTTGGGAAAGTTTGGGGTCAGGTCGTGGTGTGGAAAACGATATATTACGTTTTCCCTAGCGAACGTGTGAGAAAAACGGACCGGCTCACCGTCACTTCACAAGGACGGAAAGATGTGAGGCTCACTAGAGCCGTTATTTCCAATGACTGATTTGCTCAGCCTTATTTAATTAGCTGTCCTTCAGCCAATCTGCTTAAGTGGCAGGGAGTTTACCCCGATGCAAATCACAGACTCATAAAACTAGGGCTGGACGAGGCGTCCGGTAAGCCAAGGCACCATCAGCTCCTTCCTTGATTATTTCCTGCAGGTAGCTGTCTGATCCGGTCTCAGAAATGCTAACGCTAATGGTTTTTTTGGGGGGAAGGTGGGATACCCCTAGGTGCTTGTAGATCTGGGCTGTTCAAGCTGGACAAGCTTAACGGCAGAGTTTGAGATACAAATCAGAAGCGCACTCAATGAGCTTGGCTGGGGTTTGGCCACTTAGCTGCATCAACGGAAATATTTTTAATTTTTTTTTTTTTTTCCTGAAAGGATATTACATGCGTTTGAGCACGTGGTAGTGCCACGTTTCTCCAAAAAAAAAACCAGGGAAGCTGAACTGGGGAGAAAATCCAGCCTAGCTAACTGCGTGCTATAGGGAAGCCGGCTGGAAATGGAGACGTCTGATCTGCAGACTGAAATATCGACCGAGGCAAAGCGGGTGCTGTGCCCGCGGAGGGGGAGCGGGCTGTCTGGCCTCGGTGCTGCCCCGGTGCCCGGCGCTCCCCAGGGCGGGGGGACACAGGGAGAGGCTTTGCTGGGTGCGGCATTAGTATTTAGCCGTTTCTACTTGGTTTTCCCTCGAACCTGGAATAGGTACGGGTATAAAGGACGAGAGCTGAGCAGCTACTAGCCAGAGAGGACGAGTGGACTTTGCGTCCCGGGGTAGCCGACCCCCCCTGCAGCATCTCCCCTGCAGGGTTCGTTAGCAGGGCAGTCCGCGACCTGGCTGTCTCCGCTTCCTAGAAAGCGTAGGAGCAGAACTCCCCTGAGATGTCCCCCGCGCCGAGCTGGCTAAAATTAACGAACAGGTTCTAAAATTGCGGGGTGGGGAGGGGGGAATGGATGCGGACCTGCTTCGTTTCCCAGGGAGGCCGGCTGCAAAACCTGCTGTCCTGATAAAAAGAAAAGTACGTGCTTTGCCCTTTGCCCATCACGGGTGTTTCCCTCCTTGCGGTACCCATTAAAATGAAACTTTGACTGTTTAAAATGATCCCGCCCTTATCTCTGTGGCCTTATTTAGCTCTCCACATTGCTTCGCATCCCTTCCTCCCTCCCCGTGCCGCCTCGGCGCCCTCTGTGCTGCCAGCCCTGTCACAGCGGCATGTAGTATCGTGATGTTGCACATGTACAGGTGGCATTTCCAAAAGCATCCGTGGGGACGGACGCTTGCATCCTGCGGGGCCTGTCAGCGAGGACGGGACCGGCTGTCCCATGGGAGCATCGGGCTACTGTCCCCTAGAATATAAACCCTTCACAGCATCATCCTCCGGCTCTCTCCTGCCAAAATCCCTTCTTTGCCCTCGTTCCTCCTCTGCTCTTGCCTCAGGATTATGTGTTGGGGTTTTGTTTGTTGGTTTGGTTGGTTTTTTTTTTCAGAAATAGCAAATGTTGAAATATCCCTGAGCTTGGAGGCATTGCACGGCCACGTGTGAGCTGGAGGGGATGGGAGCTTTCCCCCTGCCCTTGGCCGCACCATAAAACGTGCTGCAGGCACTAAAAAGCCAAGGCGGGGGTATGGCTGAGCCCTGCAGCGGCGCAGGAATGGCCAAATTCAAGATGTTCTCCGTATGTATTTTTCCGTCTGGCTCCATTTGCTGACAGAGAACAACCTGTGGCTTGGGGCAGCCAGCGCCTGCGCTACAGATTTTTGTTCATCCGTCCCTCCCTGCCAAACGCTGAAGTCAGACAACTGGCTCCGGCCGGTGCCAGCTCCGGTTGCTCACACTGGGATTAGCACGTAAACTGGTTCAGTCCCACTGCGGCGGCCGAGCGTGGCCTTCTCTTTTACCCCACCAGCTGCAGTTGCCTCTGTAAATGATGTCTGTTATGACTTTGCTTTTGACTTTCTGCAAGAGGCTGTTCTAATAAAGGGGTTTTTTTTCCCCCTGTGTTGTTTTTTTTTTTTTTTTTGCAGNTTTTTTGCAGATGTCTTTTCGCCCTGCACACGCGTGGGAGAGCGTGAACGCCTCGTGGTCCACCATGTCTCAGGCTGGCTCCGTGCTCGATCCCTTATCTGGACACCTCTTTAGAAGGGATTAAAGGGAAGTGTCGGACCTCCAGGAAAACAAGGAGGAATGTCCAAAGCGCTGGGAGACCTAAAGCAAGCAAACCCTCCCCGAGACGGTGAACGCAACTGAACTTCTCAGTTACAAGCAAAGCTGTTGTGGTCGGCTCTTTTGCTTGCAGCGTTCACCCTCTCCCCAGGACGCTGCGAACAAAATTAAAATGAGCTGAAAAACAAAAGAATCGAGTATCTCTTAAAACTTCTTAACTAAATGCTCAGTCTCTCAGTTTGCTTAGAGCAATTATGGATGGATTAACTGAATGGATGGGGTTGCATTTTGCTTATTAATCCGTGCAGGAAAGGGTAGAGCCCGGGCCGCCGCTGTGCTGGTGCGGGGCAGAAGTCCTCCCGGTGCGCTGCAAGCGCAGGAGCTGCCCTCGCGCGTGCGCTCAGCCCCATCCCGATACGGCCAGGGTCAACTCTGCTCAACCTACGCAAGTAGCTCAGTCCTCCTTATCACTTCCAAAAGCCTCCCCGTTATCCCGTGTCTCTGAGCTGGACTGGCTCCCGAGAGCCCGGGGGATGCTCAGGGTGTCGCTCGGTGGGTAGCGGAGGGCTGGGCAGGAGGCTCAGCGCCAAGCGGGGCCAGCAAAGCATCCACCCGCTTCAGCACATCTGCTCTCTTTTCTCCTCCCTCTGAGCCCTATTTACGCTTCGTTTTAGCCTGAACATGTGCCTCCTGGTTGAATTTCTTTACAAAGAGAGACTTCAGTGAGGGGCCCTGAAACGGGAACTGGGCAGATGATGGCAGACGACGGTAAAACCAGTACAGAGATCCCGGGCCACCACATCAAACAGCAGAAGCTGGCGTAGGGGTATTGATTTCCGCAGAGCTGTGCCAGTGTACACAAGTTAGGGCTTTGACCTGAGTAATTCACCGTAATAAAGATAGCCAAATTCTGGAAAACTTCCAGGAAAACCATCTCCTTCGATCAGGTCAGTTATCTATATATATGCATATCGACATATATGCATTAACGCCATCTGGGGGTGTAAAATCCTGTATTTAAGGCAAGTTGTAGCTCGATTTCAACTGCGCTGGGCGGTTACCTGCGCAACCTGGCAGAGCGAGGTGTTGTCCTTGGCAGGAGCGAACGCTATTCCTGTTCGCTGGTGCACAGGGAAACCTGATCTTTGCTCTTCCCGTCACTCCGGACCGTGACCTGGGAGAGGCCGAGACGCTGGGTTTCTGCGAACCCGCTGGCGAGCAGGCGCGAGGGAGATTGTCGGGGCGGCAGCGCGGCCGTGGCGCTGCTGGGGGAATGCGCAGGCTCAGTCCTGCCCGGACGCTCATCCTCGGAAAAGCCAGGGGAGTGCTGCTGGTGAGGAGGGGGCTCGTTTCGGGGTGCCCAGGCTGTGACCCTGCCTGCCTGTGGCTCAGCGGTGCTGCGCCTTATTGCAGGGAGCGGCGCTGGCCTGTCTGCAGCTGGCTGGGGCATCCCAGTGCCCCAGTGTGGCGCTGTGCAGTGATGCTGGTCATGCCGGTCCTGCCTGGGGTGATGGCGGATGCAGTTCCTTTCATCCCCACCCCAGCTGCTGTCTCAGGGCACCCTAGGAGATGCTCTCGCAGCATGGGTGCGGGGCGCGCAGCACCTGGGTGCAGCCTGCAAGTTCCAGGACTATCCTCTGCCGCCTGTCGAGATGCCAAAAAAATTAAACCAGGTCGAAGGCTTTGTATTTCCCACGCTTCAGACGGATCCCTGCGAACACTGAGCCGGGTACTCGAGGGTCGCTTGAGTGGGTATGGTTTGCTTCCATGGAATATTACACCTATTTTGACCCATAGGATATTGCACCTATTTCGACCCAGAGAATATTACACCTATTTTGACCCACCTTCTTGCTACTTTTTACGTAAAGCCCCCTCCCCTCGGAGCAAAGCGCCTGCTTGGGTCTAATTTCTTTCAATGGGACTTCAGCATGTGCTCAAGTACTTTGCTGATTCGGGGCCCGAGTCATTAGCTTTACAGTTGATTACTCAAGTGGATTTTAGGTGGGGGAACGGGAATGCTAACATCCAGGGAGAAGAGTTGAGCCGACACTCGGGCTTAAATCCATACCAGCCTCAAAGTATCAGCGCGGTCCCACCATGACCGTCGGTCAGCCCCGGGTCCCGGCGTTGCTTCTCACCACCTCCATCTCCCCGCGGCGCCCGGTAGTCCTGGAGCGTCTGCTGCAGTGCCTGGTCTCGGCAGCAGCCTTCCCCTGCTCCATTTAACAGTTTAATGGCATTTGTCAGCTTTAAAATTACAGTCTTAGCAGCATCACCCACAACAGAGGGGCGAACGCTGCAGCGCTGATTGCGTGCACTAGAGGAGCTGATTACCTTCTCAGCGTTTCAGATCATCAGAAATGCAAACAAGCTGGCACTGTAAATATACATACATTTTTAAGGCAACCAGATCAGCAGCGCGCACACGCTCTCAGGCCCTCACCAATTACCCAAATTGGTACGTTCCACTCATTGCATCGGCGTGTTCAGATATAATATATCATATAAAAATCAACGGCTCACAGCTAAGGTTGTCTGTTGTGCTCTGTTTCTCAACTTGTTGATTTTTTTTTTTTTGGAAGAAGAAATAAGTAGATTATTTTATACATGCATTTATGAAGTTTGTCAAATCGTAGGTACGGTTAGGGCTGGCGTGCGTCAGCCCCGAGGCTCTGCCTGGCCCCAAGGCAGCAGCGTTGCTCCCGTCCCCGTGCTCCGGCAAGCATCGGCCGGGCTTGCTGGTGGCGAGGGGCAGCAAAGGGTTGGTTTTTTTTTTAAAAAAAATGATTGATGGATGAGTTACAACCAACTGCGGGGGCTTGGATTCCGGCAAACTGTCAACATCCAGCACAAATGGGGAAAAAAAACCCGCGTATTTTCGTCCCAGCACCCCCAGTTCAGCCTCCGGCTGCCAGCCGCGTGGGCTGGAGCAACAAAAGTGGGGCAAAACTTGTGTTTTACACCCGCGATGGGGCTTGGGCACGCTCTGCAAGCAGGCACGCCCCGGGCTGAGCGCAGGGCACGNCCCTGCGTATTTTTGTCCCAGCGCCCCCAGTTCAGCCTCCGGCTGCCAGCCGCGTGGGCTGGAGCAGCAAAAGTGGGGCAAAACTTGTGTTTTACACCCGCGATGGGGCTTGGGCACGCTCTGCAAGCAGGCACGCCCCGGGCTGAGCGCAGGGCACGCTTCATTCTAGCTGAAAAGTGAGATGTTTCTGCACAGCATCTCCCTTCTTGCGCTTCCAAGCCAGCACATCTCCCGTTCTTCATCTTTTTTTTTTTTTTTTTTTNAGTTGCAGCTCGGCTGCGGTGAGGACTGCCCGTGGGATGGCACAGCGGGGCTTTGCTGGTGGCTTTGGGTCAGCCCTCAGCGTCCTTGGCTCTGCAGAAAACACCGGGCTTGCCGAAAGCCCCGGCTCTCCTTGGGAAGGCTGAGGCCAGGCAGCCGAGGACAGAGGATGGTTGCCGTTGGTTTGGGGGACCTTCTGGTGACTCCCTTGGGCACAAGGAACAATGAAACGGTTAAAAAAAAAAATACAGAAGTTTCAGCCAACAGTTTGGTTTTGAGTCTGAGCAATTGTAAAGATTTTCCAAATTATTTAGGGAGAGATGAAGGGAATAAACTAAACGTAACACTGAATAGCCTCCAAAGGGCCGAGTCTTCTGCTTCAAACACACACGCACAAACCTGCACAGATGTTCTGACCTTTGGAAAAAAGCACACAGACACAAAAATCAGCGAATCTGAAATGAAGGGATGATTTCGCTGTTGCCAAAGAGGCTGAAAAGCATCGCGTCGCTCAAGCTGTTATCTCTTCTCCCTCTCCCGGGTCGCGCTCTCATGTTGTACCATCTCCGCTCCCCGACGGCGGGAGCGTCGCACCTGCGATCTGCAGATAACCTCTGTGCCTCCGGCTGCGTCTGCCCGTCCAGCCCCGTTTCTCCCGTTAGCGTTTAGGATCGCGGCTCTTTTCCCTGTGCTGGCGTGACCCGAGCGTGTTCGTGGGGGTGCAGACTCCCACAGATTAAACGCCGTGTTTTGAGCCTGTGCTAGAACATATTTTTCTGTGTGTCTTCCTTTCATACGTACGTGCTCCTCTGATAGACACGGACGTGCACCTCATCCCACGTAACTCTATTGTACCTCTGTTTGGGGGTTTTGCGGGGAGGTCGTGAGGCTCAGGGGGGCCTTTGAGCTGCGCCGGTGCTGGCGTTCGCTCCCCCCCATAGAGAGCACCCCGTCGGCACCCGCTCCCCACCTCCGCGCTGGGCACGAAGCGCTTCCCAGCGCAGCGGCGTGGCTCTGCGGGCTGCTGAGCCGTGAACAATAACCCCCCGAAGCAAGGAGGTGGGAGATGAAAAGAAACTTTGATGAGAGAAATGAAAAGGCAGGGAGAGGAAGGGGGGGTGGAGCGTGGTGTCGCCGGGAGATGCTTGAAGCTCTCGGAGAGAGAGCGGGAGCAATGCTACGGGTGAGCGCAAGTCGCCGGGTTTTAAGGAGATGCTGATGGGTGGGAGCAGCGAAGGTGCCGGTGGGCAGCCCCGTGGCTGCCTGGCCGCGTTCACAGCGTGGGGCAGTTTGGGTCGGGAGCACGTCACAACCTGTCCACCCATCCCAACCTCCCTTCCTGCTGCTTTTGAGCATCTTCCTCAGCTTGGACAGCCCAGGAGCTCCTCCGTGGCTGGTGGTCTCTGAGAGCTGTCACCTGCTGAGGGAGAGCTGAAGGTGGGGTGACAGGGAGAGGTTTCGCCCGCTGCCTGTGGGCTCTCCAGCCCAGCTGCAGAGGAGCCCTGTTAGGCAGAAATGATGGCAGCTGAGATGTGGTCACGGGATAAATAAGGGTCCAGGTGCACTGCAGGAGGTTCTGCTGAGCTGTGGTGGTGCTCGGGCTGTAAGCAGCTCTAGAGATGCGATGGGGGACTGCGTGCAGGAGAGAAGCACTCGCGGTGGGTGAGTGTTGGAGGGGGGTGCCCTTGGTTTGGGAAATCTGCGTGCCTGGTAACATTGTGCGGCTGTATGACACAGGGCTCTTGCTGCGTGGAGAACGCCTGAAGGGAACAGCAGGAGCCTGTGCCGTAATGGCTCTGATGACATCCCTTGTGGTGACAGGGTCAGGAGAAAACCCGTCGTGCCTGCCCTCTCCCTGTGGGTACCACATCAGGGTTTTCTTAGGGTGCCTGCCCTCTCCCTGTGGGTACCACATCAGGGTTTTCTTGTGGCTTCCCAGCAAAGGCAGTGGGGACAGGGGCAGAGCTGGCGTGCTCCTGCGGAGACTGAGGGCCTGTGTTGGGTTTTTCAGAGAGGGATGATGCTACGGGTGGGCAGGCAGGGCCCCCGCTGGCCAGGGTTGCCTCCTGGCAGCGTGGCAGAGGCTTGTGGATGGGTAAAGTGCTTATTTTCCTCTCTGGCAAAGTAGGGGCTGCTTGTTCCTTTCACCATGGCGCGGTGGTTTGACCTAAGCATCCGTGCCTTGTCACCCTGAGACGGGGTGATGCGACTAAGCTCTCTGGGAGGCTGCGGTACGGGACCCTTTTGGGTGTAGAAGTTAAGTGCAGCTGCTTGCTGGCAAAGAGGAACCCGCGTGTGAGCAGCATGCTGGACCCAATGTCCCACAGCCTGTGCTGACTGTCAGCCAGCTNGGGGTGATGCGACTAAGCTCTCTGGGAGGCTGCGGTACGGGACCGTTTTGGGTGTAGAAGTGAAGTGCAGCTGCTTGCTGGCAAAGAGGAACCTGCGTGTCAGCAGCGCGCTGGACCCAATGTCCCACAGCCTGTGCTGACTGTCAGCCAGCTTTTGGGGTGTCACAGCGCTCCCTTGATGGGGAGAGGAGGGAGCAGTTGGCTGTCCTCTGCCTGGTGTCCTCCGTTTCTCCTCTTTGATCCCCCCAGTCCCAGACTTGTTACCTTTCGTCTGCTTCCACTCATTTTTCGGAGTGATCTCGTATCAGTGCCTGATGGACCCGTCCTCTTGTTTGTGCTTCTCCCATGAGCCGGGAGCTTTGAGAACACACCCAGAAATGTCATCTAAAAATAATGAGATTAATGATCCTCACCCAAAAGTAAGACTTTAGCTTTCCTAGAGAGCTGGATGAAAACCAGCAATGAAAACTCTTTCCCAGTGGGCAGGAAAACCTGTTTCCAGCTAGCAGAGAGCAGGTTGTAGCCCAGCCAGGAACCCTCACGCCCTGCCACAGCCCCATCCTGGGGGAGAACACTCCTTTTTGGTTAATATTTAGCTTCTGGCACAGAGAGGGATGCTGGCTGGTGGCTCTCCTGCCGATGCCCAAGGAAACGTGTCCCTGGGAGGAGATGTCAGCCTTGTCCTGGCAGAGCCGCTGCCTTTCCCTGCGTGGCTGGGGAGAGCAGGAGGATTTCTCCCACTTCAGTATTTCCCTTTCTGGAGCAGGTGAGGGAGATGTTTCCCTTTCCTGCTTTGCACGGTGGGGTTTGCTGGGGGTTTCTGACAGGTCTGGATGTGGTCTCTGCCCTGCTTCCCCTCCATACCAGCTAACCCTCCAGTTCACTTGCCTACGCTCCTGTTGGTGTCTTTCACTTACTGGAAATCTTTGTATTTACCAGGAATGCAGAGATTTATGCAGGACCATGTCAGATTCTATGTAATAAATTTACCAAGGTTTTTTTTTTACATTACCAGCTTCTCCTGACCTCTGTAAATTCAGCAATGATTTAGCTGTAAAGGGTTTGCTGTAGTGTCCTTCAGATGCGAAACAAGAAAATGACATTGGAGGTTGGCAAAGTGAAATGCGGATTCATTCCTGTTACCAGAAATGGGGCTTACTTGTGGACAAATTGGCGCAGAACCCGTAGCTTTTAAATGGGCCAAGCAGGCTTTAGAAATTAATCATTTCCTATTAATGAGGAAGGTCCTGCACTCCTGCGTGCCTGCAGGGAAGGAGAGCAGTGTGGCGGCGGACGCGTGCCTGGCTCCTGCAAATATTTGGGGTTAGAGGGAGCATCTTGTGCCCGGACCACTGGGTCCTTCCTCACATTGCGTTGCTTTCCTGGGTCATAGTTGGTTTTTTTGTTGTTTGTATTAATGGCTGCTGCTAATGCAGAGCCCCAGTGCTGCCGGTTGCTGACCTCCAGAGGTTGGCAGGAGAAAACCTTGGTCATCTGCATGCCCAGATGGGACTCGGGGGTCCTGGTCTCCAGCTTGGGGTGCAGCGCAGGCAGCAGCAAAATGGGGGGTCTGGACTCAGCCAAACACTGCTGCTTGTCGATGAATAACTGGGGAGAGGAGACAGCTGGCCTGGATGAAACCCAGAGCAGCTCTCCTCGCTTGGGTGCTCCCCACGGGTTCTCATCTAATTTATACCAGCAAAGAGCCCCCCCTCTGGTGTGAGGGGGTCTCTGTGTGAGCCCACCCACGAGTGGGGCTGGCAGCTGCCGCTCAGGCTTGGGGATCTCAGGGTACGCTGAGAGTGCAGGAATGGGGACAGACCTTCCCAGAAACCTGTGCTCGGGTGCAAAGCTTTTCTTGAGAACACCCCCTTCCGAATGCCGCTCTCTGCAGGACGGAGCTGCTGAGCTGCCCCTGTGCCAGGGATGTGCAACCTGGAAAAGGGGTCTGGGATGGACCTGCTGACGTATACGGGAGAAACGCCTGCAGAGTGGCAGCATATGTGTTCAGACATCATTAGGACAATTTCCTCTGTAATTAAAAATCTGCCTCGCTGCTCTATTACCCCTTCCTGGTGAAGACCAGCACCTTCCCGGGCTGGGCTGCGGTCATCTCAAGTGCAAAGCTGGCACAGAGGCAGGGGGCGGAGGATGCTACTCGGGTGGAGACGATCCTTTTGCCCACAATGAAATAATCTGGTCGCAAGCGATGGTCTTGCACAAGCTGTTATAGCACATGCTTGTTAATTTTCAGAATTACGCCTGAATAAGTTTCAAGTTTTGGCTGAAAGATCAGAGCAGGCTTAGCTTTCTTTTTACCCAAGCCCAGATTTTTCTATTGGTTGGATTTCTGTAACCAAACCTCGGTATCTGTAAATGGAAGTTATTTGGTTTCCTTGTTGGCTCTTTTAAAATGGAAATATAGGTAACAGTTAAAAGCTTTCTCTGTAGACATTGATCAAAAGTTTTTGCAGGTTTTGATCAAAATGCTGTGATTTTGGTCAAAAAAGCCGTTGTCTGTGTTTCTCCTTCCCCCACCTGTGTCTCCCTTTCTGGTCTCCTCCCCCCTTCCACTTAGATTAAAAAAAAAAAAAATTCTGCAGGCTCAATCAGCATCGAAGAGTCACTTATTTAAAGGGAGGAAGAACATCGTGACGTTTGACTGCCTGTTTTGGATTCTGTGAAGGAATTTCATCCCCTCCTGGTTGCCGTGTCTCTGGCATCCCTCCCAGATCCAAACTCTCTGGAGGACGGAGGCAGAATTATCTCTGAGCTTTGCAGCTGCCAGATGTTAACCGATGAAACGGCAGCCTCGCTGCTTCCCTCTTTACTCCGGGTAAACCTCTGCCTGCCTGCCCTGTTTGAAATGCAAAACTTCCTCACATCCCCTCTTGTAGGGTTCTTGATGTGTCTTGCCAATCAAGCCTGACGGAGACTCGCTTCGTTCCGTTTCCAGCTACTTGCCTTAAGAATTGCGCTCGAATGTGGCTGTGTAAAGCGCCTGGGCAGTGTGAGCTGTGGTGTGGAGGGATGGAGGCTGAGAACTGGGCAGTTATCGCATCCCTTGAAGGTAAGTTTCCTCTCCTGCCCGTCAGAGTAACGAGATGAAGTCTTCCTCCCCTCCTCGTTGCTGGCACAAAGCGGAGCTAGGGCTGTGCATGTCACTAGCAGGGTTATGACTGCGTAGACCCTGCCTGCCAAACAGGAGGTTGTGCACGACAGGAGCCAGGACGTGGCATCCCATGGTTGTGGCAGCCGGTCCATTGGGAAGGGAAGCCTAAATGTCATCATCCGGCCCTGTGATGCCCGTTATCCCTGTTCAAAAGGGCTCCCGGACGCCGCTGGGGCGGTTTGAATGCGTGCCTGGGATATACAAAGGGGTAGCTTTGTAAAGACTTCGTCGAGAAGCGGGTTTCTCTTGCAAGCAGTCAAACGATCAAGGCAAAACTCGCTGGGTGAGGTTTAGTGTCTATGCAGTTTGGTTAGGGGGGTGCAGCAAGTCCTTCTGGCCTTCACACCCATCCATCTGCGAGATCGATCATAAATACAGCGGGCGGGCCACGGTGCCTGCGGTGACATTCTCTGTGTGTGTCTAGCACGTGGGTTTGTAGGTTTGAATATTCCTGGTCTTGTTTCCTTTACCTGGGGAAAAACTCGTGTTGTTTTGCACTGGTGAAGCCAGCGGTACCAGGCGCCGTGTGCGAGCTCGTGTGCTGTGCTCTGTGCGAGGGTGCAGGACACACGCTCTTGCCCTTGAGTGCAATCATCCGTGTAATTACCCTGTGAGTGATAGGAAAGGGGGGGGGAAAAAATTCATATTACCCTTATGATATAGCGTTCATGGGACCATTGATCAAGGTGACAATCAGAAATTCATCACGATGTAGGAGGAAAAATGGGAACTTTCCTGTGCGTGAGATGGGAAGCTGAGCCAAACCAGCCACCGCAGCCAGCTTTTCCCTCTCTAATGGGGGATTTCAGTAGAAAAAAACATCTGAATGGGACCCTGAGTGGGCTGGACCGTTCTCCTTCCTCACTGCTGCTTTAGACAGACTTGCACCTTAAAAACTTCACATCTCCTGTTTGCTTCCAGAAGTAGAACCACACCTCAGACTGCAACAAGCCAAATGCTGTGACAGAGTGAAACTCCCGTCGCAGGTTCCCTTCCCCACTTTTTTTTTTTTTTAAAAGCTTCCAAAGATAAATTGCATTTTGCTTCAAGATAATGAAATTTCCTTGGAGGAGAGACATATTTTTCTCTGGCTCTTGCATCCGGAACATGAGAAGAGTTTTTATTTTAAATCTCCATTGAAAGTGTTTGTCTGTCTATATTTTGCTTTCTTCACCGTGAACGCTCTGACTTCACAGAGCCAGCAGAGACCCTGAGACGGAGTGTTTCTGTCACTTATTATAGCTTGCCTTGGCATAAAATTTAATCTTCAGAATTTTTTCATCCTAAAGAAATGAAAGTTGAAGCCAGATTAGAAACAGATAAAAAGAAGTCATCCATCCTCAGACAAAGGGGTGGTTGTTTTTCTCTTTTGCATTTGCCTTTGTTAATCCTCTGCCTTCAAAGGGAACAAAAAGATTTCCTTCCACCTAGAAAGACTGGGAAAAAAGGAAAAACACGGAGCAAGTAGCATGCCTGATCTGTGCTTGTGTTGCCCCGCACCTGGCACGTCTACTGGGACTTGTAACCATCCTGAAAAACCCAATTAAAGGGAAAACGTGGGAAGCAGAAATTGCTGCATTTATGAAGTCAAAATGAATTTTTTTTGCTCCTAAGAGGAGAACTTACTGATCTTTACCTTGTCCTGCAGAGAAAGGTGGTCCTGCTGTCCATCCCGAGAGGAGCAGGCGTCTTCCCTGCCTCTGCAGCTGGTGGCAACGCGGAGTGGAGGGAGCCGCGGGTCCATTGCGTTATATGGTGTCACACCAGAGCCTGTCTTAATACCGCTCTCATCTTTTGTTCAATCATGTGTAGTGATTAATATGTTCTCAGGCGCTGAGAGGCTCGAGGCACTTGGCACTTGACTGTCTCCTATTTCTGTACTTAATAAACAGAATATTCCACAAGAAGAACTTGCAATTTATCTTTCGCTACTGTGCGGGGAGTTACTCAGAGTCCCGGCTCTGACTGCATCTCTCTCTTGCCCAGGGAATTAATAGACTCTTCCATACCCTGGCTTCCTCTGTTCTCACTCTGGTTGCCAAATTAACCTTCATCTCACCTACTTTTTCTTCACGTCTCGCTTCAATTTAGTCCTCAAATTGTTCACATGACAAAGGAGTCGTCCTTCTTACAGCTTCTACTTCTGCTCTGATAAGATACCTGAATTTTCTGTGAATGCCTGAAGAGGAGAATGACATCTCTCCCTCCCTTTTACTTTCCCTACGGTATTTTAAGTCCAGAAGTCTCCCTGAGGTTATTTCTCCTGGGAGTACAGTAAGCAGTTTGGACTGCGCTGTGCCAAGTGACTGAGTTGTGCCCGGAATGCACTGAGCGTTTACTGGTGCTAATTAATGTTATTACATCATATTACATTTATTTGGACTCGCGGGAGGGGGTTTGACTGCAGAGGCTGGATGCCGCTCACCAGCATCGCCCGTGCTTACCTTGGCTCGCACGTTGCGGCACACTAGACAAATCTGAAATGCCGGAAAATTGAAGGAACCTGCTTTTCTTATCAGGGAGAGGATTTATCAGCTCCTCAGGCTTTGGCTTCTGGGAGGACGCTGTAGGTGCATGCTTTTTCTCTGCAATTAATGCACAGGCAAGCTGCTGGGAGCAGCCTGCGCTGCCTTGGCAGGATTAGGGATGCGAGAGCACTGCTGGGGATGGCTTCTGCGCCGTGCGGGAATCTTCCTGCCCTCCCCGCAGGCCCGGCTTTGGCTTAGAAAATAAATGGGGAGCGTCACGGCTGCTTTAGCGCCTGTGCTTATTCTGGCTAGGGGAGGCTCCCGTGTCCTCAGCTCTGCGGGGCTGGTGCAGGGGAAGGCTTTTTTTGACCTTTATGCTGCTCTGAGCCGCTCCTACATTTAGCGAGTGGCTTGCCGGGGACCTCCTGCCACCAAGGGCACCTTCCCAGCGAGCCCTCTGGTCTAAGCTGGACAGGAGCCTTGGTCACCCTCTGATGGTGATGCGCCTAATGTGGCAGGAGGTGTCAGGGATCGAGCTTGCTGCTTCACAGCTCGAAGGATTTGGGGTGAGCTCCCGAGATGCAGCGTGGTACCCGCCACTGCACGCACAGGGATGCCTGGTTGGCATTCATCTTCATGCTTCGGCTCGTCCCTTCACAGCTGGGGCGGTGTGGCAGGGGAGGATGGGGACAGTCGCGGGCTGTGACAGCTTTGGTCCCAAAAGTGGTTTCAAGGGCTTTTTTGAGGAGGAGATCTGTGCCGCGGCGTATGATAATTCTTGATGTTTTCTTTCGCTGGGATCCCAGATCTTCATCCTCCAGAAAGGGTTTGGCATCGCCTGAAGCATCATCAGAGAACAAAGGCGAAGCTGTTAATTAAGACAGAGCTAATTCTGGCAGCTGACTGCCGCCATCTCGATGTGCTGCCGGCTGCACGCCACGGGAGCAGAGGGACCGGCCGTGCTCACCGGGCACGGGGCTGTTGAAAGCCTTCCTGGAGGCTCTTTGTGCTCTTGGCAGGGCTTTGCCCCGTGTCCTTCCCACACGGGTGCCTGGTGGGCAGGACTGGAGGGTGCTCCTGGCCCGGAGGGGTGGTTTTGCCTTCTGCAGGGTGGTTGCTGAAAGCCACGGCGTGCTGCTCTTCTTGCCTGGGGTTTGGGGCCTTTTGCTCTGCCAGGAGCTGGTGGCAGCTCTGGGAAATGGCATCCTGGGGGAGAAGCAAGTGAGATGGGACCTCACCCGTGGCCTTCTGGTCCTGGGGTTGGGGACCTAGTGATGGATAGGGCGCTGTGGGAGAGGCTTCCCACTGACGGCTGGCTCAGAGGGGGAAACGGAGCAAAAATGCACCAAAAAAAACAGCTGGCTTTAATGTCTTTGGTGCTTCCTCCAAGGGGAGGCTGGTGGGCATGGTCTCTCTGACTGTTCTGGGGCAGCTGGTGGCCACGATCCCATCAGGTGAGCAGGAAAGAGTGGCCCTGTGGGACAATGCTGCCGCCGTCCCGCACCTGCCCTCCGGATGGCAACACGGCGAAGAGGCTTCTTCTGAGCCGCTTCCTCCAGGAGAAGCGGAGCGTTGGTGTTTGGAGACCCGAAGCAAGGCTGATGGAATAGAAAGCTTTTTGAACAAACACAGCTGGCTTTTACCCAGCGCAGCCGACTCTTTGGCCAGCTGAAAAGAAATCAGAAGAATATTGATGTATTATTTTTCTTTTTTTCTGCCATACAAAAGTTGTCAGGCTTTTTTTGGTCAAATGTTAGTTTCTGAATGCAGGTTTTTCAGTTGATAACAATTATTTGGGGGAAAAAAAACCCCAAAAACAACCGCAACCAACTGAAGCAGTTCTCTGGATAACTCACAGGCTCAGCTCTTTGCCTCTTGTATTTTCAAACGATTAACATTTTTTTGCTTTGCACATCATGAATATTCTATACTTGAGCTGTTAGTGAGTTGTGCTAGATCAGATAAATAACATGGTGTTGCTTTTGTGGCAGACTGGATAAAGATGCAAATAATACTGACATTTACTTCACAGTTTTCTTTCTGTGATCCTCTGAGTGAGTAAACGGGATTGCTGAGATATTCATGGGAAGGAAATGAAGAAGGGTTGTCAAGATGAAAGCAAATTTCCTTAAAACTTAGCCAGAACGTTCTTGGCATTATTTTATTTTTTTTTCTGTTATTTGCTCAGCTGAATAGGAGCAGCTCGAAATGTATTTTGCACAACGGTGAAAGAAAACTCTTGGTCCTGTGGCACCGCATAGTTTTTTTTTTTTTGTGTGTGTATGTGCTTTCACTGAAAAGCTGATTATTTTTTCCAGCGCTCAGTACCTCTGCGGGGTTGCTGGTCCCACCGTGGTCGAGGTCCGTGACCCCAACGAGCCTTTGTTGCCTTCCCTGCCCTCATTTTTCCCCCCCTTTCCCTCCCGTTGGGGTGCGGGATGCCGTCGGGATGGATGGATGGGGTCAGCTCCGCAGCAGGCGAGGGAGAGGAGCTGAGGGGGGTGCTGAGCCCCGGGAAGGGCAACTGGAGCTGGCATGGCGTGACGAGGGGGACAGGGCCCGTCTCCTTCTGGAGGGCTCCTTTCAGTGGTGGCGGGCGACATGGCTGGTGGGCGACATGGCTGGCGGGTGTGAGGCCATGGTGCTGGGTGGCCATGGGGGCCAGGGGCCTTGGGCTGGCGGGGGGAGGCGGTGGGCTGTGGACCCTGGTGTCGTGTCCCCAGCGTGGGTGGGCAGCCACCCTGCTGCGCCCGCCTGCCCACCTCCCCTCAGGCCCCGCAGGTGAGCGGAGAGGAGACCCTTGTGTTGACTCCTGTGAGCCTGAGGCGGGAGCCGCCATGTTTCTGGGGGGCTGGGGGAGGCCCGCCTCGGCGTGGGGCTGCCCGTTTGCCCCAGCTTCCTTTTTTTTGTGGGGAAATAAGACGGGATTCAGGTTGCGGCGACATGAGACAATAGTGTCACCCCCCTCACCCCGCCCCGGGCCCCTGCGGTGGGGCTCAGGGTGCGCCCCGTCGGCGGTCCGCCTGAGGGGAGCGGTGTGGGGGGTGGGGGGGGGCGGGCGGGCCGCCAGGGGGCGCCGTCCCCCTTCGGACGGCGGCGCGCGGCGGGGCGGGGGCGGGGCGGAGGCGGGGGAGGCGCGGCGGGGATTGGCGGGGCGGCGGCGGGGGGCGTGGCCGGGCGGCGGCGGGGGCCGGCGGCGGCGTGGCCGCGCGCCCCACTCGCGGCGGCGATGTGACCCGGGCGGCGCGGGGAGGCGGCGCGGTCCCGGCCCCGGCCCGTCCCGCCGCACCGGCACCGGCACCGGCACCGGCCCCCCCCCCGGGCACCGGCCCGCCCTGCCCCGGCCCGCCCCGGCCCGCGGACGCACCCCCATGCCCGCTCACGGCCGCCCGCCGGTAGCGGCTGAAGCCTGCGGAGCAGCGACGCGCGGGGCCCGGGGAGGCGATGGCTGCGGATCTGGTGGTGCTGCTCTGCCTGGCCGCCGCCGCGGCCGCCGTGGAAGGTGAGGCGGGAGCGGGACGGGGCGGAGGGTGGGCTGCCGCGGCGCGCGTGGGCTGGCAGCGGCGTCCGCAACCGGGGGACCGGTTCCCGTTTTGGGGGGGGGGGG
>RSEF01000009.1:4313802-4335172 GCA_003993805.1 Himantopus leucocephalus
CGCCGACGTGCGTGGCAGTGGGAGACGCCTCCCCCCTCTCCCCATGACACGAGAGCTGCCACCATCGTCACAACAGTGGCTCTGGCACCCCGCGGCGAAGCAGGAGCCTGCGNCGAGAGCTGCCACCATCGTCACAACAGTGGCTCTGGCACCCCGCGGCGAAGCAGGAGCCTGCGGGAACCGAGGGCACGGCCCGGAGAGGGTGGAAACATGATTTTCCTTCTCCTTTCTCTCCCAGCGACTCATCCCGAGCCCTCTCGGACCAAGGAAAGTCTCTCCCTGACTTCGCTGGAGTTCGGATCCAGCCCTGAATCAGTGCAAGTTCAGTCCCAGGGTGGTTTCTTTTATTTTTTTGAAGCCATCAATCATCACCGTCGCTACAACCCCAAGCCACACACAGAATAAAGATGTGAAGCCGCGGCTCCTCGGCTGATGTAAATCAATACGCATCTCCCATCGTCGGCGGAGTTAAACTTACAACCAGGCGGGGAGGTAACCCAAAACGCTGCTCGTTGGAGCAAAAGAAATTTCTGCAGTAATTAGATCTGGAGCGTGATTACCCAAAGGGAAACGAAAAACAAATGTGGGTGACAGATATTTCCAGGATAACTGCAGTTATTAATGCTTTTCTCTACCAGTGACAGGCACCAGGGATTAGCATTGCCTGAAAAAGTCTGGTTTGCTGTGGGAAAATACGAGGGCTGGAAATGAAGCAAGTAGAAGGCCATATGCTGCCGGGTGTGCTCGCGGGGTCCTGGGAGGCTAGCTTTAGCCAAAACAACAAAAGGCAAATACGCGAGGCATATGTGAGAAGAAACGGGAACCTGTTGCTTGTAAGTCTCCAGTTTTTAAAAAAAAAAAAAAAAAAAAAGAAGAGATGCAAAGAAAACGAGGAACCTGTTCTTCTCAGTTGCACAAGTTCACCCCGAATTAGCGACCCTATTCGCGAGTGCATTTTCGGTTTGAAGCCTTGCCCTCCCTACCGCCTTGCGTTATTGGGGCGGCTCGCGTGAAATCCCAGCCCTCCCTGCCATACTCACGCCCGCAGAGCTCGGCTACTCAAAACCATCAAATCCTTTTTTTTTTTTAAATAAAAAGTTTGCAAGCAAGTTGGGCTAAAAAAAACCACATTAAAATGAGAGCGAGGATTATTTTTTTTTTTCTTCTAAATATAAGGAGTGCTGACAACTGGGGAGTAACGAGAGTAATTTCCAACGCGGTTGTTTGTCAATAAGCGTAATTTGGAGCGGCAAAGGGTTTGTTTGGCGGAGTCTGCCCTGGCCTGTGCTCCCCGCGGCTGCTGGACACCGTCCGGCAGAGGGTCCCCCCAGCCCACAGCCCCATCCCCGCCTCCAGCCGGATGCTTCAGGGAAAGCTCAAGACCTTCCCAGCGGGCGGCCGTGTGATAACCCGCCCACATTTAAGCTGAAATTTAAACTAAAAATCAGGTATTTAAGAGACCATCCAAGATACGTGGCACCGCCAGGGCTTCTAACCACCACCAGTCTTCTCACCTGCTGAAAAGCGGCGCGTGCCTTCGTTTCTCCTCTGGATTTCACAGCATGGGTGGCTCCGCAGTACACGCTCTTCTTCGGAGGCAGGTCCAACTCACGTTTAAAGCACCGTGAAAGCCCATCCGCACCTCCATCCTGTAAAACACCCATCCCACCGTCAGCGCTGGGAGGAGGACACCCATCGCCTGCCTGACAAGGTGACACCAAGGGGCGAGAAGCCACCAGGGAGGTGGGAAGTGCCACAGCTCAGGGCACCATCGGCATTTGGGACGCGGCAAAGTTAGAAGCAAGAGGGAGGAAACATCCCGCTGTGCTTGGTAGGAGGTAGCTGCTTCCAAAAATGCTTGAATTAGGTGATGCCTGATAGCAATACCCCCAAGGGACAGGTAATTGGCATAATTTGCCCTGTCCTTCGCCTTCCCACCCCCCGATGGTACCAGTACCACCACCCCTAGCAGACAGCCCCACCTGCTACAGCATCTCATTCCGCAGGATGTCTGGTGTATTCCAGCTTTCGAGGCATTTAAGGATGATTTGGCTTTTTCTTTTTTTTTTTTTTAAAAAAAACAAGGAAATCGCAGCCTGACACAAACTGACTTTTGCTGTTGAGGCTCTGTTTCTCCGCGGGATGCCTGGCCTGGAAATACGGGAAGGGAAGACGGCACCAGCGGTTCCCCACCTGGCAGTTGGGTCGGCTTTCACAACGTCTCCTGGATGAGATGGTGGTTTTTAAAGAGTGACGCTTACCTCCCCTCTGTACTCCAAATGAGCCTTGAAATATCCCTCCGGGTACCTGGGACATGCCAAAGCCTGGGCTGAAAGAAAAGCGCAGCCGCCTCCTCCAAGACGTATTCAGTAGAAGCCAAACACCTCGCAAGCGATAACCCGAAATTCACCTCAACACCAAAACCACAATGCTGAGGACAACAAAAAAAAAAAATACAAAACCAAACCCTTCTTCCTAAATCTGAGAATTGTTTTTGCTCACGGCTGGAAAAATCCTCCCCCAAGTTTCTACTGTACAGAGTATTACCCTGAACATGGCGATTTCCCCCTCCCCGCTTAGAAAATTGTGACTTTTCTGTTTGACCTGAAAACTGAAAGTCTTTGGCCAAAAAAAAAAAATAACAAAATGCAGAGGATGGCGGGTGCCAACTGCTGGAATCCCGATCCAGCGTGGCTATTCTTTGCCTGAAACAACCAAAAAACCTCCCCAAAAAAATCGAACCCCTCCATGTTTCCCCAGCCCGAGACAGCTCGGACACTCGAAAGCTCAGACGCATCCCATGTAAGAGCTCCTGGAGCCCTTCCCATGGGAAAGCCAGCTGTTTATTTAAAGATAGGACCGAATTGCAACAGATGCTGGGAAATGGCAAAATATTCCACAAGCAGGAAAAGGAACGAATACAGCCTGCGTGTAATGAGTAACTTATAGCCTGGGCGAAGCAAAAGTCGTAGGACAGCGAAGCAAAGCAAAGCTAAATCAGCGTTGGCAGAGGGGAATAACACTCCATGCCTTTGTTGAAACATCTTCAATCCGTCAGCGTAAAGGGAGCGCCGATGGGGCGGGCGGCAAAGAAAAATATAACATACGACTCTATAGGGATAGTGAGAATTGGGCTCTCCCCCGCACGCGGTCATCTGGCAACGGAGCATCTTGACCGAAGGAGTTCTAGGAGAGACCGGTGCTGCCGTGTGCCAACCTCCCTCTGACGTACGAGGGAACCACGGCAGGGAATTTAGGCTTAAAAGCTCAATTTTGAATGGCTGAAGTTAGATGAATGACCGGCCTCCCGCGTGAATGATTTGCGGCAGAGCAGAGGGATATGATGAATTAAAAGTCTTCGAAGATTTCCTGCTTGAAACCATCCGAGAAACGCTTTCCAACAGAGAGGTATTTTGGGGAGGACGGCAGCATTTAGAATTTGTTTTCAAACCACAAATGAGACCCACAATTAAATTTCGCTGCATAGAGACTTGCACAGTCCTGCCAAGCCCCATTATAACGCCTTTATTTATCATCTCTTTCCTAAACACAAATGCGAGAGAACTTCAACAGGCCAAGTAGTTTTGCGCAGTTGGCCAAGACTGTCACTTTTAAAAATACTTGGGGAAAAAAAAAAAATACTTAAATTGGGGTGGGGAAAAAAAACGCAGAAAGCTCTCTAAAAAGGGACAGAATAATTTTAGAAATCAGTTTCAGCACTGGCTGGAGTTTGAAACTAAAAATGGAGAGAAACAGATGATTTTTTTTTTCCTGCCCCCTTATTTTCTCCCCCCCCCCTTTTTTTTTTGGCTCCTCACATTGGGGTCACATCGAAGTTTACATCCAGCCTACGAGCCCCGCGCACAGTAAACATTTTTTGCTGTTATTCTTGACTGACTGACAGCCCTGGGCGGCATCCGAGCACGGCCGCAACAAACTCCACTAAGCCAAAAGCAAACACGAACACCGAAACGCCTCGCGGCATCCTAAGAGCGACGGTCACCTGGATGAGGTCCCCGAGCCACAACACCCCTGGGGGGTTTCTTGGCTGGGATCCGGCGGGAGCGAAGTGCCGGTACGGGTGTCCGCCTCCGCTGGGAATAGGTTTTTGGGCTGCGCAAACCGGAAAACCGGCTCATCGTCCTGGCTCACCGCGCCGTCTGCGTGCTGATGGCGCGTGGCGGATCTAACGCAGCCGAACGTGCCACAGCGCGTCCCCGGGCAAGGAGGTGGCGGGGGGGGTGTTGGTGGAAATCTTGTGACCCTTTGAAGACTTCAGCGATGGGGATGACGATGACAGGAGCAGCGCGGGTCTCCGCACAGCCGGGCTGCTTGCCGGTGGCGTGGCTTGTGGAAAGGTTTCTGCTTTAGCCTTACTGGCTGCTTGGCATTTGGGAGTAGTACAGCATCGATCAAGGGATGAATTAAAAAAAGGAAAAAAAAAAAGAGGAGAAATCATGATGAATTCATCCTTCACTGTGGCATTAGCACAACCCCGGCCCTCTCCTCCTCGTCAGCGGTGAAAAATGCCTCCTCTCCGCCAACAATTACCTGTTTCAGCTCAACCCTTGGAACGCCGGCCCTTCTGTAAATGGCAGCGGCGGCCCCGCGGCCGCCCAGGCGCTCTGCCCGCGGCGGTGATGGATGAGCCCCGGCTCGGCCTCACCGTCGCAGCCATCTGCCGCCCCGGCCCCCCTCCCTGGCCCCCGCCAATTGACACTCTCGTTCCTTCGCTGCAGATCAAGGGCGAGCGCGGGGAGCGAAAAAAAAAAGAAAAGAAGTGGCAGTGATAAAAGGCGCCTGGAAAAGCGTGAATTAGCCCACGGAAGAGAGAGGATGAATGAAAAGGCGTAGGGCGGGAGGAAGGATGATGGAAAGAGGGTAGGAGAGGAAGGGAGGGACGACCTGGCCCCCGTCTGGACCCCTCGCTGCTGAGAGCGGGACCTCTTTGGGAAGGTCTTTGGTAACCTGCCTCCAGCCTTAAGGAGAGGGAGACGCGAGCCTCTGTGAAATCCCTCCTTTGCTGACGGCGCTTCTCCAGGCCGGGGTGGATCGCTTCCGCCTCCAGAGCAAGCCAAGAAGGACCCAAGTTGTCCAGCCCTCCCCAGTATTTTGCAGGTTTATCATGTCTTTAAGACCTTCAGCTTGGGCAACTCTGCCTTCAAGCAGAATTGCTTAGGAGGGTAGTCGGTTATTTTCCCTGAAAGCTGTGGATTAAATTTATAATGGCAATAAACCCATTCCACTTCACGGGTTTGATCCCAGATTTGCCCTGAGCTGCTCAGGTCGAAGGAAGCTTTATGTTTGAGCCGCAATCCTTCTTCAGTCGGGATTTACAAACAAAAACTGTACGGCAGAGGAGAGGCTGCCGCTTCTAAAGATGCTCTGAAAACGCTGGCACAAGCAGAAACGCTCCCACAAGAATTATTCCCGCTCCCGCCTCAGGCCAGCCATGCCAAACCCCAGGACGCCGTCCTTGCCCATCTGTCAGCTCAGCTTCTGGTACCCAGCAAACCTCCCGAAGGGTCATCCCGGATTTAGCGAACGCGGTATGAGGGCCACAACACGGCCAGCCCCTTCGAAACAGGAGATAAACCGTTCTCCGTCTCAAGGCACGTCGGTTGGAAGGAAGGATACGGACACCGACGCATCTCCCAGGGATGCTGGAGGAAGGCCAGGCCAGCGGCGCACCGCGGTCTTGCTTGCACTTGCCTGTTGGGGATGCGACCAAGTACCAGCTATGAAGAATCACCTCTTATGACCGGTGGAGGAAAAACAACAAAAAAATTAATAATCAAAGGCTTCCCCCAACTTAAGGCTATCGCAAGCATTAATGCAATACCGATTACTTAAGTGACGATCCCAATTAGTAGAGTTAGGCCTTTTGGCGGGTGGGAATAGCTGGGTTTATTCTTCGTCCCTTCCATTTAAAAGCGGATTTAGCAGTAATGTTATAGAGGAGGCTTTTGAAGGCACATTTGGCCACCGCAAGGTCAGGGCCGGTAGCGGCTTAATGTCTTCTGAGGTAAAATACTGGTGGAAGAAAAATAGATGTTAGTCACAATCACAATGTATTATTCCCCCCCCGAAAGTATTAATTTGGGAACAATGCATTAAGGGACATGAATTTTTCATTGCAAAAAGCACATTTTGGAAAAAAACGCACATTCTTCCTAAAGTTTCACGGGTTCTGAGTATTTTTGTTTCGAAAAGATGCGTCTTCTGATGGACAAANAGTATTTTTGTTTTGAAAAGATGCGTGTTCTGATGGACAATAGTTTGGGAGCCAAAGAGAAAACGGTGGCAACAAGGGGAAAAACGACGTTTCCCTGTTGCTCTGCTTTTTAACGCCTCCTAATTTTCGCAAGCCACCTTAAAATATTAATTTTAAAATAGAGAAAACACTCTCCCCCTCCTTCCGCCTCTTCCCCCGGTCCTTTTCTCACACATTTTTCTCTAATAGAAAGAATGGAATAATCTGATTTGACGTGTTGGGATATATTCCCTGCAGGAACTGTAGAAATGCCACCTGCTACCTGCATGCACAGATCACCAGCGCCCAGTGCCGTACAGGATCTCTTGATATTTTAATAGCCGCGAAATGCCCGGCCACTAATGACAATACATCCTACACCGCGCAGCCCATGCGTGGCGTTTACAGAAAAACGCCACCTCGCTATTTGTACCACTCTTAATTGCACCTCCTTAATTACAAGAAGCGAAATCATTAATTATACTCAGCGAAGAGGTCTCCAAAGCCTTGCACTCCAGGTGCAGAAAGCTCCTTGGGAAGGGCGTTCGGCCGTCCTGTCCCCAAGCTCCTCTTCCTTCGTGCCCGTGGTAGGAGGTTTGTTCGCTCCCTGCTTACCCAACTGCTGCCGACCCAACCGAGCACGAGTAGCGCCAAGTCTTCTGCTGAACCCAGCTGGGAGAACTCCTGGAGGGCTGCAGGTTCTCCTAACGCTGGCTCCAGAAGTCCCGCTGTCACTGGTGGCATTGGGATAAACGCTGACGTTGCTCAGCTGCACCAAGTAAAACACCGTAACTGGGGAAAAAAAAGACTCTAAGGGACCTCGTATCGGGCATCGCAACCAGGACCTCATGCAGCCGCCTTCTCTTGGCCCACGGCAGCATCGCTGATGCACAGCCAGGCACCTCCTGACATCCCAGGAATGCCAGGGAGGCATTTATTTTATTTTATTTTTTTTTTTAAAGACTTCTAAAGCATTGCCAGAAAGCTCCTTCATACCCGCTTCTTTCAGGCATTGCTCCAGACCAGTGTTCACAGACACAGGGGAGAGGAAAAAAAAAAATCCAACCTACAAATTCACAGCTAAGTACAGTGCCAAGAAGGATGACGGCGCATCAGGGAATGTGACAGAGGGGAAACACAAGATTTCTGCATTTCCAGGAACTTGCTTAACTTGAGCATTACGCTGCTTAAAAAGAACAGGTTAAGGTCCGTACCTCAGCTGGCTGCTTTGCTCTCAAGAATCCCAGACTGGTCGGGGTTGGAAGGGCCCTCTGGAGCTCATCCAGTCCAACCCCCCTGCCAGAGCAGGGTCACCTCCAGCAGTGGCACAGGACGGCGTCCAGGCGGGTTTGGAATGGCTCCAGAGTGGGAGACTCCCCCACCTCTCTGGGCAGCCTGTGCCACTGCTCTGCCACCCTCATTAACTGGGTAACGTTGGCTTAAGGCCTGGCCTCAAACTTTGGAAACACAAACACACCCTCTATAAGCTGTTCTGTTGGAAAGCAAAGGGGTGTTGGCGGACAACAAGGGGGACACCACCTCCTGGGGCTGCAGCACCCTGTTTCAAAGGATGCTCCGAGACAGTNTGCAGCACCCTGTCTCAAAGGATGCTCCGAGACAGTAGACCCATGACGACATCTTTGGTTTCCACCATCTTTCCGTTACCCCACTTCTCCGACAACCAAAAAGCGGCGAGAAGCCCTGAACGCAGTGTCCAGTGGCCAGGGCTCTCCTGGCATTGGGAGAGCAGCATCTTGACCGTCTTCGGGCCAAAAGTATTATAAACAGCTCCAGAACCATCCACAAGCCTTCGAAGTTTCCACATGATTATGTGAGCAAATATTTGGACTGGAAGTGCTGTTAGTCATTATTTGCAGTTCATTTTCTCTTATTTGTTCTCTGTCTTTTAAATAATAAGAAAGAGCGAGCCAAGATGACGGCTCACAGCGTTCGCATCCAGGAGCGGAAACACCACCTGGGTTGGTTGGTTTTTTTTCCCCCCCAGCAAAACACCTTGGTTGTACCCAGCCAGGCTCCCGGGGAAACGCTGCAGCCCTGTGCCAGGGATGATTTTGGCCCCCGCTACCGCTATGGCACCGATGGGTCCGGAGCATCTACTGTGAAGACTCCTGGCCTGGCTGCGCTCAGAGGAGGGTGGTTTTGGGTTTGTAGGTTTTTTTTTCCNGCCAGGCTCCCGGGGAAACGCCGCAGCCCCGTGCCAGTGACGATTTTGGCCCCCGCTACCGCACCGATGGGTCCGGAGCATCTACTGTGAAAACTCCTGGCCTAGCTGCGCTCAGAGAAGGGTGGTTTGGGGTTTGTGGGTTTTTTTTTCCTCTCTGGGGCAGAGAAACCAGAAGCAGTTCCCCCCTGTTTCCAGTCCTCCCCAGGTTTGGGGCTTTTCCTGCTTCGTTGCTATTTGGCACCTAATTTGGAGGGCTGATCTCGGCAGCAGCTGTTGCTCGAGCTCAGGGCTTAGCGCCGTTCATCACGTCAGAAGGCAGCGGCGTTACCTGCAGCAGGGAATACCGCAGCAGGGGTCTGCGGAAACAGTCTCCCCCCACCTCCCCAGAACATGTTCACCAGGGAAAGGCGTTTACTCCTGCCTGTGTGGACACAGGGACACCAGAGGAGCTACTCAATAGCACAACTCCACTGCTGTAATGCCGGCATCAAAATTTCCTTGGGCATCTTCATCTTAAAACCCGCCCCCTCCCCTCCGAAACACCCACAAATCCCATTTCCAGCAGTCTGTTTCGCCCTCTCCCCCCTTCCCCGGTACCTTCTGCCTCCGGCTGTGCTGAAAGCAAACCGCAGCGAGTGCTGCTGGAAGGACTGGGCAACAGCTCGAGGTGAAGCCAGCGCTTCGGTATAGAGAAGCTGAAAAGAAAACGGAGTATTAGTCCTTTCGGCAGAGTCATGGCTGAGTGCGTAGCGGGAACCAGGACCCAGCACCTGGATCCGGCGCCTTCTGCACACCGGGGTCGTTTCTGCCTGTCCTAGCACCTCGCTTCCAGGGTAAGGTGGAATGGGTAAGAGCTGGCTGCTTCCGAAAGGATGGCTTGTTTTCCCCCAGAAAATCCAGACAGGAGAAGGTCAGTTTAACTTGTATTTAGGTTCCTAACTTGTATTTAGGTTCCTGGAAGCGTTTCAATTTTAAGACAACCACCCCCCCCAAAGCCAAACATCTCCCCCAAAGGCAGAAGCATCTCAGGGTGGACATTTCTGCTCCAACACCTGCTCCCTCGGATTCCAGCGACACACGGATCTACACCGAAACCCTCCTGAATCACCCCACTGAACCCTTCCAGCACCAGCGAGGTATTTTTGGCTTTACACGGTCACTTGTAGAGCTGGAGAAAGGATCTTGTTTCTGCAGACAGCGTAGACGTACGGCAAACGATCGTGCCGAGAACAAACGGGCCTTTCTGCGGAGAGGATTTCAAACATCCTTATCGACAAGGAAAAGAGAAAAATCCCAAGCTGGCAGAAATAGTTGGCCCAACAGAAATAAAGTGAATGTAATATGGCAATATCCCGACTAGCCTCTGTTTACCAGGTAGCCTCTCCTCTGAGTCACGCGTTGATGCGACTATTAACAGCGCACGGTTATAAAAAAAAAAATCCATCCTTGTGGGAGGAGGGATGCTGTCAAGACTCGAGTGATTTCATGTTTTCAGTGAAATACGAGCAACATTTGTGTTGTGTTTCCAATTCCTCTTTTCAGGTTATTTTCCCTTTCCACTTTAATAATAATCTTTATGCCTAAAAATAGCATCTCACTTCTACAGTCGGAGTGACCTTTTGTATTACGCATGGATTTGCACGAAATAAGCAACTTGCACAGTTTATAGCGGACAATAAGTGCTGCTGCTTTCATCGGTTTAAGTTGGTCTCCGCTACTTTGAGTTTGCTCGTGGGGAAACTGAGGCAGAGGGCAAGAAAAACCACTTACTCGGCACTTGTCGGCGCGCCAGGCCAGGTTCTGGGTGCAGCGCTGGGGATGCTGCATCTTCCTTGGAAACAAAACCTGAGAGTCATGAAAAATGGAATTCACTTTATCATTAGCATTTTTTTAAGGTTTTCTCCCCTCCCCCCAAAATAGTGAAAATTATCTCCGGAAATATCTTCGCTTTCATATTTCAATGTTAATATTACAAAAATGCCTCTTTAGAAAGCCATAGTTTGCAATTCATAGACTGGTTAGAGTTGGAAGGGACCTGAAAGATCATCTAGTTGCAACCCCCCTGCCCTGGACTTTGGTACAGCACCAGCAGAACATTTTTTTCCCTCAGGTTTCATACCCGGTCCAACTGGGACATCTCCTGTTCCAGCTGCCGTAAGAGTCCCTCTTAATTTTGTACTTTCTGAGAGCATTTGAATTCAGCGGGGACTACCGCATCAGGTAACACTTGACTTTAATATTAATAGCTACTTTTTATTCCGGAGTTATCTGGCTTAGTTTAGAGAAGATATTCTCCACGGTGAAGTCCTCGTGCCTTGTTTTACAATGGACTCCTGGAATATTTCAGCATTCCCGTCTCCTTGGACTGCCTCTTCCGAGAATCCACATTAATATTTCCTAAACTCCTATAGGAACTTCCCAGCCGTTTCAGGCAGGAGGATTTTCCTGGCCCAACCTATTAAGTGTCCTGATGCTCCCCCCTGCCCCCCAAAAAAAGAAGTCAAAGTGGTGCCACGTTAAATTCCCAGACCTTTTAAAGACGAAATACTCCATTCAGCCAGCACAGCTGAGACAGTGCAAAATGCAAGCTCAGCATTACGGCTGCAATCTTACTCAGGCCACCACTGCTCAGAAACCAACCCGTACCCAACGTGGGGAGCTCAGATTTTCTTGCCGTAGGGTTCAGGACTCTCCTTGAAATAAATGATACCTGCAGAAAGCTCTGACGTTCTCCACGCTGCAGCCAAATGGTGGGGAGCAATCCGATAACAACCGCCACACCGGAGCGAAGAGGCGAGCGGGCACCTGGGCGCAATAATATGCCGCAGGAAGACATGGCGGCGCCGCTCCCAAGAGTTTGGCAATCTTCGGTCAAATCAGAAAAGCAAGGAGAGCAGTCTGAAAAAAGGAAGAGATTTAAACAACAATTGAGAGCTGCATCTTACTTGCCCTGGGATTCTTTTGTGCCGTTGAGGGGCATTTTGGTGATGATTGCTCGCATTTTTGAGCGGCCCGCGTGGACTAGGGGTGTCGGAGATGAAAATGAAAGCTCTCTTCTGTGCACGTGAGCTCAAAACTGGGGGATTTTGACAAGAAGCCCTGCAGACAAGACAGGCTGAGGTCACCAAGCAAGTCCACGGTGATGAGGCAGGTCCAAGGTCCAGCTGGGCGTTGAGTCCGCATATCAGGCTTCGGATCAACGGGGTGTGTGGCCACCAGCGGTAGAGCTGCAAGCAAGGACCCAAAATACCCCTCCACTGCCTTCCGTCCAAAGGAGGAGAGGCCAAGGAACAAGAGGGAAAGGAGCCCACAGACAAGCAGCAAAGTTCTTCCTCATGCAAGATCTAGCACCAGAGGTAGGGTGGCCCAGCAGGCGGGAGCAGGGCGCCCATGTTCGTCAGGTCTTTGCCCGCTTCTCTGTATGCTCAGGTCTCATTTTCCCATCGGCATCCTGACCTGGCCAGCAAGGCTTGGCAAGGCAGGTCCAGCTCCCACTGCTTCTCCTCTTCACCCACAGCACTCACCTTTGGGCCCCGAGCTGACCGTCTGGGGACCGTAAGAGGCCCAAGCCCCCAGTGCCATGTCCTACAGCCCTCGGAGAACCTCCTCCCTCCTGGGGCAAACATTCCTTCATTACAAGTGATCCATATTCTCTCCGTAAAGTCATTTTTGTGCAAGAAGTGCTCTAAAATCCAACAAAACCCATGCTTCGAGTTTCCAGTCTGCTCTGTTGCCACCCTTGAGGAAAGAAAAACTTTTTCTTCCAGCTTTTGAAATGGTTTTCCACCTGCTCAGCAAGACCTTGGGCTGGAGACAGACTGAAAAGAAGAACAGCTATGTGTTTTTTTCCTTTTTTTTTTTAAAAACAAACCAAAACAAAAAGAATCTTTCCCCTTAAGATTTTGTCACTTATGATGGACTTCAGTTTTACAGCTCACTGTTACTAATCAGTGCCAAGCCAAGGGCTGCCTGAGATGGTTTTTAAGGCTAACCAGGTAATCATAGAATGGTTTAGGTTGGAAAGGACCTTGAAGATCATCTCGTTCCAACCCCCTGCCCTGGGCAGGGACACCTCCCACCAGCCCAGGTTGCTCCAAGCCCCGTCCAACCTGGCCTTGAACACCTCCAGGGATGGGGCAGCCACAGCTTCTCGGGGCAACCTGCGCCAGGGGCTCACCACCCTCACAGGGAAAAATTTCCTCCTAATATCTCATCTAAATCTCCCCTCTTCCAGTTTGAAGCCAGCCTCCCAACCAGTCTGTGATAACAGCTGTATATAACTGTGTATTTTCCACACATCCTCCCCAACTGCAGTCCCATCACTACGCTAATACTACTCTTTCTCTCTTTAAGTATCCCCTACCTTGCTTGTAGAAACACAATGCGGATGAGAGCGAGGGAGCACGCTCCCGGCACCCAGCAGGGTGACTCAACCACCATACCCAGCCTTGCCGGGCACTGTACGCCAACCCGGAGCGACTCCTTCGAACACAGCCTCCCGGACACCCGCTGCCAGCAGCGACACAGGCAGCAGCAGGAAAACTGCCCTGGCTGCAGCAGGGAAAATGCCACCCCAGCCTGTCCCCATTCCTCCCAGGATCGCCTGACCGCACACCCAGCTCCAAGCATTGCCCTAATTCAGACGAGTATGTGCAGACCAGTACTAGAGTGGGCTCCAGCCCCAGTCATGGTGACACCAGTGGACAAAAGTCACCTTTAATGACCAGATCATAAGATGCAGCTGTGATACCTTCTCCTCTGCCTCAAACCAATTTCCATGCAGTGGGATCTAGCTTCTCAACTGCCTTTTTCTTTTGCAAACGGAGACCTGTTGCCCTTATGAGAGGGAGCCACCGGAGCTGGCAGATAGCTGTTTTCTTCCACAGGCAATGGGGACTCCTCCAAGCTTACATCTCAGCCTCTCCCATCACGAGCTAACATGAGAGCCCTTCAACTTCTCCTCCTTTCTCCACCTCCCTTGCACAGCTGCATCCGGGCGTTGGGATTTCCTGCCAGCCTTGGAAGAAACATCCCATGTCCCCTACATCTCCTTCAGGGAGCGGGCCTGGAGGGCGGTGACGAAGAAGAGCTCCAACAGAGATGGTGGTTCTTCCAACACAGGCTGAGCTGAGGGCTTGTGGACCTCCCAGCTGCTCCCCACCCCACCCTGCAGCTGGACCAGTGCCGAACCTGCGNGAAACATCCCATGTCCCCTACATCTCCTTCAGGGAGCGGGCCTGGAGGGCGGTGACGAAGAAGAGCTCCAACAGAGATGGTGGTTCTTCCAACACAGGCTGAGCTGAGAGCTTGTGGACCTCCCGGCTGCTCCCCATCCCACCCTGCAGCTGGACCAGTGCCGAACCTGCGCAGAAGCTGATTGCCTGCACTGACACAAGTGTTAATTTTCACCTATGTTAAATGCTTCTTTGAATAATTTATTGGTTATTTATTCTGCCTGAGAGGAAGGTTAGACCATGCATTTAAATGGAAATGCTCTTCACAAAAGCTACAGAAAATATCAGTAATTACCACCACTTCTCAGCTGGAGCAAGTTTTAAAACCAGACTGGTCAGGAAGATCTCGCTGCTTATCTCGGGTCATACCGAGCTTCATTTCTGCTGCTTTGCAGAGGGTTTCCCAGAACATGCCCGAAGTACATCCCATGTCCCTCATTAACCTGAGGTCAGCAGTGTCCCCTTCTCACCACCGCTCCCACCCAGGTGGAAACGGCTTCTCCACACTTCAGTAAACACACCTGACTTGCACAACTTTGAGCTTAACAGACAATTACAAGAAGCAGGAGGCTAAAAATGAAGTGAACTACATAACTGGACCTCAACGGACAGTGAAGGAGCAGCAGACCTGCCCGGAGATGGGGGTCACCGGAGAAGGTCCCTAAATGTGCTTTAGCTTTGGGACCTCATCAAAGCTGCGCAAATACACGACTATTTCATTTTCCAACAGCACCCTGCCAAAAAAAAAAGATACTTAGTTTCCTGTCAAAAATTAAAGGCATCTCCAAAGTTCCCCCCCCCCACTAAAACCCACAGCATTACCCATTCCGTGAATTACTACATTTGAATCTATTTTTCAGTGAAGCCCATCGTATTAGCAAGTTTTTGGCAGGGCTACGGGGAAGAGACAGGGCCCTAAAGCAGTCCACCGCTGATGACAATCGCTTTTGCTACCCAGCAAGTAAGCTTTTTTCAGTCAGAAAGAAGTTTTGTACTTCTCTGGTTAAACCCTGCCCTCTCCACTCGTGCCGACGACGCCAGCGTGTACATCTGCAGCACAGATTTCTCCTGGGGCTTCTGCAGAAAGCCAGACTTGGGTGGGTTTGATCCCTAAAAAAAAAAAAAAATGTGTTTGTTAAACTTAATAGCATCTACTTTCCTCCTAAAATAATGTCTGCAGCAAAATGATCCTACTGGGCTCCATATGAAACAGCAGCACCATATAATTAACTGGGATACAGTAGAGATATTGGGGACTTTGGGTGATGATATTGCAGAACTGTTCTCTCATAGAGGCAAACAGATCACTGCATTATAACGGGGAAGACAAAGGATATTTATTATTATTGTGTTCAGGCAAGGCTTGGCTTAATACACAGCAGTGAATGGAAACCCACAAGCGAAATAAAAATCCTCTAATTCGCATCCTCGCTGTTGAAATTACAGATAAAAGAGTGATCCTGGATGTACAAAAGCCAAGCAAAATAGCAGGATAGATACAAATAATATATATACGGCTGAAATTCAAAGTACCTCAGACAAACCCTATTGGATGAAACAGTTTATCACGGAGGAGAGGGGGAGGCTGAACGAAGGGGCCACGGCAGAAGAGGATGAATGATTTTATGGGCTTCGATACTTAATGGTCCAACTGGAAATGACAGGGAAGTCCGTGATTTTTTCAAGGTGACTGGTTTGAGCCATCTCAAACAGACCCTCCGTCGTCACTGGCCACTCTTGAAAAGCTCAGCGAGGCACTCCGAAGCTGTCCCCAGAGACCCGCCGAGCGAGACGGCAGCAGGCCTCCGAGTTTGGCCCCAGTCCAAACTCTTTAGGCAAAGGCTGATCTTGGCAAAGTTTCTGCTCTGCAGTTTGAATTCAAAGAGCTCCTTCATGCTCTCCGACCTGGGATTACAAGCATTTCCATTCAAGAACTATTTTTGTTGTTGTTGTTTAGTCCCAGCTTTCGGGAATTTAGGGGTATTTTTTTTTTAATAAGTTTCTTCTTTATCTTCTACCTGGGAGAAATTCTACTTCTTTGGGGGTCATGAAGCCAAAGGCACGAGCAAAACCCATTCTTACCTGCTGGGAGGACAGACCAGTCTCCCACGCAGTCCTGTGCAGAGTCCCACGCTGTGATTGCTCGGGTGGTGTCAACATTGGTGGTTTTTAGCTTAGATGCAACATTTTAGTTGCTTACATTAGTGACTTACATCATTTTTCCATCTCCAACCTCCATCAGTCTGTCTATTGCAACTGTCATGACAACGGTGGGCAGGGATGGCCATAAGGCANAACAAAGCCATTAGTGACTTACATCATTTTTGCATCTCCAACCTCCATCAGTCTGTCTATTGCAACCGTCATGACGATGGTGGGCAGGGATGGCCATAAGGCGGCCCCCAGCCCCAATCTGACATCTCACACAATGGCAGCAGCTAAGGGTCCCCACCTTACTCCCAACTGACCTCTTCTCCTTCACAGGGAAGCCAAGGCACAGCAGAGCCAACAAGACCCCCAGTAACAGACCCTGCTTTGACCCACCATCAGCTGGTCTCTCTCAAAATGAAAAAGCATTTCTGTAGCACTTAGCTTTGTTTTAACATAGCAGGCAGGCTCCAGGGCTAAGCAGGAGTCAGTCCTGGACCACCCTCTCCGCANTGACCCACCATCAGCTGGTCTCTCTCAAAATGAAAAAGCATTTCCATAGCACTTTGCTTTAACATAGCAGGCAGACTCCAGGGCTAAGCAGGAGTCAGTCCTGGACCACCCTCTCCGCATAAAGGTTCACCATCATGAGGGTACCCCATGCCTTCTCCTTACCTAGGGGCTTTCAGTTTTACAGACCTCAAATCCTTGGGTGCTCCGGTACCCTTGGGCAAGGCAGTGGGATTCCTGGACTCAAACAGCTCAGCCAAAAGACCAAAAAAATCCAAAGCAGCATGATGGAAATCACTGGAAGGGCTCTCCGGACTCCTCCAGCGCTCACAAGTGCTAATTGCCAGCAGTCCAATTACATTCATGTCTCTGATGGATTTAATTGCCGAGCTGCTGAAGAGAGAAGTGACCTATTATGGATCATTGTTTACAGCAAATTAGTTCAGAAATTCCCATCTTTCTGCCTGTCATGCTCAGAGGGCAAACTCCCTCAGCTCTGCCACCGAGCCAGCCAAGGACTTCACCGGCTCCGGCAGATGCAAGCTCATTCAGGAGGAAAAGCTGAGCAAAGGCACATCTAGGGCAGAAACCCAAGCCTGGCTGTTCCGTAGAAGAAAGCTCTGAGATGAAAGGGGTCAGAGGGAGAAAGCAATAGCTCAGAGGAAAAAAAACCACCCACAGAAGGAAGCTACAGAGGTTCTGCAGCAGCAGATGAAGGGGGAGCTGACACAAGCACACCCACAGCCCAGCTCAGGCCAGGCCTGAAGGCTCAGACCTGAGCTTAAATGGAGCTGGTGGAGAGGTGGGCGGAGGATGGGTGGGAGGAGGTGCCAGGTGAGGCTGCTCAGGGCAATTAATGCCTACAGGGCCCTGACAGCTTCCAAGAGAGACGGCGTTTGCTTCCTGAGGAATCTCTGAAGGAACGTCACAGGAGAAAGTCACAGGACCCCCAGGCAGCTTGAAATCTTACAGTAAATAAAAGGAATGGGGAGGGGACATTCTCCTTCACAGGACACACATGGGGCTGGGCTGAAAAGATATTTAGAATAATTTTGCATTTTTTTTTTAATGGGGTAAAAAAACGCATTTCTGACGGCTCTAAAGCCTCCCTGCCAAGTCAGGGGGGGGCACAAGTCAGGCAGACTGAAGGTAGGGGCTGGCGGTAGCCACGTCGCGCTGGTGAGGTCTCCCGGAGGTGCTGTAGCTCAGTGCGGTCCTCGTAGGGCAGCTCTGATGGTCTTCTGAGAGAGAGCACGGGGTGGTCGCAGTGCCCTCCCCGGGCACAGCGAGGCTGCGCGACGCTCTCGGGGCTCGGCTGCTATCGCACGTGGCTAAAGACAACACTCGGACCACATTATCCGGACGGTTACCTAGAGATAAAAAGAATTAAAGCAGGGGAACGCAAGAAGCTTAAAAACAGGCCTGCCCTTGACTTGTGCAATATATTTCACCAGACCCATAAAAAGATCAGGGAATTCACTCGAGCATGAATAGATACAAGCATAAAAGAATGGCGGTATTATATTTATTATTAAAGCCCTTTTAAAGCCCCCTTATTGCAGATGGATTCCGAGCCTCTGGGGAAAGTCAGGGACAGGATATTTAGCAAAAATGTTATTAAAAATAGAAATTGTTTCCCCTGACTTAACCTTATTGCCTAGGGGGAAATCACTTAGGCGATGTTATTGGAGAGCACGCAGTTACGAGACCGTGATTGTTACGGAAGACTATGCCCCGGGTTTCTGGAACAGCAGCAACGTTTCTGCTTCCAGGCAAGTAAAATTTACCTGGGCACCCCACCGACTGCCGGCAGCCCCCCGCGGACTGAGGAAGGCTTTTTCCTCCAGCCCACGGGCTTTTAACCAACCTACGTTCCCTTTGGCAGCTCGTAGCTGCCAGGAGGCGCTCCCGAGGACCGGAGCGCGGTGCGATGAGGAGAGGGCGCGCGGGGCTGCGGGCAGGGCGTGAGGAAAAAATGCAATCCATCGCATCGTCACCCAGCAATTTACCCATTTATCATCCTCGTCGTGCCAAGTCCGCAGCTCCAAGATGCGGCCAGTTCACCCTCCTCCGTCTGGAGGCACGTGGGACCGGTGGCCAAACGGTAGCGTGCAGGATGGCGCCGTGGTTCTCCGGCTGCTCTACTTCCAGCTCAACGTTAATAACAGAAAGCTTTTTTCCTAAGTTCTCTTCAGAACCTGTGAAAAGGTTCAATTATGACAAACGGGCGTTTTCTGACAGAAAACCTCCTCTGCCCCGCAGCCGCGGCCAAAGGCTGCTCGTCAAAGCGGCGTCAAGTGTGATCCCCCCCCCTGCAAAGGATGGCCTGAAGCTCTTTGAGAAATACGGCTCCAGAGGGCAGGGAAATGCCAGGGGGATCGCTGAGCTGATCAGATTGTCTCCTGTCTTCCTCCTGGGATACATCTCAAGGAAGATGGGCAAATATCAAACATTCATCACAGGCACTTGTCCCTTCCACAGCTGACATTGGCGCAGCAAAACAGTTTTTGATCACTTGAGCTTAATGTCACTGCAATCATTGCCTGGAATGTAATTTTGTCTTAAAAAAAAAAAAAAAAGGCAAAAAAAAAGAGGGGAAGGAAGATAAAAAATGAGACTCAAAGGTCTCCGTGCTTCAGAAAAGCTGGCTCTAAAGTTCTGCTGTAAGCATCAAATCTCAGCAAATTCTGTAAACTCCCTCCCCCCAACCTGTATTTGGACATTTTCCTCTTACTTAATGATATTCCATCAATTATATAACTTCACAGATACTGAAGATCGGTATTAGGGAGTTCAGCTTCATTATTAGTACAGTTATTGTCCTTTGGAGACTGAGCTAATGGCCATTTGTCTTCTTCAATTCAATTAACAACAATCCTCTCTGGACACCACACAGGTTGCACTCAGTGACACGCCGCTACATCCCCTCCTCCATCTGGACGTGACCCCCATCTTCGCAGGCGAGATCGGGCTCCTCTCTCGCCAGCTGCATGCTATACATTTTAGCAGCGCATCAGGAAACGGCGCACTAAATTATCAAAGAACTAAACCGGGCAAGGCTTGAGCCAAGAAAAATCCATTTATCGATGGCCATTCCCCTTCTGAAGTGCTTGAGTAGGTTGACAAGACAGAAACATGACTTTCCCGACCAGCCAAGAAGACTCTTCCCAAGGAGAAGGTCACATCTCCCAGCAAAAGATGAAGGGTAGAAACGCAAGGTTGGAGCGAGACTGAGGGACGAGTTTCAACATATTTTTTTTTTAAAATGGAGTTTTCAGCTGCTCCGGTTTGTCAGTGTGACTCTTCCACACAACTGTGGGACATCTATTTTCCCCTTATCCCTGGCCTCTGCTCCATGAATGCTCTCGTCACCAAGTTCAAGGAGCCTCAAGCAGGAGCTGTTAAACCCAAGGATGTTCCTCCATGACGGTGCTGCCTTCCAGCACGTCAATAACCCTCTCACTCCTGCAGAGCAATGACTTTCGTCTTGGCATCCTTGGCCTCCTCCCTTTCCACTTCCAACACCGTAAGGGCTTGCACCATTACCTGGAGGTTGGCAGGAGTGGCGCTGGGTCAGTTTTAGATTGCGTTGGGCTCCCCTGGAGTCAGGGCTGAGACCCTCCTGCTCCACGTGGTCACCGGGACATGAGCCACCGGCCTCAGAAGCTGTCACAGCTGGTGACCGAAGCCTTACAAGCAGAAGGAGCCGCAGGGCAGCCTGGCGCACCGCAGGCAGCTCTCCAGAGATCTTCAGGCAAGCTCCGCAGCGGCACGCGGTGCGCGGAGGTCGGAGGGCAGCCTGGTGTCATAAATAAGACACCCTCTGCTCCTGGCACGTGGCGGTTTCGATGGAAAGCATTAATTGCCGGCAAATCGCTCTGCTAGCAACTCAACCTGACAAACGCTTTATTAGACGAAAGCTCACACTGAGAAGGTGTGGGATGGGCTTATGATTTATGGGGTGCAGAGAGCAGCAGAGGCGCTGGGAGCAGGCAGGAAAGCTGGGGAGTCTCCTCACCAACCAGAGCCTGCAGACTCCTAACGAGAAGAGCTACCAGTGCAGGCAGAAAAGGCGGCTGTGAGCTAAAGAGATGTGTCCTTGCGGGCGGGCTCTTCCCTTCGAAGCCTGCACCATGCCACCAGGCAGCTCGACCACACAGCTGGGCGGGCTGACCACTCCCCAGTGATGGTACCACCACCCTATGGGCGGCCTCCCCAAGGCTCGCTCCCTTGAAGGTCCGCCAAAAAAGAGAGTTCGGTTTGTTATCGTGTCCTTCTGCTTTAACAAAAGCGAAATCCATCCTCCCCGCCCCTGGAACAAGCAGAGCCCCGCGCTGCTGCCGCTGTAAGTAACAGTGATGGGATCACTGAGACGTAACAAGATTTATCACTTTCTCCTGAAGAACGATTGCCTGCTTGGTGTCCTCAGTAAATAATGTTCTGCCTGCATCATCTGGGGACATCATTAACCCAGGAGACAGTGACACCACTTAACCTTTCACGAGCTCGCTCCGCTCCCCTAAGCTGCCCGAGATGTACGGTTACTCAACGACTCCTTTCAGGGACAAGGTGAGGATGTGATGCCGAAATTCGCACATGGGAAGAAAGAACCCAGCACAGGCGTTTGATGCCATGTAGGGGGCAATGCGGTTCTGAGGAGCACCTACGAGCGGCTCCGTGCTCTACCTGTACTTCCAGCACAGCCTTTCCCAGGAACCTACAGTAAGTCTGGGCTAGTTGGGCCACTTTGGCTTCAGCAAGGTTATCAGAGTAGCAAGTCACAGACTCCAGCCGCTGGGCACATCAGGGCGTTTCCCAGCTCTCATCCATAGCCATGACCCCCTCACGGGGTTGTAGACAAGCAGCGCCCTTCCCACCGAGTGCCCAGGATCTCCTCCATTCCCCATCCACAGGCATCTCAGTGACTTCTTGGACCTGTTGGAGCGGGGCCGCAGGAGGGCCACGAAGATGCTCCGAGGGCTGGAGCGCTTCTCCTATGAGGACAGGCTGAGAGATTTGGGGGTGTTCAGCCTGGAGAAG
>RSEF01000009.1:4342309-4357617 GCA_003993805.1 Himantopus leucocephalus
CTTTTAAATACCCCCAGGGACGGCGACTCCACCGCTTCTTCTGAGACAGTCGGGGTGGGCACCGCAGCGGGCTGGTTTAGGGGGTGAGCAAGAGGCAGACTGAGCCGCAGATAAACCCCCCCGCCGCTTTCCCCTGGGGTCAGGACAGGCAATGCTGCCACCGAGGGGTGCCCAAAGGTGCCACCTGTCTCCCAGCAGCTCAAAGCCTCCCAGTAGAGGTGGCGATCCGCAAGGCAGGCGAGCGAACTGTAGCGCCAACCCCAGCAAAGTTTTTCACGCCTGTGGAGCTCTGTTTCTGGTGCGAGTGGAAGGCGGCTGATGTTACGCCATTTAGCGATACTAAACGGGTAAGCCAAGCATTAAGCCAATTACAGCCTACAAATCACTGCGCAGCAGCGCGCCGCTCCGACTTCAGCCATGGGCCAGCGACCGCAGGGACAGGCAGGGAATGAGCATCGATCCCATCAGCCCCAGGACATCGCCGCCGCCCCTCCCCGTCGCTGCTCGCTCCACAGCGGGGAGCACTGCTGGTCCTCCCGCCCGCCTGCACCCCAGCCCCGGCCACGGCACTGCAATCCGCGGAAGAGCTGCGAAAGCTCGGCAAAGACCACGGGAGGCACGGAAGGGAGCCAGGTCCTACAGGATCCAGGCATTTTGGGATGGGCTGCATGGGGGTTGTCTACCTGCCGTTGCAGGAAGGGTTCACTCTGCCTGGCTGGTTTCTTACGAAGCCCTTTATCTCCGCAGAGCTGCGACGGGTGAGGGAGCTAAACAATTAAAGAGAGATGTTGACGTCCTTGTGCAGCGCAGAGAGAGGGGAGGCAATTACAGGCAAGTGTCACCCTGCAAACTAGGCTTTTTACGCTCTAAAGATGTTAATCTCCGTTCTGAGGCGGGATGAAGCAGCATTTTCCCTATGGGAAAGGCCCTGAGGGTGTGGAAGTACGGGGTTACACGTGGTCCTCAGCGCTGTGCAACGGAGCGAGGTCAGTCCCCATCGTGGCAGAGTGATGCCACCACCCGAGCACTGGCCGAGCTGCCACTGTTCAACGGGTCATGAAAACACAACCTGCTCAGGTACACACTCCTCCTTCCTTCCTCCAAACTTGGAAAGGGATCCTGGACCAAGACACAGACTGCAGCAACATGGCCAGACTCAACTGCAAGCAGATGTGTTTGACCCTTAACCCCAACTGGGTTTTCCTAGTAGGGAAAAAAACGGGGTGAGTATTTTGGAGCAAACTGTTTACCGGCGAAACAAAATGCCGTTGGAGCCATCCTGAATCCAGGTTCTATTCTCAATGGTTTGGAGGTCTCCAGTCCCAATGCCAGCCCAAGTTTAGCTTGGCAGATTAAGCCTGGGAAATGAGGGGCAGACTTTCTAGACCGTGTCCCGAAAGAGGAAAGCATTTCATCCCGTGGTAACTCCACACACCCTTGACACTGACCCAGGAGATGGCAGGACCTTTCTGGTCTTCCCTGGGCTAGTCCTTCACAGTAAAAAGGTCCTCTCCAGGAGCTTCGGTGAGGAACTCGAAAGCAGGGGAAGATCACATGAAAGGAGGAACAACATCATTCCAGTATCTGAAGGGGGCCTACAGGAGAGTTGGGGAGGGACTTTTTACAAGGGCATGGAGTGATAGGATGAGGCCAATGGCTTCAAACTGGAAGAGGGGAGATTTAGATGAGATATTAGGGAATAAATTTTCCCTGTGAGGTGGTGAGCCCCTGGCGCAGGTTGCCCCGAGAAGCTGTGGCTGCCCCATCCCTGGAGGTGTTCAAGGCCAGGTTGGACGGGGCTTGGAGCAACCTGGGCTGGAGGGAGGTGTCCCTGCCCAGGGCAGGGGGGTTGGAACGAGGTGGTCTTCAAGGTCCCTTCCAACCCAAACCCTCCTGTGATTGTATGATCGTGTCCATTGAGCCCTCTCACTCTGAGCTAGGCCAGGAAAATGCCGTGGATAGCTTCTCGGTGTCGGAAGCAAGTCTGGTGGTGACTGTGCCGTAATGAAGGGCTGTTTCCTTCAGGTGGAACTAGACCATGTATTTAGAGGGGAAACGGGCAGGGAAGAGCAGCGTTATTCTGCCGAAAATTTAAATGAAAGCAGATTTATTTTGTCTTTGTTCCAATTCTCAGTAGATGGTGTTGACTTATGTGTTGGAAACCCAAACCCTGCAACCGGCAACTATGAATTGTTGTATTAAACCTGCCACCTCCCCCTAAAGCCCTGAAGCAAACAAAAATCTGACGGAAGCTGCTGATTTTTTCTTGGCTCAGTCCCCAATCTGTTTGTCAGGTTCCAGATGCATTTTACAGTGGTTGAGGGTTGTTTTTTTTTTGTTGTTGTTGCCGGATGATTTTAGCAAACCAAATGTTGAAGGAGAGCAGATCCGAAAGTGAAAACATTCCTCCGATAAAACTCGGGTTTCTACCGAAAATTGTCAGGGAGTTTTCAACCAGGATTAAGCTACAATTACACGGGTTCTATTTTAACTGAGAATTAAACAGCGCGCTGAATAGAAATGTTGTTGTGTTCTGTTTGAACACCCACAACCCGAAGAACATCCTTTATCTTGAAACGCACATTAGTTTTACCTTATATTATTACTGCAAAAACACTGCTCCGTTACAGCTGAGGCTGTTGCGCTGGATGATATCTGCCAGTCGATCTTCCCTCGCTAAGCCCTTCAGCGTACCTAGACAGCTACTATTTTAAGATCTTAAAATGATATGAAAAATACAACGTTAAAAGAGAACGAGCGAGGCTCGCTGCATAAACGCCGCCTTTACAACCCTATCAGCATTCAGCTCGGCTTCCAAATGACCCCGATCGGCAACAGCGTTCCGTATATTCCCACAATTAAACAACATTTGAACTCGTGTTAATAGCAATAGAACAATTAGCTGAAACAGCCATCCACTGAGTAAGCAAGTCGTATCATCAAGAGTCAGTCTTGGTGCAAATAAAGACTTACCCTCGCAAAGGAAAGGGATTGAAATCTTCAATATAAGGAATAAAGATTCTTTCCTTTACTAGCGGCACCATAAAATCGGCGCGTGAACAATATATCCAACGTCAGAAGCAAGTATCTACCGAAATTTAGGCAGCATTTGGTTGCTTAATTGTAAACCTTACTGATTATTTCCANTAATTAATAAAAAAAAAAAAAAAAAAAAAAAAAGAAATCTTTAGTATTCTGAGAGCGTAAAGAGATGTTTGCCTGGTCCTGGTATCAAAAATATTCTTATAATGTCAGAGCTTTGTGTGGGAAATGCAGAAGTAGCACAACAGCCTGTAACAATGCGGGGAGGGGGGAGCAAGGGAAGGCTTTTTTTAAGGGCCTGAATTTATTTTTACAGCTCAATGAAAGAGATATTCCTTATGTTTCTGGGAAATTTAGAAATCAATGAGTAGGGGGCTTACTTAATGGGGAATTTCCCCTGGCAGTTTCTCTTTTGTTTCTCGCTGAACAAATATATTCCATACTGACGGGAGGGGCGAAAAGAAACTGTTTTCTGTGGAAGGGGGAAAAAAAACCAAAACAGGAGAAGCTTCCCTTCTCCCATGGTTTTCCCATTTTTCCCATCTCCTCTGTGCCAACGACAAGAAAAACATTATCCTCTTGAAAAAGGAGGAGTGGACCCGAGTCGGGACCCAGCGAAGAAAAGGACCACGATTTGACCGATTTGCCAAAGTTGTCATAGTCATGAAATCTATTACAGAAATGCTAAAAAGGACCTCGGGAAACTTTTGATGGGAGCTTTTGAGTTAGGGAACTCAAAAGGGGCTGGCAGAGAGCCCCCCCGCAGCTCATTCCAGATGGGGAGAGCGGGAGCGCATTTCGGAGGAGCCCGGGGCGGCGTTGGCGCGGCACGGCTTACCCCCACGGGGCTGTCCGCCTCTGGCGTGATACAGGAGGGGCTGCTCTTATTACATTTCTCACCTTTTCTTCTAATAAAGCTCATTGCTCATTCCCAGCTGAAAGAAGACATAATAAAAATGATGGCAGGAAATTGAAGGCTAGCTAGTGTTAAGAGAGACAATAACAAAACTGCTTTTACAGGGTAATCGCCGATCCTTTGGTAGCTCCAGCTAAAGAGGGCTTGGAAATCAGCAAGAGAATTAAAAATATTGAGATCAGCTAAACCATTCCTTTCCTTTGCACATCAAAGAGGATACCCACAGGGACAGATTTGCTGCTACGGAGTAATTTCCACCACTTTTTACTAGAAAAAGGAAAGCGTTTGGTGCCTCTCCCCCCTTCCTTTAGCACGAATCCACCGTACAGGGGGAAATTACCTTTCCGTGCTCCCTAGAAATATCTCCACCTAACGCAAACAACGATGCCCATTAAACCGCGGGGCGTCCGCCTGGACGCGGGGGGGGGCAGGTTCTGAGGTCCATTAGCTGTGTCAGAGAGCCGAGAGACGAGGTGGAAAGAGGGAAGGGCGAATCCGCCTCCGAAAACAGCTGACGAGTCTTAAAATGCGCCCAGTTCAGGAGCTCAGATTAATTCGGGACTAACCCGGGGGTTTTCCAGCTGGGTCCAAGCCACCCAGTTGCCTGCTGCGGGGTTCGCGGGCTGTGCTGGCAGCGAAGGCAAGCGACGCCATGTCGCCCAGGGGGAGCTTGCTCCTAGAAAGCTCATTCCTGAAGAAATATAGGGCTGAACCCAAAGAAAAATGCGCCCCAAGCGCCGCAGTGGGGGTTGAGGTGCGACGGAGGGTGAAAAGCATCACAAAATTCCCCAGCAGGATGGGCTGAGTGCCTGGGTCACACTCCCTTGAGCCTGGAAGAAAGCTTTTTGGGGTTCTTCTGAACTCCTGGAAAAGCCAGGCGGGAAAATCTGCACGTTCAGGATTGCAACGGGTCTGTGAGAATGACCTGTCCCCGTGCTTGGAATAAAAGCTGTATTAATAAACTGGATAAATTAAATACAACTCCTCCATAAGCAAACCCTTCCCTCCCTTGCTCCAGACCACCTATCTTTTTTTACTTTTCCTTGCCGAAATCCCGCTTTTTTTAAGCAAAACCCTATTGAAAAATAAGCTGTGTTCCAGAGAATGGTTAATTCCCGGGCCTGTCCCTGGGAGGAGCGGAATATTGAGGGTGCTGGGCACTTATTTCTGCCACAAAACTGCCGAATTCCTCCGACTCCTGTGTCGGGAAGTTGGCTGGAAGCACCGGGCTTGGCTGCTCTCCATCAGCCCTTCCCTCATATATATGACTTCACTCTCTCGTTTTCTCCTCTCCTTTCCTGTCCTGCTTCTCATCTCCTGCTTTTTTTTGGGTTTTTGGTTGGTTTTTTTTTTTTGGATTCGGTGCTCAGTCAGCTTTGGGGCCAGCTCGGCTGCACGGCTCCGGCACGGCACAGCGCGGGGCGGCATGGCTTGGGTGGGGGTGTACCGAGCCCCCCGAAATTCGGCACAGCCCGGGCGGCAGCACGCCAGCCAGATGTTGCTGCCGGGATGCAGGAACCCGTGTGGCTCGGCGGGCCCGAAATGAATCATCCAGCACGTACTTTATCCATATAAAAGAAGAGCTGAACACCAATGCCGTGCGCTGATATAAAACAGACAGCCCCTGTGTATTAATTGGAATTCAAGCTCATAAACATACTGCCTCTGCACGGCTCAGCTACCCCCATTCCCTTTGTATCTCTGCTCCCGCAAATAACTAAAATCAACTTAAAAAAAGAGCTGTCAGGCCCACGACCGGCAGCACGCGGGCTGCGGAGAGACCGCCGCTGCCTGCTCCGTGCCGAGCCAGCACGTTCCCCTCCTTAGCCCATCCGAGCCCCGACGCGTCTGCGCCGCGGTGGGTCGCGAGGGAAAAAGCGGGTTCGTGTGTGGGCTGAGCGGGGCTGAAGTCCGCCCCGCGCAACCTTCCCATCTGGGATGGCGACTGCCCAATCTTGGTCTCAAAGCATCCAGGTGGGGCTTGGGAACCTTGAGCTCCGCTCCTCAAACGCGGGGTAGGAGGTAGGAGGGTAGGTCCTGCTCAACGGGTCCATGAACAAGAGCTTCGTTCCTATTAATGTCTTCGCCCGTAGCGGTTCGAGGCAGCTTTGCCACGGCAAGGGGTGAAGAGGGAACAAGGCTGGACTTGGGGTAGGCTCTTTAGTCTTTTGGATACGCTCGTGCTGCCCCCAAGGCCAAGCCTCTCTCCAAGGGAATGTCTCGGTCTGCTCCAGAGCAAAGGCAAAGTCCCCGCTCCGAGCCAGGAGCAAGCCCAACTGGGACTGGACCTTTCGGGGCCATGCCCACCATGCAAAGCCCCTCGAGAAAGCGCGAAGGAGGCAGGCGGACACGTCAACGCACCGGGCTTCTTCTCAGCCCTTGGAGGAGACGCGGCCAAGCTCTGCTTCCAACCCCCAAGTCCTTCTGCTCTCTCCATTTTAGCTGTCCTCTCCCCCCATCCCCTGCACGTAGAGCGCTGCCGCCACTTCTGTTTTACTGTCCCCAGAGACTGCTCTGCACCAATTCTCCAGCCATCATGGACGGAGAGGCTAATTAAATTGTTCGAAAATCCAATAAAAATGCTTTATGAGAGTGTCTGTCACTGGCAAAGGTTTAGGGAAGAAAATTAGGCTCCTCCAAAAGCAAAAAAAAAAAAAANAAAAAAAAAAAAAAAAAAAAAAAAAAGTCCTTCCTCCCTCATTAGCCCCTTGATGTCTTTCACCGTTTCTGGGTGCTACGAATTGCAACTGGTCCAGTGGGACCAGTTTCCCAGCGCGGGGCTGATGGGGAGGGCAGGGGACTTTTTTGGGGAGTGCTCGGCTGCTTTCTCCTCTCCCCGCTCGGAATGACAATGCCGTCTCAGGCGCAAGCTGGGAGGGACAAACCAGACCAGTTTATAGATTTTCTCATTCCCCAGCCAGCGCCAGAGAGTATCAGTAATGCACCCAATTAAGAGGATTAAAAGCTGTATTTTTTTTTTAATGACAGCAACACTGCCAGGTCCTGTGGCTGCGATCAAGGTCCCCCACGCTGTCCTTGTCCCAGACAACTCAGGGATTGATTCATAAAGGGGATTAGCGCTCCGCACCGCTCGGCCAGCCCTCAGCGATGCACGTGGCACAGCGCAGGGGGCCAAGGTCTCCCGTAGGTGTTCACAACCACAAGGATGCAAAGAGAAGGCTCCGGGGAGACCTTCGAGCCCCTTCCAGTCCCTAAAGGGGCTCCAGGAGAGCTGAGGAGGGACTTTCTACAAGGGCATGGAGTGATAGGATGAGGGGGAATGGCTTCAAACTGGAAGAGGGGAGATTTAGATGAGATATGAGGAAGAAATTTGTCACTCTGAGGGTGGTGAGCCCCTGGCGCAGGTTGCCCCGAGAAGCTGTGGCTGCCCCATCCCTGGAGGTGTTCAAGGCCAGGTTGGACGGGGCTTGGAGCAACCTGGGCTGGTGGGAGGTGTCCCTGCCCAGGGCAGGGGGGTTGGAATGAGATGATCTTCAAAGTCCCTTCCAACCCAAACCATTCTATGATTCTATGAAATGCCCCAGAATGAGCCGGGGCCTCCGCTGGCCCCTGTTGATTCAGCTCGTGTGGGGCCGAGTGCCGAGCAGGGAGGTCCCCGCGCCGCCCCAGCTGCTCACCCACGGCATCGGTCCCCTCGTCCAGGCAGAAGACGGGAACCTGACTGCGGGGAGAGAAAGAGACTCTCCGGGGAGATGCGCTTCATCTAAAAGGGGCTTCAGCTTGCTTTCTGCAGGAATTTGGACGTGGGGTCACCCCTTTGAATCTTCTGGGAAAAGCTGCTGAAATCAAGCTGACTGCCGAAGCCCTTTTGTTCGGCACATCTCCTGCTAGGAGAGACTCTTATTTTATTTCAAAGACTCAGCAATTTGGATTGGTTTAACCTTTTCTAGGTTCCCTTTGCACAATAGCACAGATGAGCTCTAAAGCCTCTTCAAGAGCACAGGTTGAAGCAGGAGATCGGGGGGGAGGGAGAAGAAACCACGTCAAGCCAAAGGAGCCGATGCTGTCACTTCCAGACGTGATTTGCTTGCCAAACCCCCCCGATACCTCTTGCTCAGGCAGAGCAGAGCTGCGAGAAGCAAGGCTGCACTGCTGCACGCCCTCATCCTCAACACAGAGAGACCCAACGGGCTCGTGGTAGCCCAGTGGGGCCACCTAAAGCCACACCGTGTGAGAGCCGTGATCCAAGCAACCCGGAGATGGCAGAACAGGCAACAAACCCCACTTGAGAGAAGGAAAAAAAACCCCAAACCCCAGCCCTCCATCAGACAGGGCGGCACGGTGTCCCCCATGGTGTCCCACCACCCCGTTGACATCTCAACGTCCCCTCTTCGTCTCAGGGCCACGCGGGCACACGTGCCACCGGGTTGGGTGCCCGTCCCCCGAAGAGCCGAACCGCGCTCCAGCGTAAGGCTGGAAACACCCCCAAGAGCAGGGGAGAGGCGATTTCTTAGTGGAGCAGGGCAGCTTCTTCTTTGATGTTAAAACAACAAAGGCGGGCGCGCAGCAAGAAAGGTGATCTAAACGCCGGCGAACAGCAGGCTGCATTTCAAAAGCAACATCAATAGCTTTGAAAATCAATTTCTCCCAAGGAAGCAAACCGCTCTTTCCCGGGCTCCTCCGGCGCCCCGAGTCCCGCTCCCCCATTTTCAAAGTTTCTGCTTTTAAAGGCAGTCTTTGGGAAGGTGTTTCTTCCCCGGGGGCGGACGCGGCCCCCCGCTCCCCTGGGAGCTCCCCCGGGGCTGGGCGCAGCGCGAGCGGTGCGGGAGGCTTGGGCTGCTCCTGCGGGTGCGCGGGTCTGACGCCTGCGTAGCAAAGAGGCGGGAGAACGGTCCCAAATTACGCGGGGAAACCTGTTCAAAGCAATTATTTACAGAGCAGTTGGCGAGCGCACCCCCAATACAGATGCGAGCGGGAATCTTTCCCGAGGGAAAGAAGGGGACCAAGGCTCGGGGAGGAAGGAGACACGGCCATCGCCTCCACTGCACGGGGTAAAAGCCCGGCTCGCCCAAGCATCGCAGCAGGATTATTTCATTTTCTGCATTTTCCATAATCGGGATAGCCACAGCTTTTTGTGTTGGTTTGGTTTTTTTAACAAAAGCTACGGTTCTGCACTCTCAGGACTCCCGGCGTTGGGGCTTAGGAAACAAGCAGCGAATGCTTTTCCTCCCTAAACGTTTCTTAGCGCTCGTTCCCATCACATCTTTCAGAGTCACGTTAACAGGATTGTTTATTTTGGAANAAAAAAAAAAAAAAAAAAAAAAAAAAAGGTGTCAATGTTTTCTAAGCAAAATATTTGGAGTATTTTGATTTAATTCGGGCGATCTTTTAAAATCCGACACAATTAACCAGCAAGATCTCGCCGCTGTTTCTCGCGATCGCGAAATGCTTCAGTTTTACTTCTTCATCTGCTAAACATTAAAACATCAAAATCATCTGCCCTTCCCTCCGTTGCGTGTTTTCTTCTAAAAATGGCCAGCAAGCTTAAAAAAGCCGCCCGGAGCTCAGCCCCGGGGCGCTCTCCCCACCCCGTACCCACACACCTTCGCGGGGACACTCAGCCAGGTTTACGATCACCCAATTGCATTATGTTTTAGTGGTTTATTATTTCGATTTTCATGCAGAGCAGCCTGTTCCAGCTCCTCATAACAAAGACAATTATGCTAACTTTATTGGATTTGCATTCAGGGCTGATTTGTCAGAATTGTATATTGGTTCTGGGAGATGGAAGGGGAGGGAAAAAAAATGGTGCATTTGCTTTTCATGAGCGCAGGAAAAATAAAAGGTATAAAATTCATTTCTGTTTCACAGCTTCTTCCAGCCAAGCACCTTCTTGAGGGACTTGGGGCTTTTCAGTCTGGAGAAGACTGAGGGGGGATCTTATCAACGCTTATCAATACTCAAAGGGAGGGTGCCAGGGGGATGGGAACAATCTTTTTTCAGTGGTGCCCAGTGACGGGACAAGAGGGAACGGGCACAAACTTGACCATAGGAAGTTCTATCTAAACCTGAGGAGGGACTTCTTTCCTTTGGGGGTGGCAGAGCAGTGGCACAGGCTGCCCAGAGGGGTGGGGGAGTCTCCCACTCTGGAGCCATTCCCAACCCGCCTGGATGCCGTCCTGTGCCACTGCTGGAGGTGACCCTGCTCTGACAGCGGGATTGGATGAGATAATCTCCAGAGGGTCCTTCCAACCCTGACCAGTCTGGGATTCTGGGATTCTCAGCGCATGAACACACTGATGCTGCTTGTAACCCTCAAACCCCCCTGTGGAGCAAACACTGGTACCTCGCTGCCGCAGCCAGCGACTCCGCAGGGCGAGAAGAACGGCTGCAAAGCGGCCGTGGTTTTGTCCTACCAGCTCTTGGGAAGAAGTCAAGCGGCGCAGCTCAATACTCCAGGCCCTTCGGACGCCGCGCAGCACGTNGCTCAATACTCCCGGCCCTTTGGACGCCGCGCAGCATGATGGAGAAGAGGGAGCTGGCCTTCACGTGAAAAGATGAGCGTCGCGTCGCCGCGCTGCTGTCACAGCTCGGTGTCGGCGCTGCAAAGGAGAGGCTCTGCCATGCAGGGATGCTGCCAAGACCAAACCCTGACAAAGCCGATTGCAATTTATCGTTTCTAACGCAATCCCGGGTAGCAACAGCCCCCAGCAAGGTCACAGCACCTTTGGGCAAGGGGCGGTACAGAAACGGGACCACTGTTTTGAACAACTTAACACTCTGAGGCAAGAAAACAGCTCCGGCTGCTTCTTTCGCAAACCCATAACCACTTGTCTTCCCGGAGGAGACAGGCCGGTGGCCCACGACCCTGGAGAACGCGCCANCACTGTTTTGAACAACTTAACACTCTGAGGCAAGAAAACAGCTCAGGTTGGTTCTTTCGCAAACCCATAACCACTTGTCTTCCCGGAGGAGACGGGCCAGTGGCCCACGGTCCTGGAGAACGCGCCGGGACTGCCCTCCTCCTCTCGAAAAGGGCTTGAGGGTGGTTTTGCCCTGTCTGCCAGGAAGGCTCATCCTTAGAGGGGAGTGATGCTGAAGCCAGAAAAAATGCCCATGGGCTGGGAGATGGGAAAGACTCATCCAAAGAGAATGGCAGAGGGAAAGGGAAGGAAATGAGGGGAGAGAACAGCTTAACAAAAAACACCCCACCAGCCAACCTGCAGCTGAGTTGGCCTTCTACCCCCCAACCATGGTCTACCACAAAGCACCTCTTGAAACACACTTAATACAACGTATTGTCTTGCAATATCCCACCTCCATCACCCAAGGTTCCTTGACCAACGCAGGTCTCATCAGTCTTCTGACTTCCACACAAGTCCCATTTCGCTGTATTTTAATTTTTACACTCCCAAGGCCCCTATATTCTGTTTGCACATCACCTCGCCGTGCATTTGCCGATGCCATCCCGGCAGTCTCCATGGCAACCCAGCCCATCACACGGCACCGACGCTCCCGAGGTCACGTCAGCAAAGTGGGGACGGTCGCCGGCTAAAGAGGGACGTAGCCGGATCCATCCCCTTCATTAAAACGCTACAAATGGCCGTGTATTTTTATGACCATGCTTCCCCTTTGGCTTCTCACGTGGACGAAGCTGAGATTAAAATGTGAAGCTCCACCTGGGCGGCAAAGCAGCGCGCAGGGTTTGGATTTCACACCTCTCTGCGGACGCGCAAAGGGAAGGGAGGACGGATGCAGATGCCCCCCTGCCCTGCGGTGCCGGCACTGCGGGGGGACAGACAGCAGGCGGGGGACAGCAACACAGGTCCTTTCTCAGGCTCGCTGCCGCATCGTCCCCGTGCAAAAAGTCTTCGCTGGCTTTCCAAAGGCACGTGCGTGCTCAGGTTTTGCAGAAACTTGGTGGGAACTGGGTGTTTGCCTCCCTCTTCTCTCCCAGCCTATCGTACATATCAAAGAAAGAAGCAGTTTTAAAAGAAATATGCTACTGGGTTTTCTTTTTTCTTTTTTTTTTTTTTCCTCTCTCCTCCTTTACAAGACAGATCTCTTCCACCTGCACTTCGTCCAGATGTTGCGTGCATGACTAAGAAGGAATGCTTTAATTGTCTCCTTGTTATGGGCTCCGTATTTAAAACCACCGCGTTAATTTATTCTGCCTTTTGGAGCTTCTTGATGTCTACCAGTAATTGCAAAACATCGATATTTTTTCAGCCTGTCCCATGTTTCTTACTCCAATTTCAGGCAAGTGTTGGAGGGTATCTTTTTTCATGACTGCTAGGGGGGAAAAGCTCACGCCTATAAAAAATGCCGAAGCCGGCAGCAAGAGAAACGATCCACAAGGCCAAATAACGCGTGCCAGAACCCAGAAAACTCTCTCCTTGAGCTTCCCTACGTGTTCTTGGCACTGCGAATGATTGCAGAGGGCCCGGGTTGCCAGCACGGCATCCCCGCAGCGCCGGATGGATGTCGCACACTCAGCCAAGGTGCCTTACCCGCGTCCCCGTGCCCTGCCACGCCGTCCCTGCCAGCGCCGCGGCGCTTCTCCCCACGCCGCAGGCGGGAGCCGGGGGCCGCCGTCGAACCCAGCCATCTTCTCCGGTGCAACAAACCCTGCAGAGCAGTCAGGATTTGCCACCTGTGTGATAAGCATGACCCACCGCGCGTGTGCCGAGAGAGCCGACAACGCCGCCGGCTGCTTCACCAGAACCTGCAAGCGCAGAGGCCGGCTGGGAAGAGAGAAGCGTGCGAGCTCCCACAACGAGCCCTCACGCTGTGCATGATAATCAGTCATAAAAACCAGCTCTAACCCTTCCCGGTTAGACAGTTGTAACTAATCTGGGCTCTTCCTCTTCCCTCTGCAGGAGCTATTCTTCACCAGGGCCTTTTTCAGCTCAGTCCCGAAATAAGGCATGTTCAAGCTGCTTCCAGACGAGGATAATTTTTTCCACCATTTGAACTGTCACAGCGAAGCTGAACACAGATGAATTGATCCCTTCAGAGATCACTGGGCCTCTTTTAAGAAGCTTATGTATGCCCTGTGTACTTTCTGCACTTGGTGAAACACCCAGATTGACTCGTTTTGCAGTACTTGGACCGCGGGTAGCACGAAGACACCACCGAAACCCAGAGGAACTCTAACGCTGCGAGATTTCCCGCAGAAGATTTACAGCCCGCTGGCATCTGAATTTTTAGATATTTCCATTATTGCCAAAGCCAGGCAGCGAAATACCACAATTCAGGTGCCAAGCACGTACAAGATAAGCTTAAAAAACACGGTTTTAAAAAAAAAAAAAATACCAGACTGTATTCTTCTTGTTTGCTTTCTGGTGCTGGAGCATCCTCAGACTGCCCGTGGACAAGACCTTCTCCAGAACCACAGGCAGCCAAAGCATTCCTGTCCTTAAGCTCGATACACAAAACCTGGAGATCCACGGCTGGGTGCGCAATGAAGCATTTATTTAGGTATTTATAAGCATTGATAAGATCCCCCCTCAGTCTTCTCTTCTCCAGACTGAAAAGCCCCAAGTCCCTCAGCCTTTCCTCATCAGAAAGGTGCTCCAGTCCCTTCATCATCTCTGTAGCCCTTTGCTGGACCCTCTCCAGCAGTTCCCTGTCCTTCTTGAACCGGGGAGCCCACAACTGGACACAGCGCTCCAGATGTGGCCTCCCCAGGGCAGAGCAGAGGGGGAAGATGACCTCCTTCAACCTGCTGGCCACGCTCTTCTTGATGCCCCCCAGGATGCCATTGGCCTTCTTGGCCACCAGGGCACATAACAGATTGAAAACTATTTAAGTGCACGCTTTAAGAATGGGTTAAGTGCTACAAGTGAGTGATATGAATCATTAAAGGCAGTGGGTGGATCCTATAGCGGGAATAAGAACGGAGGCTCCGCAGCCCACGGCCGCGGGGGCTGAATGCCGTGTACCTGCCCTCCTTCCCCAGAGAGCCTCCAGGAGAGCCCCCCGCCCCGGGGTGCTGCGAAGGCAGCGGCTGAGCTCATCACCCACCGTTATTTCACTTTGGTTCCACCAACTATCCACGCCTGGAAAGGAAGACGCTTTTCAGCCGGCCTGAGTGGAGCGGCCTGATTTTGGGGAAAGGACGTGGTCTGCAAAGTAATCAAGTTGCTGTGAGAGGCACAGGAAAGCTTCAGCGGTAAAAAAGCACCTCCCTTCTCTTTCGGTAAACATATATGTATACATCGGCACGTGTTCAGTGGTGATTCGGGTGTTCTGGTTCATCCCGACATCCCCCGGAGTCTTCCCAGATCTCTGCAAAATTGTACATGCACTTTTGTCTTTCCTGGCCTGGGGCACAACCTCTTCGGCTGGTTCAACGCAGTCCCCGGTTCCAGAGGCAATCGCTTCAGCAGCTGAGCAAAGCAGCTGCCGGGGAATTTCTGGGTGCTCCGACTCTGGCATCCTGCTGCGAGTTCCTTCTGTGGAGCCATTTCCAGCTGCTTGCCTGCATTAACGCGAAGGAGCCGACGGTTTGGCTCCACAGTTTATTAAACTTCGCATCTTTGTGACAAGGTGCGAAGCCGTGCTCAACATTAATTTTCCAAAGCTTTTACATGCCAGGGAAATTACCAGCCACCGAGCACTGAACAGCGGGGCTTCACATTAGGGATGATCGTTCGGTGTTGACCGGACAGATGAGCAAGCAGTGTGCGAGGAACCTCCGCGTTACAGACCCTACTGAGGTCTGGGACAGGGGACCATCACCTTGATCGTCCCAGGAGGTGTAATTCAGTACCTGCTCAGCCGGTGGCTGAGCCGGGTGGGGCTCCAGAGGCTTCTCCTAGCGAGGATGCGGCCCAAGGCGTTGCTTCAATGGGGGCTCGGCGGCCCATTTATTCATCTCCACGCTTCGCTCCTGCTCTTCCTTCATGCGTCAGCTCGCCTTGCCGATGACAGAAGACTGATGAGTGTCACGACCCGCCGGCTCGGCTCTCTCCCCACAGCTTGGCATTTTGCAAGCGGGCGTTTTAGGTGTGGGACACCCTGCTCCAGAAGCACAGCTGATTTGCAAGCGGGCGCCAGCCACTCTGCTCTGCTCTGCGGAGACCCCCCCTGCAGTGCTACCTCCAGCTCTGGAGCCCCCAACATAGGAAAAACATGGACATGTTGGAGCGGGGCCAGAGGAGGCCACAAAGATGCTCCCAGGGCTGGAGCCCCTCTGCTGGGAGGACAGGCTGGGAGAGTTGGGGGTGTTCTGCCTGGAGAAGAGAAGGCTCTGGGGAGACCTTGTAGCAGCTTTCTGGTATCTAAAGGGTCCTACAAGAAAGCTGGGGAAGGACTTTTTACAAGAGCATGTAGAGACAGGATGAGAGGGAATGACTTCAAACTGAAAGAGGGGAGATTTAGATGA
>RSEF01000009.1:4357717-4369877 GCA_003993805.1 Himantopus leucocephalus
AGGGATCTGTGGGTTGTTCAGCCATCACTCAGAGCCAAACAGAGCGCCTCATCCTGCCCAGCACATCCTGGGCATCACGGCCGGCCCAGGACCCAGCCCCAGTGCCCCTCCAANATCCTGGGCATCACGGCCGGCCCAGGACCCAGCCCCAGTGCCCCTCCAAAAGCTTGTCTGTGCCAGAGCCATGCCCAAAGGAGATCACAGAGAGACTCTGGTGAAGGATGAGAGAGGGGAATATCGGCGGCTCACCAGGCGGAGGCATGAGCAGGAGGGAGGCAAGGAGAAACCAGGCTTTTCAGAGCAAGCAAGGAGGCCCACACAGCGCCCACATGAAGAAATGCCGCATCAGAGATGGAAAATGACGTGTGCCATTCAAGGCTGGTAACAGCGTTGAAACACCTGCAGCCTCCTCCCCTGGAGCCCAAGAGCTCGCACGGCTTGGGGAGAGGGCTCTGTGTTGGATGCAGCCAGCCAGAAGTGGGTGGAGGACATGCTGCCTCCCCGGTGTTCAAAAAGAAGGATGGCAGAGCTGGCTGGAGCTGGCCCGTGTCACCCCCGGGCTGTGGGACACACACGGTGCCAAGAGGGTCAGCGGGAATGGCTGAGCAGAGCGCAGATGCTCACCTTCATGTTTCCAAGCTGTGGTAAACGGAAGGATCCTTCTGATTTCCCGGGACTCAGAGCTGAGCTCTTGTTGGGAAATCCAAGTCCGAGGATCAATTTGTCACTTGCGTGCCCAATTTGTTGCTCTCCTCATCTCTCTGGGACAGGCCAAGCAACAGCATGGAGATGCCACCGCTTTATCAGATTGCAAGACACGTCCTTTGGTGAAGCAGTAACTCAGCTGTGGCTTGGAGGAGGAGGACCTCCTTAGGGTCTGTAACATGCTCTCAAGATGTAAAAACCAGGCGCCGTACAAACATCACGTGTTTGTGGGGTATCTTCTACGACACGATGAGAGCTACTCGGGCTGGCTCAGCACAACCCCAAGGAACGCATCAGCCTCGAGAGACCAGGGCAGGCTGGGGAGCATGGTCTCAAGGTCCTTTCAGTCACGAAGCAGAGACCTTCCCAGCGTCATCTTGCTGCTGGCTCAGCCAAAAGAATCATGCAAGATCCCTGCCGTGTCATGGAGGGCTTTCTTCCTGACTTTTCACACACTGGATTGATTTAATTTCATTTTGGCAGTAGCAATAATAGAGCCCAAATCCATTCTGACATATGTTCCACATCGAGCTGAGAGGATTTCGGTTATAATACATACCACAGGCCTAATTCACCGCTCAGACATTAGTAGGTACTCAAGAGAAATAATGCATCCTAGTGACCAAGAAGGGACCAGGGAGAGGGAATGGGAAGCAGTCCATGTTGTACAATCCTTGTGGCAACAATCTCACGCAGCCCGGCTGTCCAAGAGAGAGCTGCAGCCTCCTTCTGGGGTTACTGGAGAGAGACTGGCCCCAGGACCCCTCCGTGGAAGGGCAGGACCACCTTTCGCAGCTGCCCATCTCAGAATATAGGAGCCCAGAAAACCAGGTTTACCTGGAAGTCTGACTTTGAGGAGCCCAAAGGTACGTGAGACGGATCCATCTTCTATGTAAAGGTCAACCGGAGCCTGCAGTGATTTCTCTGGGGATCTGGCACGGGACGTGCTTTATACTGACGCTACGCTGACTCCCTTAGTAGCATTTGCGGTGTGAGTCAGGGGATATTTAGACTGATAATTTACACAGTGAGATCTCACAATAACCCTTTCCAACAAAATACCAGGACAGAGAGAGAGGATGGGATGAGACAGGCAGCTTACTGCATCCATCCCGTTGTGCTAGTCTTCATTTACACAGTGTTTCATCTGCCTCCCCTGGGTCTGAATTAACACCCGAGTCTCCAGTCCCCGGTTATGTTCCATTTCTTGAGAAGAAGCGTCTACAACTGAGAGCAAAAATGAAAACTGCTGCTTTGGATGAAATCCTGCAAACACATCCTGGACTCCCTGATGCACCACAAAGCTGCTACGTGCCCAACAAATGACATTCCTCTGCTGTGGGCCACCACAACCTGTAAGTATCATTAAAAATCTGCAACTCGTACAGCATATGGGGACCACACTGACTCTACCACTTGTACAAGGATTACTGCAAGCACAAGAAGACTTGGACCAGAGGGGACTAGGTTCAATGATCGTATCCATTTGGTCACACTGCTTCTGGACATCTTCTTGTGACCCAGCAACTCTTGTGAAAGTCCACTTCTCAGTGGACCATCCACCTTTCCTTGAGTCTTTGACCTCACGGTACCACCTCCAGCTCATTCAGTCCGGTCTTGAGGAAGCTATTTGGACTGCAACAGTTTCGCTGATGTTCTGGAATTAAAATTAATGAAATGTCAGCAGGTAACTGCTGGGGCTTCTGCCTATTTCTCTGTAACAAGCCACTTCTGCTTATCAGATGAGGGCATTTTGGAAACCCTTACAAAGAAACACTGTTCGCTCCGTCCTCTTCAGTCTCATTTTGCCCGGACTCTGCTTATAATAAGCGCTTTGGCAGCTTTCATTTCTTTGTCAGCCTAATCAGCTCCACTGGGAACTAAAAAGAAGGATTAAATTGAGGTGAGGTGCTGAGGGTTCAGCTTCTCAAGCGGCTCCTCACAGGACCTGTGGAGAAGGCTTCTACAGCCTGATCTTCTAGACATGGGATGAATATAAATCCCAGGGGCTACTGTTCTTCCAGTGTAACCTCTGAAACGTCCTTTCTCTACAGACTGAGCTCCGAACAGCGGAAAGCAAAGCGGAGGTTGTGGAGGAAGAAGCTGATCTGAACGTGAATGAAAGGAGTTGGCTGTGCGCGGGGAGGATGTGGTGGATTGAGGAATATAATGGAGGAAGACAAAAAGGGCCGAAAGAGTAATTCTGGCTGTAACGAGAACTTACTCGCTAACTGCGTTCTGCACTACTACAGCAGAAGGTGACTCTGGGGAGCCCCACCGGACGGCCAGTGGGGAGGTCCAGCCCCTGGAAGAGCCAGTGACAAGAGCTCTGCTGTCCTGGATGGATATTATGAAGGGGCCACACCAGCACTGCTGTTTGTACAAAAGCCTGCGTGGCTCTGGAGCAGCGAGATCTTGTTTGCGGACAGCTATCCCAGCTGGCTGCTTTCGGTAAACACCTCCTGGGACACCGCAGGAAGACGGGAACATGTGAAGCATGGCCAGGTTTCAGAGAGGTCCTGCTTCCCATAATACCAAAGGCTCAGCAATAAACCTGGGAACAATTACTTCACAAGCTCTAGAGGTCTGGTCTCTCCCAGGCCTCTTGGAGTGATCAGCAAAGATCTCACTCCTCCATCTCTGGCCACTTGCTCCTGGCTAATGGTGCACAGCCTGTACAGGACCAGATGTGCTAGAAGGAGACAGAGGCTAAAAATAAAGATAATGAAAGCAGTATGTCGCATCCATACTACTGGCTGATAATGAAAGAGTGAGCAGTACTGCTCCCTCGCCTGCAAGGTGGCATGGATCCAGCGGATGTGAGAAATGCTTGGAGGCCTTCCTGGTGGGATACACCCAAACCGCGACAGGAACCTGCGCTTCCCCCACAACATTCACACAAAGACCCGTTCTCTCTCCGGACCTGCTCCATCACCAAAAGCAGCCTGAAGGCAAACCGGTCAGATAAGATGGATTCAAGCGCCAGATGTCTGCAAGAGGCTTCCTGCTTCACCACACGACTGCTGTCAACATGGGCCAGTGCTTGGCCAAGAGCAACATCTGGATGAGGCTGATTCAAGCAAAAGTTTGTCGGCAGAGGGAAACGCTTGAAAGAGCCTACAGTCGCATTTGAGCTCGTCGACCGCAGCCTCTCGGGAACGTGAGGCTCTTGGTTTTTACACCAACTCCCTACAGGAAAGCAAATTAGGACAAGGTTTTGTACTGTTTTGTACATGGAAGGTACTCCATGGCACTGACTTGGGCTACCTGGGACACGCACGGCCCAGGGTGAGGGCTGTGTGGACAGCCTTGCTTTGTGGCACCACGGGGGGGTCGGCAGGTAGATGACAGCCTGCCTGTGCCACGCAACAGAACTCAGGAAAAGAGCCTCTTCAAGAAGGCCAGCTCCAAGTGTGAGGAACGTTCCCTCAGCCTGTTTTCTCTAACATGGACACAAACCTGTGTAGACACTAGCTATGAATAAATAAATGGAAAACAAACCAACAATCTCCCCCCTCCTCCCCAACTCTCCTGCATTCACTTCTCCTGGGGAATTGGATGAGAAAACAAACCACACAAAGCAGACACTAGTTGAATTGCTCAAGGCACTACCTGAAGGTGTTCAGATAGCAAGGTGTTGGGAACACACACAGACAATTGGATAATGAAATGTACTAGCACAATAATGAATTCCGCCAGCATTCAAAATCCACTGGGTAAATCACTCGCTGGAAGCAGCCTGCCTTGCCCAAAGCTCTTGGGGAAATGAAATATGAGCTCACAGTTGGTTGTTATGTGCCCAGCTCCAGCTAGAAGGTCAACACGCAGCCGCATGGTCTCCCCCTCCTTCAGCCCCGCAGGAAGTTTTGAGCAAGAGTGAAAGCTAAGGGGGGAAGAGTAGGAGGACAACAAAGGAAAGAAAAGGCCAGTGTGACAAACACCATCTACAAACACCATCTCTTCCCTTCTCCCCATCCCTCCATGTTTCCATCCATGAAGGTGGGAAGCGCGTTTTGCCCGCCACCTCCAAAGAAACGCCTCGANACACCATCTACAAACACCATCTCTTCCCTTCTCCCCATCCCTCCGTGTTTCCATCCATGAAGGTGGGAAGCGCATTTTGCCCACCACCTCCAAAGAAACGCCTCGGAGCACAGCCTCATTGGCCATGAGGCCGCCCAAAGGAGCGGGAGACGGAGGGATCCCCGTGCCCATCGCTTCTTCCTCAGCCCCCTTCCACCACCTCCGATTCAACCCCACGGCACGACGCTCTTTGCCCAAAGCCAGCTGCCAGTTACTACAGGAGACTCTCGACTATGAAGGTCGCGTAACACTCCTCCGTTTGGCCACAGCCTGCCAAACTGTAATGACTCATGAAAAAACTGCCTGTGCCTACTGCCTGCTTTGGGCTCAAATTTGTTGCCGATAACATTAACAAAAGCGGTGACACCACGTTTTCAATGGCTGCCAGGGAAACGTTGCCCGTTTCGGAAGAACATGAGGCTGCTTTTGCGCTCTGTGCTTGAAAATCGACAGAAATTTAGTTCTCTGTGATGAAATTTGCTGTTACCACAAAATCCAATCCAGATTGGATTAAAATACATCTGTTTTTCTATTGCTGCTTTCACACAGTGGTGTTTGTGAGAAGTGCCTCCATTTCTGGTCTTTCCACAAGCGATGAGTGCGTGCATGAGCCGTGGTAGACCTCTGCAGCCCCAGGGGCCGTGGTACCCCCACGAGACACAGACACCGGGGAAGCAACTCAGTTAACTCCAGTTAAAGGGAAAAATACTGGGAGCCACTCAGCAGATCCTGGGCTTAGCTCTCACAGCGCACCTACGGCCAGAAAAGCTCAAGTCCTTGCCACAGGAGGCTAGGAAGTAGCGATCCCCAAAATCTGTACGAAAAGTAAGTGAAAAGCTAAACTTCGCTCCTAGGGATGGGTAGGAACAGGCTGCAACTGCCTCCTGTGACACACCAAAGTCAGCCCCTTGGCCACACCAAGCCCTAAAACCAGTCTGCCAAACCAACAGTACTGGGTAGTAGAAATGGACTGTTCAACCATAGCCACCGTGTTCCTTCAGCACTTCAAGCTGCTGGTGTAGAGGGTATCGGACTCTCCATGTTGAAGTTGGCCACTGGGTTTTAGCGGGAGAGTTTTGCTGTCGCTGTGTTTTCAGCAATCGGTTCCAACTTCCTGCCATGAAAACGGTTGCACAGAATAGGATATGATTTCTCTTCCTCTCCTCCCTTCTTCACCTCTCCCAAACTACTTGTCTTTCCCAGGAACATGGACTGGACATCAGCAAGGTTCTCAGGAAAGGCCCTGCCTGCCCACAGCATGGCAAGACTTCAAGTTCCACGAGACCACAGACCATCTACACCACTTCTACACTATCTGCCACAAAGAAGGACTTGTTGAGACCCTACGGCAAACTTGACCCCCCGAAGGAAAAAGCCACCATCCTAACCAAGCAGGAAGGGAGCAGGGAAGGTGACAGGTACCGCAGACATCTTGAGGTCCTCTCAATCTAGGAAACAGATTCAAAAAAGAAAGCAAAGTTCTCAAAGTGGTGACCGGCAAGAAAGCCTTCATCGTCTCTCCTTACCAAAGACCACCGTGCAATGCACTAAATGACTGTGCTGCTTCTTCCAGCCTGCTTTTCCCCATGAAAACAAACCCTAATGCCAAAGACCGTGAAAAAAGATCAAACCCTCTCTAGTCAAGTCCCTGAACAGCCACTCTTGACCAGCACCTCCTCCACCACCCCGGAGAAGGAAAGGTGCTGAGCCCCAGTCAGAGCCAACAGCACCGGTGGACCTGGTACAGCCACATTCTCTGCACGCTTAATATACCAATATTAATAAGATCCCTTCTCCAGCTCCCAGAAGCCCTCTTCACGCCTCGCTGACTTGTATCAGAGAGCGAGAGCTTCACCAAGAACAGCTGCACTAAGTCTGACAGAGCTGGTTTGGCAAACGTCCTTCTCCTTTGCCTGCTAACAACGTGTCCCCCCCCTCGGCGAATGCAGCATGCTCCATTTCAGTCCTTTTCCATCCCCATCACTAATGAAGCTGATGGAAAGCAAGGAGTAATTGTGTTTGCAGGTGACAGGGTTGGAAGTGCATCGCTGGGAAACACGTACTTGGCAAGAAGTCCCGGTTCGGAGGTGAGGGAGGGCAGCCAATTGCGAAATCCCTGGCAAAAATGTTTGTGTCAAAGCCGTGTTGCTCGGCTCAGCCCAGCTGCTGCAGAAAATACAGGAGGAGTGTGCTTACAGGAACGCGGCGTAGTCAGAAACGGCTGCGCAGCGCTAGAGAACCTGCCCCTGGGGCACGGCAAAAACCTCTCGCGATGGCTTCGTTTCCATCACATCCCCAGGTCTGCACCATGGCTGCCGCAGCCGCGCTGCAACGGACGCTCCTCTTGGGCTTGCGTAAAACGGGGGCGACCACCACCTGTCTAGAGATTTGGGGAACGGGCTTAGGAAGCCTGTTGTCTGGCAGGAAGGTGGATGGGTGGTGGTGGCCGAGAAAGACTACTGCTGGGAGAAACACGTGGGTTCCAGCTCTGGAGTCCAAGCTGTACAACGGAGACATGTGCTGCAGTTCAACCAAGCCCAGTGTAATGATAAGTAAAAAAAGCTCCCAAATTCTGCTCTGGGGTACTGCAATGCTGTGAACGTACCACCATGTGACCGAGCCAGGAGTTCGGTCCTCAGTTTTCATTTCGGGAATATACTCTTTTCACAGGAATACATTACTGGAAGGGTACGAATATGTGCCATGGCAGACGCACAGCCAGCCATGAGGGATCTTTCCTGACTAGAGCTGGGGAGTAGAGGCAGAAGGTGCTCACAAATGGTGAAGTGAATGGCGAAAAACACATTTCCATGAAAAACACCTCTGGATGAAACTCCCCCAGGGCCCAGACCCCACCAGAGAGGACACTGCAGCCACTACCGGCCGAGCTGCCCTTCCACGTGGGCTTCTGTCTTGGGTTTACCAACTTTTCACAGCGCACGAACGCGATGGCCTTGCCTGGAGCCCGCCTGCCATTTGGGGCTGAGGTTCCCCTATGGGACACACAAAGATCAGCCTCCTGGCACGGCACGTCGAGCAGCACGGTTGAAAGGGAGGGGGCACATCCCGGTCCTTCATCCACTGTCTCACTACACGTCGCTCTGTCGGTCTTTCCCAGTCATGGAGATACCGTGTGGTTGTGGATTCCCCGGCGCTACGCAGCTTTATTTTCTTAGTTGTTTCTCCCTGCTGCTTCCCCGTTTGCATCTGAGCTAATGCCTGGTATTTCATCCACGAACAGGCAGTGGGGAGCGAGGCTACATTCTTTCTGCTGGCAACTCTTTCTTCCTTCCCCGCACGCCGGTTATTTATCTGTGTCACGTCACAAGTTTGGCTGGAGGAAGGGCAGGGACGTTGCAACCTCTTCGAGGCAGGGATATTGTCCTGTGCTCGCTGTAAAGTGCCATGCCACCGTAGAAATAATAAATAATAATAGTAAGTCATCAAAGAAGTGCACCTCGGGGAGGAGTCAAATCATACGCTGCAGCGAGAAGCTTTCACTTTGGGCATAACTATTACACATGAGCTGGTTATTGCAGAACAATTTCCTTCAAGGGTGTATAGCCTGAACTCTATTAAAATGGATGTTCTGATGGTGACTTATGAATTTAGAAACCAAGAGCTGCACTCTGCTTCCAGCTAAACAGGATGGAAATCTGGGGTCACTCCGCTGGCCTCATCCGCACGAGACGACAGCGATTCAAACAGCCGGAGCTGCGAAAATCCATACTGCCAGGAGCACAAAGGACTCCTCATCTAGTTTCCAGACACCGTTTTGCCCCGAATCCTGCCCAAATCAGCAGAGATTTGCAAGCATATGAGGGATGAGTAGGCATCGAGTGAAAGAATAAATTTGATTAGTGGGACAGAGCGGGTAAAATACAGCGGGCACAAGGTCCACTTGCCTCACACCAGATCCAAAGATGAGAAAAAGTGAAAGAGCCACTTTCTGTCCTATTTAGTTTTCACTTCTGTTGCACGAGAGTACATTAATGAGATTCCAGCAAGCAGACATCCCAAGGAAAAGGCGCTCATTTGATCACCAGGCCCGGCTGCTACACCTGACCTTAGAAAAATGAGGAATATTTTATTAATTGAGGTCTTCCAAATTTAAAAAAAAAAACCAAAAACCACGTAACTTTCCAGCAAAGGAGCCCTTTGAGCTTTCCATCTGCTTTTGTGAGCCTGCTGGGTGAGGTGCAGCAATTAAAAGCGCTCCGAGAAGACGAAGAGTGTTTTAAACAGCTGCGGGGNTTTAAACAGCTGCGGGAAGCTTGGGAGGGTGGAGTGTGAAGGCCTGCGGTAAAAAAAAAAAGAAGGGAGAAAAGCGAGCGGCTCTGTTCATTAGCATCCGTCTTCTTCCACCCATGAGATTACCGTGCAGACCTTGGGAAAGCAACGCTAAGGAGGGATGCACCTTGCTGGAGAAGGCACTTGCCTCTCCAGAGCATCGGGAGCCTCCTGAGGCTGTCTTGAAAATTAGGTGTTGCAGGTAATGAGCCAGCAAGACACCGTTGTAGGACAGGGAAAGCCCAGCACACAGCGTCCAGAGGTTGTTAAGTGCTAATTGTAATCGTTCTGATTAACTGCTTCCACAAACAAAGTCTCTGTTGTTCCCGTGGCCGTTCCTCCCTCTCTGCGGCACCTTGCTCCCCCCGGGTGAGCAGAGCTGGCACCTCTGAAGGGCTTTGGGCCTCTACAGCCCATCATTTCAGAGGGGTTTTGGGGAGATCACAGGAGCTATGCGGCCAAAGCCCACCAGAAATCCAAGTCAGAGAGTCCAGCAACGTTAAGCTCTGCTTTATAGACCTCTTGCGGGGGACCAGAGCAAGGCTTGGTCTCCAGCCAGGTGATGCTGGTCTTCTAAACCTCAAGGGCACCTCGCAGGACAGAAAGGAACTGCTTGGTGTATTGAGCAGACTACACCTGAGCATCCGAAAGGTCCCTTTGCAATAATAAAAGTCATGTTCAATGTTTGTAAGAGACAAGAGCGAGGAGCAGAACACGTCTTCCCACTACACACGCTTGCCAGCAATGGACTGCGTGAGCCCGGTCCATAGGCGAGGGGCCCGAGAAGCATCCTCCGGAGCGCATCGCTCCCTCTTCTCGCTGTACAGATGTGTGCTGATGGGTCACTGCTCCAGATGCTGATAGCTTCTGGTGAAGGGCAATGCTTGGGGCAGTCCATTTGTCCAGGAGACACAGACTGTCCCTGACTGACCAGGCAGTCACCTCCGCCTGAGCCAGTCCCCAGGCATGTAGGTCCATCCTCTCCCAGTGTGACCAGTCCCACACCAGGGACGAGTCTACCCTCTCCTTAGCTAGTGGAAGCAAGCAGCCCTGGCTAAGTTTGCAATACACCTCTTCCCTTCCTTGATGCTCAAGACTGGCTATTTTCAGGACTGCAACGGCTTTGAAAAAAGAGAATCGGCGCAAATGACCCGTTTTTAACTAAAGACGCGGAAGGTAAGTAGTAGCGGGGACTACACGACCTTCAGGACCCGCTCCCCCTCAAGCTTCAGGGCTCGTTTCTCTCGGCAGCTCCGGGGAGGAAAGCAACGCCACGGCAAGGCAGAGCCCTGGTTAGAAAAGCAAGCGCGCAGCGGGGGCTGCGGGAACACCGGGCACGTTACCGGGGAGGAGGCGGGTACGGGGAGGTACGGAGGCAGGAGGCAAAATTCAGCTTTCAGTAAAGGCAAATTAAAAAAACCCGAAGCTTTTCAAGACCGATAATAAAATGAGAAGGGACAACAAGGCAGCCAAGGCTCGTTCTGGAGCTCAAGGCAGGCAGCGTCAAACCTCCCACGGACTGCAGGCAGGCTTTTCAGAGCCGGTCCTCACAAATTGCATCTGGAGACTTCAACGTTACCAACAAATCCATTGTAAGAAAACACAGGCATGTGGCAGCGATGTTTATTGGCGCAGATAATCCATAGCCCTTTCACAGGGAAAAAAAAAGGGGGGGGGGGGGGAAAAAAAAAAAAAAAAAGAAAAAAAAAAAAGGGAGGTGAAGGGGAAAGGNGGGGGGGGGGGGGGAAGAAAGAAAAAAATTATAATCCTCTCTCCTCCTTTTCTTATTAGCGGTGTGCAGAGTGCCATTTTATAATCCCAAAGCTATAATGGTGCTAGCGGGGCCCCGCACACGCGGTGCCTGCTGCGGCTCAGCGCCGCAGCCCTGTGCAGCCAGCGATAAGTGGATTCCCCCTCATCTCTTCTCACATGCTTTAAAAGAAAGAGAGGGGGGGGGATAAAAAGAAAAAAAAAGAAAAAAAAAAAAGGGAGGTGAAGGGGAAAGGAAAAACACAGCGCAAGAACCGAATGAAAAACATTTCATTCTTCTCAGCAGCTGGAAGCAAGGCAGATAAGTGAGCGCTGGCTCCCCTCCAGCGTCGGATTTTCCCCAAACGAGGAGCGTGGGGGACTGGAAGCAGTTTTCCAGCCTAACCTTACGCCACGGCAAAAACCGTGAGGTGGAACGATCCATTTTGAAGGTGATTAATGGCAGCGCGCTCCTGGGGGGAATTCAGCTGTGTCGTGGGCTGTCGGGGGCAATGGAGGGAACGGTATTTACCGTCCAACAAACCTCAGATGATTTACCTACCTCTTCTCTGGCGTCGTTGTTCATAAACAGGTGTCTGGACAGTGACGAGAACCCCGGCCAAACGCACGGGAGAAAAAGCTCACGAGACTTTCGGCGTCTTTGCAGGCTGGGGAGCAGGTGGGGAGGCACGGGGAGCGTGGTGCCTCTGCAGCCCCGGGTCTGGGCTTTGCTTTTAAAAGCAGCTGGAGGCATCAGCAGAGGATTCCTGCCCTCCAACTGCCCCCCCAAAGTTAGGATTTGCAGCAAGGGGAGAGGAGGCCGGTGCTAAAGCGCAGCACTGGGAGGTACTGGTCTCACCGGGGCCGGCTGAGGCTGCAGAAGGCACGCGTGGCTTGGAGGGAGAAGCAGCCATGAAAACGGAGCCAAGTCTTTCTGTCAGCACACCCTGTAAAGTCCCAAACCGCCAAAGTTCTCGCTCAGGGCTGTCTCAGCCCTACCTTGTTGAGGAGACAGTAACCAAATTAAAAAATCCCATTTCTAGACCGAACCATATGATGTTTTAGGTACAAGAGAGCCCTTCAAATCTGCATCTCCCTTTCCTCTTTCCAACCGTTGCCCTTCTTTGCCTCCTCTCCTAACACTCAGTACAACCCTTCCCAAGGACTGCTCCCACAGGGGTCACACCAAGGTGAGTCACCCCAGCACCGAGGGTCAGCACGACCCACAGGCGCCACCTCTGCCGCCTGGGTACATCCCCGAGACGGGCATCTGTCCGTCTGAGCACTCCAGCGCCAAGGGCACCGGCTTCTGCCCTTGAAAGGTAGGGAAGTT
>RSEF01000009.1:4373753-4393604 GCA_003993805.1 Himantopus leucocephalus
TTTTTTTTTTTTTTTTTTTTTTTTTTTTTTTTGGCGAAACAAGGGAAAACATCCCCGGCTAACCTCCTGCCCCAGCAGCTCCTTGCCCGGGGCTCAGGCGTGGCCAAAAACTAGATGCTTTTTCGGCAGAGATTACCAGTTCACCAAAATTCACATTTTCCAGCCAGACGACATTGACAGGCAATGACATTTCACGAGGGGCTGAGGGAGATGGGGATTTGCCAGAAATAGGCAGCTCTTACTTCTGCTTAAAACTTCCTTCTAATCTCACCTTCAATTATCAAGCACGGAACGTATTTTTAGAAGCTCGCATTGGAAGAACGCTGTCACTTTTGTTCCAGCCTGACTTTTAAAGCTGTTTTTACGGGAAGACTTGGAATAATTTGCGCCTGTTCCTGTCCCAAAGCTGGGGAACGGGAGCGAACAGAGGTTTGACAGGTATCTATAGACCAAAAAAAAAAAAGTAAAATATCCAGGCTGAGCCTGGTTCAAGGGATTTGAGCGTGATGCAGGGAGGCTTGCACGGATGACAGCGAGGGAGAAAATGAGGCAGCAGAGGAAGACGATGTCGNCAAAAAAAAAAAAAGTAAAATATCCAGGCTGAGCCTGGTTCGAGGGATTTGAGTGTGATGCAGGGAGGCTTGCACGGATGATGAAGAGGGAGAAAATGAGGCAGCAGAGGAAGATGATGTCAACAGCGGCGTTTTTAAGAGGGTATCAGCGTTCGGGATTGAGAGACCTTCCCGCCCCCGTTGCGGCAGTGGGAAGACGCAGCGGTTTGGAAGAATTCTGCCAGAAAAACACGGCAGGAATCTTGCTCTCGGAGGGCCACATCCTCCCAACACCTGCTGCCCCTCCCCTCCAGCCGGGGGGGTCTCGCTGGGGGGGTTTGGCCTTGCAGGAGCTGGATGGCACAAACCTTTCTGGGGGGAAAGCAGAGGAAGTTATTAAAGTCTCTTGTCTCCATCTCCCCTTCACAATGTGGCTTTTATTACACTGGAAATATAAGCCACTCCAGTTAATGCTGGGGATTAGATTGTAAAGAAAGAAAACAAAAGGGAAGCAGTTGCCTGGGTTAGGAGCGTCCTGAGCTGCGGTTGTAAGTGCATCCCTGCTTCTTGCCAGGTGTTTTGTTGAGTTCGAGTAAAACATCAAAGTCCATTATCTTCCACGCTTTCTCTTTTCTTCTCCCCCTTGCCCTCCAGCTCCTCGATTCACCGCACAGTACAAAATTAATTTGGTTTATTCCAGTACACGCGATAGCCGCCTATCTTCCTGACTCCCTGTCTGTAAGGAAACAAATTTCCTCCTTAAGCACTTTCCACTTGACCTGCTCTTTTCTCCACCGAGAAAATTGAGGTCAGGGAGCTGCTGTTGCGCAGCGGCAGCCGTTTCCCCAGTGCCCTGGGTGCAACTGCGAGTGCCGCAGCCGCCACGGGCTCGGCGTCCCTGCACCGCTGCCGGCAGCGGCTCCGGCACTCCCGGCTGGGGCTGGCGCCTGCTCCCTGCTCCCGTGAGACACAGGCAGATTTAGGAAGGCAATGGCTGCATTTCCCACTTGGTCCAATTATTTTTTCAAGTCCCTCCTATGCCGTTGGAGAGGTTATATCTGGCAAGCCCGATAAATAAAAATAGAGAGCTGTGGTCGGGGCTGGAGCTGCTAGAAGGTGTCAGGGCATCGGGAGCAGAGTTACGGACTCCAGCCATCCCATTAATGCACACACGTTAGTGGACTACACTGAGCTGAAAATGCAAGAACAGAGGGACTTGTCTCTCGGTTTCTTTCCTCCTTTTGTGTTTCTGCATAGAAAAATTAGCACGGACCCCCTGGGCCCTCGCGCACTCTACCTGCCTTGTGCTGGCCATGCCTGGAGCCATACGGAGGGGACGGGTGGCCGCTTCCAGCCCCACGGGCATGGCATGGGACGATCCCTCACCCTCCCTACCTGCTGGATGAGCACTGCCAGGAATCTGGTATGGACCCACATCCCAGGGTCGTTCTTCACATATTTGCTGTGTGCTGGGGGAGGCACGGGAAGCAGAGCAGAACCTTCGAGTGCATCCCCAGCCCAGTGTCACCGCAGGGGCTCCGACATGGGGACACGTGCTATGGTTAAGCTGCCTCCAGATGCCCTCCACGCTGCCACAAGGACTTCAAGACTCCCAACACAACTGACACCAGCCATCACCCTCCCGAGATGCTCGAAGGGTGCCGCCGGCATGGCGTCCTCACCTGCTCCCTGCCTGCCTCCCTCCCTCCCAGTGCTGCCCAATGGGGCGAGGAAGGGAGGGAAAAGGAGATCCATGTGCTCTCTCTGAAGACACAGCTCTGACAGACGGCTCTCCGCAGCTCACTGCACAACCGACTGACAGCAACTCCCTCAGCTCCAGTCTCCAACAGTTTGCTCCATCGGGGAGCAGCCCCCCGCAGCAAAACATCTCCTTGAGCTCCTGCAGGTTCCCTCTCCGAGGACAGCTTTTGGAAGCCGGGGCAGGGGTTTCTCCCCGCCGGAGCAATCCTCCTCCTCCTTCGCCCACTGCTTCCAGGGCAGGGCGAAGGCAGGAGGGGGGAAGCTGGAGGTCCAGGCCAGGTCTAAGGGCTGAGCGGGCAGGGGACTGCAGCTCCGGGCCACGAGAAGGAAGGTCACCCACTGATGGGTGAGAAGGACCCACACTGCGTGTCAAACCTGCCCTGCTTGCGGCTATTCCATTCCTGGGACGGGTGGGGATGAAGAGAAACCCAATTTAGATGCACAGACACGGAAGGACTCTTCGAATCTTCAATCTCGGGGGGAAGAGTTTGGCCTTGGCAAGAAACGGGTCCTCTACCCACCTCCACCAGAGTCACCACGTTCCTTCAATATCCCACAGGCACCGGACCCTGGAGAGGCAGTGGGTCCTGGGCAACTGTGGGAGTCCACAGTCCACCGGGATGGGCCCAACGGGCAGAGCCGAGAGCTTGTCTAGCCATGGTTGCCTTCAGCAGCTTGTTAATCTGGATATGCAAATTCCTCCAGCACCGGCAGAGATGATGTATTAGTGCCAGCTGTGCACCTCTAATGACTGCTGGTCTATTAGCTGCATCTTCCTTCAGCACTCCTATTACTCCTTGATTATGATTTATTTATTTCACAGCAGTGCTCGGAGAACCAAAACAAGACTAAAGCCCTGTCGGAAGGCACTGTGCAAACTCACTGCCGGGCAGGTCCACCCCGAGAAAGCTCCCTTTGGAAACGGGCAAGACACAGCCACGGCTCGGGAACGGCCAATGTCACGGGCACAGCGCGACACCAAAGCCGTGTGTCAGCATTCCTTTGGCCTTGGGGTGTTGGAACAACGGTGCTGTATACGCACCTGGGAAGGGTTGTGCTGAACGAGGGAGTCCCAGTGCCAGCAGCCTCTGTCCTGGTGGGAAATCCCTCTGGGACACGTCTGGCATTTGGGCTGTGCTGATCGGGGAGCGGTATTGCAAGAGAGAGAGAGCAGCTTTAACTCTTGAAGGTATTGCAGCGCCTAATTTGTTTAATCCCTTAACCTCACGCATCGTAGCCCACAGCCAGCCCTGCCCAGCCACCAATTCTGGACGCGTACACTGAGGGGAAAAACTGGAGCGCAGTAATTCCAGCGTAAGAGAAAAATATGTATAGCCAAGGACACATCAGTTAGAAACAACCTGAAGGCAACAGAGTTATCATCTAGTCCTCAGACAGTACCGTTTCATTTCACCTTACTCATACTCAAATAAACAGTTGTATTTCTGAAGTAGCAGGGAAGTGTATTTTTCCCTAATTCCCATACTTGGTTATTGATTTCCAGGGAAAACTTCCTGCCTTGCCAGTACCTGGAGTAAGATGGAGTGAATAATTCACAAGAAATGATTTATGTGACAAATTCAGTCTCTCTCTCTGCTCCTGGAACGTGCACGAACTAATTGCGTTTCTTTCTGTTGAAAATCATTCAACACACCGGCGGGTGATTTTGCGCATTCCTTTTTCACTGGGCGAGCGGATTTTGAGAAGACACCTGATGTCAACTCTGGATACTTACAACCAGACAACTGTGACTTGTTCATCTTGCCTTCTTTGCCTTTCTTTCACAGAAAAACAAATCCACCTAGGACTTGCAACCAGGCAAGCAACCGAGAATGCACGCCAAATAGTTCCTGTCTTAACTATAAAGAATTTGCTCAGGCCACCATACGAAAAGCCTCCCAAATCACACAAAAAGGCCATCATGCCAAAGGCTAATAAAGATCGCTAAGTAGCAATTATATGATAATTACCTATCATCTCATTTTCAAAAGCGCAAGCAGTTGAGAGCCAGCAAATGAAACGATACCGGGCTGCTTACGCTTCCCGTCTAATGAACAAACACATTGCCCATGGCAAGCTCCGAGGAACACATCTTTCATTATGATAAAAGAGCCTTAACCTTGACCAACACGCTGCCGTACAGTTGGTTTGCTCATCTTCACGTCCAGAACTCAAATATCTTGTTTTCACGCTCTTTGGTTAACGCAAAATACTACAAAACAAAATATTTCTTGTTCAATAGATGCAGTCAAATTTGGGGTTTTTTTGTATTTTTTCACATCCCTCTTTCTTACGCAATTTAGAACAGAAAATGTCTGGCATAAATTCATGATTGCATTATTAATGTAGAAAGGCGAACATCTGAAGTTAATATATTCCGCTAATGGGTGCTATATAATACATTAAGTCAGGTTAAGCGTGCTACATAATAAAGATCTGTGGCGTGAGGTATTTTGAGATTACTGATTTAAGCATAATGGTTATTTTGGTCAATGGTTATAGACTTTTAATAGAATACCCATCTGAGAGCTGTCTGAAGGTGTAGAAAATCTTGATATTTGGAAGCTGTGTTCTGTACCAATATGAAACAACCTGTTATAATATTAACATGTTTTTTTTTTTTTTTTTCAAAACAAGTCCCTCAGCTATTTCTAAAATCTTCTGTCTTAAAAAAAAAAAAAAAATCAAAATGTAATACACTAGCATCTGGTCGAACCGCCAGGAATTTCTCGGTCTTTGTATGATGCAAGTCAAATGGTAGTTCTGAAGGTGAGCGTAGTCTATGGGCTCATCTTGAATACAGGAGGAAAAATATCAAAATCTGTGCTTTAAGACTCTTTTTCCCTTTTCTCTCTAGATCAACAAAATTGAACATATTTTACAATGGAGAAAGAGCTGCCTCCTAGTTTCAAAAGGGATGAATAAGCAGATATATTTCAAGGACTCGATAGGCAGCAGTATTGCCCCAAACTCTTTGCGCTGCAGCTTCCATTTTACTTGGCACAAAAGCAGACGATATTAGCCGAGCTCAAACTAAATGAAAAAATTAATGGGATGCTTAGAGAAACCTATTCTTCAATGCTATATTCCTTGGTGATTTACTAGAAAAAAAAAAAAAATCACCCCTAAAAAAAAAAAACCAACCCATCATTCTAAGGAGGGGTTGAAAGCCCTGTGGGGTTTCTGAACAATGGCAGTGTTCTCCTGAACACCGTGTTTTATTCTGTGCCAGATTTCCCAGGGTGGGTTTTGAAGCGGAGAGCCCGATAGCCCACAGCGGTCTTGCAGAGCCCAGCAATTAACGGAGGGAGGATGGATGTACACGAAAAAGGATCCTCAGGTTCAGCTTTCATGGTTATTACCGACGAACACAAGGCTCCCCCTTCCTCTCCCATACAGTAATATTATCAGTGATGAGTGAGAGGAGCTCAATTTGAGCACTGCCCTCTCTGTCCTCCGCCGGCATGAAGTGACACAGCCCCACTGAGCTTAACGGAGTGACACAACCGCAACTGTCCGCAAAGAGAATCTTGGAGAAAAGGTACCAAAGCGCCGGGCTCCGTCTAGGAGACCCTGTTAACGAAGTGAAGCCAGTACTGTGGATTGCCCCAGCGCCGCAGGAACCTTCCTCCGAGCGCCGCGGGGCGTGCAGTGCACCGTGGGGTTTGTTAGCAGGATGGAGAACTAGAGAACACGTGAAAAGGGAAGAGTAATCCAGACCCTTGGCCGTTCCTCCAGATGCCTGACATCGGCCATTCCAAATAAGAGACTCATTCTGCAGTAAATCTGGTTTTGAAATGTTTTTTTTTTTTTTCCATGGTTTTGCTCAGATACACACACGGAAGACAATACAACACATGAAGCTCAACAGTAATCCATTTTCCTGGACAGCACTCAGTAGCACGAATAAACAGAGCTAGAGCTACCGTAAGTAGCTAAGGACTTGTATCCATGAATAAAAATACATATGAGGGGCACTTACACAGCTCCCCGAATGGAGGATTTGGCTGTAAGGCCGGCTCTACCTCCTCTAGCTCAGGATGGGATTAGGTGCATCTGGAAGCGCCGATCTCCCATCACTGCCGACAGAAGTAACTCACGCCGTTGGCTTCAGACAGACGCCTAACTTCTAGCGAGATGAGCTGCGTTGAGCGAAATGAATGCTGCCCTTAGCGTCTGACAAATTTCTGGTGATTTGAATACATTTCATGACTTATTTCACAAGCTTTACAGGTGGCTGAGTAACAATTGGTAATTCGAATACAAGAGACTTCTTTGTATTATTTCTGATTAAATTATCCTCAAACAAGCAAATGTATTGTGGCAAGGTCTCCCATCTCCCAAACACCCTACCCTGCCCTGTATGCGGCTGTAATGACAACGAGCCGTTGCTCCAAAAGAGTCCCGCAGGCCCACGTTATGATGCTATCGCCTCTTCTGAAGGAAAGAAAGGAAGGAAAGCTTTTTCCAGCTCAGCGGAGACCCACAGTCCTGAGACAACTCCGGAGCTACTGGCTGGTGGGTCCAACCCGGGGGCAAGCCGAGCTAGCTGACAAATCTTGGTGCCGGCTGCTTAGCCACGAGGTGCAGCAACCAAAAGCTTGGCTGATCTCGCAGCAGAGGATCACTGGCAGCCTTTGCGCAGAGCTTCTGTGCTTGTTCAAATCACATCTCCCTTCCAGGAGACGGCAGAACACGGAGCCAGGATGCCAAACACTGAACCTGACTGCTGACCCTGGGTGTGAGTCCAGCACTATGTTCTCTTCAGCTAGTGCCGGTTTACTTCATTCAAAGATTTCCAACCGTGCGATTGCTGCGATCCCCGGACAGCAGAAGTACTAAACTTCTGTCTGTAAAGGGCAACATCTCCTTATTTCTCCAAGATGTTTGCAGCAACTGTCGCCTCCCCCCTCCAACCTAGGTCGGGTCTTGTAAGGTGCTGGGAAATGCCGCTGAGCCTGCTCCCATGCTCTCGATGTGGTATTCCCTACGATAATCACTGGCAGAATTTGTAAGCATCTGGCTCAGCGGAGAAGAGCTCTCCCAATGGCAGGACGATCATGTGGCTAGTATCTGCTCAAGTGGCTAGTATCTGCTCAAGTGGCTTCACTTACTAGAGAAGGCTTGAGCTGGATCAGCTTTAGTTTTCGTTTTGGATTTGCAATCTGCAAAGTAAACTGGACCTAGTTTGGTGTTGGATTTAGAGCTGATGGAGAAAATCTTCCCCAGCTGCTAGAAAGGACTTCTCAAAACCAGTAAGAGTGAAAGGGAAAAAAAAAACCCAAACTTAAGATCAAAAGCATAAACTCAAAGGAGAAAAGAAAAACTGTCATCCACAGCCAGCTCTTTGGACCGCGATGTTCAAGAGCTCAGAAAGAGCTCAGGCCAACCCCACTGACCTCAGAAGCTCAAGAAATGATCCCGGAGTATTTGGGTCTCTTTCTCCGAGATGCCCTTTGAAGGATGAGCTACTCCTGACAGTCCATGATTGCAGACAGAGCACTCCTTCACAGACGAGCTAATCCGTCACAGTGGGGACATGTTTACGAGCCGCTGACAGCCCGCTCTGGGAGGTGATTGATACTGATTTGAATTGTTATGCAAATATACTTCTGCTAGTCTCTTTGCTACAAATTCTCCCAAGTTGCCATAGTGGCCATTTTCTCTGGGAATTTTTCTTTTTTTTTGTTTTTCAATAAGGAACAGGTGAGCTGGGCTCTGCGGCCTCAAACGTTCTCAAATTGAGCAAATAATGCAACAAACCCTGAGGATGGATGTTTATCAGTGCCACACAACAGAAACGTCTCTTCTACTTTTCTCTTTTCTCACCTCGCACATTCCTTCGCGAGTATTTGTCACCCTCTGTTGATAGATACAATTTTCAAAGGTATCAGAGCAACTTTAAGGACCGAAGTCCCACCTTCAAAGTCAAATCTGGGTCTCTTACAGACACAGGTTTGTTGCAAAGTGCCAGAACAACAAAAAAAAAACCAAAACACACATCGATCAAAGCCAATATGAATCCCTAAAGACTCATCCTGGGGCAGAGCGGGGAGAAGGGCGATTTAAAGAAAGGGAGAAAGCGGGAAGAGTTCACGCCTAGAGATTAGCGAGCAGGCTGTAGGGGCTCAGATTGTCCTTCTAACTCCAGGAAGAATACTTGAACGATACCAAAAATGTTACGTTCTGGTGTCCTTGCCAGCCACCTGACCACACAAAGAAATGAAAAATTATTTCTAAAATATGGGAGATATACCTGCACCGCTTTGTCACTTTTACCTGCCCAGGATTGCTTCGGAGTAGAGAACATCGCTTTGATCTGGAATGAAGAGCTTTGTTCATATTTTAATTTAAAGCTAACTTTTGACTTAGAATGGAAAACAAAACATTTAGATATCAATTAACAGACTTGGTTTGGTTTAGAACTACTTCCTAAATATTTAGCTCACTGGAAAATTTTTTTCTGGGTTGTTTCCCCCCTACACACACACACACACTTTGTACCCTTCATGCAAACACTTATGCTCAAGCTATCAAGCTTCCCGGTGCCCTGCAGCGATACGCCTGTGGTAAGGCGGCAGCATACAGATGAACCGAGAGAAACCCCCAACCTAGCACTAGCTTGACCTGCTGATTTTATTAAACCAAAAGTGATCCTGAGCCGCAATCCTGAAGTTTTACCGAACATGAGGAAAAACAGAGTCAGTATCCTTTTAGCTACAGCCAAGAAGCAACTGAAGCAAACAACGGAGCAGTTTGACTCCTGGGAGCAGCTACGACTGGCGACACCCAAAAGACTCTCCGAAGGGCCCCAGATGCTTTCTGATGACTGTGGAATATGCTGCTCAGAAGATGACTGTTCTTAAACCTCATTATTCTTTGCTGACCCAACACCCTGCATCCTTAGCCAAAGGCCTTCCAGAAACATAGAAATCACAGAATGGTTTGGGTTGGAAGGGACCTTGAAGACCATCTCGTTCCACCCCCCTGCCCTGGGCAGGGACACCTCCCACCAGCCCAGGTTGCTCCAAGCCCCGTCCAACCTGGCCTTGAACACCTCCAGGGATGGGGCAGCCACAGCTTCTCTGGGCAACCTGCGCCAGGGGCTCACTGCCCTCACAGGGAAAATTTATTCCCTAATATCTCATCTAAATCTCCCCTCTTCCAGTTTAAAACCATCACCCCTCGTCCTACATGACCTCAGCTCACTCTCTTTTGCCTTCATTTGCAAAACCCCTCTCTTATTTCTAGTAATCTCCTCTGGTCTTGACTAAACAAACCCAACAGCGTCAGCAGGCCATCTCCCAGCTTGTGCTGCTGGGCTCAAAGAGGGTTTGGTCAACCACCTCTTGCAATCAACTCCCAGGTCTCCTTGTGCTCTCTAGATTAGGCCGAGGGCTAACAGATAAAAGAATCACACCAGTGGGATTTCAGAAATGTGGCCTAGAGCTGTGCTTTGTCACCAAGAGAACTGAAAAGCAAGGTGGACCTTGGACCATAATGCACGGGAGCAACTAACTCTCCATAACTCTCCCTACTCAAGCTGAAGTCCCAGTCTGCCGCTCCCCGGGGCTCGTGCATTCATCGGCACATCAGCCACGTCTCTCCATTGGACCTGCTGGTTTCAATCGCTCTTCTCCTCAGCCTCCCAGTGACCTTCACCATGCTGCGCAAACGCATCCATGTCTCGAGCTGTCTGCAAACGCAACGGCGCGCCCTTATATTTGAGGTGCGCAAGCAGGGCGTTAATAAGAACCGCCACAACCCACTGTATCAGTCCTCTGCCTACAATTCCCATCGATCTGCTGCTACCTCCGCTCTTTAATCAGACACCTTGTAAGGGTGGAAAGGTACATTTACAGCCACACTCTTTCTCCTCCCAGACAATCAATGGTTATTAAGTGCATCTTTCGGGTGGGTAGACAAGGAAAGAGACAGAGATTCACATTGCTCATCAACCCGAAGAAACTTCATTTTCTATTAGGTCTGATAAACAAGCCGAAAAAAAAGAAAAAAAATCAGCTACCTACTTATACCTGACAGGCATAACCAAGGAGCTCCATCTGCATACGATACGCAGCGGTAGGTTCAGAAGTGTTTATACGTACATCGCTTCTACGAGGGAGAGGCACTGCTTGGCTGCTGCTGTGCGTCTCTTCCCCTGCTGTCCCCTCCAGCCAGAGATACCTACATGCGGTACCACTGCTCACGCCGGGGCACAGAGAGCGTTGCCTTGCACAGAAATACCGGGGACGCAGGAGCGCTGGCAGCTTCCCGAAGAGCTTCTCATTTTCCCCTTTGTGGTCAAAACGCCCGGGAGGTTGACTTGCTATGGAAGGCTCTGGAAAAGGCATTCCAGGGGGAACCCTGCCAAAGGCCAGCGCTGAGCCAAAAAAGCCCTGCGGGGAGCGAAGTCTCCCAGGACAAATCAGCTGGCAACAGTGGATGTTGAGAGGTTCTTATCCTGCCCAGGAGACGAGGGAGTTCATCGAGGGCTGGATGTTAGAGGTGGCTTCTCTCAGCCCAGGCTCTGATCCTGGGAGTGGCCACCAACCAGAGAAGGGTCCCTCTACTTCAGGAAACATCTGGGGCTGCTACAGGACCATCAAGCGGTTAAGACCCCTGGCCAGTCAAGGAAGGCACCACAGTCAGCTCCTTCCTCACCCCAGAGCGGGAGAGACAGGATTTAAATCCAGGCAGCGTGCCCCAGTGCTAGGCTGAGTCCAACCAGAAGGGAAGTTAGTAGGCGAGCGCAATAACACAATCCGAGACTATCAGTTTAAAGCTGTCACGAGATAAATCAAGGTGCTGAGTTCGTGAGAAAACATTTCGCGTCCGTATCAGGGCTACCACAGAACAAGCGCGGTTAGACAACTTGGTTCCTGATTGACTACACCCATCCATAGGAGCATGAAACAAATACGAGTGTCGTCTTAATAGGAAATTGCAAACGCTCCATTACACGCCCAGTTATTCATATATTTCTGCTGCCTTTTGACTCGTAGGCAAGCCTTCAGCTCCGAAAGAAAATTTTCAGAAATATCAACAACGTCCCTTAATCACTGCAGTAATAAATCACACCTTATAGCATGGCAAGTTCAGTCTGACCAAAAAAAAATGAGATTTTATAAAAACCAGTGAATCATTCAGGCCTTCTATTTGTGTGATATAGAGGAGAGTTACATAAGGAGAATGGAAATTACAAAGAATTTCCAGGATTTGGTAGAGGAAGAGGAGATGCTCCAAATCACTGTTGCCAAAATAAGATAAAAAAAAGCAACGATAAACGCACCTTGGTCAGCATATTGCCTGGACGCAGATCGTCTGGCGGGAAACACGAGTCTCCACCTCAAAACTCCACCATAACAAGGCGGGAGAAATGGATAGCTAATTCTGGGAGCGCCAAGCGGGGCAAAATAAAGGAGTTAGCAGCAAGGATGACTACAGAATGCACTCATTGGCCTGTCCGCATAGAGGGAGCAACCTGGGACCAGAAAATTCCATCCTTTGCCTCTCCCAGCACTGTATATGCGGGTTAATTCCCAAGTGCTGGTTTTGCAATCCAGTTATCAGTACAAGAAAAAAAAAAAAAGGACACTAAACATTGTTAGAAAATTCATCATTTATACTAGTTTCAGTTAGCTGTAATGAAGATGCAAGACCTTTCAGTTCAATTCAATCAGACCCATTCACAAGCCACCTTATGATCCATTAGTTCAATCCCTCCAAATTTGATTGCAGCGTGTTTTGATTCAAATCAATTGTTTTCAGCTCTTCTCCATTGATTTCCATGGACTCACATTATTCTGCCGAGACTTCGGTTAAACTTGGGGATTTTGAACCGAGGCACCGCGTCGCCACAAGCACCGCGCAGGAGGCGTCTGGGGGCTGAGCCAGCTCTCCCCGGGATGGGACGAGAGAGGCACGTACCTGACGGGTCCCAGCAGACCAAGGAATGATGACAACTTCAGCTTCAAGGTTGCTTTCAAACCGTCTTCGCTACCCTGTACCTCTATGGCCACGGCGTCAGGGGCAACTCAGAGAGCACAACTGCACGCAGGGACAGAGGAAGCCTTGTCCCGAAACAATTTGTGATCTAACCAGGCGTGACAGAGAGGGAACGGGGGAAGAGACACGCACACAGAGGAGTCCTCAGGTATTTAGAGTCACAAAGTCTGTGGGAGGAATGACCGGAACTAAAGCAGAACTCTCCTCAGTCCCCGTCTCCTGATATGCCTGGAAATTAGCTGATTATTGGTCTAAAAGCTATAAAGAAAATAAGGAGCATCTCTAAGAGGAGGTCTGAACTAGGCACAGCCACTGCTAGGGAGGCAGAAGAAAAGTGAAGGAAGCTCTAGAAGACGGGGAGTTTATCCCCTGGTATACCAGGCTGTGCTCCCAGCTGTGAGCACACCTGCATGGAGAAGCAGCACGTGGACTGCTGGCTTGTACAGGAGAAAGACCTCATCTCCCCCCAAAGGAGATCTCCCAGAGGAGACTGGTTCGCTCCTCTCCTGCTGACACTTTCAGCAATCTCATCGACAGGGCACATTTCCTTCTGAAAACCTCTCAAGTTGGCCTAACTCATGCAGAACTGACATCCGTCCCAGCAGGATGAGGCAAGTGCGATTCTCCCTGAGGTGTGTCACAAAATCAGGTCAGCGAAACAAACCCAAAGAGAATCTCTTGGATTCGGTGGAAGGGTTGCTGTCAAAAACCCGGCGCTGCAGGGTTTTACCAGGAAACAAGTCTTGAAACGCAAGCACGGGTCTGTAGAAAGTTCAATGCGAATCCCAGGTTGAGGCAATAGCAAAAGTAGCTCGCCACCTTCCTCTGCAAAGGCAAAACGTTGACAATGAAGACATCTGGAACGCCATTAACTTTTCTTGAGCTGAAGCCTGCAGTGTAGATGAAAACCCCTGAGCCAACAAGTGGTACGGAGGCCACGGTAGCCTGCAGTTGGAGGAAGGGTATGTCCAGTTTGCAGCCCAGTTACCACGTTGGGATTGCCAGTCAGTCCACCAGAATGCGTCGCTCCGGAAGCCTCAGGTTTTACAAGCACCTCGGAAACCAGGCTGCAAGCGCAGCAGAGTATGATCTGCTCTGGTCCTCCGAGTCCTCCGGGCTTCTGAGAGAGGACTCGCCTACGTGTGACTGCGGGGGAAAAAGAACCAGGAGAGAGGAGGAGAACCTGACTAGCGTGTTGCTTAATGGAGTGAGAATGAATTGGACAGCACTCCCGCTAACGTGTCGGGAAGATGCTTAGCAGTGTGAATGACCTTGTTGAAGCTAAAAAATGAATAAATTCACAGCTACACACGCAAGACCGTCTCGGATGCTCAACGCAAACCCTCGGCGCGATCGTTCTGCTGCTGCCTCCAATGATGCGGGAGCAATTCTCCCCTGCTCCCATCTGATTTACAGCCCCAAAGCCGCAGAGGAATGAAGCCCTTTGTGGAGGGTATCGAGAATATTTGGGCAACTGCTTTTCCTTTCTCAGTGGAGAGCACGCTGCGTTCTAACTCTGCCCTTGTAACAACACATCAAACGTAACAGTATGGAGTTACGGGACTGCATGTGCGCTAAATTAAGCCTGGGAGCACGTGGTAATGGGTCTGACTCCTAAATAGCTCATTTGCTTCAGCCTCAGGTTTGCCCATCAATCTCACAAGCGTTTATCAAAAGCTGCAGTGAAGCAGGAGTTACCCAAAAAAAGAAAAAAAAAATATCAGTGTGGTTCCTTGGAACTCCACACGTGCAGACAGGTCACGGCCCGTGCGGTCCCATGGCTGCGCAGACACTAAGTGAAACTTAGTTATTTGTTTAGTAGGCAATTACAGTATGTAATTACCCCCACGTATTTAGATTTCGCACGCTGGCTTTTTTAGAAATGTCTCTTTTAATAAGGACAAAAGACATATATTTAACTGCTGAAATTTAAGGTTCACTCGTGTTCTTTGAGCACAAACTTCTGCTCAACTCTGCATATTTTTAAATTCTTTCAGCCAAAGAGTCAGCCACTGTACTGTACTCTCTCTACCTGTAGTAGCATTAGAAAGTATAAGCATGGAACAAAGCTCACAAAGAATGGGAAAAGAGGAACATCAGCATATAAATCACCGTCGCGGCAGACAGTAAAAGGGAAAGTGAATTACCAAAAATCAAGCTGAGTTAGTGCACGCTGACTTGCTCGGACTCCAGCTCTCCCGACCTGTGCCCACCTACGCTCCCAGCTGTTAAAAACCTTCCCGTCTCCAATGCCGAACATCTTCCGGACACGCAAGATGGTGCCCGTGTGAGTTGGCGAGGCTGCACAGAGGGTGACAGTGACACATCGCTTGATGCAAGAAGCAGAGACCTACGAGCACTCGTATTACCATTACCAGCAGGTGTTCATGCAACTTCTGAGCCCCGGAGGGAGAAAAGCACCTTTATGTATAAATCAGTAACAGGGCTTAAGGCACAGGAGGGCAATAAAATGAGAAAGGGTGGGGGAGGACTGAGGGGGTTTTTTTTCCTCCTTCCCCTTCCCTCCCCTGCTCTCACATTAATGATGGAAATTTCTCACCAGGCTGCTGGGTCTCAGAGGGAGGGAAGGGCACCCTGCCGCAGTTTAGCATAAAATCCTCTTATCGGGAACAGGAGGCTGCTGCCTCTCTGTCCCTTGCCCGGAGGAGCTCACGCTTCCTCTGCTGTGGTGCATCCAAATGCCGAGACTTTTCAGGGGAACGGCACAGCTTAAACAGGATTGATTTATGCCCCCTATACAGTGTTCTCCAGTGCGCCTGTATGCTCTGAATGCATTTATATACATACTCCCTAACAAGTGCTCCAACGCGCTACTTAGACCAGTGTTATTTAAAAACGACTTTTCAATGACCTATAACATGCCTGCCTTTGCTTTTGTACAACACGCAGCCGATAACAGATTTGTCAGCGAAATTGCCTTGCTATCAAAATAATAAAACCCAACTTGCAAGGTGACATTTAGGTGGAATTCAATTCACTTCTTTGTGTTTTTCTTTCTTTTTGTTTTATGTATGATATCTTTTTCCCTTTGATTCTCATTCTAAGGTCAGCAGAGCGGAGGAAGTAAGTTGTTATTAAAAGGAAAAGCTTTATTTGATTTAGAGTAGACTCCGAGCTGTTAAGGAAGATTTCTGACAGACTGACATAGGATCATTCATTTCTTATGGTATAGTGCAAACGTATACTTCTTAAAGACATACAGTCAACACATTTCACTCCAGCTCTTCCTCCTGCCCAAAGAGGAGGCAGATTGTGGCACGTAATCTCCGAATTCCCAGCAGCTTTTTGCTGAGACTCACCACTTCTTTGCTCACAACAACATAAAGCAACAGTTAGCAATTAATTATAGATGCACTCGAGTCCAGACATGAGCTCACGCTGTTGGCCTGGCAAACTTAATTAATAAATAACGCTGATGATGATGAATAAAGATGGGAATAAACAAAGGGGTCTCTACAGTTGGCATGAAGTATTGATGCTTCAGGCGCTCAACAGACTACTTCTGCTGACACACACCCCCCCTCCGTTTTCCAGGACCACATCGCTTTCTAACCACCCCGCAACGCTCCTGGCAGGTACAGGATGATGTACAGGTGTCAGACAGAACCCAGACTGAAATTTCTCAGCTTCAACACAAGAAAAGACTTTGACTCAGGACCCTTGGGATCAACAGTCTGTAAAAACTGGGTGACTGGGTCAATACCTGCCGTGGTGATGACCGAGAAGCGTAGGGAAACAAAGACAAGACAGGCGTTTGCACCACTAGCTACCACATTCAACCAGAGGCTTTGATGCAATGCGGCCGGCTCCTACCTCCAAGGAAACTTATTTAGGAGAAATGCCGGAGGATTTTGATACATCTTCATACCAAGCTCCTGTGCACCACACACAGGCTGCGTCCTCCACCCCGTACCTCCACCCCATTGACAGATCAACAAGCATCAGGGACAGGACATTTCAAACACCAGCAAGTTCCAGTTTTGGAGGAAGCCCTACTCGAAAACGCTCGCGGCTCGCTCCAAGGAGGTTTCAGCCCACCTGTCCTCCTGCACCTTGCTCGCCCTCGTGTTCCGCCATCCCCAGTGAGCTCTGCTTGGGGAACTGGTGCTATTTCACCTGCCGCGTTCGCGGGACAGATGCGGGTCTCGCTCTGCGAAAGACAAGGAGCGGGCAACAGGCAAAAAGGTACGCCAAGCAGAAGAGGTCCTGAGACTCCCAGAGTGATTTATTTTAGACCGTACCACGTTAACCACCAGTAAAGAAGAATCAGAGGCTGATGCTGTTTCACTCCTTTCCACCCTGCCTCTGGCCCTCTGCCTCCAAATCCTTGTTATATTTGGCCTAACGGGAAGTATCGATCTGAGCAGGAATGATGGATGAGAGCAAACGCCAAGCTTAACTGAGTCTTTCTTTCCTTCAGAACAGGGCTTTCAGCAAGAACCCCAATTAAGGGGTGTTTCTTAGCAGGACAAAACCTATGTTAACGCTCATTTCATTTTCCCCATTCATAAAGATAATCATAGAGGGAAAAGATGTTTCCCCTTTAAAGATTAGACCGCATTCAATGCATCCCTCGCAGAGACTATTGGTTTTACATTCAGCTGGAAATTTGATATTTGGGGATGCAAGCCTCAGCTTGCAAAACCAACGGCATACGAAAGACCAGGCTTTATCCCGAAAATCACAGGGTTCAGGCAGCGGAAAACCCACCAGGAGAGAAGCCTGCAGCCGACTGAAATGACTGCAGTTTCCTCATTTTTAATGTTTTTCACCATCGCTACTGTTGTCAGTCATTGTTAAGTATTAAATTGCATAAAATACAAACTCTTGGAAACAAACATCAGTGCTTATCAGCCTATGTCAAAAGTCAATTTTTTCTTTACAGCAATTTCGCCTGGAAATTACTTCTGGTGAGACGCACTCCGCAGCTCAGCCCCACGCTCCGGGCAGCGCGCAGCTCCGCAGCACCAGAGTCCTGCCAAAGGCAACGAGATGAGATCAGTACTCTGCTCCCCTCGCCCCAAGCGTTGCATCATCCCCCAAAACCTCGCAGGCTGGCTTCGTCCCCTCTTGGGCCTGCGTCTTGGTGGACAAGGAGTTTATTTGCACGTACAGCACACTTTTTTCTCTTCTCTCCTCTACCTGCAACTCCCAACTTGTAAGGGGGAACAAAGCAAAGCCCGAGGAGGAGGCAGCGGGGTGACTCCGATGAACACCACCTAGCTGAGAGAGAGGTCACCTTCCCGGCAGCTGAGTGGATGACTCTAGAGCAGAGGCAACAAAAGATGGACCTGGTGACATCTGCAGCCACACCGGAAAGATGAGGAGACCTTTTTGGCTGCCTAGAGGCGAGGTTTTTGGGGCCAAGGCTGCCGAGCTCTGAGCAAAGGCATAAATGATCCACGTCCTGTGGCCTTTCAAAAGAGCAATACACAGAAATATGCCATACGCAGAGCCCTCCTGCAGAACTGCAGGGAAAATCCTATAATGCTTAAAGAGAAAAATACCCACCACGCACGGAGACCCGGTCTGAACTTGAGTTTAAAAGTCTGAGGACAGGTCATATGGGAGATCTAAATTATTAAATTAGCATCTACACTAACAGGCATAGTAAAAGAAGAAATCTTAGGGAATTTATATTGTTAATAAAACCCTCCGAGTGTATTCCGCACAAAAAGTTTGTGAATTAACGTAATAAACAACTACTGGTTGTTGATAGATTGCACCTGTGTCCAAAGTAAAGCAAAACAGCAAAGATGCAGAGAGTTGCCTGCTGTCTACATAATTAAAATGAATAGTACTTTATGATATCAACACGCAGCGGCTCACACACACGAATTCTGGATGACTCACAAAATGCTGGGTCTCAGCTGTCACTGCTGTCCCCGTGACTCAGGACCGTTTCCCATACACCTCACAGAGCACAGGACCTTGCCTCTCGCAGCTCACCTTTCCCATGCATCTTCCTACTCTACAAGTGAATATATACTCGAAGAGTCCGGACCAAACTTTTCTCTTCAGCTTTGACAAAGACGGAGGTGAAGTTTTTTCAAAGTGGGGAAAAAAAGGCGTTAACTCTGAAATACAGCATCATCGTGTGGAGCTGACCTTTATTTAAGCTCCAGAAAACGCAGCCTTAAATGCAGTGAGGTTTGAAACCCTCCATCCCTCTAGTAACACCGCACACATTTGTGCTGACAGCACCTAAAGTGACTGCTGAGAATTCCCTGAAATGCTCCGAAACAGCTGTAAGACACAAGCACGGTCATTGTTTGGATGGCATCTCGGGACACCTTGAGGAAACCTCCCGCTTTGCTGGCATCCTAGAGTAAAGAGCAAGGACTATCACAGACTTCAGAGGAACTCACGATCTCTGTCCCTCTCAGCATCTCCATGACTTCTCACCTCTCCTTCAATTTCTACATCCTTACGGTCCCTCCCGAGGCCACGTCTTGCTCCTCAACTTTAATGACAAAGACACAGAGAGGCACAGAGGTTAAAATGTCTCGCTCGGGGTCACAGAGACTGCGACAGGTTCAGCTTGTTGGCCTCGCAGCCCACAAGATAAAAACGGCCCAGGCAAGTAGGTTCATGTTCTCCCAGCTACGCCGAGCGCTGCATTCAACTATTTAAAACGCTGAAGGGGTGGCGTTGCAAGAGGTACTGCTCCCGGTTGGCCTCCAGCCTGCTTGTGGTGGGGCACAGCACCCTGCTCCGCTGCCTGTCAGCACAGGAACCGAGGGCAAAGGATGGCTGGCCGGCTTCAGATTACAATTCCAGGCAGAGAGACATTGTGTAAGGACACACGTTATTAGCCCCGTTTCCCAGCTGAGAAAACCGAGGTCACTCAGCCACCGATGCAATGGTTCACCTTAAACCTCGCGACCGCCAATCCGAGCTGCAAACCCTACATGTGCCATTTCCTAAGTACCTCGTAACTCTTACTTCCTCGTAACGCAACAGCAGACTCTCCAAAAACTAAACGCTTCTGATTAATACAACATGAATACTTGTTTTCTTGGCTACCGCTGCCTTCCCACCTTCAAAGTCAGACCACCATATAGCCTTGTCCTTCCCACAGAAGCTGAAGTAATTATCCGTACCAGTCAACAATCCCCTCGCAACAACTCTCTGCTTTTAGGGTCTTTCCTGAGTTTTTGGCGGAATAACTCAGCCACGACATTTTCAAGTAAGTGGGGAGTTAGCCCTTTATGGTTGCTGAATACCCCAAAACACCCACAACACCACCACCTCACAGCAGAACTTTTTGCCCTAAGGGTTTAGGGTGGTAAATGGGTATATTGACGTGGCTTTGGCTCCTTCATCTGACATTGTTTTTCCGTGTGACCTTGGGCAAACCATTTACTGCCTCACATTCAAGATCCTTAAATTCATAAAAGCGTGACTAGATGTCCAAGGTGGGGTGGAGGGGGAACACTCTCCAAAAGCACCTAACACACATTGATTTTAAAATCATAGAATGGTTTGGGTTGGAAGGGACCTTGAAGAT
>RSEF01000009.1:4393704-4407651 GCA_003993805.1 Himantopus leucocephalus
GAATCATAGAATAGTTTAGGTTGGAAGGGACCTTGAGGATCATTTAGTTCCAACCCAGTTCCTTGCTCCCCTTTCAAAAACTGGCCCCTGTCTTGAGTTTAACCACACACCCAAAACCTGCCCAGCACACCAGAGGTGACAAAAGGACCTCCAGAGAACCAGATTTCAGGAGCACAAAACAAGGACAATTCTGTGGAAGAAACTATTTAAAATATCCCTACTACAGCTTTGGGGGTTCAGAGGACCCCTTGACCATGGTTCAAGCTCCCACTCAAAGACAAACTTGCAAACTACCCATCACCAGCAGTTTCAATGTTCTAATTAGAACCAACTTATTTTACGTCTTTGAAAACATTACAAATATTATTGGAAAAGATACCGTGCGTGTGTATAGACATGCCTGCAAGGAACTGTTCTACCCTGCCAAAAGCGCACTTGCACGAGTTCCCGGCCCCGGGTGCGCTGCCACAGGGTGAATTTTGCTCGTGGACAAAGCCAGCTGAAGCAGAACTCTCTGCCTGCCTGGAACGAAGCCTGGAGCGAGTGCGGGCAGTGAGAGGGGGGTACAGCCTTCATCCTCCTCTGGCAGAACCCTCTCCCCAGCAAGAAGCTCCCTGCAGCCTTTGTGCTCGTTACCGCAGCCTTGCCGCGAGGCTTCGGCTCCTATCCGGAAGCGGGAGAGAAGCAAAGGCAGGAAACTTGCTCAATCCCTCAGCAAGAAACACAACAAAGCGGTTGATGGCCCCCTGATTTGTTACAGATCGGGCTGTCTGGCCAGGCCCCCACGGAGCTGCTCAGCCCCTGTGCCAGATAACACAAATCTATAAAACCTAACACATCGCAGGCACTCCCCTCCCGCCTCCGGCGGCATCGGGGTCACGCGTCCAAAGTGGGTGGCCTCCTCCGAGCGGCGTCTCCCTCATCTCGACACGAGCAGTTGGTCCAGCCAGAGGAGTTTAAGCAAGCACACAGCGGGGGGGAGCCTGGGAAGCAGTCCCAAGTCAGAGAAACAGCCAAAACGCTGCTGACGGCTGCGGGTCTGGGGAGAACAGTCTGATGAGAGACTTCTGCTGTTAGGTAGACTGAAACAATTAACAGAAATGCGAGCCCAAAGGGAACAAGGCTAATACCCTGATTATTCCCTTGCAAGTCATGCCAGAGACAGGCATTTATCCAAAACCCGCAGTGGGACACAGCGCAGGCAGGGAAAGGGGCGCAGGCAGCTACCGTGCCCAAAGCAACCCTGCAAGGCAGCTCCACGGGGTGGTTTGGTGGTTTTTTTTTGTCCCCCCCCCCGGAGTCGCATGTACCTTCGATACGTTAACAGACGTGTCAGTCACCGGCAGGACTGTGCTCCTCGCCGCCCGTATGAGGCTTTTTGAAGTCATGCTGCCATATGGAAACGCAATGGGCGAAAGCAGCACCCGGCTTTACACACAAGGTTCCTTGAGGAAAATGGAAGAGTAATTCAGCACTGTAAAAGGTGTCTATGAGGCGATGTAGGAAAATAACCTGGGAGGTGAACGCACCATCCTTTGCCTAGGGAACGAATCAGAGATGCTGCCTTACACCCAGTGTTCCCAACCGCTGAGACTACGGTATGCACAGCCCTGGATAAAATACAGAGGAAACAGCGGAGGCCCTCACGAGAAAGGGTGGATTTGAATATGCGTTGCAACTCCTAATATACTATTTAATTTCCCCAACAGGAAAAAGAACTATAAAGGAGTGGCCAAGAACATGCAGATGTGGAGACGCAGAGCCCCACAGCCACCAACCACAGACCTGGAAGCAGAGCAGATGCAGAGCGGCAGCTCCTGTCCCTAACCGGATCAATACAGCACACGCAGAGCTGAGCTATCACGGCCGCGGGCACGCACCACGACAGCCGGGAGATGCTGCGCTGCATCGGGCAGGCTCAGGCTTACGGCTCAGCGCAGCACGGCTGCTGGATTCCCATTTCACAGGAGAGGAACGCCCACAACAAACATCACCTCGCAGCTCTGATCCCGCAGGGCACTTATCACCTGCAGCCCCACAGCTTGCTGTGTCATCTTCCTACGTACGGAACACAGGGTTCTAAACAGAAATTCAACCGAATACAGGTGCTGAGGGAATTTAAGAGCTGCCTTTTAGAAAGGCAACTCTGCGCTTGAGAGAATCCACTGCAGCTTGTAACTAAGCTGTCCAAATAGCCGAGTGCATTTTGTTTTCTCCAAAATCCATGTTAAACCTAGCTTCAAATACTCCCGCTTCTGTTTCCAGCCGTGTTTGGGAGCAAGGGAGCCTCCTGCTACCTGAGCTCTGCACCTTGGAGAGAGACCTTGTGTGACCAAGTCATTCACTGACACCAGCCATGAAGAAAGGCCGCGTCGCCAGCAAAACATCTGCAGCACTGACATCACTGGTTGAAAGACCACTGACCCTCCATAGTCCTGGGTCCTGTTGCACATACTCTCTTTTTTTTTTTTCCCCCTCTCCAGTTTTTAATCAGTGTGCCTCGTGTAATAGATCAAAGGACTTAAAAGCACAGTGAAGGTGCTGCAGCCCTTGGCATGAACACTGAATGAGACAGCCAGTACCGCCTATGCAGGTATGCCAGAGGGGATGCAGATATTAATTTTAAAATCACACTGTAAGGTTTGAATACTGTCATTTGTTTCAGCCTTTAATTCTCAGGTCTTCCATTTTCTTGTTCAATCGCAAGGAAAGAGCCTCGTGGCCAAGAATTCCCACACCGGGCCAGCTCTGAAGGTTACAGATGTTCAGCTGTTTTGCCCATCACTGCCTGGTGCAGATCCCCAGTGCTTAGTAATAGCCACTGTGCAATTAATTCTGTTGCAATAATAGGGCAGCACCAATTACCGAGCAGACTCTTGTAGCAATAAAAAAAAATAATATACTAAGTCTTACTTTCTAAGTCATGGTGCAATAAATGTCTCTCTTTTGGAGGACTTCCATCTTTATATTCCTACCTCTCAGTTCCTCATTATTTTTTTTTTTTAAACCTAATACAAGTCTCAATTGCAGAGCGTTCATCCTGGAGCTATATATTTCACTGTCTGAGACATGTCAGACCCAACGGTGCCTTGGTCTGACTTGTATAACACAGCACATTGAGTTTTGTCCACCCAGATGTACAGCGAGCTCACCTCGTGCCCAGATAAAGCAGGCTGCCCAGCAGGGCGGTCACGCTCTTCCGAAAAACTTTGGAAGGAAAGAAAAAGGTATAGTCCTAGTGAAAACCAGGACGCTGGCGATCCAGAAGGGTTTTAACAAAAAAAAAAAAAAAAAGAACTATGGGAAAGACACAACTCTGGAGGGCCCCTGCTTGGAAGCCTCTGCCACCACAGGTTGGGTGGCACTTAATGACAGTAGGGGATTTGAGAGGGCAGGGTCCAAGAAAGAGAGAGTGACTATTACGGGGGAGGACTCAGCAGGATTTCTAGCTGAACTAAAGGCTTTCCAGCAGTAACAGCGCACGCTGGGATCTGCAGGCAATGCCTGCAGGGGTGATTCCCCTCCACCAGCCCCTCTCCTGAGGCTCACTGAAGAGCTGGCTCAGTTTTCTGAACCGCTTCAAACTACAGCCTGGTTTGAAGGCAGACCGAAAGCAAGCTTTATACTAGGTTTTAAAATGCTGTGCTTTGGTGAAAGCTTCGTGCTTGGCTGAGCGAGCCTGGGCACCCAAAGCACGCCACCCTACCTGTGATCCTCCCATCAGCGGGCGCTGTGCTCCAGGGGGGAGCAGCTCCTAATTACAAGCTGTAATCACATTTTCCTCTCTGCGTGCGACTCTGCTTTGGCGTCTATGTCTGTGTATATTTGCTTTTGTGTTGACTGATCTCCACAGCCTGCATAATCCTCACCTCCAGCCTGACCTCGTAGAGTAGCTTTTGGACAAGACCCACACCTCCGTACACAGTCCAGATTCAGTCCTTGCTTGCCAATTCCCTTTAAACTCGCATCCCTGTGGTTCAGCTCATTCCCTCCTTCCCTCTCTCCACTGCTGTGTGTGCCCCCCACCCCTCAGCATGTCAGCAGTGAGACGATACTCCTCTCCCCAGTATGCAGCTACTGTTGAATTCAGCAGAGCCTGCACAGCCCCATGGAGGAAAAGGATTTGCCCATAAGAGGTTTTCCTAAGTCACACCAGAAGGCACAAAGTCCTTGAAAGCTGAGCACAGATACTCAGTGGGATTTCTGAGCCCGGGAGAAGCAAAACACAATAGGAAAATGAAAGTGGGCAACATAAAGGGACAATCCCCCGGCAGCCAAGCAGGGAAGTCAGGGTGTACCCAGAGCACCCCATCCCACGATCGCTGAGCTTCCACTTAACAGTCTGTCTGCGCACAGAGCATTGACCAGAGTCTCCGCTTTAGGCAAAAAACTGACTTTTAAAAGCTAAAACGAACACGGTCTTCAAGTAAACTCCATCAGAGTGAAATTCTGACGAGGGCTTCACCACCCTGCCGCCTGCAGACACCCTCTCCATTCAATCCAATACTCTGTCATGCTTGTTACTGGGAAATGAATTCCCTTCACACTGACATTTCATATACTTACTGATACAGCATATAATGAACACTCCGCCAACCCTGTCAGCCTCTTGCAAAACTAACTTTTTATTACATGTTTTTTTCATTATTATATTTAAATTTTCTTTCCATTTTGTTTTGTTGCCATTTTTTCTTTTAAAAAGAGCAGCCCAGGATAACAGATCTCGCCCTCAGGCTCCTCCTTCGGGCCAGGGTCTCGCACTGTGCAGTTGCCCCGGTTTAAGGTGAAACAGAACCGCCGCAGCCAGCCCTCAGGGCTCCCCGGGACGAGGCAACTAACTTCGCAGAAGATGTAGCACCGGCACTGCCGGGCAGCTGCAGAGATTTGAACAGGGATAAGTTATTAGGACCTGACTTGCAGTGCACTGAAGCACCTTCTCAGCATTAAGCACACAGCAGTCCTCTGCCGTATGATCATATACCTTTCTGACCCGGGGCTAACCACATCTATCCCATCAGCAGGATCCTTACACCTAATATTTCTGACATTATGATGACTTATTCCACAGTTAGACTTATTTGCTTTCACTCTCCTACAGCGTCAAATGTAAGAGAATGGCAGCACACAGTAGTGGCTCCCGGGCATTAAAGCAGAAATACTCTAATGAAAATCTGTAGAAGCTGTAGAATAATCCCTACAGCACTTCAGCTACAGGCCTGAGCGCTAAGCTAGCTTTCGGCTCCCGCTGGCTTTATTCTGGGCTAGATGCATTTCTGATTACCGGCTTCTGGGCTGGGAATGGATTCTTGGGAGATGCACTCACCAGCAGCAAGCGGGACTTTTTCACCTGTGGGATCATAGCCATCCAATCTAAGCGATCACCTCCTAAATTGACCTTTTCCTTTGGCCTAGAACATCAAATAAACAGAACAAACCGCTCTGAAACTCTGTGACAGGAGCCCGAGACACCTGAAATAACAGAGAGAAGTGACAAGTGCTCCCAAGAGTGGTTTTCCTTCTTTCCCTGCTTGACACTTCACTCTTCTCATCGCTGCAGAAAGGCCTGATGCCTTTACACATTGTCTAATCTCACTTAAGAAAACCAGAAGCCTCATGGAGAGGGGAACCTGTTTTCTTAAGCCTTTAAAGGGCCATAAACTCCTAGATAAAAAACTGATGAGCAGCACAAAGTGGTATCTGGAGCTTGTGCAATTTTTATGTTAACAACCAGACACCACAGTATGAAATGGAAACCCAAACACTAGAAAATAATGGTTTTTGTCTCAATTTCCCCCCCCCCTCCATTTACAGAAGGCTGGCCGTATTGCATCAGATGAGAGGTCTATCAACCTAAGCATCCGGTCTGTAGGTACCCAGGTGAAGGGCAATGTGCCAATACTTCTTGAATACCTGCTCCAAGCCTCCAGCAACTGGGGCACCAGAAGAGGTTTGTGAGTACTACTTGATGGATTCCCCCGCCATGAATTTATATAAATGCTATTTGAACTCACAGCATTCAAGGTAGCTACAAGCAACCTAATCGTGTGTTTCATGAAGAAGTATCACCTTTCATTTCAATATGCCATCTGCTAGTTTTGTTTGATGGCCCCCAATTCTCGTGCTGGAAGAGACAGCAAACAACATCTCCTTGTTCCAACTCTCCTCCCATCCATATTAGTATTGTGCAACTAGTGGCCTGCAGTCACCTGTTCCGTAGGTCCTTTCCTAGTCTATTTAATTGTTCCTCATATGCAAGTGCTTCCCATGTTGCTAACGCTCGCTGCTCCTCTCTGTGCCTTTCCCTGCTCTAAGAAGTCATTTTTGAGATGGGAGTACAGAATTGCACTCAGCAGACAAGACATAGAGCCCCAGCTATAGTCTCTGTTTTGTTCTCTGATCCTTTCCCACCACCCCTCTTGCTTTTTGACAGTTGCAGGGCTCTGTGATGCCATTTCCATAAAACAATTTACAGTAGCTCCCGAGTCTCACCGAGGAATGAGATCCCAGCTCAAAACTCATCATTTCGTATGTAAAGCGACAACTGTCTTTCCCCATGTGCATCACTTCACATTTATCTGCATTGAATTTCACCCGCCGTTTATTGCCTAGTCACTCCGTCTCACAAGTTGGCTTTCTTTTTTACTACCCTTCCTATCATCATCAGTCTTTACCCTCAGTCTTGACTTGTCTTCCAGATTATTTATGAACACACGGAACAGGGCTGCAGCTGGCACAGATCCCTGCAGAGCACCGCTGCTGACCTCCCTCCCCTGCAGAGGCGAGTGGCTCATCCTGCCTTTTTGGTTCCTGTCTTTAAGCAGTTATCCATCAGATGACCTTTCCTATTAGCCCATGGTGGCTTAGTTTCCTTAAGCTCCTTCGTTGAGGAAACTGATCAAAAGCCTCCCAGAAATCTAAGTGGATTTTATCAACTGGATTTACCTTGTCTACATACTCCCTGACGCCTTCAAAGATTTCTAAAGAGATTTGTGAAGCTTGATGCCTGCCCTTTCAGAAGGACATAGGGTCCTACGTATCCAGGTGCCTGTTGATACCGTTCTTTCTTTCCTCCAGTTATCCCAGTTCAAGCCTCTAATTCTCTGGACCACCACAGAGCCCTTTCTAGAACCAACATCACATAAGCTGCTTTTCATAAACCCATTTCTGATGCTAAAGCAGTTTTAACTGAAAGGTTGCCCACTGCAGTCAAGAGTTCAGCTTTTCCATCCTTGAGTTAGGACTTGCAGCCCGCTAATAAAGATTTGGAACAGACTCCTCGTCGTTTTTGCATTTGCCATATGGTTTGCACATCCTTTCTTTGAGGACACGTTAAGACACATTAGCATAAGGTCTCTCAGCTTTGCTGAAACATCATGAATTGATCTGGAGCCTTCAAGAGCTGCAATGTGCAGATGACTAGAGCGTGGCTTGAAGAGATAAACCTCCCCAGCAAGGGACGCGATGCACTCTGACCTTCTGAGCCCTCAGCTGTCTCCCCAGCCTCCGTCCTTAAAGAGCTTACAGCAGCAGAAGGAAACAGTGGGCACAGCAGCCTCAAAGTAGACACGACGCACATTTGCAGCCGCAGCACAAAAACTCTTTCAATACTTCCTCACTGAAAAGAGACTTAGAACCCACGGCTAAAGAAATTCTTACCCAGACTGATTTTTTTTTTTTTTTAGCAGCCTACACGATTCTGGTTTACCCCGACTCTTCCATCCCTGACACACAGCACTTTTGAGAAGCTGGAGGTGCCGAGCTCCAGAGGGAGCAAGAGCTGGGAGAAGCCCAGCGGCACCCAGCACGTGCACACTGCTCCTCCAGCACAGGCACCCACCCACGCCACCCTCCTGTCCTCCCCTCCTGCCACGAGGACATCTGCAACACCCATCCATCCTCTCCGCGGGCGCTGCCAAGACACAGCACCGCCTTCTCACAGACATCCTCTTCAAACACCGCTCGAACAGGACAGCCACCTAAGGAAACTGCATCTCTAAACTAGCCCGGGGAACAATTCCCCTTGCTCTTCCAGCAACGTCCAGTGTTTCTGCAGCGCGGGGAGCAGCTCATTATACTCAGGGCTCAGCGGAGCATGTTCCCATGGAAACAGGCAGCCTTTTTATGTCTGTTGACAGCTTTGGATAGTTTTTCTCTAAAATGCTTGGACACAGAACAGGTGTCTCCAAGCCAGGCAGTAACCAGATAGTGCAAAGCTAGCACAGCTAGATAATGAGACAAGTGTTTATTTGAGATGAAACATTTTCACCCGGCGAGGGAGCCGGTCTATAGCTGCACAGTCCCTGCCGCAGGGACATGTAAAGGCATCTGCTGCTGGCAGCCGCTGGAGGGTGGCACGGGCTGCCCACACCGCAGGCGCTGCCCACTGGGAGCAGGGACACGGCTGGTGCTGCCTTCCCTCCACTCCGCAGATACTGCGGCACGGACGGGTAATTGGCTCCACCATACCAGGGGCGCAAGCAAAGCCTCATCACCGCTCTGCCCGCTGTCAGCACTCTCCTGCTAAGCCTCTCTAACCAGCCAGGAGGAGCGATCTATTTGCAAAGCAGCAAATAATCCCCCCCCAATGCCTCTTTCTTGTCTTGCAGGGATGGACTTTCAGTGAACTGAAGGGAAAGGGTGGATTAACAAATGTGCAATAGCCACTTCTCCCCTTGCTCGAGCCAGCCACTACGGATCAGCCAACTCTCCCCTCGCTCAAGCCAGCCATTCAGCACTTCCCCTCTTAACATCAAATAACCATCTTTTCTGTTTTGTTTCTTCGACAGCTCAGATTGTTATAGTGCCTGAGCTTCAGCCAGAAAGCACTGAGTAATTCTTTGCACAGGAATATTTGTAATCGGTAATGTGGTGTTACATCAAAAAACAACGTTGGGAAGTTATTCAGGTTTCCAAGTCAGGTGCTCAGAGAGCAGGCCATGCCAGATTTAAAATTGCCTGTGCAAATTTTATGGGGCCCACTTGTGCTCACACATTATGGTACAGTCTAATTACCCAATTGCCTCCTATTTCCCCCCCCCAAACACCTGCCTTGTTCACTGAATGGATAATTGTTCACTACAGACTTTTACAACCCTAATTATTATTTAGTACACAACATCCAAATCCTGTCTCAAACAAACAGAAAACTGCTCATTTCCTCTTGAACCCGGCTCAAGTTTTCTAACCAATGTAGCTAAAAACTTCAGAAATTTTTCATTTCTCAGCACAACGCATCATATATAAATGGTTTAATATATAAATTCATTTCTCAGCAACGTCTTATATAAAAGTGAGAAATTGAGGCACACGGAGATTAAAGCTACCAAATCTAACAACTGGTTTTGCGATACTCCAGGCATCATCAGTCTGATGAACTCCAGAGCATTCAGCATCTTATCGACTTGAATACACCGAGTTAAACCCCCTATAAGTTTTCAACTGAAGTTATCTGCGTTTCTACACATCAGCCCTACAATCTGCGTTCAGAAAATGAGGGACGCAGTTGCTGATATTTTCAGTTTCTTCCTCTGGGTCACAGAAGATGCGCGGCTAGAGATTCCCATCTTCCAACCTGGCCTATGACTTTATTCCATGAGCCTGTTCTTTCCTGACCCCGCAGCCCCCTGCCCCCATGGGAACACACCTCTTCGGCGCAATGCAGGGCATCATCTGTCCCCATCCAAAATGCAGAGCTGTTCTGAGGGGGAGAGTTTCTGAAGGATAAAAAAAAAAGTCACCATTTTATCATTTTGGTTCAAACAGAATGAGAAGGGCGCAAGGCTGAAGTTATTTTCTGAATGAGCTCAGGGTGAAAAAAACTGCTCAGGGTCAACGGAAAGGGCTCACTTCTAGATCAACCCTCTGTTTCAAACTCCTTAATATAAAATTCATTCTAATTCAAAGGAATATCAACCCTACAGCCAGGGAGCAAATGCAAAACCTTAACGTTAAAAAGCATACACTTCCAGTATTAAAGGCGTTCTGGACATCAATACAATTTCACAAGAAAAAAAAAATCTCCCTTTAATCCAAGCCATATTTTACAATGGCACTTGGTGCAATGAACATTTCTAACCAGCTCTCATTGCAAGCACCGAGCAAGGCAGCAGGCAGAATAAGTAACGTGTGACCGTGCTATTAAAGGTTGGGCAAGAAAACATCTGCACAGGGGAGATGAAATAAAGATCTGGCCTTAAACTGATGCATTTTAAGTGCACGATAGGACAATCTTATCACACTTTTTATCACAGGTGCTGCTTTTCTTTGGGGTTCACTGGAACCTTTCTGCATGCCAGCCTGAAAAACTGGGAAATTGCTAACAGGGAGCATACAGCAGGGATCTCCCCCTCGTGGCAGTTGCATCCACAGAGCAGAGTTTGGGTGTTTCAGTGCAGCCCCACGCAACACCCAACTTCCCTCTCCCGGCCCCCAGAGAGAGGTCTCGTACCTATTTTGTCTGTAGCAGAGGATCACAAGGATGCTTCATCATGTTGCTACTGTCGTGACAGAGAGATAGAATGAAGTAAACATATACAAAACATTTGGAAGAAAGGACTAAAACTGAGAAAAACCGCAAAGCCATCCTTGAAAAAACAAGAGTGAAAGATGAATGGTATTACCAGCGAGAAGCTGGAAAAAGAAAAGAGGAAACACCTAGAGACAGAACACGGGAAGAGCTTTCATCTTGTAAGACTGGCTTTTCACTAGAGCCTGAAACATTTAGATAACAGGGGATTTGTGCATATTCCACTGACTATGCAGAAACCATTCCCCAGCTTTCACCCAAGGACCAATGACTTTTGTCCCTCAGCCTCCAGCCCCCCGGTGCTCTGGAGGCCTCTCTGGCCTGCACTATAGCCAGACAAATGAGACGCAGGCTTCTCGCAGCAGCTAAGCATCCCTCCTCCGCTCCACAGGCCCTCTTCCTCCATTTGGGATCTGCACCAGCGTTCCCCCACGAAACCTCCGAGGGGTCCTCAGCCCCGGCTAGCCTTGCTCACGCATATCACTAATGTACCTCTGAGCAGCCTCTACTTTTTATTTCCACTTGGTAGTTAACATCTAGGTGCGCACGGCTGTGTGGTTTAATCCTGCCTCTCAGCTCCCTCTGCTGTCCCAGGGTCTCTCCCATACCACAGCTTGACGTGATGGGCGTTGGGGAGGAGGGCTGGTGGAAAGGAGCTTGGTCTTCAGCGCCTCTCAAAATCCCACTCAAACCCAACGCTGCCCATTGATACGAGCCGATGCAGCCCCACGCTAAGCAGTACAGAAGAAATGCGTGCTGCCTGAAGGTGAACGGACTCGCTTCAACCTGAGGATGTTGTGTCCCATCCCTAACACGGTGACCAAAAGTGTATGGCAAACCACGGTCCCACTCTTTCGGAATGAGAGGCAGAGCTATTGAACCCTTTCCAAAGGAGACAAAAATATTCACGGTTCACGAGATGAATTCACTTCTGCTTATTATTCATTCAGCTCAGCCATAGTTAAACCAATTTAAGCTACACAACATAAGAGTTATTAAAAAAGATCTGTGCCTGTCAACTTTTCATTACATTACTGCTCGACATTCACCTTTAAAAAAAAAAAAAGAGGAGACTTTAAAATTAAGCTATGTTAAAGTGTAAACCAGGCACGGAAGAGGAAGAAATTAAAACACTATCACTGCAACACAGCTTGCACAAGCTGCCCTCTCTCCCCTCCCAACCTCAACCAGCCTGTTAGAGCCCAAGGGCATCAAACAGCAATTCAAAGGAACAACACCACTGCACTCAATTTTGTTATTTATGTTTACCTTCGAAAGAGATATCATTGCTGAGGCTGTTTCTGTCCTCTTGGTAGGGGTCACTTTCTCAGGTAGAGGCTGGACTAGGCACCCGTTTGCTACCAAGTGTCCTCCATCACTTGCAGCGGCTGCAAATCGGAGCTGCAGCTTTCCACCTTCCCCAGGAGGATCTTTTCCTCCTCCTTTTCTCATCCCAGGCAGCAGAGGAGGAGAAAAGTGCTGCCCTTCTGTGTCCCACAGGGGTCTTTTTCCTTCAGAAATGAGCGAGCACACCAGCCAAATTGCTGGTCTTTGTGTCTCTCATGATGTTTATTGTCTCCCAGAGCATCGCACTAAAACTGCCCCTCTCCAGCTGCTGGGCAGGGTGGCTCCCACTCTGCTTTACTGGTGAAATTGGCCATCCAACCTGCACAGAGCCGAAAAATCAGCCAGGTAAGGCCAACCCAGGGCTGAGGGACAGGGGGAGCACGAGATTCACATGCAAGTGCTCCTTATGCACACAAACTTAAGAGAAGACAGACTTTGAGCGCATCCATATGTTTTTCTAAGCCTCATCCTTGCAGTCCTGCAAGTAGCAGAAATGCTAACAATCTCATCTTGACGCTGAGACAGCAAAGCTGAATGTAAGAAGTGGTTCTCCAAGAGAGAAGGACAAAAGCCCAGCACAGAGCTGAATCACTCCACTGCCCCTTCCTCCCCTTTGACCAGAAGCAACTCTGCCACGCAAGCAAAGCCTCACGCTACAGGGCAGACAGCCCCAGCCCTCACGGCTGCGGGCATCAACCATAGCGTGCCACCTTCTTCAACCTGGCCCTGAAACCATCCCTTTCACAGCACCAGGCTCGCATCTTTGTCCCCAGCCTTCAGTAGGCACCAGGCAGAGCAAGGGCTGTCCCCTCCCCAGCAGCTGCAGGAATAACGCCAAGTTCAAAGGGGCCAAAGAGGATTATTTATCTGCGTTTGATGCCGTATGAAATCCTCATCTAGCTCCTCTCCCAAAGCCCCACGGTCCCAGTTAACCATTTTGCAGGAGAAAGGCATGCAGTTTGCTCCCTGCCACCTAAGCAGCCAAACGAAGGCAGCGAGGGCTGCATATTTCTGTTATTACTTGTTCCACTTGAGTGAAACTCCACAATTGGGCGATAGCAGGAGGCACTTGCTCAGAGCAAACACATAGTTGTGGACACGCTGAAAGTATAATCCCCTTGCGGGGAATTACGCAATCTGCAGGGACGGGGTGGGGGAATCCAAATCTCCTGGTGATGAGGAAGGAGACAGAGCAGGGAAATAAAGATGGAAACCTCTAAGCTTTACACCAAATCAGATCACTCAACTAGGCAGAACAATTCCAAGCCAGCCCAGCAACAGACCGCTTCATGGTAATTGTTTCATCAAAAGGGAAGAACAGAGGTTGCTTAAAACAACTATAAAAGGTTCTCGGGTATTTGATAACGAAACCTCTTTCCTGCTGGAGCCTTTTCCCACCACCCCACACGCTGAACTGTGGTTCGGGCAGCATGTTTTTGTTAGCTTGCTCACGAGTGCTGTCTTACAGGTCCTCACATTTTTAAGGAGATCTAAAACAAAAATAAAGCGTTTGTTTTCAACAAAATTGGCCCTCAGAGACCTGATCCTACAACCCTCCTGCCTACAAGAAGCCTTTACTCACTTGGCAATTCTGTTGACTGCCTGTCTGAGAACCACTTTGCACTTGGAAGGGCATGAGACAGGGAGCTGGAATTGGACGGGATTTCCCCAGCAAGAGGTGGAATACAGGTTTCAGCCAGTGCCAGCCCAAAGTCAGCAAGAAAAATCCCAGAGGTTCTGTCTAGAAGATGCCATGTGCTAAACATGAATCGAGGACTGCAACCCAGGCACGCAGCTAGGATCCAGTATGAAGGGGCACCTCCTTATTCCTTTGTAGGAATGCCGTGCCCTAATTTGCAGGAGAAAACCTACATCACATCGCCCAAGAGGACAGAAACACTACGCACTCACTGGAGGGAGCTGCCTGGCAATCGGACCAGCGTGCTAGTGGGAATTATGCTAAGATGAGCCGGACTCCACAAGGATACGAGCAGGTCTCACATATAAAATACAACCCTGGAGAGACACTCACGGTACAGTCATCCTGGGCTGGGGGGGGGGGGGGGTCTTGGGGG
>RSEF01000009.1:4407660-4421854 GCA_003993805.1 Himantopus leucocephalus
GTCTTGTGGGTCTGAGCCTCAAAGGGAGAGAGTCAACATGAGTTTGAGGTGTCACGGGATGCAAAGACCACTGTAACTTTTCTCCGGTGGGTTTCTGAGCTGCTTCCTATGAGCGAGGCTTGGGTCCTGGGGTATTTTGCCTGTCCCTGGCAGTGACTAGTTGGGAGCGAGGAATCCCTGCTGCTTTCTTACTCATCAGTTCTGGAAGGATGAGAAGAGGTCTGTATTTCTCCTCTAGAACAGGGAGTGACGTGAGGGTTAAGCACTCCCCTCTTCACCCCCAAGGAGAGGGGCAGACCCTCAGAGCGGGCTCTGCTCTGTAAGCACTCCCTGCTGCTGGCACCTACGTGACCGATAAAACCCGGGACGCAGCATTGCTTCCCATCCTGATGCTTTACTACTAAGGGGCTTAATGAATGGGCCCATCCGTAAACCACAGGGACAATTTCTGTGGAGAATTAGCACAGCGTTACAACAGAAACTGCAATTCTTCAAGCAGAGAAAGCATCTAAAGACTTAAATGCTGCAAGCAATTGCCAAGAAGCACATTTAAATGGAATAATACTCCCACTAAGTAGATAACAGGATAAACTTCAGAAAATAGGATAATGCATGATGAAGATTTACGGCCAATATTTTGGTTTGGTATTTTGTTCCATTTCTACATATTGTCTGTGCTTACAAAGGTTAATTCTCATGTATTCTGTGCGCTCACAAATGTTGATGCTTTTTGTGAAGCGGATCCCAGAGTTTTTCACAGCCCCCAAGGCATAAGGGTAACACCTAATTAGCAGAGAAAGGGCAGTTAGTGGCTGTGATTACACTCATCCAGTCATCCCAGTCCCAGAAAAGAAACCCGTTCCACTAATGTGAACCCATCAGGGAAAGGAGAAACAAAAGTATTTATGGCCTAGAGCGTTCCTGGCTAAAGAACCGAGCCAAAAGCCAAATCTAAGAAATCTGAAAGGTACAAGTCCATCAGGTTTTCCTCCAAAAGATGACAGCAGAACTGGACTTTGCAAGGACGTAACCAGCCAGAGGTAGGTATGAATTGTCAGGTTCATAACGTTCTGTCAGGTTTTCTTTTAAAACAAAATTGAAAATCTGTATTTTTACAGCACTTAAAGCAGAAATAATGTTGTGTTTGCTGTAAGGTGACCATTTCTGGAATACCACTGTAACCTACAGCACTTTTTCAGGAATTGTTTCGCTTACATCCCCACTTAGGGTTTTGAATTCTAAGAAACCCAAAATTCAAAGGCAAACTAAAGAGTATCTGAGGTTTCTGCAGTGAAACAGTCAGGATCCATACGAAAGAGTAACATTCACATCGGCAATTCTTCACTCATATATACAGGGTGCACTTTTATTTTCTAGCTTCAGCTGCTTAACTTCATCTTCCCATATTAGACCCTCTCAAACGGGATGAATCATGCTCTGGTTGCTGCACTCTTTAGCCCCACGTAAGCCCAAAAGGTGAGCACTCAGGCTAAAAGGGGTTTCAAAGGGCTGGCCTCATCTCCCAGTTTTGCACTGGGAATCTCCCACTAAGAAGCATTAATTCAGTAGAGGGACTTAATTCCACACAAGCACACATATATTGCTAAGGAAATGGCATTCAGCACCAAAAGCAACAAGTGCAGAAGAGAAACCGGGGAAAATGGCTGTTGCTACATTGGGAAGTGCTCAAGAGTCAAGCTCTGGGTGGGAAACAGATTTCCTGGTCCTTTCCTTCAAGGTGAACATCTGCGCACGTTATTTGTAGCTGCCTTAATCGCTAATTTGGTCTTTCACAGCTCTTGGAAAGTTTTCTGGCTTAAGCATTAACATAAATCTCTCAAAGTTACCAAGTATCTGTATGTGCCTGTACTCAGGCTGAAGAGCCAGCAGGAGTTTGCCTCCATGCAAGTTACCTTCTACAATGGTAAAACCTTTCCCTATCTACCCTCCCCCTCCCAGAATCCAGCTGGATTCTTATTTCCCTCCGTACTTCCCGGTTCTTGCAATGCAAAGTACATGGAGACTGCTCCAGAGGCACTAGCTGTATTTTATCTCCAATGACTAATAATAACCAAGGTCAAAATTAAACAGCTGACCCAGATCCAACCTCTCTTGTATCTCTCTGCCTCATTGACTCCCCATTTCTTTCCACATCTCATCTGAAAATATATCTTTTCCTCCCTTGGCCACAGCTGTTAATTTCTATGTGTGTGTATGTGTGTTGTTATTTATTATTTAACACTGCAAATCACCTTATGATGCAGTTTTCATGAAAGGCACAACATAAAAGGAAGCCGCTTTTGAATATTTTAGGAACCTAGCGTTCTGCTATTGATATTCTAATTCCATTTATTTGAAAATCAAGTCAGGCCCCAACAGGTTATTCAACAAATTAATAAATGTTGCAGCTTTTGTCTTCCAGAGGGTTTTTAGCCCCTGGGATTTGCACTTTCATGTTTTTCTCTGGTAAAGTCTGCTGCGTTTGTTTGTTTAAGAGAGGAGACCTGATGTTCTTGTGTGATCCCCTGACTCCAACAGCTGGGGCTTGAAAAGCAAACAAACATTTCAAGATGCAGAGAAAAAAAAAAAATGTATCACAGAGATCAGCCACTCCACAGCTCCCTCTGGTCAAATAGCTTTTTATATGGCTTTTTTTTTCTTCTTCTTCTAAGGTCCCTGGGATCCTGGAGAAATTTCAAGCCCCTTGGGCATCTTAGGAGGAACAACAGAGCTGGAGCCATCTGCACCCAGAGCAAGCATGTGGGGACTGGGAGGCTCCCGCAAGGTGGGCAATGTCTCCCAGCTCCCAGGCCTCCTCCTTGGTGGGACCCGAGTTCTCCAACCAAAACAGCTCCACCTTGCCCTCTGCAATGTTGTGCCCCATTCCAGCTGCTACAACATACCCTAAGCCCTGACCTCAGTTTAACACGATTCACTCTCATCTTAACATAAATGAGCTGCTGAAAATGAAGAACAGGGGCCAGTACTATGCAATGAAATCTCTCTGAAAACCATCAAGGATACGCTCTGCTGAGCTCTACAGCATTCCAGGACCAAACGCAGGTATTTTTTTGGTACAAAGGACGTGAGATACTGTTTTCAATTAACATGAGCTCACTGGCCTCTTTCTGACCTAAAATTTCCCCTAAATGAAAGTACAAGAACCTATTTGTTTAACCTGTACATTTAAGCCTCTTCAGAACAGAAATAAATGCAGTCTCCTTCCTACTCAGACTTTCATCTTGTACACAAAAAGGAGGGAAAAGGGGAACGATTCTTCAGAGAATTAACAGAAAACCCCCCACGTTAGGNCCAGAGAATTAACAGAAAACCCCCCACATTAGGTAAAAAAATAAAATAAAGTTATCTTGAACACCATTGTGCCAGCTATGCAAAAAGCCATGTCTTGTCTTCCCCCCCCCCCCCCCCCCCNTCAGAGAATTAACAGAAAACCCCCCACGTTAGGTAAAAAAATAAAATAAAATTATCTTGAATACCATTGTGCCAGCTATGCAAAAAGCCATGTCTTGTCTTTTTTTTCCCTCCCCAGGAGACAGCTCATAGGCACCCAACCCATAAGCGGACCAGCCCACAGCATCCATCCAAACAGGAATGCTGAGTTAACCTACATAAGCACAGGAATTAGATGTAGCGAATACACATTTTTCAACAACGAAAAAGTCATTTCAGTCGCAAATTGGCAGAAAAGCCACATAAATGGTTGCAGTACATATCTGCCCATTACGTTTCAGAATCCAAATAGCACTAGCGCATCAGTGGTAACTGTGTTAGCACAGTAGATAATGTAAGGAATAATGTCTCCTCAGCTGTACATAATGAAGTTGCAGTTCCACAGAGAGACTCAAGGGCCACCATAAACCACAAGTGTTAAACTGGAGCCTTCAGTTCCTAGAATTATTGTCTTAATTTATGTGCATTAAAGTGCAGGAGGCAACATATACTACACTTAGACCTTAAAAGGATTTTTCCCAGTTTGCCTCTTGTCCTCTCCTTTAACCTTTCAGTAAATTTCCATTGGTTGTTGTTTCCACGCAAGCCTGAAATTTTAATTTAATTCCGCATCTTAATAGCCCAGTTTCTGTATGGGTCCAGGTATTTGGAAATTAGCAAGAAATGAGAAAATGAAATTTGCAAAATTTAACCTTGAGGGTTTTTATCTCTCCACCTATCACAGGAGTAATGGAGCAGATGACAGAAAGATTTTAATGCTATTTTAACACCTATATATTTATGCCCATGCATATATATATTTATACGTATTTATCGCTGAGCTTCTGAGAGGTACATGGGAGCACTCCTCCTGTAAGCCAGGAAATGAAGCTGATTAATAGAGCTCCTTCCTACAAATGCAGAAAGTAAATTCAGCCTAAATGATAATCAGTAAGTTTGATTTTATTCATCCCTTCAGTATCAAGTCTCAGAGACTGTTTTGAACAGAGGAATACTGATGTAGACCTCCTTCCACACTCTGTACAGTTTACATTGCAATTACTTTACACTGCAAAGGCTAGAGGGCTGATGTTAGTGTTGGTCAGTGGGTTAAATATTTATAACATATATACAAATATATGCTAATTTTAAAATAGTAAACTAAGCTTAGGACATGGCTTGGGGCAAATTTAAACACAGCCATCAAATCAAGAGCTATGTTTTTTAATAAAGCCACAGGCAGAGCACAACAGGTATAAGTCTGAATTTGCTTGCTATCAAGGATAAGCACTGAACTCAGGGTACCGTTTGCATACCAATGGCTGCTGGGAGCATATCATGAATACACCACCTGAGCCTGCGCTACAGTCATTTCTAACAGGGTAGCAATACTGACCTGCTAAATCATTCATCACGCTGACCAGGGGCTGGGAAAGCAATAAACTTCTGCACAGCCTCCGTGGCACGGTGGTTATGCGAAGCTTTGTCAACGATACCTTTGGTAGAGAAAGGAGTGAAGATGTGTATTCATCTCTTCTGGGAAAGGGATCTGCTGGATAAAAAAATAAATAAATAAAATCCAAGACTTTGTGCTGAAAGAACCAGGAGACCCACAGAAGCTGAGCTTTGCTCATAACCTGTAACAGGAAAGGGTGTCTGTATGGGTTGGGGCAGCAATGGAAGAAGCACCGAGGGGTCAAACACTAGGGGATTAAACACGTCCCCCGGCCACGGAGGAAAGCCCTAACCACAAGCGGGTTAACTGCACGCCTACCCCAGGATCTTGAGCTTGGGACTTTGAGCTAATAAGCACATATCCTCTGACAAAGCTCTTGACCACATGTACATTTTGGAGCACCACATGCAGTGCCAGGAAGATTTGTACATGGCATTACCCAGCAAACCCGCACCCCACAACCGGCTGCAGTCCCGGACTCTCCTCGCTCGATGGCAAGCCTCTCCGCAAGGCTGGCTGGGGGAAGGAATATCCTGAGTTGATTGGTATTTGGTCACACTCAGAGAGAATTGCTCTCTGAGGCTCTCGGATGCCTTTTCGCTCTCTGCTCACACAGAGCCTGGCACAACAGAAAGCTGTCGGGCAGTTGTCGGTGTCCTGACGCATTACCATAATACAAATGATAATATAAAATCTCCCTTGTACAGCCCAATGTTTTGTTTGCTTTACTGACTGCTTCTGTTCATTTAACAGATGTTTTCATTGAGCTGTTCACAATAACCTCTAGGTCTTTTCCCTGAGTGGTTACAGTTAATTTAAAATGCAGCAATGTGTATGAGTAGGTCATATTATGCCTTCCAATGCACATTAACTTGCATTTGTCAACATTTAATTTCATCTGCCATTGCCTTGCCTGTTCACCTGCCTGGATAGAGCTATTCTCAGCTTTTCAGAGCCTCCACTAGTTTTCACTAAATAATTGTGGGCGACTATCATTTTTTCCACCTTTTCCTCCCCTCTAATTCTGGTTTATATTTTTAAAAGCTTGGTCCAAGCTAGGTCTTCCAGATATCCTCCTCTTCACCTACTGCCACACTGAAAATTGATCATTCTTTTTTGCTCTCTGCTGTTTAACTCACAGCTGCGTCCTAACCTATACCAGTAATTCATTTATTTAAGGTGTCCTCTTGTTTCACTACCTTCTTCTCTACAGGTATCTTATCTTTATTATCCACGGGAACAGACTTCAGAGGGTATCTCCTGCATAGTGTTTTCAGTAAAATACGTGAAGAGATAATTAGCAGTGGACTCTGCCTCCTGTATATTCCCACATTAAATTCTCTCACTAGTTTCTGCTTCTAGTCCCTTATACAATCACCTGGCAGGAGCTCTTTTTTCCTCTCTATTCAGAGGTAGAGAAAAGGACTGGGAGTGCAAAAGCAACACCATACACAGCACTTCCCTTGCCCTCTGCCCTGAGGTTTCTAGAAAACCCATAAAGGGAACCAGTGTTATTTGCCCCACAGTCAAGATGGAAAGAACGAAGCACAAAGAAGTAAAAAGGGTTTCTCAAAGCCACCTGGACTCCCCAAGAGCTATTCAAGTACTCTATCTGCTACAGCCTAGGTTACCGCATTTAAATACATGCTTAGATTTAGGAATAAGGTTTGACATTGGGCTTCTTGCAAAGATGAGACAGACCCTGTGCTTTTATCCCCTCCCCAGCTGCACTGACCAGTTTGCCCAGAGACTGCAGATAGCTCTAAGGCAGCAGTTAAAGAGGAGCAAGCAGCTGGTTTGCACTCCACTTTCCTTTCCAAACATCAGTGATTTCCACTGCAGCATTGCCACCTCTTAACATACACCGCACAGCAGCCAGAGATCTGAAGATCACAATTGAAAATTCACATGCAATTTACCCCCCAAAGGGAAAGAGGGAAAACAGAGCGAAGCCTTTATGAGCAAGGAGAATGAGTCAGCTCGCAGAGCTGCGCAGAGGGTCAGGCACAGCGACGGTATGGCTGGAGACAAAGAAGAAAGGGGATGCATTCCTGCCTGATCTCTGCCATCCTCCGCTCCCACCAGCTCTCCCCTACACCAGCTTGTTCAGAGACACAAATCTTTGAGGATTTACTGTATGTTTCTACTCGAATTACATTTCCATATTTAAATTTTAGGAGGGGAAAAAAAAAAAAAGAAAGCAAGTATCCAGTGCTTCATATAATCCACCAGGGAAACCTGACAATGGTTTTGACCCCTCAGCACCTCCTGGGCACAGGACCATGAAATATGAGCAGCCATTTTCTCCTTTTATTTCTCCTTAACAATCAAATGCAAGCTACACAAGGCAAGAAGCAACAAGGTCCACTGAAAACCGCATGCCTTGTCAGAAAGTATTTATAGCAGTCTAGGGGTTTGCACTTCCCCTGTCCAGGAGAAAATGCTGCTCCAACCTAACTCCTTCCAAAACCCAAAGCACTCTGTAAAATCATTAACATGGAAACAGTTAAGAAACTTGATACTTGGTTGTAGTAAAGCTGTCTTCCTGAATCTACAGGAAAATATTTCCCTATTGATTCTTGCGTTGTCAAAAAAGTGGCAACACCGTTTTGACGGGTTTTGCTTTGCCTCTGCAGAACTTCATGAAGCTGAATCCTCCTTTCCAAAAAAAAAGCATGAGCACCAATAAATTTGTGTTTGAGTTTGGATAGTCAAGGCCACTTCTATTCCTCAGCTCCATTCCCCTCCTCCTTCTGTTCCTTTTGCAATAGCAAAGTGAATCGGGGAGGAGGAGCACAGCAAAAATTTACTATTGATTATAACTATTACTGCAAGCATAAGAACCCTGGCCATTATGACCCACATACATTTAACACCCGCATCCCAACAGCTCGCAGTCTGACTGCGGCTAACCAGGACAGAGACAAACACATGACCAGGAAGATCTGGAGGAACAAAGTCATCATCCCCTTACATTTCACACTTAGACACCAACGAGACAGAAGTTGTTAGAAAACAACCTAAGCAGAAATGCATGAAAATACCTCAGCACTCTCCAGTTCCCCAGCTTTTAGAGGTCTAGCAAGGTCTTTGGCCAGAACTGTCCCAGAACTTTTATCAGACCTTCCTTGTCCAAGCCCTATAAAACGATGCCAGATGAGAACCGTGCTTTTACAACTAGTTTTTGCTGATGGTGCTGACCACAGAAGAGACAAGGCAAAGGAGAAACAGTGGGATGGAGTCTGCGAGGCCTTGGCTGTCTGCCTGAAGGATCACAGGCTTATCCAGCTTTCTCAGTGTCCCCAAGAATTTCTGAAGGCTTTTTCATGTATTTAAGCCAAGACATTAATGTGTGTGATGTTGCCTTTGCCCACAGAGGCAGGTGCACTAGACATCCCAATGTTTACCTTTAGGTGTATGAAAGGAACCTTGTACTTGAGTTAGTCCATAAGCAGGAAGAGACAAGTTCCCTCTTCTGTTCCCTCTTTCTGTCAGGACAGGAATCCTCGCCATGGATCAGCTGTCTCCTAAAATACAGACAAAGAAAAAAAACTCCCAAACCCTGCTCAAATGCCTCCAAAGGAGCACACTCCAAGCACAAGTGACTGCTGCCCTCATTAGGAAGGACAAAGTGCTATCAGCATTGGAGGGAGGAAATTAAAAAAAAGCAACTTTGTGAAATCACAATGGTGTTTCCAGGGTAGGATGCAGGCTCATTTCAATGCTAACCAGATTATTTAGCTAGCTAATGGCTATCTCTGAAGGGATAGTTGGAATTAGTTGATAGTGATTTAATTTGTGTTGCAGATTGCTAATTAAGCCTGTGAAGAGGACAAAAAAATTAATCCATTTAGTTAAGGAGATACAATGATAGATGTGGCATATTTGAGTCATTCACACCCAGGAATAAATTAAAAGATTTTGCTCTATCTCGACTTTGAACGCGGAGGGTGTGTGTAGGGGGGGCTGGCTACGAGGCCACGTGTGGCCTTGACCACCCCCAAACAGCACCGATTTCTCTAGATCGCAGAAATAGGGGGTCCTCCTTGCGGGAAGGCTACGGCTAACGCTGAAGTCTTTATGTAGGAGGTGTTCAGAGAAAATTCCCAGTGGGTCAGATCTGGAGTGGTGCTGAGCACCTTGCTCAGTTTTTACGGCTGCCGCAGGGACTAAGGTAAGCATCAGATGCTCTGCAGCTTTATGGAACCAGCAGAGAAGGTATCCTACCTCCATGGTACCCACTGTCGCTACACCCTTTGGTGGTGGGAAGAAGTGAAGCATAAAGACAGAAGCAACGTCACCGAAGCCAGCCTTCCCCTCCCACGGGTGTCACAGATACGGACGGCCACACCGTGCACAGCAGATCAATGCAGGGCTTGCTTTGTAAGCGTCAATACCGAGGCTTGACCCAAGAGGGGAATCTGTACAGGGGAGGAGAGGTAATTAATAGGTGCTGAGGGATCTCCTCTGAGAACGCTCCCAGAGATCAGACACTGCATAGCAAGGAGTGCCCACTGCGGTAATCCTGGCTAATCCACCTCCCCTCCACCAGCGAGGAGAAGGCTGCCCAGGGATTCCTGCACTGTGTCCCATCTTGATTTTCAAACGCCAAGCGATAGAAAAGCCAGCTCACACCTCAGTGAGTTGCTCCAACATTTAATTAACCTGTTAACCCCTAAATCACTCCAGGCAGTGGAAGTCATTTTAGAAAAATGGCCAGACATCTTCAAGGAGGAAATTTAAAAACCCTAAAGTTATTTTGGGAAGCAGAATTCAATTTACCCATTAAAAACAAAAACATTTTGACTGCTTTTTAAAGCTGTTTATAAAATATCTAAGGAACTATTAAATGAGAAAATCATCTTTTTTTTAAATCTGAACTTTTCATTGAGAATGCTCCAATTTTTTCCCGCCAATGTATACCAGCTTTCAAGGGAAGCTTCTTAACAGCTGATTGGATCTTTATCACAGTTTGAAGGAGTAACACAAAACCTTAAGAAATTTGATGTCTGGATGACTGCAAAGCGGGGAAGGGCTGTGTAAGGGCAACCCACTTGCTGGTGGCAAGCAACTCCTGCTGTCTGAGGTAGCCCTTGTCCCTTCTCCTTCTATTTTGCCTGGATTTTCTTCTTTCATCCATTTCGATTTGAGCTAATGTGCTGCTAAAGGCAAACCCAAGCCAACAAGCTCCTACACCCGCTGGGATCCAGCTGCCAGATTTGAGCCAGGGTGCAATCACACTTTGCTTCACATCACACACAGCACACCGGTGGATTACACTTTGCATACAGCTCACAGCAGTGATTCGAAACCAGATCCTGCTCTCATCAGCGCATTGGCGAGACATGCTGGGGAAGTCCATCCTCAACTAACCCTGAGTCAAAGGGGTGGACTCTTACTATACGCTCAGAGTTTCAAGGAAACCAACTCAGCTACCCCACTATTCATCACTAACACTAAGCTTCTCTTTCTTGAGAAGCTTTCTGGGCAGATTTCTGGGCAGTGGAAACAACCACTCCCAGCCATCACCCAGCTTGGGACAAAGAGGATCTTCTCATCTTCTCGTTCTTAGCACCTAAGCACCAGGTATACCTGCGCAAGCCTCTTGGGGTTGCCTCCATGCCACTCATCACACAAGCCCGGCAAACCTCAATGAGCAAGCAAAACACAAGAACAGGGTCTGTTATTGCCAGTGAAAACGGGACAGCTGAAATGCCTGTCAGTAAAGAATAATTAAATTGCATCCTACTCTCCAAACCGAAAAAGAAGCAGAAGGCTTTACTATAACAACTGTTAATAGGCCTAAAACAGTGTGGCTATTTGTCTACCTCTGGCAGTGATTTTGTGAGCACAAATACATCTGTCTCTGCAGCTGAGCCATTCTACATTGCTTCTCCCTTCCAAAAGAGACCATCACCATCTCCTGTTTTTAGCTCTGCAGCTGCAGAAGTCTCATGGCAACACACAAATCATCCAGGGATATTAATATGGTATTGAAAGCACCAAAGAATCTCTTGTAAAGCCCAGTGAATACCTACTACTCCAACACCTAAGACTGTTAAAAAGGAAAAGAAAAAAAAGAAAAAAAACAAACAACAAACCCACCTTTCCCCTCCCTTGGTGTTAAAGTCAAAGTGGCAGAGCCTGCTTCTTCTTGTAGGCTTGATACCAACATGAACTGAACTTGAGTTAGTGTGGGGAATGACAGATACCTCCAGATATTTGTTTGAAGGTGCGCTCTTCAAATAGCACCATCTTTGCCAACGGAAAGAAAACACTTCTGGCTGGGGGACCAGGTCTATCCTTCCCCAAGGCGTACACACGTACGGCATGATGAACGCTGGAGCAGCAAAGAGGCATCCAAGCAAGCACAGGCTGAATGCAGCTGACTCCACTAGCCATTATGTCCTACACACCGCAGATCTGCTGCTGGAGAAATCGTTCCTAGGGTCCCTGTACTGAGGAACTGTTCAGTTGTAAGTGCCCTGCCTAGACCCCATGTCACTTTATCCTCAGCAGTTAATACAACAGAAGCTGGAGCAGTTCCACTGAAGATCTTCACAATGGGATGATTCAGCCCTCCAAGAGAAAAGAACTTTGTGTTTCCACATCTATTTAAAAGATTAGCCAGGGAAGTTCAAGTACTTTTGAAACTGTTCGAGTCCAACAACATGCCAGGCTGTTTCTGAGTGAGAGGATGGCAATATCACTCCAGGAAGACTGACTGTAGGCTTTAATGCAGCTCTGAAGGAGTTAAAGCCCAGTACTTGCTTGTGGGAATCCTTAACCGCAGTAAGGCTTGAGAGATACAAGGGGATTGTCTGGATAAAAGTTGATTAGTCCACATTACAGGGATTAGCGGTCCTTTTGAACTTTTAACAACTTTGTTATGTCTTTTACTTGGCTTTTTAATGTAAAAAAAATAAATAAAGAGATGGAGGGGTTTTTAAGCTGATTTTTTTTTTAAGGAAATTATTAATTCTTCTATTACCAACAGATAAAACCCTAGCCACACTTGAAAGGGGGAGTCAATAACATACAGAGGTTGGAAGCACCACAAATCCTATTGGACATGCTCTGATTGGCTTTAGATGTTTGCCTTTGTAGCAGGAGCATGGCTGGATTCCACCGCAAGCTCAGCAGCACACGCTGCAGAGACAATGAACTGCAGGGCAGCACAGGAGGGGGCCGAGCTGAAAGGGGCTAGCTGGGGGAAGGAGAGAGAAGACAGAGGACAATCCCATTTTGATAGCTCCAGGAAAGACAAAGAAACAACAGCTAAGAAGAACTGGTGCAAGCAAGGTCAGGGCAGAGCTGCTCCCCATGGAGGGTCTGTCTAGACTACAGCAAGAAAGTGATTGGACTCAGGTCAGGGTCTAATGAGGAATAAGATTCAGACACAAGGATTCGTTATGATCAAGGGGAGAACCGCAGGCTGGGTATGCGGCAGGTACGCCTGAGCCAGGCAAGGTGAAGGTAGAGCGAACAATACCCTTGGTCCACAATGGCCAGGGAAGCTGTCCTAGATGGAGCTCTGGTGGGAGAGAATCACAGGTCCTCCCTTGTGTCTCCGCTCACTCCAGCATGGGATCTACCAAACCCTGGCTCGCTGCTGACCCCAGAGATGGGGACAGCTCACACTTCAATCATAGGTTGAAACAGCTACTCCTCCCAGGGACAGTGCTTTCCATAAATGGCTGTTTCATACATACACCTGAGGGAGGTGCTCAGCTCCAGGCAGACGCTGTTCCCCCATCCACTTATATCAGAAATGCAGCACCAGTCACCCCACATCCAGTGGGAGTGTCTAAGATTTGCTGAAAGTGCAAATGCCTTGAGAAGAGTTACAAGAAGAGATGAGAATCACTGCGGGGGGTGGGTGGGGTGAAAGAAAAGCAGGAACCAGAATTGTGCAGACATAGAGCAATCTCCAAATGCTCCTCTCAGAGATTCATTAACAGGTTAGTTACTTCCACTGGGAAATTTATTGTTTCCCTTGTTCAAATGTGGCTCATATGGAAACAGGACACTCGCTCTGACCCCAAGACTGCTGTCCAGAGACAGTTTCACCTCCTTTGGGTTGAAGTACTTCATTTATCTTAACAGCTTTAACATGAAACTTGAAAATCTGCTTTTATCCTGCTATGAGACAGTGTTCATCAGGAACTGGGCTGAAATCACAAGTCATTCCACCTGGGACCTTAAGCTCAGCGGGAACATGAGCTGACAGCCCTGAAAATCAACATGCAGCACCACATAGCCCCAACATGAAATACTGCTTATTATCCAAGACCACACTTGCCTTATAACAGGATCAACAGAGCTGGGAATGACCCAAACTTGTTCATCTACGTGCAAAAGCATCTCCCTGTTTCTGCAGATTTAATGATGTCTAATGGACAGGTTCTGACACAGCATCTTCTGGGTGATGTTTTAACCAGCCCAGGAGACATAGGCAACTCCATTAATCAACTGTGCTACAACACACAGTTCCATTGACTGATGACTAGCACTGTGCCATTTTAGCTTCAGATAAACGGAAGAACCTTGTTTTCCAGCTTTAAAAACACTACCATCACAAAGAAATCCATACAATCTCAAACGTCAAACCTCTTTCAAATCTGCAGCCAATATTAGTTATGAGAAAATGGGAATATCAGGCAGAAAAAGACTACACTGTCTTGAATTGAGGACAATTAATAATACATGCAGCAAGCCCCTCAAACCACCTCTTTTTCTCCCCTCCCACTGCAGACAGAGAAAATGAACTGAATTGGAAATTCTGTCAGGAAAAAGTACATCCTCCAAAATTAAAGACAAAGGCACAGCGAGAAAATGAGCTGTGTCAGGCTCACTTATAACATCAGCAGTACAAGGCACAGATAATTCCCTTCACAATGCAAGCCAGCCCTGTGTTCCTTAGGCTCCACAAGCACCTTAGCAGGCATTCGGGCTAAGGAGGTAACACCTCCAAGCTTGAGAAGTATCTCCTGAAAGAATCTGTGAGAAAATACAATACTCTTGGTGTGCAGCTCAACAGGCAAGGGGAGGAAGAAACCCTCTCTCCCCTCCGATTCTTGCCATGCCAAACAGCCCTTCATCTCTGTACAGAGAGGGAGGTAGCTCAAATCAAAGCTGATGAGGGAGAAAGCGTGGACTGGCTTTTCTGCCAATGCTCTTGAAAAAACAGGGCTCCCAGGCCCATGCCCAACTTGCACAGGATCCACACCCCTCAAATCAACCGAGCCTGCCCACAGCCAGGCACAGCATGACAACATAGCACGACAC
>RSEF01000009.1:4428807-4447653 GCA_003993805.1 Himantopus leucocephalus
GGGGGGGGGGGGGGGGGGGGGGAATCTATCTGGCCCAGAACTGAGCCAAAGATTGCTGGTCACTGTAAGCATTTGAGGCTCTGTGCACACCAAGCGCTGAGCACCAACCTTTGGTGATGAGTCAAATCCCACCCCTCAGCCCAGGAGAGCAAAGGCTGGGCCGCCTCCTTTAATTCTGGAAATGTATTAGCAATTAGCACATAAAACAAATGAGGAGTTTATAGTGCTTCTCCCAGGTAAACAGTGATTCGACTGGGCGCTCTGGGAGCCTGGGCTGGGGGCAGGCCCAAGAGGTGAGCAACATGGAGCTCAGCAAGTCTGGCCTCAGTCCCTACACAGCGAGACATCACCACTGCACCATTATAGAGGCTCCCTGCCACTGGGCTGTGACAGCAGCTCAAGCCACCGTAAAAACAACCACCGTGCTCACACCAGTAAGGCTGGTCTCCAAGAACTCTACATCTACTGCCTTTAGACAAATGACAGGTGCTGAGCCCTTCCAGAAGTGCCTATCGTACCAGGCATGCAACACACCTCACCAGTAAAACAAACCAGGCGCACTGCATTTTGGAATAACCACTGCTTTTTCCATTTCCTTCCTATGACCACTTCCCCGCCTCTCCGCCCCTCAGAGGTTTAAGCAGAAGCAGTCTGACTGCTCAAGTAAGCGACTCGGTGCAACCCAAGTCTCCCTTGCAACTTCTCCTCTCCTGGAACATCTCAGCAGCCCTGTGAGGTGCCATGACGTGTTGTCACTCTGCCAGAGAGCACAGTCTTGCAGAAGTCAAAGCCAGGTTTTACCAGCAGGGCCTGGAAGCCAGGGCTCAGCTCCCATCTGTGAGCTGAGCATACCATCAGAAGCCACGTGAATACTGCAGTAATAGCACGACCCGCTTGGTTTGCGACAATGACTTCAATCTGCTTCTCCCCCCATCCTGGGTCAGGCCCCTGCTGGCAGAACTGATGAACCATGAGTCCTTCCAAAATTTTTCATAAAGAGACAAGTATTCCCTAAAAGGCAAAAAGAGTCCTCGCCCCAGTTTCTGGAAGAAGTGCAGAGCCTTAAGCCATAGTCATGTATACCCATGAGTCAGCTGGACCCACAGCATCCCAGAGGCCAAGACTCCTTTGTGCTGATGCTGTCTGCAGCCTGAGTGAAAGCATCCCTGGAAATTGCAAGCAGAGGCAAAAAGAGCAAACAAAGAGCTGTGCACAATCGCGCAGCAAGGCCAGGCTTGGGGCAAGGTTTCCCGAGCTCCAGTCCGTCTCCCTGAGCTATGGGTTACCTGGTTCTTACAGCAAACGCTGAAATCCCCAGCTCCATAGTACGCTGACTTTTCCAGGGCAGCTTCTGCAAACACAGCAACTCCCAGAAAGCAATCACTAAAGCGGTCTGAAAGCAATCAAAGACACTTCAATTAGAAATGCAGATGATCCCTCACTGCTGATTCAGGACGGCATGGGCTTAGTACTAACCTGTGCAAACATAAACACAACCAAATTCTTTAATCATCACAAAAATCAAACCCCTCCACGCTGCGCTAGCTGGGCTGTCCTGTGCATCTGTGCTGGCACAAGAGCCAGCTCCCAGCTGACACCACAGTACTGATCAGCAGGACTTTTACGCTGACTTTAATCATCACATAAAAAATTGAGGGATAAAAATCCTGCTTCGAGGTCTTCCCAAGCAGCTATGTTGATGCATACAGAACTAGTAGGCAGACATTAACAGGAAAGACTTTTTTTTAATTGTAGGTTTTATTTCAGATTTCAAAAGCAGTGTTTGATCCTGAAGTCCTCAGGGCTCAGATATTTATAATAGACTCAAACGCAACCCAAACAGAGCGCATACCTTTCTTCAAAAATGCCCTGCTGCTAGACTCATCCCCTTTTAAACAAAGTAGAGAGGATTAATTTGGAAAATTTATACACTGTTTCTCAATAACATGAAATGATCTGAAACAAAACATGAGAGTTTGCACAAAATTTGCAAGCTATCCACGTAAAAAAAAAAAAAGTCAAGCAAGTGAAACCCCCAAAGCAGCGCAATTTTTGACAGTGTTGCTCTGCCAAAACCCTTTTAATTTTTTTCCTTTTAAAAAAAAAAAACAAAACAAAACCCAGACAAAACACCTCATAATCAGAGTTTGGGTTGTTTGATTGGTTTTTTCCAGTCAGGAGAAAAGAAAGCTAAAGCTTTCTGGGAAGCTCTGCTGCTAACGACAAAAAGACATGAGGACTTCCACTGATACTCTACTGCATTGCTGACATGCAAGGGGCAGGGAGAGGTGCCACCTCCATTCTGTGAACTACCCCATTCTCTGCAAAGTGGCCTTTTCTTACTGGAAAGAGATTCTGCTTGCCCTGGGCTTTGGGAATGGAATTCACCTAGGCACGTCACACTGGGATTTCCATTTCTTGTAGCTAAGAAATGGGGGAAGTGAAGAACGGTTCAGGCTTGAGCTCTGGGAAGAATAGAGAAAGGTTTGAGGACAACATTGAAAAACATCTTCCTCGTGNAGCTTCTTCTTTTCTTGGCTGTTTTGTCATTTCTCTTCCTCTCTTCCTCCTCCCCCCATACAAGCTAAACCTAACAGTAAGAACTAGGCATTGCTCCATGCCTCCCCTCGTTATTAATCTGGAATATCTCAGCCTTAGAAAGCAACTTTCATGTCTTCCTTCATCCTTCAGTCTGATGAGCGGTTTCCCTGGTTTCTCTGCTCTCAGCTCCATGCTGTAAGCACCCCTCAGAAAATTATAACTGGTTGCATGACTCCCCCAAAGAGCTTAAAGCAGCGGCCAGGCTCTGTCCTCCAGCATGGCCCTTCAGCATGCCTTGGGGCAGGTGGCACTCAGGACCAGGAGTAGTTGAAAAGCTTTAAGCTTGGTCCCAGCCCAGAGCAAGCTGGGACCACAAGGGGTTCTGGATGCAGGAGCTCCAAAATGCAAGAGCATAAGTTACTGCCATCCCTGCGTCCTGCATGCATTAGTCCAAGGCACTTGGGGGAAACCAGTGCTCTATGGAAAAGGACTGTTCATCTTCCCTGTAACACAACACAATGTGGTGGGGAACAGACAAATGTGTGCCAAGAGAAATGTGTGATCTGAAGACTCCTGTGCTCAGCACGGCCACCAGACAGTAAGGGAAGAGAGCTTCCCAGGGATGTTGCACCCCTGCCAAGGAGCAGTGATTGAAATCATCAGCAACAAAGAGAGGAGCTGGAAACTCCAGATGCTGCTAAAACAACAGCTTCTCATTTAACTGCAGTTAAGATTTTCCAACACCTTGCAATGTTTTTGGATCAATCCCTCTGACAAAAGCGGGCTGCCAAGATGCAAAGTGCAGCGGCAGCAGGTGATGGCAGGCTATAGAGAAAGGAAATGCAAATATTTGGGAGACTAGCCCAGAACAGAGAGGCAAAGGCTGTTTGAGACTTGGAACCTCCAGGCTACAGGAGGCAGCTCATAGAAATGCAGATTAGCAGGGGACTTTCAGCAACTACTTGGGAGGGGATGGGGAGGTGGGGGCGGCAGGACCTGATACTTTATCTAAACATATAGGTGGGTTCTTGAGCTGCGTGGGAAGCATCCCCATGCCTGGATGTACAGAGAATTAAGTGTTTTACTCAGATGCTCTCATCACTGTAGGTCAGAAAGGGTCACCTATTTGCAAGGGTGTAAACAAAAAAGCTGAAAGGTCAAGTACATGACCGCCTCCCAGACCTCTTCAAAGGTAAGGGGCAACAGACAGCTGCGCTAAAGGCAGTGGAAGGGAGAATCTCTTGAAACTAGATGCTAATTCACTGAAACAGCAAGTTTGCACATACCCTGCACACAGGAAGCCTCCCAGGGATGGTTTTCGTCCTCTTTTCCACTGGAAGGAAGGAAACCACTCGTGAGGAAAGGTGCTGCTTGGCACAGGTTAGTTAGGTGGCTGTTCCATGTGACAGAGGGTAGCAGACTGTGGTCCTAATTGGCATGGAGGGAATGAGGAGGCAGGATAGAGTTCTTAGTTCCTCCCCCACTGTTCTGGAATCGGGAAATGCCAAATGTTGATATCCTCCATAAATATCTATTTAAAAACATTGCTTCCCCCATCCTTCCTACTGCCTACCCTCCTACACTAGCCAATTTATGAGCACAAACACGGCAGCAGCTCCTGGCTCAGTACTGGCTCATGGCAGTAAAAACCAACCTGGTTCAGAAACTGACCTTCAGCGTTGCTGTTTTTATCTCATCTGCTTTTGTACACTTCCTCCCCACGAAAGTGAATACTCCAAGAAAGTCTTCTGATGAGCCATCTGGAGGAAAGGGCAGCCAACCTCCCACTCCCAAAAACCTGACACCCAGCACGTGGATTCAGAACAAAAAAAAAAAAAAGGCATTGGAAAGGTCTCTCCACACACCAAAACACAGAAAACCCACCTCCTAAACCCCAGACATCACTATCAATGTTACTTTTGTCAATGTTAAAATCTAAAAGCCTCAGATTTCCTTTCCCCAAAACATCCTTACCTTCAAGAATCAATATGCATCAGTCTTCATAGTATTGTCCACAACATGGCACAGTTATCCAAGGGGGACCACAGCTTCTTCACTGGGACCAGCAAGAGGCAATCTAGTACCTCATTCTCCAGGCTGACCCTACCTTCTGAAGCAAAATCACCCTGTGCAGCAAGAACAAGGACTGCAAACTGGTCTCCCACAAGAGTCTCTTAAACATCAGGCATGAATCCAAGGCATGTGCTGCAGCTGACTCTACGCAAGCCTCAATTATCACATGCACCTGTAATGAAAGGGGGAAAAAGGAAACCTCATGAGAAAGTCCTGCTGGTGATTTGATCCAGACCATCCCTGCAGCCTCAGGCCACAGTGCTGGCCTGCAGCAAAAACTGGGCTATCAGCTGAAGAAGGATTTTGAGCACCTTCATATTAGACTTATTACCCAGAAAACCACTTGCACCTCTCTGCTGACTAAGGCCCTTATCTCTCCTCAGCTGAAGGAAGGTATTAGTACCTCCAACCACACCAAGGGTTGGAAAAGGCCCAATGAAAATTCAGCAGTTCTGTGCTAATGAGCTAAAAGGAAACCACTGTGGATGGGGGGGATGTTGGCTGTCAGACTCCTCTTTTCCAGCTGAAGAGGAAACAAGAAGAAAGGTCTCCAAGTAGAGCACAGGCTGAAAGTATGAGTCCATATGCCCAGAAGAGTGATCCCCAGGACAGAGTGGGCTGTATGCCACCAAGGGACATAAGAAAGTTTCTAGTGGGGAGTGGGATCAAGGTGGAAAAACAGCAGGCATTAAAACTGGGAATGCTCCCCCAGGAAAGCCATAATGAAGGAAAGGTCTCAGGCTGTTAGTGGTTATGGACTGCCTCGAAGGTCCCAGCTGGAGTCCTAATTCTGCTCACGCAGCAAGCATCCATCCACACTAAGCAGCTGAGCATGGGACATGTCACCTGCACCCCTTTGAAGACTCCCAGGAACAGGTCCCAGCCTACAGCAAGATCAGATCCACAGGGAGAAGACTCCAGCTCACCACAATCTTCCCACAGCCCCCAAAACCTTACTGACCTCTTTTCTCCTCCATATGCAGCCATCCGCTCTGACAAGCACGCTCTGTTGCCAACGCAACATGTATGCTATTGAGAGGACATGAGCTGTTCTGCAAGACAGGTCTTTACAGAGGAGAAAGCCTCAAAGCTCCTTCTGTTTCACATGCACGTGAGCTGCCAGTCTGCTCTCAGGAAGAGGAACCATGGCAGAGAAAGAGGACAGGTAAGAGACAGCCTGCAACATGTCCATAGATGAAACTTTTCACCAAGCTCCATCCCTGAAGCCTCTGAAGCAACATAAGCTGGAGGCTGTCAGGACCAGGTCCTCACCAACCCACAGCAGAGGACCTCAGAGGCATTATGCAGAAACTGCCAAGGAACAGCAGTAAGTGTTTTATTCCTACAATCACAGAACTAAGCAATCCAAAGACAAAAAGTATCCTGTTGCCCTTCAACTCCATCCTAATTCTCCTCTTTAGCAGGAAGGGGATGTCTCTTAATGAAACAAAGTGACTCCAAACCAGTCTCCACATGCAATCTGTGCCAAGGTAAAAGCTGCAACAAGCAGAGAGAGGGAGTAAATGTGGTATTTCCCAGAGGAACTCTGTGCAATAAATATCAGCCAAGGAAATGGCTTTCACCTTCTGAATAAAGTAAGTGGGGAGTTCGGTAGCATATTGCCCTCTCAACAGAAAATTTGGCCTCTGACAAAATTATATTTTGTGAGCCGAGGTCTACTTTCTGATTTTGGTTTCACTTCTTTTTGGGGGGGTGGTGTGGTGTGTGCATTAGCTCTCTTTAATCAAAAGACTTCAGAGCTCAGGTGTTTTAATGTCTCTTACAAAGGCACCTCCCACTAGAAGTGGGTTGGTTGCTCTGCTCACCTGCACTCCCTGAAATATTGAGCTTTGCAGAAGAGCTTCACCTTCCAGGATGGCCCATGAGCTGACACAGGAATCTGGAGCCCTGTGGGAGATGCAGTCGCAGAAGCAAGAAGAGATGATTTTTCAAAGTGGTCCATTTGAACTGGCACCTGTGGTGTCTGACAGGACTTCCAGCTGGAAGACTCATGCTCTCAAAGTAATTTTGGACATCTGGTTACTTGTCACCACTGTCAGAAGTGTTCCCATGCTCAGAATGCCTTCCTCTAAATGTTTTCTTTAGGGTTTCATTTGTCTTTGTTCAATAAAGCCACACATTTAAGAGAAGTAATTTAGACGCTGATTTTGGTAACATTGCATTCGGATATTTTGCAGATGGAGTATTTTGGCTTTTCATCTCAGAATTACTTCCTGGAAGGAAATGCTTTACTTGCATAAAAAAAACTTCAAGCAGTCAAAAAGAAACATTCTCCAAACCATCATAGTGCCAGGCCTCAGTCTATCCCATACCAAAATGTGTTCAGAACTGTGTGTGATACTGTGATTTCCAGCAAAACAGACTATTCAGTTCTATCCTCTTGCCGTGACAAGTGTGAGCAGCACCATATTTCCCCCAATTCAGGGAACTTCTTTACAACCTCAGCTCAAGAGCATCTCATCTCCCATCACTTCAGCTTCCACTTGTAGATGGCGCTTTGCCGAGCGCAAGGTAGGATGCTGCTACGGGATGTACCAATTACGTGTGTCATCAAGATAATGTTGTTGCCCTTTTCCAGAAGTCTTTTCACTCACCTGAAACCTCATCTCCTTGAAATCCCAGAGTTTCCGCTCTTCAAGCAGTGCGCGAAAATCCCCTCAGTTCTCACACCTTTCACCCTGGGAGTCTGTCTTTTCCTAATAAGCTGTTAGGCAGGAGCATCTTTTTTGGAGCTATGTGTTGTTCTCTAAGATAGCAAGAGGGAAGCTATTTTCTGATATAAAGATAGTTTATCTCCGTTGACAGATTTCAAGGCAGTTTTAAAACTCCTAACAATATGCTGGGTTTTCCCCATTATAGCTCTGATGGCAAAGGAACGATAAGACGTGTCAGCGTTATTAACCTGAAAATGTTGCAGAATTCTTGAGATGTAACCCAAAGCCTATTAAAATTCTCCTTGTAACCCTGGGGTCACTAAAATAAAGTGCAACGTCTTAATGATGCCGTGTGCCTTCACCATAGGCGCTCTCCCTTCCGGCTGCGCTGACTGTGTGCCTACAACCACCAGCACACCTTCACCCAACACGCAGGGCGAGCTCTCAGCCACAGCTGAGACACGCAAAGTCTCGATGCCCGTGTTAAGACAAATGATGCCAGACTCTCACCATCTCCAGCCGACTCTTCCCTGTGCCTGACCCTTGGCGGGTGGCCAGTAATCCGGCAGAGGCTTTCACACAAATCACACCTAAATGGTTCTTTTAATGTACTGGAAGCGAAGGCCATCCTTTCTCTAAAGCAGTGTTGCGTATATTTGAAGGGAGATATTTTTCCCTACATCGAGAATTCACCCTTCCTGGGAACACAGGGGCCGTCCTCTGAGGTAATTCTAGATTTACTCGACCCTCATTTAACACAGCATTGCCTTTAACAAGGCAGAGCAGACACCTTACCTGAGAGTCAGAGACTGCTAGTTTAGCAGGAGAGCACTCAGGAAGGCGGCCCTTAGCATAAAGGAAGGTATCTCTTCAGGATACATCACCTCCCACGCTCCTTTGCTTCAGGCTCTTTTGCTAAGACCCAGAGCTAAATACCTTACTGACAGCCCATAAGTTAGGCTTGTGTAGTTCTAGTCCTTTTCCCGTTCACAAAATCATGTCAAGAAGCTTCTGACTATTGTACAATTCCAAGCAGACAATTTCTCATAAAGCACTATAGTGTAATGATAGTTTCAAGTTCCATGTTCAGTCTGTGTATCATTTCATTAGCTGATTTTACTGAAATTAATGACAGGCTCACCAGAACAAGAAATAACTTCTCTTGTCCATTAAAGGGCAAATAACAGCAAGAGCTGCAGGTTTACCAAACCACAGTACAACAACATATCAGTGTCTGTAATGTCAGCTCTTGCTGTTTTGCATTTGCAATGCTCTTTGATAAGGCTTTGTTGGAGGAACTCAGTGGTAAGGGTACACAGGGAGCGCACCCAGCTTTAAGAGCAGGGACAGCCCACATCAGCAGTGATGCCTCCCCCAGCCCTTTCCTTCAAAGTGAAAACGCACCGTAGCTGGATTCCTAGCACTGGGAAGAAGGACATGCCTAGAGAAAGAGTTTCTGGCTTGACTCCTGGGAAAATGGGGATTTGAGTCTTGGCTCTCCAATGAATTTCTGTGATATTTAGCACTTGATCTATCCTGCACCTTTAGCTGTCCCTGTGTGGAAAGCGAGGTGCTGGGTGGAAGGAGGGAAAGGGAAGCAAACTGAAATCCCTTTCTGACTACAGGCGCTCGTGGTGTCTGATTGTAAAAGCCAAGCACGTGCTTTCTAACTAGAACAGAAGCAAAATGAAAGACCAGGTAGAATTTAAATACTTGCAAGGTCTGATATCATGACAAACACGATCACAGCTGGGGGGAGAGGCAGAAACAATAACCGATTTGGAGACAGAAGAATCAATGATCTAACAAAACCAGTTACTGCTGCCTTGATTAGCATAAGTAGGACAGAAAGCTCTGAAGGTTAATAATACTATTTAGCTGCAAAAAAAAAAAAATTAAGTTTCAAAAGAATTGGAAAATAGTTTTCAGAAAGATGTAGCAGGTACATTAGGGGTTTGCAGCATGTCACCTGGCTATCTGCATACATGTAAAACTTGATGAAGGTTTATTTCAATACTATGGAGTATTATTTTGACTCTGACATGAGCTTAAGCAACCGTTCAGGTTATCCTGAATTTCTAACCTTGAGGTTAATTGACAATTGTCACTGAGAATGTCTCTACTAATTGGTAAGCTTGATTAGCCTTAAAATCATTGGCACTAAGCCTCCATATCTGGACAAAAAAAAGTCTTCCCAGAATCATAACATACAATCAAGTTAAGATGAATGACCTTTTTGCACCATTTTGATTGCTATGCATTATAAGCTGAATTTGATCATTCGTTTCTCATATCCTTTGATGTGCCCAAGGTAAAAGAACATCATATATTTAGTTCTTTGTTACCCAGCCAACCACCATCTTTGCATTGTATTCAGTTAGTAACATTAATTAGAAAAGAAATCTCAAGTCTGTTCCCAACTCTTAAGCAATCTGTGCAGATTCGCACAGACAAGGCTGGTAAAGAGGAGAATGCCCTGGCCAGGGATTTCCAGGCGCAGATTGCCACGGTCAGGGGTTGGTAGACATTTCACTGTTTGTTTTCGCTTGCTCTTGTGTTTGCTCTTTCTGGCAGGTATCAGATCTTCTACATGTTTGCATAACTCCAAGCACAAGCTGGCACTGATCTCAACTGAAGCTTTTGAGTTCTGGTATCATCAAAATGCTAACAAACGCAGAGTATGTTGAAAATCACCCAGCTATCTTGTTTTGCATTAATATAGATTCAGTTAATGAAAAAATGGAAAGTAAGCATAGATCTTGGGATGTTTCCTCTATACATTATTCAGACTAGCAATGCCATACTGTCTTGGCTGGGCTAAACATTTAATTACAGACTCATTTTCTTTTTGGTTTCCCTGATGACATTTAATCCTTTCAGCTGTTATAAATGACTCCGGAGCTGGGTGCTCTTTAACCAAAGCACAAGTTTTTTCATAACCTCTTTTTTATTGGAACATTTGGGGATCCTGATTTTTTTTAATCAAAGCTCTGGGTCAAATTGACTGGCTGGCATAAACAGACCTGACTGCATTGACAACTGTGGAGTTATGTTCATTGAATATGCTGCCTTCATTTTTCGCCTCTGAGAAATCAAAAGAATGGCTCTTTTCTTGCCAAGCCCCTCTATGCCCTTTTCTACCAGAAAGCAGATTAGATTTTCCCCACTTCTCTTCCCCTGCAACCCTTGCTCACCAGGACTAGCTTTTATTTTCCCACGCTCTGTCATCTCCACTTGTGAAAAGTACCAAAAGTAAATATTTCACTCCTTTACTCCTTTTTCAGAGAACAGCTGAAATCCAGCCAGACTGTACAATTGGATTATCCTCATCCAAGGATACAGACATCTATCATTTACTGACTCTTAAAGTCAAACAAGTTATGCAGAGCTCTGTGCAGCACTCCTTTATTCAGTCAGGCCAGTGAATGGGAAATGACAACAGCAGCGCGATAAATTTTGGGCCCTTTCAAGATGCTGACTTTGAATGTATATTCACAGGCACAATACAGGCCCCTGTCTCTTTACCGCTTCTTCCTCAGCTGTTTGGGTCACATTCAGATGCACAATAATACAGACACGGTATTGAGTGTCCAAACCCGAACTGTACCGAAATGAGTTTGGTCATGCTCAGCAGACCTGATCTAATGGCTATGGAGCTAACAGAAAGACTCCTAGTGATTTCAGTTAGCTTTGGATCAGGGTTCACATGAGAAATGGCATCAGAATCCGTCCCAAGGCATTTACCTGTGCTGGACCACTGGGCACAGAGCCCACACAACACAGCTGCAGACAAGCTCACTCCAGCCTACCCATTTCTCCCACATTCTGTTAAATACTAGAGGTTGATTTTGGCACTAATGACACAGGGACAGACCTCAGGTGTTGCATTCCCTGATGTGCCAAGCACAACAGCTGCCCCCAGTGCCTGCCCATACAACTCAAACCCATGTATGCCAGGTTGCGAGACAAGCCTAAGCTGCTGTCAGAGGGCAAGGGGATGTGGAGCAAGCCACAGCCAAACCCCACGTCCTGCAGCAGGTCACAAATCGGATCTGACTTGCTTGCATCTGCCTCATGGGTCATGAGGCAGTGCAAAGGCTGCAGCACTGCTGATGGAAGAGTTGAACATCAATGCTTGGGCTGAGAAATTGATGCGAGGGGTTGCAGATCGCAAAGGCACAGTGCAGGGAAAAGTCCTGCTCCGGCTTCTGATCCCATCCCAGTAACGGTAACGTTCAACAGGGACAAAGGCATATAAGCAGTAGGTCATTCCCCCATTCGCTCATGCCTGAGCCCTCAGCGGCTTTATTTGATCCCCTGCTTAGAGCTTATCTGAACCCTAAGGAAAGGGTGTGCCTGGCCCAGAAGTACGTGACACCAGTGGGACAGTCTCTCCGGGAAACTGAGGGAGGACTCCCTCAATACCAAACAACTGCTCAGAATACCCCAAACATCTCCTGTTCCCTCTCAAGGGTGGCTGCTGTCCTCATGCCCTGTTCACACTACTCAGTTCTCTGCTCTGTTTCTGTTTATACCTTGGCTATTCCTCTCTGCAGTCAGCAGCATGGCAGTATCTGGCTTTCCATACAGCTTCGAGGGACAAAGGACACCATCTAGGCTTTCAAGGAAGGAATTTATATTGTAGAAATTCCTTTCATGCTGTCTGTACAACTGCTTGTCCATCTGACCATCAGATTCCTACTTCTAGGAACTTCATTTTCCCCCAGACTGACAGAAGGCTCGGAGATAATTAAATACTGAGAAAACCTGGGGAAAAAATATGCTGGGCATGGGGAAGAGACAGAGCCAAATTAGTGCCTCGGCTGTCATGCGAACTAAGAAAACGCCTGCTCTGCATGGCGAGCAGGCCTCTCAGCATCAGCACATACGAACCACCGACCAACCCGCCACAGCAACTACCGACTCATGACTACCAAGTAGTTAAAGGGCACAGAGGAAGGCAAGTGGAACACAGTGGCTGTGTGGGAAAAGCTAATATTATGAAGGGAGAGGCAGAGGTCAGGAAAGTAGGATACAAATCCAGTGGCTCATTAGTTCTGCTGCTTATGGAACAATTGCCTGGTATCACCTTCATTGCTGGCTGCTGAAACAGCAAAGTTTAGCTCAAAATGTCACAAACATCTTTCTAATACCCTTCCAAAGAAAAAAACCCCACCTTTTTAGCAAGCAACAAGGCAGCAGAACAGTCCAAAAACGCAGGTACAACCTCCCTCCCCAACAACTGTGAAAGTAAGCGGTATCAGAGACCAAAAGCATGATGTTTAGGGTCTAAGCCTAATTCCACAGACATTAGTGGGAAAATGTTTAATATCCTCCAGTCACAACCTCTAGCCACCACTCCTCACAGCCTCAAGTTCAGAGCTCTCAGCAGAACAAGGTTGTTTCTGCCCCAGCTGCGGGTAGAGCATCACCTTGACACCAGAAGAGCCTGCGCTGGGTGCCTCAAGTCTGGTACTGCAAATAATCCTTCAACATAACTTTGGGTGGCATCTCCTTCAATCTTACCCCTTTCACTGGAGCCTCCCCTGTGATCCAGGCAGGCAGAGCCACAGGGTGCCCTTGGCATGTACCTCATCCACACAAGAGCCAGTAAAGCATCTGGGAACCAGGCACAAAACTCCTCTCATGCTCCCCAGCCTCTGAGAGGTCTCACCACATCCCAGATCACAGCGCAGCTCCCCAGTGTCCATGTTGGCCACCTTCCTGCATTGACCAGTCTGGGAAGTACAGTTACAAGATGGGTTCTGTGGTGCTGCCAAAGGTTATTAAAACACAAACACACTTGCAAAATTACTCAGGCTACAATATCAGAGCCACCTAACAAGAAGCATGAGCTCTGAGGGACCAAAATTCAGTAAAATAACAACATGATGAGGCAGCGCGGCCCTTGTGAAGAAGTGATGCGATTAGAAAAGAGCCAGGACAGCAACAATCTAAGTACCATCTCTCCATTTTCTGCAAGTGTCAGGCACGCTCCCAATATGTCCTTCAAGGCCAGCTTTTCTCCTTATTCCTCTGCCAATCCTCCTCTCTTCTGTCATCTCCTTTTTCGCCCCTGGTACCAGCCACCCATTTTGACCCTTACCCCATGTCTTCTCCTCTGTCTCTCTGGGAGCTTTTTGGGCAACAAAAATTTCTGGTTCCCCCTTCTCCTTTGGGAGAGGATGAGAAACCTTTGTGTCCTGACTTGGACTTCATGCCCCTGCCTTTCCATGCTGACAAGCAACTGTGAAAGCAACTGGGACATCAAGCACAGAAGGTAGGTATGCTTTTGAGAAGATTGCTCATAGCAGGCAGGATAAATAAAGCCACGGGGTCTGCTTTGGAACAAAGCCTTTGAGCGTAGGTAGCTTTGACAGGAGGAGGCCGGGCAACAACACCCTGACAACTTACGGAAATTCCCATTTCCGTAGTAGCTCCAAGCTTGAATCCCATGTCTGCCGCTTCTTAGGCTCTGGCACCTGGGAGTCCATGGCAGCGGCAGCAGCAGGATTTATCTGTCCCCTCTTCAGTGCCAAGAGCTAAGGAGTGCTGCTCTTCCAAGGTCTAGGGAAGACAGCAACTCATGCATCATCTCAGTGCATGCCCACAAAGCCACCATGCTCCAGGTTCCCAAGATGAGGAACGAAACCTTGTGCAGAAGTCAAACTGGAGGAGAGAAGAGGGAATGGAAATGCAATATCCTCCAAATCACAGCAAGGCAGAGATTTTTCAACTATTGACAAGTCGTTTGGAGTCAGCCTTCTCCTGAGTTTCTCTTGCCCCAATACCCATCCTTAACATTACAAAGGAAGAGGGGCAAACTTTACACAGAATTTGGCCCAGCACGGGCGGCTGCTATGCCAGCATCTCACACTGGCTCCATCAGTACTCATTCATACAAAGGGGGACCAAATCCAGCTGCGCTGCTCTGCCACTCCTTTTAGCTCTATTGGTGCAAGCCAGCTCTGTTATTTTTTGCTAATGCTGAGCCTGCCTTGAGCAAGGCCTGCTCAACACCACAGACCACACACCACACAGTCCGGTCTGACATATGGGTGTACTGGTTGAGGAGCCCATGAGATCCGTTTGACTCGTAACCCACCCACCACCCTGGTGGAAAAGAGAAAGCAGTGAATCAACCAACCCCCGTGTATGTGTCAGGTCTTCCCTGTCACTTCCCTCTTGACATTTCCATAATCCTGCTGTGCCTGCAATTAAGAATTTAAACAAAACGCCTGCTGCTTTCCTCCTCCTTCATAACACAGAGTAACAGAACTCCACAGGCACCAACTCCTGCTGAAATGAAATGATAAAAATGAGCATCCGAGGTCAGAGGCTTTTTCACAGCTGCTGAGGGATGCGAGAGATAAAAGGACAGGAGTGTCAGAATTTCCTCCTCAGGATGTGAAAGTGTAGCACGCAGCCCGATTACATATTTATTTATGGGGAGATACACTGATAGCATCTGTCAAACCTCATTGCAGAGCTAGGAATTGTGCTAGTCAAACCGTGCTCAGCCCTGTGAATTGCCTTACTGGCTCCAGCAGTAATCACCATGGAGGCAGTGGGTGGGTTTAAAGGTCAGATGAACCATTCCTGGCGGAAGCCAAGGCACAGCAGAAGCCTCTCCTGCCTGCAGGGGCATTACACCTTCAGTTCAGAGACAGCCTGCGGCCACAGATGGCCCAACTTTCAGCAGTCTTTATTCTAATACCAATTAATTTCTACCGGGGCCAAACACAAAGATGGGAGGGGTTGGAGAGCGGTCTCCAAACTTTCACCCCAAAGTAAGTTCTCCCTATGGCTTCCACAAGAAAAGATGTCCTTCAACCCAATGTATCCCACATTCTGGTTCACGTGCACTTGGTATGCTTGGGGAGGATCTGCCTTCTAGCTACAGCAGCTCACGAAGGGCTGATAAGAGTAAACAGGACTCTCAAGATCTGTCCGAAGCTGGCAGGCACCATTGATACATCAGCAACACTAATAGGTACCAAACTTAGCCACAGTCCTAATGCTTTACACCACTTGCAGGTGATGTGCAAGACCCAACTTGTCCTGCACATGAACCAGATCTCATTGTTCCCCTCCAAAACACATCACTCACCATTCTACGCAACCTAGCCCTTTGCTAAAACACTTTAACAACCCTGACTGCTCCTTCTGATGCATAGTTTCTTGCAACAATGAATGTTACTGGTGCTGCCCATCTGCCATCCTCTAATGGGAGGCCTCTAAAATTCTTTATCATCTCCCCTAGTTTTGACTGACCAATATAATTGTGCCACATGCACATCTTGCCAACTTAATTCCATATTGATAAATGTCTTAACTTCAGATAATGAATAGGGAGAGCCAGGGACGGTAATTGCTCGTTATTTTCCCATTATTTTTGCTTTGGTGATATGTAAATTAACCGAGGATCTTTGCAGTTCTCTATTTTGACAATTCAATGGCATTAGCCATTTCAGCAGTTGCTTTAACAAGTCTAATTTGCTAGGTTTATTTCCAAGAAATTATGCCACTAGCAATTTATCTATTTACTCACAATCCCTTTGGCACTCTGTCTGCAAGTGTCTGCCTGTATGCCCCACAACAGAGGCTCATGACTTTCCCAGTTCCTGACAAGTGATCATTATTCTACAGAATACAAAAGAATAATAATTTTTTAAAAAAATCCAAAATCCCAAGCCTAAATTAAAAAGATCAAGCAAAAAAAAAATATCTTTGAATGGGTTCTTTTGCTGAGGATTAAAGAAGAAAAAGGAATCCCATGTCTTTACTCAATTATTTCTTACCCATTTAATTGACTGCAATATCCATTTGGAGAAACTGGCAGAGTGGGATGAACGCATTTATTATTTATGGATTTATCTGTTTTCTGGAGTTAGCTGATGCCCATTCTGCATTACTGAAGCTCTGCGTACCTGCCACTCAGCTCAGCTCAACAACGGACAGCTACAGCAAAGGATCAGGCCCATTCCACTGTGCCACAGCAGAAGTCCATCACACTGCTAATAACAGCTATGGTACAGCCCTTGAGGTCACTCATCACACAACTGCAGGGTGAAGATGGTAAAGAAATGGGCCATCCTTAGGAGGTGGTGAAAGACACAGCAAAAAGGGTTTGCTGGAGAAGCATTAACAGACAGTCCAGTTTGACTTACCGCTCTCCAATGCGGGAACCTTGCAAACCAAAAGAAGATTTCATACCTTGAAAAGCCAGAGGCTTCTGGAAGTCTGCATTGATATTGCTTTATACTTGACATTGGGAGCATTCAGTGCTGCTGCAAAGGGTGGCAGAAGAAACAGAAGTGTCTCAGGATGCATAAACAGTAATTAAAGTGTTGTGCTATCAGACTGCTCAAACAAGACAGCATACCTTAATGCATCACAAATCACTGTTTCTGGAGCTAACATGTATTGATCATTCTGCTCCAGCAGTTTCACCTGCCCTCTGACCACTAACCCATTTCTGCTGGAATGAGAGGTGTCAAACATCTCTCACTGCAGAGACAGACAGACAGATCTTTCTGAACCTATTCAGAACCAAACCAGGGACACGTTCAGGATCTTGCCATTCCCCTCAGCAGGGGTGGGGGAAGAAGGAGTGTTGTCAACGAGGCATTTTGAACCAAGAGGTCACAAATCCAATCACTTTGCCCTACCCAAGAGCTGCTAGACGAGAAGTCCAGGCAAACAATATATTTTGTTTCTTTGATTGATTTGCACATTGTGAAAGTTGGGGGTGACAAGAAGAGAGCAAAGGGAAACCTATTCTGGCTTGACTACAATATCTGCTTCAACAAAATTGAAAAAGTCTTTTTTGAACGCTTCTGAACTTCTCAAAAATAAAGTTAAAGAAAGGTCTGAAATGAAAAGTCAGCTCAACAGAAAAGAAGCAAAAAGAAAGAGTTTGGAAAATGTCAGCAGAAAGTATTTTTCTCCCCAGGGGCTTTTGTTCTAAAACAATCTGGTCAAATCACTGAAGAGTCATTATTAGCATTGGTGTTAGCAAATCTTAATTTTGTGCAAAACCAAACAAAATGCACTCAAATGTCTCCAAGGGCAGTTCACATGGTAGGAAATCAGTTTCTTTTAAGCACTTCAAATACAACTGTCACGCCTTTGTAGAGAGCTACCCCTCCCTCGGCTGGCCCCAGGCAGACCATGGGGCAAGGAGGAACAGGAGTGATGGAGATTCACAGGTTTCTCTCCCCCTCTTTTCCTCCCACAGGACATTCTTTAGTGCTACACCAACCCATGTGGCACAGCAGCAGCTACGGGGCAGCACTGCCCTTCTTTCACAAGGGGACTGTGTCAGCCCCTGAAGACCCTTAGATACTGGACTTTCAAACACAGCTTAAGGCGACTGCAGGCGTTTCTGCAGATTTCTGGATGCAGAAGGGTGACTTGAGATGCCTTGCTCGGGCATCTCACTTGGAAACAAGCAAGTATCATACACCAGCATGCTTTGCATTCCTCTGTCTCTCAGGAAGCCCTGCACGATTTTATGCACTGGCACGCTGGAACAGCTATGCACCTTCTAGACCACCATCAACTTGCAGGACACCACAAGAATTTGAATTTCTCTACGCTCACTTAACCACTAAGCAGACAGAGGCTTTGTTGGACTTCTCCCCCTAACCACCATATGATCTTTACATTCACCATATTCTTCATATCAAGAGGGTGTCAAACTCGTCCATGCGTTTTCCATAATTCTCAAGCACCTGATGTGCACATACCACTGCTGTTTACACATGGTGTGAACTATCGCCAAAACAACTTGTTGCATCACTAACAGTACTTCTACAGCTTGTGGTAAAGAGCTAATTCTGTAACTGGTTGCACATGAGCAAGCAACAGAATCTTATCTTGGATGCATCCCATCTGAGACACAATCAACATTAATCAGTGTATTAGCCCCAACACTGACCTGAACACTTCAGATTTGCACCAGTTCTGGACTTCAAGAGGTTGTCTGACAACAACGTAACAAGTCACAGGACAAGAGGGAAAAGGCCTCAAGTTGCGCCAGGGGAGGTTTAGATTGGATATTAGGAAAAAATTCTTCACCACAAGGGTTATCAAACATTGGAACAGGCTGCCCAGGGACGTGGTTGAGCCACAATCCCTGGAGGTATTTAAAAGACACGTAGATGTGGCGCTGAGGGACATGGTTTAGTGGCAGACTTAGCAGTGTTAGGTTAACAGTTGGACTCGATGTCTTAAAGGTCTTTTCCAACCTAAATGATCCTATGATTTTATAAGGTGACACAGATCCACAGGAGTAAAACCTCAGTGTCCTTGCAGCTGCTATCTCATTACCATGTATAAGTCTAGGCATTTTAGTGCAGCAGCTGGGTCCCAGCTGAGGGCCTCTTGCATCCGTCTTCCCTTCTCATTTGGTGGTGGCAACCTCCTGCCAAAGGGATGGGTCAGATGACATCATTCCCTGGACGGGATGTCACCACCTGGAGCACACATGGTGGTTACGTGCCCATCCCATCCTGAGACAAAACAAGACATTCATGCAACATGCTACTCTAGT
>RSEF01000009.1:4447753-4466890 GCA_003993805.1 Himantopus leucocephalus
CAGCACCAGGAGTTGTGGGAAGCGATACCTCTCAGCCAGAAAGTTCATGTACTAAACACTCAAACCCCCAGAGCTCCGAGGTCTGTGTCTCTGCCTGGAATAATAATGCATTGAAATGACTTGCTGCCTTTGGTTACTGGTATCATGAAATAACAGCTCCCTGCTATCATAGTAAAGCACAGAAGGAACAGGAGGAGAAAAAAAAAATACACACCCAAAAGCACAAAAAGCCTGAAGCTGCTCAATAGAGGACTCAGACAAACCCAGGCAGACTAACCAATCGCTGCACATAAATGTGATTTCTTGTGTATGTCTGGTACCATGCAATGCAGAAAGACTTCCCCCCCTTCCCCCCCCCTTCCTCCAGCCATCCAAATTCCTCTTAAGGAGAAGAAAAGGGTGGGGAAAATGAAGAGTGTCCCCACATCTCCGTTGTTAGACGACAATCTCTGCACTCTCTGCTTACAGTTTTCTGTTTTACCACTGAGCTGGTTTTCTAAGGAGCTAAATTATGCGCAGGAATCAATGAAGGCTGCTGCAGCATTTCCAGCTGCCGCAGGGAAAGATTGTTGCTGCCACCTGCAGTCTAACCTCTGGAGACAGCTTTCTTCTTAAAACACCTGGGTCAAGCGGGTGGGATGTACGGGGCTAACGAGGTGTCATATCTGCAAAAGAGGGGCTTGTAAAGGTTTCCAGGTAGCCGGGATCCTGCTGGTCCCACAGCATATGCCATCTTTTGATGCTAAATGACGTAAATTGCTTTGCCAGCTCTACATGACCCTCCAAGCTGACAGACATTCAAGCAAATGTGTTATTTATAAATGGGTAACAAAAGTCATTGAAGAGAACAACGAGATAGCAGAGATCACCTGTCTGGAAGGGGTATTGGCTTTATTCTGATACCACACAAAAATAAAACCCAAAGCCTCAGTATGCGAATCTAACAGATCCAACAGCCTAGGTGCAAGGGTATTTTTTTAGTAGGGAACATCAGGATAACATCTAGGTTTGTGCAAACTGGGTGATTGGAATCTGAGAAGAGATGCGCAATTAATACTCAAGCACAGATTGGATATATGGCAATCCTCCCAAAGCCAGAGGAAACGTTAAGCACCTACTCCTCTACAAAGAGAGAGCTTAATCTCAAGGGACTCTAGATGTTCACATTCTATGAAGGCACAATGCCAGAATACAGAAAATAGTTACTTTCTTTGTGAAACCTTGCCTAATCCCATTTTACTACTAAAATCAGCAGTCCCCTCAGTAGGAAATTGAGCCCAGACATAAAGAAACAGTCCTGCCTTAAAAAACACAAACCCAGAAACACCACCACCCCCACCCCCCACCCCAGCCCGCTCTATTAAGAGTCTGCAGACCACAGACAGCCATAAACCTCAGATATCCACAAGCTGAAAACAAAATACCAGGAAAACTGGAACAGGAAAGAAAAAGCCATCTACAGGCAAACTGTTCCTCAAGCCCTGCCCTAACCTGAGGAAATAAGACTGCAAGAGACCTCCACGGCCCTGAAATGAGAGCTACTGTGTCAAAAAGAAATAGATGTGGTAACACAGGCTACTTGCTAATTAACGTGACTAACAGTAAGTTTAAACATCTGTAAAATCCCCCCAGGATTCTCTATGTAAATCAATCTCTACCTTAAGAGGGGATGAAAACTATACCAAATTATTACTCAAAAAACACTTATGAATCAGAAAGCTTCTACAAGAGTTAATAAGGGGGATCAGAACCCCTGGCTCTATACACAAAAGAAGAGGAGTCCTAAAGTGTTGGATTCATATTTCAGTGTTACTTTGGTGCTAAATGTCTACCAATTTTGATAGAAATCCATCATGCAAATAAAATTTGAGGGTCTGAACCTGAGAGTCTAAGCATAAAAGGATACTGCAAAGGAACATTTCAAATCCATGCCTAAAATTAGTTGTTTGACAAAGGGAACTATAATACTGCTCTAATCCCTCCTTCCTGCACTATTTGATTTGGTCCTCTAACCTCAAATATGGCTAAAAGCACATTTTTTTTCCTTGAAGTTCTATTACAGCTTAAAAGGAAGGATTCTCCTCCATGTTCTGCCATGATGATGACAGGTTTCCACCATTTAACACAATTCTACTGCTCTCTGCTCTGACAAAAATCAAAGTACTCAGGTTTGTTGACTAGTTCCACAGATTTAATATACATACAAGTTGTTCAACCCAGCTCTGCAAATTTGAAAAAAAATGCATTTAACAATTTTAATAATTTATTTCTGCATACAAAAGCCCAGTGATATCTATCTCTTTTTAAAAGACGTCTTATCCTCTTCCTAATGCAGAGGAAAGATGCAAAGATCTCCTAATCTTTGAAAGAAGGTGTCTTTAAACCTTCCATGCTACTCGTGCATGAAAATACATCCATATGAAAGAGAAGCTCATGCTTTGAATGTTAACATATTGTAGTATCAATTATGATATTTATCACGCAGGGAATTAGAAGTTAGCAACCATTTATAGCACAATTCCAGTAAACATTATTGCCTTTCCCAGCATATACACCCACCCACACAATTAATCAGAGAAAAAAAAACTCTTCCTAAATAAATGCAAGTTTCTTCACAGAGGCAGCTTTGTTTTACCAATCTCCACACAGTGTGTTTTATAAAGGATCCCCCCCACCCCACAAGGGCTGATGCTCAGAGAAACCAGTGAGAAGCCTTTCCCCTGCTCCCTTACCACCATGTGGGAGCTGCTTGTTCCGAGGAGAAACAGCAATGTTCCTTCGGTGTTTTGAGGTCTGCAGGGGCTGCTTTGGCTGGCGGCACCAGGATGTGGCCCAAGGAGCCCTGCACAAGGGGTGGCCAAGGAAAAGCATGCCTCCACGTGCCCTCACTGCTCCCCAAGGGCCAGCATGGTTCTCTGGTCACCACGTAAAGAAGTGGCTGTAAGTGCCCATGGGGGAACCAGCAGGGTTAGAGAGACCCCAGCAGCAGCAGTGACACAAAGAGGGCACCCTGCCTCACAAAACCAAAGTTTTCCTTTAAAAAATACAAACCAAAGTCACATGGAACAACCTGAAACAGCACACCTGATTCGGCAGGGTCCGTCTGAGGCTGGCTCTCCTCTAAGGATGCCCTTTACCGCACCAGCAGCGCAGGCACCAGGCAGCACAACCAGCTCCTTCGCTGGAACCACAGCCCTCACCAAAGCAGCAGGCCAAGACCGGTTTGGCGGCTGGTTTTACCTACAGAGCCAAAAAGAAACGCTTAGCAAAGGCGTGAACTGCCCGTTCACCTCAACCCAGCACTAACTCGAAGGCCCCCCCTCAGGAAAACACAAACAGACCCACGCAGCCCCCCCACAAACACCCAGAGCAGGGCCCTCCCAACGCCACCTCCCCGCCAACCCCACGCATGGTGAGAACAAGCCAGCTTGAAGGGGCCGGCAGCGGGCATGGCCACAGCAGAGGCGCCCGCCGGCAGACCCCTTCAGCCCAGGCCACACAGAGAAACCCACCCCACACCGTACCTTGGCATGCCCGAAGGAGCCCCGAGCAAGCCGGGCTCCACCCCGGCACAGCCCAAGGCGGGGGGGATCTCCCACAGCCACCGTCCCCTCCACGCCTCTCCCTCCGCCGCCATTTGCCGGCGGCATTTAACCCGGCGGCCTTTAACCCGGCGGCCATTTCCTCGCCAGGGGGCGCCCCCGCCCCGCCCCGCCGCCGGCCGTGAGGGGCGGCCCTGCCCCGCTCCTGTCGTGTGTNGGGGCCCCCCCCCCCCCCCCCCCCCACCGCTTGTGTGAGGCTGACAGGGCCATTCGGTTGTAGTTAAGAGATGGCAGGTTAAGGGGGAGGCATGAAGAAGAAGGGAAAGCGGAAGGCTTCGCTCTGGAGGGAGGACCAGGGCAGAGAGGCCCAGAGGCGAAGCAAAACAAAATGGAGTCCGCGCTTGGTGTGAGACACAGGGCGAGGGGATCGCTGCTGTGCCGGCAACGGCGTGGATGTTGTCGGGGATTGGGAAGAGCCACGGTCCTGCCCCGTGGGAAGCGTGAGCAGACACCCTCCCGATGCTCGCCTTTCGCTTCCCCACAGAAGAACTTCCAGCAAAGTTTTTTCTGTTGCCCATTCACATCTGTGGTGTTACTGTTTGGGTTAAGGGTTGCCATGAGAACGTGCAGCCAATGTTAAAATTAATGGAATTATCACATGTGGACGAGGACCCTGGCCAGATACTGGCTCACTAATCCATGCCTTCACCATCAGGCCCTGAGCAGATATTTAGATGTTTCCATATTTCCGTGGGGGTGCTGGCTGGCTACTCACGGCGTCCACACTTAGCTCAGGCAAGCACAACTCTTCCCAGAATTAATAAACCAGGATATTCCTTTCTAAACTGCTTTTCTGAGGTTTGTTTTTTTTTTTTCTTTTTTAAAAAAAAGGCATTAGAATTGCCCTGAAAGTCTGCCTGGAGCAGAGAGCTGTCTCATCGCTCCCCGCACGCTCGTGCCCGGGCTTGAATGACTCCTCAACACTTGGCAGCTCGGGAGTTTCTGAGCAAATTTAGGGCTTCCCTTTCTTTCTGGATGAAATCCCTGCGAAACCCATGTCGGCTGTTGTCTCCTCAGCAGTCACAGAGCAAGGTGCGAGAATCAGGCGACCCATGCCAGCCTTTCGTGACTTGGTTTCCATGTCAGCTTTTTCCTTATTTACTGGATAGCTCGGGGTGTTTTCAGTCTGGGAGACTAAAGCAAGAATCCAGGGGAAAAAGACAGGTTTTTATATCCAACCTAGGGTGCTCTGGTGACACATACAAACTCTGTGGTTACAGACAAGTGCGCAGAGTCCAGCGGAGAGGAAAGTGGTTATCTGTCGCTGCCAGTCCTGCTCATAGCCCCCGAGACCTCCTTCGGTGGGATATTGTGGTTCTCCGCAGGCAGGAAGGTTTTCTGCCACTTCAGAGGCAAAGCTTGCTATTTCTGCCACTTCCCAGGGAAGGGAAGCCAATCCAACAAGGTTAGGTGGCCTCAGAAACTGGGCAGGAGGAAGTAAAGAAACCAGATATAGTAGCCCAGGGTCTCTTAGGCTTAAGCCACTGAGTGTTAGTTATAGATAAGGCCCTTCAAAGACTTTGTTTTATTTCTTTAAAAACAAGCTGGCTGGAGCCAGCGCTATGAATTCACGGAGGAAAGCTGTTTCCCAAGGCCAATATTGCCTGTCCAGATGATCCCATAATTCCGCTGAGGTCCAACATTTCATTTGGCCTCCCCAGCAGACGTGACCTTGCAGGAATATTTTCTTGGCATGAACTGCAGAGAAACTATGAGGAGAAGGTATTAAACGCTTTCAAAGGAGACGAGAGCGGAAGGGGTTTGTGTTTCTCGCTCTCGGTGATAAAGAGACAACAAACTGCCAGAATTTCATAAAATCGTGTTTCTTAATGATCTAGTAATGCAAAGCCTGGCTACAGCTATATGCTGTTCTTTTGAAGGAGGTTCTGGTGGCTTCTGCAAAAGAAAACATAGAAACCTAATGCTAATAATATGCTGAATAATTAAAAGAGATGTTTTCTCATTCCTCCATATTACGNCATTCCTCTATATTACGGATGAGGGTGGAAGACAACAAGGGGATTAACGAAGGAAGGAAGATAAAGTGGAGAAAAAACTCGTATATTTCCAGTAAAACTGATGAGTTTACTACAAGGAGGTTAAAAAAAAAAAGAAAAAAAGGAAGGTCAGTGATTGGGTCTGGCAGATATTCCTAAATTGGGAGGCAGAAAACACAAACTAAAGCTATCTGTGACGGGAAGTTCGCACATCAGGGTCACAGAAACGCAATGGCCCTCCTCCTATGGGGATGGGTTGGCCCGCGCTTCAAGTGGAGACTGTTCACGCGTGTCGTCCATCTCAGGGCCTAAAGGTGTGCGAACTGTGCTCCAAACACGGGGCGACAGCCCATCAGTGCAGCACAGTTCAAGAAAGCTGCTTGGACTGATGTGTCTTTCCCTCAATTTCCTCAGTCCTTTTCTTGGTCCCAAAGGTAGATAGGTTTTCCCCAAAATCTTTAAGGCAGGAGTATGAGTCATCTCAGCAGCTGGTACCTTTTCAGGAGCTTGACACTTCTGAAAAGCAAGTGCTGAGGAAGTCCAGGAGCCAAGGTGTACGTCTGCCCTGAGAGATGAGCACAAAATGCAATTACGTTATCCCAAGGCAAGTGTTTAGTAGAGGTTTTCCACCTCTCCTTGATTCAATTCAGGCTGTTTTCCTTGAAAGCAATAACAGGAGTGGAATCTGAGTCCACCTCCAGGTTTTAAAGCCTTTTGATATATCAACACTTAAAGCGGAAACTCTGCGCTCTGAAGGAGTCTCTACATAGCACACCTGCTATGAAAGATGCCCATGGCAGGGTCCCAGGATGCAAACCTGGTCAGATCCACTCCTCACGTTGGTCCCCTTAGGCCACCCACGTACTCTGAAATCAGCATGCAAACATTTTGGTCTGCTGGCAGACCTCAGGCTTTGCGTAAGTACGTGTGCACACACAGGTACAAATGGAATTTGGGGCTCAATGTCTCAGTCAACGCCCACCAAATATCCAGTCTCAGTCCAAATAACTTATGCAGTGGCCACCAGACGCAGTGAAAACCCACCTAGAGGAGCTCCAAGGGGCTGGAGAACCACCAGTAGGGCCGCATGCATGTCAGCAAAAAAGATTGGTTTAGTGAGATTCTTAAGATGCTGCACATGCAGGGAATTTCTAGTTCAAATAACTTCAAATTAAGACTACTGACTCTACCCTGCGGCATGCTTCTTTATTGGGAGGCTTTTGGAACATGGACAAGTTGTCACTTGTTGGGGGAATGATCAGACATATATTTGACTGGCTGGAAGTTGGTCGTTTAGTCCAAGCTAGTCATTTGGGCTCTTCGACACAGTGCAGCTTGGTCACTTGTCTGAGGACCTCACCGTTTGCTCTCCAGAGGTACCTGTGCTATAGCAGGAGCTGAGACATCCCTGACCAGACACCAGCTACCTGATGGGCTAACATTAGGCAAGATGAATGTCACTGTAATCTCCCTTCCATCAAATATAACAAAGCTTTGAACCTATTTACAGGATAGTCCTTTTGGTGTCTTCTCAGCCATCCACCTCCCATTTGGAAGTTGTGACTGCGGAGCGCAGTCCCAGCTGCGCTGAAGTCCAAGGGCAGGCTCTTCTGGTGCCCTGCCGTAGCCACTTTACATCCCTTGCCCGTGGGTAGGAAGTGTGATTAAAATGGGTCCAAATTGGGAATTACTTTATCTGTGCAAATCTAGATTTCAAAGCCCGGGGTCACCCAAATCGGGATTTCAAAGGCAAGTCTCCATTTTTCTTCAGCAAGAAAAATATTCTGACAATATTTTCCTTTGACCTTCTTGAAGTGTTTTAATAAGACTGAAACAATCCATATTAACTGAGATTGAAATGTTTCATTTCCACACTACTGCTCCAATTCCTGCGTGATACGATATGAATAGAGCGCAGCAATTTTACAAATGGTTTCAATAATGTCCCACTAAAGTGTGCCAAAAATCAATTTCTGAACAGAGGACTCTCTTCTGGAGAAAATATCCCTGCTGCTCTAATGCCAGGTTGTCTCAAGAGGGTGACTTCGGAGGACACCCTACAAACCCCAGTGCCTCAGCAGCGCTCGAGTTATGTGCTTGGAGGCTGCGACTGTGGGAATGCGCCCCTGAGTAATGCTTTGGGTTAGCGGTGCGCGCACGACAGAGTAGATCCTTCACAGCAACGGCTGGTGCTACTACAGGAGTAACGACAATAATCTTAACAAGGGGGTTTGGTCCCTCTAAATTCAAAGCACCGATGCATGCCTTGGCAGGGCAGGATTTTCGTGCGCCTGCCCGCCTTTGGATATCGGGGAGATACAAAGGTGTGCGGTCTCCATTAGGAGACCCGCGGGTGGAGCTGGGAAGAGCAAAGGCGTTTTGGGCGCCCAGCTCTCCTGCTCGGAACTCCTCCAGCCATCTTGCGCGCAGCAGCACTGCTCCTGCGAGCAGGGTATTGCGCCTCAGAACAGGTTCCCTTTCTACTTAAACACTAGCTTTTCATCAGCAGTATTTCCGTCATAACTAGGCATTGCCTTTAAGCGGTCTGTGACCAGTAACTGCCCAGATATGATAGAATATTTAAGGCTTTTGTGCATGGCTGTTATTGATAGCACTTAAGTAAAATGTGTGCAGGTAGGAAGATCCCCTCCCTTCGCCCTCTCGTCTTGTCTGCTCGTTGCCAAATAGGAATCAGGCTATTTTATATCCCCTCTTTCAGAAATCGCGGCGGCATTCAGATTAGGTATGTCTCCCGGAGGCCAACGTGTGCAGAGAGCTGCACCACCCTCAGCGTGGGAAGAGTTAAGAGGGTTTTCAGATTGCTGCTTGCCAGGTGTATTCTTTCCTCCTTTAAATCTTTTCTCTCTGTCTACCTCTCTCTCTTCTCCTTCTCTGCAAAAATCTTCCTGCCACCTCCTGGAAGAATCTGCAATTGCTGCAGTGCCTCTGCGAAAGGGAAATAAATCCTGGGAGCCTTGAGAGCCTGCTGAAAAGCTCTCCAGGTTTGGGAGTAGGTGGGAGCTCCCACAAATCCTGTCCTGGATATGGGTGGATTTCCAGCCCTTTACACTGTGCACATCAGACACTGGGGCTGTGTCTTTTCACCGCTTCTGGTCTTTCCTCTCTCTCCGTGGGTGCCCGTCTTGCTTTATAGAGAAACAGAACACGAAGTGCCACAGTGCCACAGAAAGCGCTAAATGTCGGTGCTTTCCCTTAGCCATTGTTTTCTCTTCAAGGAAAAGACAATAAGAGAATTCAACTGAAGCACAGGAAAGCAGCGAGGATAAATGAGACACGCATGTAGCTGGCTTTGTGTGTGTGTTCAGTCAACAATCCGAAGTTTAGATGTGTATTATTTGTGTCACAAAACTAATGCCCGTCAATCTAACCAAAGCCTGTATTAGGTGGTATGCAAGCATAGCAAATTACCTCTCTCCAAAAAGGTAAAAATAAGAATAGAAAGAAATGGTTCTGATTTGTTGGAGTGTCAATAAATTTTGAAGCTAAAAAGTAACAAACTAGGTTTTGGCAATCAGATAAATATTGGAATGCAATTTCAGCAGGTTAAATTCTTTCCTTTGACATAACTACATTTAACATCAACTTCGTTTCAGCTGAAATCTTCCCTGGGATAATCCCCTCAGTCTTCGATGCTTGCTTTGTCCGTGAGCATCATTTTAGCTTACCAAGACTCCCAGCTTCGAATAGCAAAATCCTAAGGCGTGCTCTCTAAATACGATACTGCCTCGTAGGTGGTAGACATAGGAAGTGCTGAGGTCAGGGATTTATGCTAGATAACAACACAATTCATCTGGATTTTTATTATAATTATTATGTCAAAGCTCTGTAGAATCTCTCATGTATTTATCACAAGTCGATCCTCCATGGAGGTAAGGATATACAAATCTTACAGCAAGTCTGGTCCTTTGAGTTTTTCAGTATTTAGTATACAGGGGCCAATTTAACCACCAAAATAGTATGTGTATACATACATATATAAATGTACACATATATATTGCTTAAACTGGGAGCTTGGGATGTTCCTGCACCAACGTCCTTAGGCTCCCAAAGCAAAAACTTGAGGTGCTGCTTCTCATTTCAGCTCCTCGTATTAACTCTTCTTCCCTAGCACGGGAAGGGTCCCACAAGCTGAGCTGGCAGCCTGGAAAGGGGGAAGCTCCACCGTCCCAGGCTGCATCGCAGTTGCCTTGGTGCATCCCAGGTCATTTTCTTCCACGGGCTCACACCCACCGTTTAGTCAACGACAGTTTTGGTGACCGTCTGTGGGTGCACCCTGAGCCTGGGGAGACAGGAGGCGGTTCGGCTCAGTTTAGCACCACTGAGGTTTGCTACAGGCTGGAAGCCAGCAGAGGGGAGCGAGGGCACCGCTCAGGGCGTCCCAAGGAGGTTGTCCGCAGGGGTTCAGCAAGCTGTGCCATTCAACGAATGATGCCGTTTCAGCCAGCCTGAGCCTGGGTCTTCAGCCAACAGAGCGGCTACCATGTCTCCACTCAGCACCGGTCAAACAGCACGCCGCACCCAGCTCGCTCCTCCTCTGCAGCTTCCATCAATACCCGAGAAATGGTGTTAGTGGGTAACAAATGTCTTCAATTTCTTTTGTAGTCAGAGGTTTTTTACGTTTCATTGGTTTCAAGGATGGCATTTCTCTAGTAAATCCTTTTGCCAGTTAGAACTCCCCGTCTTTAAGCAGCTCCTTTGAATACTTTACAGGTTTTTTCNTTTTTTTTTTTTTTTTTTTTCAAAATCAGCTTCCCAGCCTATGCCATGCAGTTTGGGTTGCTCCTAGAGAGTACTGGCCATCTGGAAAAGGAAATGGGGAACTAATGAAACCTCATTTTCTCTGGGTCTGCGTCCTTACTTGCTAGGCCTTTCAATACAGCTGTACTTCTGCTCCACCACTGATTCCCCAGCATTTCCCTCTGTTTCTCGCATCTCACTGGGGATTTTGTGCCCAGGGCAAAAATAGGTCAATGCATGAAGGGCCATTAATATTTTCTGCAGGGCTGCTTATTCTTGCCAGGCTTGTAGGAGCTGTATTGTGCCCACTTCACATTTGGGAGAATTCAGCCTTTCAGGGTTACCGTGGGGAGGAAAGCAGATGCAGGCACAGCGTGGTCACACCACCTTCTGTCCGCTGGAGACCAAATTGAAAGGCAAATTCCTCCAGTTCTCCCCGTGTGAGCATTTCTGTATGGTCTCATGTTGAAGTGAGGTTTTATATCAATTCTGAGAAGGCTTGTACTGAAAATGATCATTCAGTGCCCTTTTTGGGAGCACTGTGTTACCAGGGATGTCTCTGGGGACATAGCAGGAGATGGTAGAAGGGCTCCTGTGCTGCAGGTCCAGCTCCCACTGGTGCGGTTGCCTGGATGTTCCTGGGCAAATAAACCCCGTGGTGAGCCCTGCAGCCTCAGCTGCTTTGAGCTGATGTCTTCAAACACCAGGGGACACTGCAAGACTGAGCAGTGACCGGATTAGACATGGCCTTAACAGCATCTGCCACCCTGCATCCCTCCAGAAATACCTCCAATGACCGGCAAACCCCCTGCACTTAGCTCCTCGGAGCTTGGCAGCATCGGTTCAAAGTGTGCCCATGCAAGGAGAGAGGGATGGGGGACCAGCAGAGCAGGATGAAAGGGGACATTTTCCTCTCTCAAAGGGTGACACCCTGCAGAGCGGGCCCTGTGAAGAAGAAACAGAGGTGATAGCTGGGTTATGCGTCCGAGGAGGACCATGCCATGCCTCAGAGCGAAGGCTCAGCCCTTGCTTTTTGCATCCCGACCGGGGAACGCAGCTTCCCAAGGTGGGAGGGCACCGAAGCTGCCAAAACCCATGCTGGTGTGGTGGGGAGAGAAGAAGGAGGGAAGGCACTGGGGGAGCCTTGCAGGTGAAGCCGGAGGGGTCCGCTGGGTGTTAGCAGTGTGAGCTTGGCTTGACCTCTCTGCTTATGCCAAAAGCATCTCACTGTTGCATCATTCATCAACATGGCCATGTGTTTTATCTCCAAACGCCTTGTAAGGACCAAGCGTGGGCTAAAAGTGACTGAAATGTTTGGCTGCTTGGAGCAGAGCTAGCGCTTTCCCTGTGAGATGTATTGGATGGCTTTTTAGTCCAGTGCCTTGCTGTGTCAGCCCTTCCAAGGATCCCCCTGTGAAGGGTATCAAAATAACTCCCATCTCTCCCCTTTGCATGGCCTTTAAGTTCTGGTCTTTAATTACACGAGCCTCATTTGCCTTACGGGAACCCTGCTCAGGGTTCGGCACCGCAGGAAACATTTCATCTCATGATGCCCTACTCGTAGCGGGCTGGAAATCAGTTATCGCGACCCAGCCGAGCCAGCCTAGAAAGGACACGAGAGCCCTCACCAGCGGATTACAGGGCTATTTGTAAAACAGGATGGGAACGTGGGAAGGTGACAATGAAACTGAAGCCAACAGGGCTCAGCTTATGCTGAAAGAAAAGCGTGTGCTTAATTGCTTTGCTGAATCGGGGCGCAAGAGCGGTTATCTCTCCCTGCACAGTTCATCACGACCATGAGCCCCTCTCCGGGGACAGCCGGGGGTCATTTGGTGGGACAACGGTGCATTAGCCGAGCTGGCGAGCGTGGTGATGCTGGGCAGGGGGAAGGCATCTCCACGGGGTGGAGAGGCCAAGGGCTCGCAAGGATGGCAGAGGAGGAGCTGGCAAAGACATGCATGGCAATGCAGCCGGCCTTCTGGGCTCTCCAAGCGCCCCCTCCCATACAGTACATTCACCCGCAGTTAAAAACATATCTGTTTGCTTTCATGAGATTGATCGCACATTTAATCAGTCGCCGTCCGTATATACAGTATCACTGAAAGGGAGAGATAATAAAGAAATCATTCTTTTAAAGGAGTAACTGCATTGCAGATCAATTTCTTCAAAACCTTCATGTGCACAGAAATCCTGTGGGATGAATATTTCATAAGGGGAATAACACTGTTAAATTAATAAAAACCCTGCATGCCTAGTTATGAACTACAATGATTGCTGAAGTTGTTAAAAAAAAAAAAAACAAAAAAAAAATCACCATCCTGTTCATACTTTGTACATCAATTTATGACAGAGTCATAGCTGGACCCTGAGGGGAATGGAGGAGAAAAAGGGACCCTTTTGATGTGAGGCGTTTTCAGCATGTAATAAGAGTTGCGTGGACACGACTGCCCACCGAGGACAGGCAGCCTTACTGGTAAGGTGAAACTGGTCACTCAAGGGGGAGGATGGACATGCTAAAATTAATCACACTGAATATTTCTTTCTGCCTGGCTCAGGCTGTAAGTGAGTGACCTGAAGAGCTGGAGTGACCTGAAGTGATGGATAAGTGATGTCTGCCTTATCCATCTCCAAATACTCCTGGCTATCTCTAGTCCCAGGGCCACACCTTCAATACTGGTCCCTCGGGTGGTGGGGATGTGGAAGCCTTCATCCCCCAGTGTCGTGGGGACCCAGGATTGGGGCGTTGATCTAGATCGGGGGGATCTGAATCTGTGCAACAGGGACTTCAGTCCGTCTCCCTCATCACCGCTGTGCTCTCGGCCATGCCAGAGCAGGGTTTTCCTCCTGTCTCCTCCAGAAATCCCATCCTGGTTGCAACCGCTCCCTCCATTCCCATGCTGAGTCCTCACCTTATACTTTCCAGGGGAAAATAAACTTCCACTGGAAAATTTCCAGCTCGCTGTGCTCCTACATCCGTCCTTTCCGTCTTTACAAAAGCTCTTTCTTCTCCCTGTCGGCACTTCTGCTAGCCCCAGCGAGTTCCTCGCAGGCTTGGTGGCAAGTTAGCAGAGGCTTCTCTCCTGCAGGCTGCTAAGAAACTTAAGAGGAACTCATCAGCTTTTACCAGGGAAAGACAGAGAAAGCTTGAAACCACCATATTGATCTTTCCCTTTGAAATTTTTCTAAGTAGCGCCAAATAAAAATAGAACAAAAATATGTATCAACGTTTTCTACTTGTAGCTGATTTGTCTACTTGGCATTATTTTCTTCAGCAGCGAAGAGGGTGAGGCACACAAAGGGGACAGAGGCACGGGATAAATAAGTAAGAATGTAAAATTGGGTGTTTTGATTTTTTTTTAATGTTAACTAGATAATGTATTCATAATCTTCCCTGCTTACGACAAAAAAAAATGAGTGCTTGCCTTTTGAAGCCCTCATCTGGCAGAGAGAGATAGCAGATTTCTAAGAGCATTTTTTATGCTCCTTTGATGACTGCGAGGAAAAAAAAATATTCAGAGAGCCGAAATGACATTTTTCTATAAATTTCACACAGCTCTGCAGGCATGTAGGCATGGAGGCATTCATTAAGATTAGTTGGAATTACTTAAGCACCGTGAATTTTCTCCATCAAGTTGGTAACTGGAACACTGCGGATTAGTTATTGATCAGCTGCCATTAATACTTGGGGCTCTTTCCATGCCTGTTGTTGGGCTTTTTGTTGATTCTTCCCCCCTCTCTTGTGCGAGCCGAATCTGTGAAATTCACAAATTAAACAGGCGCTCTTCAGTCTCTCCTTTGTTTTGGGGAACAAAAAATCCGAACAGAAAAAAATAACTCCTTTGTTACTGCAAATCTTTATCTGCTTTGCCTCACTGCTTCCCCCCCTCCGCTCCCTATAGCGGAGTGCTGCATCCCAAATTTGGGGTGACTTTCAGAGCCGCTGCTGCAGCTTTTACCAGCAGTGCCTCCGGGAGCGTGCCGAGGTCTTGCAGAGGGCTTTGAGCACGTTGGTCCTGCAGATGGATTTGGAGAGGCAGCGAGGTGGGAGCTCCTGCGTTGTGTCCTGGAAGGAGGTCTGGTGAACAGCATGGTGACCCTCCTGAGAGGCCACTGGAGCCAGCAGGGACCCCCCCACCCAGCATCTCTTTCCTACAGAAGGGGATATGGCAGCCCCCAAAGCTGTTTCCCCACAGCCATCCTCTGCTGACCCAACCCCATCCATAGCCAGGGACTTGGACTAGGGGCCAGCTGCTCCTAGTCCAGTTTAGGCTCATTGCTGGTTACATGATTTAGCTGCGGTTGGGAACATCATTTGAACCGCTTGGCACCTTCAAAGATGTCAGTCCCTCTATCCACCTTGCCAGGCCTTTTACTTTACTCTTTATCTCTGTTTCCTGTTGAAAACCTCCTGGTTTTTAATGGTGCTCATTGCTAGCAAAGAGCACAGCCACGGAGTCGGGTCCTTCCAAGCCAAACTTCAGCCCAGCCAGGTTGAAGATGCAAAAATGCTTTTCTACATTTAAGCAATGGGGCTGTCCCCACTTGTGAGTATCAGTGGGACTTCTTCTTCGGCTCCAGATGACTAACTGAGGTCCTCAGCCCTACCACACATTTGGTCCTCCTCCCACACGCTGCTTGGACCTTCTTGCGATGTACTGCCCTTTCTCACAGGACCAATCCTGTCTCCTCTCCTTTCAAAGAAAGTTTTTCTGAGTCCTCAGGAGCCTCTTTGGGAAGCCAGTGTTACTGGGCAGATCCTGGACACCAAACCCTGATCTCTTTGCTGGACCATTCGCAGCCGGTTTGACCTGCAAATGCCGTACAGCGGAGCACGAGGTAGTGCCACCTGGCCTAGAAGGGGGCAGTCCCACATAGGCAGGCAGCAGAAAACTTATTAAGTTCGCTGCAGGATATGCCCCAAAGGAGTTGCACTTGGCTGAACCTCATCTCCAACCGCGACCCCGCGAGCAAAGCTCCAGCTCCAGTAGCAACTATGCATCGGGCTTGTTACGGCTATTCTTTGCACAAAAACACCGGGAACCGCACAGCTCCTGTCACCTTCACCTCTTCCTCCTTCTGGTTGCCAAAAATCCCCTGCACGGAGCCAAAAGGGGCCCCGCGGAGGATTTGCCACGTTTCTTTTCGGAGCATCTGTTCCTCGGCAGGTTTCTAAATAAATGACCAAGGATGACTTTGCAAACGAACAGCATACACAAGGCAGCTGTGGCTGCAGGAAGAAAACAAGGCTTCCCTTCCCTGCACGCAGCTCCTGAAACGGTTTATGTTCTTCTACAGGGGTCGGTCAAGTCGCTATGAGCAGAAATGGAGTCACTCCTTGGCCAGGGTGTCCTGGCTCGAGCTGTCCCAGGCTAAGGGAAGCTCTAAGGTGGAGGTTTCTGTCATCTTTAGGGTGGGAGTGGGGGTGTGACACTCTCCGTTAGCTGAACAGAGGCTAAAGCAGCGCGATTTAGACATTCCCATTTTCAAAATGCAATTTAAAGAAGGGGGAAATAACAAATAGAAGAGCCATGTGTTAGAGACAGGGCAGAGTAGGAGTTTATTCCTCCCGGAGCACGCAGCTCGGAGGGGATCGGTCCATTCTCATTAGGTTTATTTACCTCCGCTCTAATGGGAAGTCAATAGCATCACCTTTCCCAGGTCTGAGCCGTTCGGGGAGGGGAGAGGAAGACGTGGCCGTTCAAGCACCTCATCCTCACTTAGAAGAGCCAAGTTTGAGCCCAGCCTGACTTTCTGCTTGTGCTGAGACCCGCTCGTAACCTTCTAGGCACCAACGACCGGCTGGTAAGATGCAATTTATGAAACATCCCTCGTGCGTTCCTCTGTTCAACCCTTTGAAACTGAAGTGTCTCATTACTCTGTTCCTTGCTGCCCTGTAGCACTCCAACAAGGCTCCTGGGGCCCCCGTAACGTTAACCTCCTCTTTAGCCGTACCTGTGGTGCCTAAATACCCTTCCCCGCGGCAGAAGTAGGAGCAGAGGCTTCATAAACAGACTGGCAGCTTTTCACCAGGATCCTGGGGCTGACAGAGAGCCGCAAGAGTTTTAACAGGCCCCAGTCCTTTGTGCCTTATCAACTCTAATGAACCCGTGGTCCTAATTTTCAGCTGGCTGGTTGCTGGAATTGGACACCAGAGACTGCCATCGAGGAGGAAACGTGATGTTTGACGTGGAAGCCGTCCTTCGGTTTTGCTGTCTGGCAGCACACCGGTTCACGAGGCTGGTAGGAAAGCTCTTAATTATCTTTCCTTAGGGATGTATAAAGCGCTGTGGAATGTCTTGCATGGGATGTCTGCTCCTTTCCTTCACAATCGCTGTTTCATGCAATATTTGCCCCAAGGGATGCCTGGACTGACTTTATGCACCGCTCCGGTGCCAGCTCTACAGGGACATTTCACCTGATGTATGTTCTCAGGTCCTACGGGGGTCCACACAAAAGCCAGGAAAAATAATTTATTTTCTGCTTGGCTTTCATATTTTCTGGTTTTCATATGCTCTCTTTCTTCGGGAATCCCAAAGCTCTTCTCAGCTTTTGCAAAGATGCAGCACAAGCCTAGGGCCCAGGCGTTATTCTAATAGGAGGTGATGCAGACTGAGCAGCACAGAGTAGCGAGAGTGACCTTGCATTTTGCATTCCTAGCTGGGTCACTTTTTAAACAAAGAAATGTTCTTTTTGAAAGGCTGAGCAATGAAAACATGGAAATGAAACGGCAAGGTATTTCCTAAGGGAACCATGTCCCAGGAAGAAAATCCTGAAACAATACTTTTCGCACATTCAAAATCCATCCCTGCCTCCCTCCTCTCTTTCTTTCCTTTTTTTTTTTCTTTTTTTTTGGCAAGAAAACAGTTCATCAAATGCAGTCCAAGTCTGTCTAAAAAGCCTTTGTGTTGGGGAGGATGGGATAAGGGGCAAATAATATTTCAATGAAAACATGTCAGCTAGCATTACGTTCAATACTTCTAACAAAGTTAAAGGAGATATCACCGAGAAAACAGTATGCCTTGGTAGAGCAGGAGGAGGAGAGCCAGGAAGGACAGGAGTCCTCATGGGGAGGGGGAAGGCAGGGGAGGACTGGAAACGTCCTGGTCTGTAAGGAGAAAAGACAAACAAAGCAAGGATTTTCCAAAAACTCACTTGTGTGTGGAATATCTACTGCTGCGACAGGCTGAGGGCAGCCGTTCACGTGTGCAAGCTCACCCCTCCCCATCCCACCCATGATCTACATAGCTGTGAAATAGCAGATGCATTTCTCACGGTCCATGGGGAGCCAAGCCACCAACCCACTCCCCATACCAAGTTTCTTGCTCCTAAAGCCTTGGTCTAGGCTAAGGAAAAATCTCAATGTAGCAGCCTTGTGAGTGTCCCAGGGCAATTCCCACCAAAGCAAACCACTTCTGCTTTGGGGCTAAAAGAGCAAAAAGCAAAGGGAAATAGACTGGGCCCGGCAGAGGTCCTTAAACTGCTTGGAGGAGACCACAGGAGCTCATCTGGTCACTCCTCAAACTGACAAAGAGCAGTTCAGGCTCGCAGCCAAAACTAATCTCATGTTTAAATGAAGGGCTTGTTGTTCTGGAGAAGGCAGTGAAATTGTCAGCTTCAGAGACACCTGAATTCAAATCTAAAACCTGAATTATTCAGCTAGAAATAGCGAGAGCCGCAGCAGCGGCAGAGGAGTTTTCTCCTCCCGATCCCCGCTCCTGCACCTCGTGGCTCATGGAGCCACCACGGTAGACCCCAGGAGCCCTCTATTCTCAAGAGAGGCCTTTTCCCCACGCGGCCTTTTCCCCAGCACAGCTATTTGAGGGAGCGCGCAGAGACAAACACAAATAAAAGGTGGTGTTTGTGTTTTTACGGGCTGCATTGCTTCATCTCCCAGTTTGCCTCATGAAAAATGACTTCTTGAAGAACAGCAACAGCTCTTCACGCTTGGAAAGTCAAGCTCTCTGAAAGCTTCCAATTTTTAATCAGAATGAATGGCCACATGTTTTTTTTAACATCAGAAGGCGAAACTCCCACGCCGCACAGCATTTTCAGGTGTTCATTGGCCACATGAGGTTCCTTATCAAAGGGTTGGACAGTTGAATAACAAGCAGTTTGACAAAAAACAAAGTCTTCTGCAAACAACCACCCAACAGAAAATAAGTCCAGACTCACCAGATACATAAATTTCTGTATTCACTTAACTTTCTGAAATAATTGGTACTAAATGTTCTTTTTTTTGTTGTTGTTGAAAGAGGACTGCAGATAATTTTCGGAGTTTGATAGTCATTACTTTCAATTCCTCTTTTCCTCCTAGGGCCATATGCTTGGTTTGAAGTTGTGGGAATATCTTAAACAGTGCCAATGAAATATTTAGGATTGTATAAATAGATTCAGAATAAATTTTCTCTAAAATATGCCCCCAAACAAAACAGCAGATGGATTTCAATGCCGTGTGGGGCAGACCCTCGTCTCCGCTAACCCATACTTCCTAGGGACATGCACGAAATAGCGGCAGCTCTGCCTCGCATGGGTTTTTACTCCTGACTCCAAGCCCAAGACCTTGGGCTCTGTTTCCAAGTTTCTCCCCCAACAGCCTGAGGACATGTTTTTTTCCCAAAGTACCTGTGGCAAACACTGACCGTTTCCATGAGTACCGGTGCCGGCAGAGTCTGCCTTCTGGTTTAGCAATGGTTATATCCAGGCAGGGATTAACTGGGTTATTCACAGGCAGAGCATCTTCATCTCTGCCTGACCACTGGTATTTCACAGCTCTGCTGGAA
>RSEF01000009.1:4466990-4505004 GCA_003993805.1 Himantopus leucocephalus
TGTGACCCAAGTGTAGTAGATGGAGGAAGAACCGAAAGGCTGGCACATGGACACGGAGTTGCAAACCTCTGGTGGGATTCAGGTGGCCACATTTCTTCAGGAAGCTGAACCAAAAAAACCCTTACTGAGATAAGTCTGTGGACTATATAGCCTGCCGTGGCTCTCCTAAAGCCCTGTTGTAGGTGTGCTTGCCCATCCACACACATGTCCGATTCAGTCTTTGAAGGCTGCCAAGTTTTCAGCCTCAGCACAATCTCCTGGCAATGATTTCCAGCCGCTAATTGTGTGAAAAAGAAGTATTTCCTTTCATCAATTTTCAATGCGCTGCCCTCGTTCTCAGATGACGAGAACAGAAGTTCCCAATCTGCTCGCTTTATTTCACAGTATATTTTGCATACCAGTGTCGCCACGTATGGCGTTACCACCCTGTGGAGGCTCTTGCGCGTTGTCAGTGGGAAAATCTGCAGCAGGCTGAAAACCGAAAATGATAGGAGAATATCAAATAAATGTAAAAGCAAAGCAAATAATGTTGGGGCAGCAATGCTGATGGGCTTCGCCCTCCGCTGAATTCATTTACTGCCTCTATTTCTCATGAAGCTGCCACAGACTTTGCCGCCTGCCGCGGCAGCCTGCGCTGCTATCCAGGGACTTTGCTGGAAAACTGAAGCCCACGGAGCTGTGAAGTAAGGCGAGCCTCGTGCCTGGCGTATTGTCCTCTCTGTCTTCAGGTGACCTCTGCAGAGGGGACTTCTCGTTAAGCTGTTTTCTCTCACCTCCGACCTCTCTGGATATATCTGTTGAGCGTGTTTTACACATGCACCGGTGCAATCTCTTTCTCCATTTGTATTCCATCTGCCTCCAACAAATTCTGAAAACCTTGCCTGGGCCGCCTCATTTGTATGCACTTAATCTGGCTTTATCCTGTTTTATGGAGCGTCTTCTTTAAATTGATTCAGGCAAAAGCATAGCAGGGGCTTTGCATAGATTTCGCATGCATGACATTTCTGCACAGTTGGTCCCATTATACACCATCCTGAGCGCATTCTGCCCATAAACCCACCATACTAAACCAGAAAAAAAAAATGCATCAAAATAAAGAGAGCCATGGGAGGAGAAGGAGAAGGAGGAGGAGGAACAGAGCTGACCACTGTCCACCTCTCCGGTGTAATTACGGGTAGCAATTTTCTGGTCTTTGTTCCATGAGTGTCCAGTTTATGTGGCATCAGCTTCACGTCCTCCTCCATCCAGGGCCATGTCTTACTCTGCTGAGCTCCACGGAGCTGGGTCAGACCCTACTGGAGTCCCTGTGAGTCCCTGAGACTCTCGCAAGGGGGACTTTGCAGCTGGCCGCCGTCTCGGGGGGGGACTCGGCGTGGGGTACCGCAGCACGGTCAGCATCCTCAGGAGCTCCCGCAGTGGCAGAAGGCATGAGGAGCATCTCTTCGGCCACACCTCCTCCACGCTGGTAATAAACTGCATCGTCAGAGGAAAAAAAACCGCGGTAAGAGTAGGAATTTACCTGTCCTGCCCTCTGCGATCTTCGCAAAGCAAACCAAACCAGTCCGCCAAAGTCCTGGAATTATTGCTGAAAATTTTTACACCTCTTCTCAGCATATATAAGCATACATACGCGTGTGCTTTCTATAGCTCCGAAATCCAAGCTGTAGCAGGTGTGATCAGGTGAATACTGCTCATTCGGTGTGGCTAGGCAACAGCAAAAAGTGTTATTCAATATTTTATTAGGGAGAATTAATATTTCTTTAAAGGCCTGCTAATGATTTAACAGTATTATTGTTATGTTAAGGTTGGGGGAATTAGAGAAAGAGTACTTGTGTTAATATGTCAACACATTAAAAACGCAGCTCCATTTAGGCAGACACTTAGGTTAATGTGTTACATATTAAAAAGTCCAATTTCCTTTGCTGGCTACAAATAACAATCGAGATTATTGACACTGAATGATTTGCAATGTACTGTTTTACTTTTCGCTTCTTGTGTTTGTGCGCTCTGCTTGATTTATAATGATTGGAGCTCTGGCCTTATAAATTTTCTGTATTAAGAAAATATGAAGCCAGTTTTATAATATGCAGTAAGAAAGGAAAAAAATAATGCATGCTGCCATGCATGGATATGGGGATGCGAGTGGGATCAGCTCTTCTATAAAACGCAATAAAACCATTCTCATCATTATATCAGCATCTTGTTGCTTTAGCAGGAGCCCACTGGACCTACATATTTGGAGCTCCGGCACCTCTCACCATCTCTGCTTGCGCAAAGCCTGCTTCTGCTTGGGGCGTCTACCCTGGAGGGAAGTCCCACGGAGCCTGGTGGGTACCACCCATCCCACACCTGATGGGACAAGCGCGACGCGGGGCTGATCTTTGTATTGATAAAAAGCAAGCAAAACCACAAATACTGCCCTCCCAAATCCCCGACCAGAGGTAAAACCACTCCAGTTTCTCCCAGCACACTGTGCTCACTGCCTTGGGTAAGCCGGGGCTGCTGGCCAGCCTGATGTCCTCATGTCCCTTGTGACTCTCTCCCATGCTTCAGGCTGAAGCAAAGTGTCACAGGACACTCCTCAGACTCACCCTGAAAATGTGACCCGTGAACGTGGCTATGATAGGTAAAAAAAGAAAAGAAACCACTGGTCTGAAAGGAATTTATGAAGACCTGTGGGTAGACTAGCACGGTGCAGGGCAGGAGGGAGGGACAGCATGTCTCGCTGCTATCATAGGGCTTCCTGTGACAAGACCACTGTCTCGGTTGCTTAATTTTGATCTAGAAAACCATATATTCAGACTGAAAGCTACTGCTCTGGCTCCTCACGTCAGGTAGGGGTGATATTTTAATGTTTCAGCTTCAGGAATCCACCTGTGTCTGAGAGCAACGCTGAGGAGCAACCTAAGGTTGTGCCCTCATTAAAAAAGCATTGTGTAATGATCATATTAGCCTGGAGACTCACAAATCTTAGAGCCTGGAGAGGTACCGTGGCCATTTCTGACTTCCAATCTGGGTAAGAGAGGATGGTAACCTTCCCTGGGACACTCCTGCGTCACACCCCATACCCATTGCTCGTCCTCGTGCGGGACTCGGGCCTCGAGGAGATACGGAGAATTCAAGAGCAACTCTTAAATTTAGGCTGCCTTTAAAGTTTGCTGATGAGAAGAAGAAGATATTTATCTGCCTGACTGAGCTGTGGTTCAAAGACCCAATAGCTGCGTGTACACTGCAGAGATGAATTCAGTATACATTTCTGAATTGACTTTTTATATACTCGCCATCAATAAATCCTCAAAGCCACTTGTATCAAAATGAAAACTAGCTATGGAAATCATTAGATCTACAGTCAGTAATTGATAACACGCATTTCAAATGCGGAAATGAATTAGCTTTTGGCTTATGGGAGAATTTCAGACTGTATCCAATTTCATTAGGCAAGAAATTCAAATGATGAACGAATAGCCTTTATTGTTCTGCTTTTAAAAAGGAACCGTTTGTTATCTTTTTGCCTCTTTTGAGGCGATCTTTTTTGTTGTCTACAAACTTTAAAGAGCTCAAAAGTAATCTTATGGTTTAGCGAGAAGTGAACTTACGATGTCCCACATCTTTTACCTCTCCAGAGCTCATGAATTTTACTCTTAGCCAGACACAGGGTGCTTTGCACCCCATCGAAAACAGTTAAGTTTCTCCTGTCGGTGCCACGACATCCCAAAATCTCTTTGCCCGAGCAATTGAAAGAGCTCTGAGAAGCGAGAACATGAGCTGAAACTCTCTCTGCCATCTGCGTTCAGTGGCTTCTCTCGCCAAGACAGTGCTTCCAGGCTGTCTTTTAGCCCCAAAACTTTCAGACGCTGCTCTCGCTAACTTCAAAACACAAAGAAAAAGTTGCAAGGAAGTAGGTTTTCAAACTTGGGTTGGACGAGTAAGTACGGCAGGGAGCAGCTCTTCCACCCCAAGACGAGCTGCAGGATCCAGACTTGTTCTTCTTCCCCCTCCATCCCACCCCAAGCTGGGACAGCGGGGGTCCGGCTACGCTTGAGCACATTTTAGTGAGCAGAGAATGTGAAACAGTTGTTGTTGCTGCTGCTCGGGCCAGTTGAAATATTTCATCTTGGGTTTCAACAGTTAAATAAAAAAAAATAAAAAAAAAAAAAAAAGAAAAACAGACACCCCCTCCCAGCATCGTTTTGTTTTATTTTAGCTGCAGAAGTATGCTGATTTGAATGCAGGAAACAAAGTTGCCAATCTCAGTATGTCACAAGGCAAAGTTTTCACAGTTTGGACTTGTTTTGTCTTTTCAGGAGGAGGCAGTCAGGAAAACTACAAAATATAAGCCTCTTTTGCAAAAAAAAAAAAAATATTACCAATATTTAGAAAAATAATGTACTGTTTTTGGTGTTCCCAAAGTCTCAAAAGTTCCCAAAGGCCAGGATGGACGGGGCTTTGAGCAACCTGGTCTAGTGGGAGGTGTCCCTGCCCATGGCAGTGGGGTTGAAACGGGACACCTCCCACTAGACCAGGTCGCTCAGGATGATCTTTAAGGTCTCTTCCCACCCAAACCATACTATGATTCTGCGATGATCAGCATCACCTTGTGTTCAAACCCTGTCCTCCCATTTGTCTACAGTCTCTCCCACTGCAGAACAAACCACATGTTTTGGAAAGACATTTTCCACTCCATTCCCCAAAAGCGTTCTGCAGAACCGGACGTGAGACCAGCTCTTGCAAAACCTCATTTTTAAGTGCCTTGAACCATGTGTTGGAGGTAAGGAAATGATTCCTCTTATTCTTGAATATCTGACTCGCAGGGAGACTTGGTGGGACGCACATCAGTCTAACATCTGTCATCTTCAGGGTGGTCACGTAGCTTTTATGGCTGCTGGAGGGAGAGGCAGGCCCCTTGACCTGGTGACTCATGCAGTCCGAGTGGAGGTATCTTCAATAGGTGGGAAAAACGGAGCACTGAAAGGACTTTTAATTTGTCTCAAGCTGGTGGCAGTTTGGAGGAAGAGACAGATGCCGTACTGGAGCACAGTGCCTGGCAGGCAGCTCAGAGCAATCTATTTCATTTTTCATCCGTCTTTAATAAGATAAAAAAAATGTATAGACTCCACACACATAAATCTGAAATTCGTAAAATTTATAGGAGAAAAAAAGAAAAAAGGAAAAGAAAAACCCCACAGCTCCTCTTTTGTTTGCTCTGGGCACCGTCCCAAACTCACACCAAACTGCAGGAGCGATCTTAGCTGGCCTGAAAACACTGAGGCTATTAGAAGAATTGAATCCAGACCTTTCAAAGAAAAAAAAAAAATCATTTAAAATTACAGAGAAACCCATATGGTTAGAGAGTATTAAAGTCACAGAGTCAAGTACTCAAAAGTTAGGAAGTCTGAGATTTGAGGGTGCTTGCAAATGCACTTTCGACAGTGCAATGGCAAAAAACAGAACTCGGATATGAGGGCGAACCTGGCTGCATTTCCCGTACCGATGCGTGCATGTTTCTCGATGAAAGCAAATGAGGTTCAAAAAGTTTTCTTTAAGTTGTCTCAGGCACCATGGCGTGTTTTCACCTTCCCTTGCTCTGAGGTGTAGAGGGACGCCTTCGTTACGGGGTCTGCGGGCGTCCCGTGCCAGGACACCGCTGTGCTGCTGCTCCGACCGCGGCTGCGAAGCAAAGTTATTCTGGCACTGCTGATCTTTAGGAGGGTGGGAGATTTTTAGCAATTCTAATTGAAGAAGGTCCAGAAACATCAAAAGTCCTCTTTGGTTGCTGTGAACCCCCGGGGTCATCCCGGTATGCCAAAATCAATAGTACCCGCGCCGTATTGATTTTGAAATTTGAGATTAAAGCCAATCATTTTCTACTGCCGGCTGCCATCTAAAAAACCAAAGTAGGAATGAAAAATTCTCACCGAAAGAAAGAAAAGCAAAACAAGAAGAAAGGGGAATTGAGTTATGTTCCTTTGTACGAAATAATCAGCTTTAACCAAGATGAGTTTTTGCTCTCAACACACTGAGCGCAAACAGGACTGTTTCATTATCATCCAGCCAATGATTTTGGAATGAAGGATTAACAACATCTTATACAGATGCTTCCAATGAACTTCCAAAAATATACGGGGTGGGTGGTTTTTTTTTTTTTCTCTACTAGGGATTAGAAGCCTGTACAGTAATTAGTTCTGAAATATTTTGGCTGGATTACTGTGTACTGCTGTATGAAGGATATGTAACTATCTCTCACTAGTCTGGCTAATACGTTCCATTTTGTATTTCAAATTCATTTATATTGTCTGTGGATTTGCTAAAAGTATAAATAGAACAAAATCCCAATTTTCATTTGCTAGGAATTTGTCAGTGCACATTCTTTTGAGAACCGTCTCAAAAAAACAACTTTCTTTTTGACCGACTGCTGTAACATCGCAGAGCTAAAGCTATGCCTTACATTTTCTGAAATGGCCCCCAGTCTTGCATTGGCAGTTTTGGGGTGTTCAGCCTTGGTCAAGTTTGCAGGATGACAATGATTTTTCTTGATGAAGCCCCCAGGAAACAAGACGACTCAAAAGACTATTAGCTATTTGCCTGCACCTCGGTGTTTGCACGAGGGTATCCTTAGACCCATTTTCTGAAATGGTTGAGCATCCAAACAGGTTGATCAGAAAACCCAGCGCGAGGTGGGACCACTCAACACCTCTCAAGAGCAGCAACGGCTTCCTGCATACCGCAATCATAGAATCACAGAACGGTTTGGGTTGGAAGCGACCTTAAAGATCATCTCGTTCCAACCCCCCTGCCCTGGGCAGGGACACCTCCCACCAGCCCAGGTTGCTCCAAGCCCCATCCAACCTGGCCTTGAACACCTCCAGGGATGGGGCAAGAGTATCCAAAAGCCAAGTCGGAGACCATTTCTGGTGCAAAGACCTGGCAAATCAGTAGTTCCTGATTGGTATTTCTTTCTTTGGGATGTACAGGCTCAATGTAGGAGGATTGACGTGGGCGAGGGACCATTCACCTCTAGGCAGCTATGGTTTAGCAGAGCTCCACGTGGAAATCTCACTCATTCACGGCAACTGCCTGGAAATGAAGTCTATTGGCCAGGATTTACTTGCAGAAATTAGTCAGCAAGTATTTTGAGTTGCAAGACTGAGAAAACCACTGTGCTGCTCACAGGCAAATTAAAAACCAGGGAAAAAAAAAGCCCATAATTCATCAAATAAGTGATTCATAATGAATTATTAGCTCTTTCCTATTGGCTACTGTGTATCATCAGGGTCTAGAAGCAGACAGGGCTGGGGGAAGATTGTAAATCTCATTAATAGTCAGCAGACATATGGTCTTGACGGAGAGGAGGGGGAATCCTCCGTTATTTCCTCCAGCAAGGCTCCCATCTTGCCTGGGTTGAGGCGTCCGATTCCCGCCTGCCTGTCGCGCACAGAGACATACCGGCGCGGCTTCGTTTCCCATTGCCCATCGAAATGCCAACTTCTCCTCCAGTCGAGACCAGCGAAGCTCCCCTTGGCTGGCTGAAACCCCAACAGCCGGGCTCTCTTTAGGAGCGAGAGAACCCCGAACTTACCCTCCAGGAGCAGGACAAGAGGACTAATGTCATGCTGTTATTTACAATTCCACTACAAATCGAGTGTGTCTTGTGCTCAGAGAGTATTTGTTTCCAAGGACAAAATCTTCATCTGCCAGATGCCGATTAAGTGAGCTCTTCTAATGCACAATACTCTCTCTTGATACCACCAGTCCCTGTATTTCGCTTCACTCCAGCGTTAGCCATTGTTGGTCTTGGTTGCAGCAAGAGAAAGAGCGTGAAATATTCACGACAGTACCCCTTTTATTTTCCAGGTCAACCCATCATTCGGATTCGGCAACTTTCGCAGAAGATGAAAGCAGAGTATCTTTATGGCGCAGCCCAGAAGAATTTACAGTCCAAATGAACCAATTTTGAGGAGCAAGAGAAGGGGGCTTCCGAGGTCTTAGCTGTTACTTTTCGGCATTCTGCTGTCTTGGAGTAAAATGTAATATTTATAGAAAGGAAAACTGTGTACATTTAGACTGACATTTGGAGCCAACCTTCTTGTTTCTAAATATTCATGAAGCAAGTAGACTGTGAGCATCTCAACAGCGAGGAAAACACTCCTTCAGTGTATTTTCCACATAATTCTCTTTTGCATTTATTACTTTTCCTGTATTTTTGTCGCTTTAAACGTCTTCTCTTCATTACATGGGTTTGGAGGGATGGAGATGTGTAAAATTGGCAATCTGCTGTAGCGAAACACAACGTACGCTCATCCTGCGCTCGGTCCTCTGCATCCCCCTGCTCCGGCTGGCGCCGTGCCGAGCGCCGGCTCCCACGTGCCGCGCCATTCGCATCTGCCGCCAAGCATCGCCCTCCGTATCGCACCGCGGGCACAACCTGCCTATCCATTGTCTGAACACCCCCAGAAAATCTGCTTGTACCCACCCTCAAGGGAGGTAGGGCGGCTGTTCTTCACCCGGGTGACAAACCAGAGGGGTTTGCTCCTTCTCGCTGCAGGGTTATAAAGGGGTTGGGGAAATTTAGGATAAAAAAAACAAAGACGGGCAGGGGAGGGAGGTGGAGGGCAGGAGCACCTTGCCACCCTATAATCTCATGATCATCCCCCCCATCTTACTCACGATATCACAGGCTGCAGCACGACTACGGTCCCACAAAGCATCCCGATCTTGGGCAGATTCTGCTTCCCTCCCGCGCTGCCATCGCCGCCACCACCCTCTCCGAATTTTTCCTCACTCTGCGACATCCTCTGAAGTGGCGCGGTCCTGGAGATGAAAGAGCAGCATGGCCTGATGCAGGAGCATTGCCCTCTCCATTTCGTCCTTTCTTCCTCCCCTAATAGCCCCCGCCGCTGCTGCCCCTTTGCTGGCCGCTGACAGCCGCAGACAACCGCCCGCTCCGAGATCTCATTTCGGAGGTAATAGCTAATTTAGTTCCTTTCATGGTGAGTGTAGAGCCAGGTTATTTTCCCCCTATGTGCTTTACTTTGCTTTTAACAACACTGAATGTCAGCTGCCATTTTTACCGCTCTAACTCAGCCCCGGGAGCTCCTTCTCTGGCTCGACCGCAGCTCTTCGCTGTTGGATGTGAAGAAGCCCAATAATTCAGTATGGCAAAATAGGACGTGGAGCCAGCTGAGCCGCACGGCAGAGCAACCTCCCCTTCCTTCCAAGGCACCCCCAAGGGCTAAAGCTGTGTTTTAATAGCGCACAAACATAATACACCTGGGCAAGGTACCTCTGCAGAGAGCGCACGGAGCGGCTGGGCAAGGCAGACCGAATAAGAAGGTTAGGAAAGTCCTTTCCTGCTAAATCCTTGGAGAAAGGAACTTTCTAGAGGCTGAACAAACACTACGCGCAGTCCTCGGTGCCTCCAGGGAGGCTCTTGCCTTCCCCCCACTTCTGGTCCCTGGGGTACGCCTGGGTGCCTAGAAAAACCCACCGATCCCCGGGATGCTCGCCTGGTCCCCCCCGTCACTTTGGCTTCTGCAGAGCCACTGAGGTCCCAGCAGAGACCTGGCCAGTCCGCCCCACCGTGAAAAAAACATTCGTTTGTTCCTGCCATTTGTTCTCTAATGTACTGGGATACTCCAGGGTTTTGTTTTTTTTTTTTTGGTGCAGGATCTGGCCAAAACTGCAGGAGAGCACATGAGCGGGCGGCTCTCCTCTCTGTATTTCACACACGTGTGCGATGCGAGTGGCAGTGGGAAGGGACCCTTCCCTGGAATGTCTCATTTATCCAGGGGTGCTAACCTTTTCCTTAATCCTGTTTCCCACCGGTGGACCCAGAGGCCAGCCTCGCTGCTCCGTGTTTCCCCGGTATGCCCCCTGAGCTCGTTTTAAAGATTCAACCCAGGCTGAACCAAGGATTCGGCGGTGGCTCGGGGCCGGGGCTTCTGGAGACGCCCCGCTCGCGAGCAAAGAACGAAATAATCTGTTTCTCTTTTCCCTTTTCCTTGGTTGCTCGTCTCTGCAGGCTTCCTGTGTCTGCAGGGCTTGGAAAGGTCTGTGGTTTCAGTTTTCATGCGTTCACCACGCCTGTCCCATCTGTCACAGGCTTTCACGTTTACCCTGGCAGGGCGTATGCTCTTCTCCACCTTCCATGCTTGGGAACAGCCTCTGCTTTTCACTTCTTTTTTTTTTTTTCTTTTTTTTTCTTTGTTTTTACTTTTTTACCTCCTTGTGGCTTGCAAGAGTAGCTTCCCTCCAGCTCAGGAGGAAATCAAAACACCCAGAGACCTCAAAATCCTTCACACACACAGGATTTCAGTCCACCCGTTACCATTACTCACAGATGATTATTATTATATTTTTTTTTTTGCAGCACCGAGGCTGGTTTATATGTACATATATTTGACCTCAGATGGATTATTGCAGCGAAAAGAGTAAATAATGCAGCGGTGAATTACAAAAATGAATACCTTAAGATGAAACCTGCCTTAGCACGGCCCTATCAGCATCACCGCTCCGTAATGTGAATGGCTGTGATTTATGACCTTCTGATAAAGATATCCTGATGGAGAAAAGATGCAGTTATAGGTAGGCAGGAGAGATGTCGCCTAGTTTATGGGTTTTGAACTTTTATTTTGGTGCTGGAAACATGGATATAAAAGGCTATTTATCAGAGCCGGGCAGAAAATGAAGATATTTTCTGATAATTTTAATGTATTACCTCAAAATATTGCTGAAAAAGTTTGGTTTTGCAGCAAGAAATTTCTGACCAAGTTGTAGATATATTTTCTTCCCAAATATTTATATTTGTTCCTATTTATTCTGACTCTGACAGTAAGGATGGCTGCAAAACGCAATTTTTTGCTCTCAACGTATAGGACTATATATCCGTACTTTTGGAAGATGAAGACGTTGGAGCCTTTAGGCCTAGATGTGATCAATTGGGACTGTCTAGGGTGAGATAATTACAAACCAGTTGCAATTATCATTGGTGCTCATTGAAAATCTGGGGTAATTTGCATGCAAGACTGCTGGGTTCGGTTTCAAGAAGGTGAACAAGCTGGTTTGACAAATTTGTTAAATCTGCTTGAGAAGCACAGTTTAAAATAATAACAATAATTAGCAGTAATATAATTGATCTATTTTGTTCTGTGCATGACAGGAATTCACTTTAATTTGAACCAGCAAATTAAAGCAACATTTAGCATACTAAACAATATTGCTCATGAAAACGTCTATTTATATCTGCCAATAATTGTTATCTAACTATGAAGTATGCCCCAGATTATACAGTAACCTTGCGGTGCGTCAGAGAAAGGAGATCTAAATCACTGAAGAACAGCTGAAATTTTCCAATAAAAGGTACTGTATCTGAAACATCAAGACAGTTCACGGCAAAGCAAGTCACCGGATAACCCGCCACGCCTTGTACGATGAACGATCTTGTTATTTTGCGTACAAGAGGTTAAAAGGAATTCGGCCAGATGGCCAAAGCGGCATTCTCACTGGTACTTGCTGTTTGGAAATTAAATAAATTAAACCTGGAGGTGTAGGGGGAGGATGGATTGCAAAACAAAACAAAACAAAAAAAGTCAGTTTGGGGGAAGAACAGTCTTTGAAAAATGAAAGTAGCGGAAGTTGTAGCACGATCCTGGGAAAACAAGAGGGGCCACTCCTTTTTTTTAGCTCTGGGAGTTTTCTAGAGAGAAGCAGCAGGCTTTTCCAACTGGCTCTATCAAGATGTAGAATCATAGAATGGTTTGGATGGGAAGAGACCTTAAAGATCATCTTGTTCCAACCCCCCTGCCATGGGCAGGGACACCTCCCACCAGACCAGGTTGCTTAAAGCCTCTATGGCTTTACTGTGTCATTCATGGTTGGATTATAATACCCCAGAGAAAGCAGAGCTGTTTTGGGGCAGTGATGGTGATGTTCAAGCCTGAATAGAGAGATGAGGCTTGATAAAAGTGACGGCTCGCTCAGGGCCAGGCTTGTCCCGCACCTTGAGGAGTCCTTTCACCGTGACCTCCACTTTGATGCTTAGGTCTGCGTCTTGGCCAGCTTCTGGGAGCAGCTCCGGAGGGCAGGCAGAGGAGGCTGACATGTGGGCTTTGCAAGCTGTGCCAAAGCCACGCCATGCCTTGCTACTTTGGAGAAGACGGAGCGTTTCCCCTCCCTCCTGCCTGAAGAAGAGGTTTTGAAGAAATCCCGTTATCCCCCTTGGCCTGGAGGTCACTGTGTCCAGCTGGAGCAGTCACTCTAGTGTGAGCAGATCTATCAGCTGTGACGCCCCCAAGAGCTGCTGTCCTGCAGCCCCTTGGTGACCGTGTAGTGCTGTCCCTCTTAACAGAGGCTGTCTTTAATTGTCTGCTATAGCTAATTTCATTTTGTGAACCAAACCCTCGACTGCACTCTGCAATCTTGTCCCTTCCCACTCCTTTCCCTTATCTTTGCCTCCCCTTGCCCCCATGGTCAGGACAGGAGGTCAACTTCTACAGCACAGATAAACTCTGTCTGAGGGGTCCTCTGCAGAGTATCGACAGGTTGGAAGGTCTTTTTATCTTCTTTTTCCAGCATCTGGCTACAAATCCCGCTGCGGTAGTCAGAGCCTCGGTGTTCACCGAGGGCAGTTGTTCTGGGTCACGTATTTTCATGTGCTGGGGACCTTGGCAGGCGTGTTGGGGAGGAAGGCGAGCTCATTGCACCCGGGTATTTGCCACCTCCAGGTTAGCCAGGGTGTGAGGGCAACGCGGGAGAGGATGCGGTTGAGGAGCAGGCAGCCTCGCAGGCAAGGAGGACTTAAAAAACATACCCGCTGCTTTGGCTGCCTCGCTTTCCATGCACACCCAGCTCAGAGCCCCAGACCTTCCTTTTGGGACCCTTTCAATGCCGCTCTGCTCTGACAGAGAGTTATGAAAAAGTGGTCCTTTCTCATGCAGGTAGAATAGAGGTGGAATTCACTGGGGCACATGGTTTAGGATGTATCTTCACATTTGTAGCTAAGCAGATTTGCCCTGGGGTTTGCTGCAAGTCAATAAAAAGAAATCTCTATCACCAATGGCTTCTCAGACCCCTAGCTTGTGGGGTCTGGGCGAGCGTCAGGGTTTTACCACGATTTCTGATGGGCTGCCAGTCCGGTGATGAAGGTTTTAATCAGACTGGGGCAGCCACCCAGTTTCGATGAGATGCCGAATCCCAGCGGCTAAACCCGAGGAGCATGACAGGGCAAACTGGGGGGGCAAAGTGTGTTTGGGTCAGAAACCAGTCTCCTCCTGACAGCTTCATCACATCTGACTTACACGTCTATGGTGTAGATGCCTCCAGGAGAGCTTCTCTCCCTCAGTACTCGGTGGAGTTGAGTCAATAAAGTTAATGGAGCTCAGAGAGGGAGTCATCCAAGCAAATGGGAGTTTTAATTTTTTCCCTATTTTAGGAAAAGATGAATACCGTCGTAGACTCCGCTGACAATAAGGGCCATCTGAGCTCCTGGCAGAGGCTTTCCCCACAGAGCCCACATCCAGCCCAAGGCATCCCAGCCCCGTGGGTATGCTGAGAAACTTGTTTCTAGCTCCCAGACCTGGTCCTTGCTCTGTGTTGGGGTGAACCTGTGTGCTTGCCAAAACTGGAACCATCATTTCAAGCAACCAACGACTACTAGCCCCTCTGCTCCACTCTGGGGAGACCCCCCTGCAGTGCTGCCTCCAGCTCGGGGGCCCCCAACATCAGAAGGACATGGACCTGTTGGAGCGGGACCAGAGGAGGCCCCAGAGATGCTGCAAGGGCTGGAGCCCCTCTGCTGGGAGGACAGGCTGAGAGAGTTGGGGGTGTTCAGACTGGAGAAGAGAAGGCTGGGGGGAGACCCCAGAGCCCCTTCCAGTCCCTAAAGGGGCTACAGAAAACTGGGGAGGGACTCTTGATCGGGGCGGGAGCCATAGGATGAGGAGTAACGGTTTTACACTGAATGAGGGGAGATTTAGATGAGATATCAGGAAGAAATCCTTCACTCCGAGGGTGGTGAGCCCCTGGCGCAGGTTGCCCAGAGAAGCTGTGGCTGCCCCATCCCTGGAGGTGTTCAAGACCAGGTTGGACGGGGCTTGGAGCAACGTGGTCTACTGGAAGGTGTCCCTGCTGGACACCTGTTGAAACTAGATGATCTTTAAGGTGCCTTCCAACTCTAACTATTGTATGACTCTATGATTCCTAGACCCCAATTCAAAGCCTGTTAATGTCCATAGGAAACCTTCTACAGATTTGCCTGATCTGTGGATGAGACCTTGAAGGCTCCAGCTAATTCATCTTTCCCCTGCATGGCACATCGTAATGTCCACCTCGTTGAAGGGGAACGCCTGGCTGAAACAGTCAGGATGGTGCCCAAGGGTGAGCTTGAGAGGTACTGACAGATCTCCATGGTGCATGTCATATTCCACCTGGCTCCCTGCTTCATTTTAATAAGTGACTTGGTTTCCTAGGGACTAATATTAACTGAACAAACTATTTAATTTTGCTGATTAATTATCACAGGGAAAAGATCTGACCTTGCTGTGGAGGTAATAACATTCCTCTTACGCCACCACGAGAGGATGGTTTAATTCTGTGACCCCAGAGCAGCTCGATCATTACTGCGTGTTGAATATGATGGTGAAATCCTCTTTCCTGAGGGGAACGTGGGTGACCCTGGGTGAGCAGAGCACACACAAAAAAAGGAATTATCTGTTTTATGCAATCAGTAGATCAAGAGATAATAACAGTGCAGAAATGTCATGAAGTACATGCCTGTCTCCATGTACATTAGCCATCCACGTGCCAAGAAGTTAGGATTGGAGGCATCTGGTCTGTCAAAAAAGCAGAGTTAAAAGAAAAGCAGAGAAAACTTGGCCTTTTGTTCTTGGATGATCAGAGTGAAGCAGCTGGGGATGAAGGGATGGGATGCTTCTAAAACAACATGAGGTTGCGGCAGGGCACGGAGTCCGTGCTCCTGCGGTTTGGGACCCCATCCGAAGCCCTTGGATTGATTTACAGCCCACTGACCTCTCCCGGGTGTTTTGCTGACCCGAAATGCCTGCAGATAGACGGAGCAAGACAGACTGCCCCTCAGTTTTTGGTTGAGTTTTAGTTGTGAACCAGGGGGCCTCCAACACCTTCCTCTGAAGTATTTGGTGCTGACAATGTTTTTTTTGGTGGCACCTCTTCTAGTCATAGGGCTGGCGGTGGCCGTGGCTTACTGCTGGCTGGTCACCACGAGGTCAGTCCTTCGGGTACCGGTCCCAGGGAGCTCTTCCCTCCCTCAGGTGGTGGCCTGCAATTAGAGATGAGGTTATAAACCCAGGCACCGGTGTGATGGGCTGCATGTGCACCCTTGGGAAATTAACACAGAGACTGCAATTGCCATTTCATCTCCTACTTCTGTCCTTCATTGTCTTTCCATAAGACCAAGAAGAGTTTGATGGCAACTTCCTCTGATTCCTTCTCTCTTTTTCTACAAAGTCATTTACCTATGTAAATTTATGCTCTAATGCCCATTACCCATTCGTCACATCATCCCGTTATCCCTGCGTGGGGTCTAGTAGCTCTGGCTTCTGCAGGACAACACTTTCCATTTGAAGGTCAAAGAGGCTGAGATGCCACCATCATCCTATTTTTCTAAGGGCCACTCTCCTAGTCTATCATAATACACTGAAGTCGCTGGATGCCTTTTTCTCCTGTTCTATCATAACAGAGCGATAATGGATGCATTTTCAATATCTCATCTGACGGTACGTTGGTCCCTAACCAGCCCTTTAGACCTGCTACAAGGTTCTTGTAATAAATTCCACACTAGAGCCGGTGAAAAACATCTCAGACGAATGTTGTGGGTTTTTTTCCTCCATAGGAAAACGCAGTCGGACTGAAATCAAAACATTTTGAAGGAAATGTGTTGATTTTGACTGGGAAGTATCAAAACAGAATGTTTCAACTTTCTCGTTTTGTTTTGACAGTATCAAAATGTTTCATTTCCATGAGGTAAAAACATTTGGGTTTGATTTTCTCCTAGTTTAGTTTTGACTTTCACTTTACATGAAAACATTATCTTTTGTCATCAAAAGCCTGAATAGAAGCTCGTGTAAGTGTCAAGATACCGCAACGGAAACACTTCTGTGTTTCGGGTGTCTCGCTGCTCGCAGCTCAGCTGCCCCCAAGCCCGACCTGGAGCCCTCCTTTCTGCTGGCCAGCCCCAACCCACCACAGTCACCAAACCGCAGCAGCAGAAGTCCATCCAAACCCACCGCTGGAGCCAGAGCTGAGGAGAAGCAACCACAAGGGGCTTCAGGTGCTTTCCAGCCCAACCCAATGGGCAATGTATTTGCTCGCGTGCTGGGTCTTCGCTGCCGACCCTTTGCTGCTGTAATCTCCACCCTGTGCTGAAGCTTTCTAGAAACCATGGAAGGCATGGGGCTGGAGCGAAACCACGTCTTCATTTCTCACCTTACTGTGCTTTCAACCGCCATGAACAGCTTTTGTTACTGGAAGGAAGGAAGGAAGGAAGGAAAAATGTTTCATGTCTGCCAGGGAGGACTTGCTGGTGAGGGCTGAGACAGGATACATCAGCAGACTAAAGAAAACAATTAAAGCAAGGTAGCACGTAGAAATTAACCTTTCGAGGACGGAACCAGATAAAATGACTCCTCTTCCTCAGCCTATCTCTAGCACAGGCTGGTGATTCATTTCTCCGTGGCGCACGTTATAAATCACGGAGAAAATTAGTAGGGAGCTTGAAAAGTCCCAAGCATTAAAAGATTTTATTTCCTGGGTCCATTTTGTCTTCTGCTTTCCCATTTGCCTGCTGATTTCCCATCCAGCTTTTCCTAGGCGTTTGGGGGGGTGTCTGTCTCTGGTGCAGCGTCACGACTCGAAAAAAAAGATGGGTTTGCTTCTGAAGTGGCTGGTTTTCTATATCTCAGCCATGTCTGAATGACCTGTATTGCTTTAGGTAGAGGAGATGAGGGTTGAACGACCAGCAGGCTGGAGCTACAGCTCTGCTTTCGGTGAGGGTGGTGCTCGTGTGCCTCTTTCTCTCTTCCACCTTTGGCTCTTTTAGGAGTTTTAGTGTTTCGAAGACTGCTTTCTTCCAGCAGCTTAGGTTAAAGCTGGAAGAGAGGGTAGCATGTCCTCGGAGAAAGAAAGATCCCATAAGATTTTCTTCTACGAAACATGAAGGGTTACAGGGGTGAGCAGCCGCATGCCTGCCGGTGATGGAGGGGAGGATGGGTGCTGGGTTTGAGTGGAAAAATGCCCCAAACCAGAAAGAAACAGGTCAGAGGAGGCCTGTGGAGGGCAGGGGGAGGGGATGGGGTCCCCAGGATAACGCACAGGGTCCCTTGTCACAAGCACAAAGAGCACAAGTACAGCTTCTCCGCGGAGACAAAGCAAATCTCCCAGTACCTGGAGGCTTGCCCGTGGTTAATTTAATGGGTCCAGCTCAGCCCCTCATCCCACACGGCTGAGATCAAGGGGTCACATGGAGTGTAAGTGTTTTATGAATACATTAAGAGTGCGATATTGGCTGGAGTCTATTAAACAAGCAAAGGCCCCAGCGTAATAGCTTCTCTCCACCGCAATTAAAAGTAAGTAAGTTCTCCGTGCGCAGTTTCGGTCGTGCAGTTGGATCCGATCCCTTGGCCTCTCCTCTGCCGCCCACCGCGGGACACGGCGTCTCCAACAGCAAACAGTCTTGGACAATTCACAATAAAAAAACCACATCACTGGGTTAAGAAAGGGAAAAGAAGAAAGACGAAGAGAGAAAGAACTGGGCCTGGGGGCGGGAGAGGAAAGCGACACCTCATTGAGCTGTTATTCTGGTCCTGGTGAAAGCCCAAGATTGTTCGTAGGAGCCCTCAGAAGTTCATAAACACCTTTATTTGTAGTTTCCAATTTGACTTTGTTCAAACTGGAGGGTACGAATGTGTTCCTGTCGCTAGCTGCTGATTCTGCTACTTCTCCAAAAAGAAATGGCTTTGCCTTTTTTAGTGCGTGCCTCATAAAATAGGGATTAAGAGCATTTTTTTAAAACATAGTTTTTGTAATAGTGCAGCCCCAAACCCCTTCAATCAGCAAACTTTAGCACGACTTGACAGACTAAACTGCCATTCCTTAACCCACAGGACAAGAAGTGCCATTTGCACATGGTTGAGTGGCGAGCAAGAAAGATTCATGTCGCTTGCTAATTGCCTTTGGCTCTGCGCCACCGCACAAACACTTCAGCACCGACTGCATTTCTGTTCCCGATTCCATCTTGGTAAATGTCTTTTTCTGTATTTCAATGACTCAGGAGTGCGCGTAGCTAGAATTCTTTCAGAAAGGTGGGCAGGGAAAGGACAAGTGGCTATTGCTGGAAAGGTGCGGGTAGGAAAACTTCTCCAGCAACGCCTGTGAACGCACCAGGAACTGAGAAGAGTCCTCCTGGGCACAAAGCTCACACTGAAACCTACTGTGAATGTCTCTGGGTATTCAGTTCCTCAGGTAAAAGCAGTGCGAATGGGGCGTTAATATGGAAAGAGCACATTAACTGTCACATGGAAGAACTTCTCTTGCTCTCAGTATTCTACCCTCAACCTTGTCTCCCAGTGCTATCGGAGGTATCTGAACGTATCAGAGATGTCCACACAGGGTTGGGAAATAGGGCAGAGGAATTACAAAAGGCACGTGCCTTCCTTAAGTGGCTTTCAGCAGCCCAGGGTGGATACCTCAGGTGGACGCTCCTTCAAATGACTCTGGGCATCTCTGCAGGTGACTGAAACCGTCCATCCGCATCCCTTTTCTGCCTGCAGACAGTACCCCAAATCAACTCAAAGCTGAGCCAAGTTTCAGCTATGCCTCATTCCCTGCCTCTGGCCCCTCGGAGCTAGGTTCGGGATTGTAGAGATAACTCCACCAGCCCTTGTCCACTGTGAAGAGCACTGCAGAAAAAAACCGGGGGAGATGAGTAATTCTGCGCTCCGGGCCAGAATCTGCAACAAATAATACAAACGAGGACTGTGAATGTTCAGACTAACCAAAAACACTGACCAGCCCTCCTTGAAACCAGGGAGAGGCGGGTGGGAGCCCACCTTAAGGTTCGTTCAGTGGAGAGAAAGATGAAGATGTTGGCAATGGGATGAAGGACGCGGTTGTCCAGCGAAACCAGGCAGGAGGCCAAGGTGGGGATGCAAGGAGGTAATGAGCTTCTTCGCTGCCAGACTCTGCAGTCCTCAGGGGACAATCCTAGTGTTTTATGCACTTTTAAAATTCTACGAATAACTTTCCAAAGAGAATTGAAGTGCTTGGCATGAGTCTTCCTGAAGAACCACGCTGCATTTCCAGTTATCTGCACAATCTCCTTTAGAGCCACATGACAGCAACTGTAGTCATTGATAAACTTAATCTGTTCCTTTCTCCAGGGCAGAATCCTGTAAATAAGTGAGATTCGTTTCTCTCTCTTCGTCTTTGTTTTGTCATTCTTGTGGACAGGATGATAGATTTTGATTTCCTGTGTCCTTCCTTTTCATTGATGGTCTTTTGTAAAGAAATACGACTGGCATGGATTTTTCTTTTAATGGACTTAATTGAAACGACGGCAAATGTCACGACTTGAAGTACAGGTTATGAAGTCTGAATACACTCGCATATGACACTCCTAACAATTCAAAATGTATGATTATATAGCAACAATAAGCTTTCAGGGTAATAGCGTAACATTGACTCTAAATACTGATTTCAGTATATTATGTGCTATGTAGCCTGCAGGCAAAACAGCACATACAGGCCTTAAACCAGGAACAATTAGGATTTGGCAAGTTTATTTAAATCCTCGGAGGATGCAATCAAGCACAAATGCTATGAAGATAATGTCAAGCTGAGGGATGAGTTAGGCTGGGGAAAATTCATGGCGAGAACTGAACGATGTCTCCCCGCGGAGGACAGGTCAAGCTAAAGCCCCATATGGTGAGCAGACAGAGCTGGACCTGGTCCACCAAAAAAACCCGACCATGGGAACCAGGTTTCAGTCTGAAGCTCTGGAGCTTTTCAGCTATGGGGCACGCTGGGACATCATGGGAGAGCATGAGCACTGGGGGGTGGTGGCAGTGTTTGTGGTCTCTCACCTTTCCAGGAATAACTGCAGTAGCTGGAGCATTCACTGAGAAGCAGGGAGCCTGACACGCACGTCCTTCCCAGCAGGTTTCACTGCCACCACTGCCCGCTTCTTATCTCCGTTGAGCCCTTTTTGATGCTCCTCAGGGTCCTCTCGAACTTCATGTAATGGTACCCACTGACCTGCTGTCTCCTGCCAATGCGTCTAACGATTAAATGGGAAGTGGGAGCACTGCTCAAGAAGGAACATGCCTTGTGTTTTAGCGCCAGATCACCATCTTTTAATCTGAGTGTATTAGATGAGAGATGATCCTCTTATTCTAACCATAAATTACTTTGCACATTGTCACTTCCAGCTCACAGCTTGCACTCGTTCGGGAGGATAATACAGAAATAGCAGGAGGCTCCAGCGGCCTGAAACCAGTCTGTGGCTTTCTTACATTTCTGGGGGAAAAAAAATAATCAAGTGGACAGAGAGAGGTGTGCAATGGCATGAAGACTTCTGAGAGACGGGAGGACTAATGAGGAAAATTGTCAATCACTTGGCTGGACAGAGAGAGACTTCTCCATCCTGCGAAGGCTCCTATCAGGGATATGTCAGTGATAATAAGTCTTGCCTACATTACCGGGGACAGCCTGAAAATATAACTATACATTGGAGTAGGTCTCCATCCTGCTCTAATAACTGGGACAAAATAAACAGTTCAGAGTGACACCAGACTTAGAAAAGAGCTGGCTCTACCTCCTAGTTTAAACAGCACCGAGTCTTTCTTTATGCCTTTGACTAATTAGTATTGCGTCGAAACAGCTTGTTCAGCTCTTTAATGTGTTTCCCCTTATTTTCACAGGAGGATGTATTTCTCTCTCTTCTGGATGAAAACGTCTTTTAGGAAAAAAAAAATATCTACAAATGCCTCGATTCTCTGCTTTTTTGTAACTGCTTATGAAAGAAAAGAGCTTTCATAATAAGCATAAGAGATTCATGCATAAGAGAACACAGATTTCATCTGTGAATATCTGCTTGAAAATGGTCTTCCGAGGCATATCAGATCTATTCAAATCAGGTATCAAAACACTGTGTGCTGCACACAGCCCAAGATACCGTGGGCAGGGGAAAGGACCAGATCTGTGGTAGTAACATTCACTGATAGCTAACGAAAGCGTTCTCTGAGAAATCGTTTCTGTATGTAAAATGCGGCTACAGTTTCACGTGACTGATTTTCTGCTTTTTCTTCCACCTAATAAAACTCCCGAAAGGGCGAGCCAGGCACAGCTACGGCATTTCCCCAACTGACACCAACGGGGGCTTTCCAGTTAACGCTTTGTCCCAAACAAAAGACAAAGCGCTTAATGCCTTTTGACATAAATTACCATGAAAGTTTGTCATTGTCTCAAAAAAGCCTGCGTTTCTCATTTTCAAATGCTGGTCTCTCATCGGTGCTTCATAATTAGCCCTTTTGCGTCCCGTGTAAGAACTTCCCGGGGGTGGGTGATAGGAAGATACTTGGTGTGCTTACCTCCTCTGCCATGTAATGACTTCGCCGTGTGTCAATGACAAAGGAGAACTGGGCTCGCTCTCTCCTGAAGTCCTCTTATACAACCTCCCAGAAGTCAGAGTAGGCTCTCTTTGTGTTTGCAGGTGCATCTGCAAACTCGCGAGTCGTTGGGGGATAGAGAACAAATACATTTATCTGAGAGGGAAACCAAACAAATGAGATAATCACTCGCTTTATTTGTGGAAACACGAGATAGCATAGCTGGCATTAGGAGCACAGCTGCTCACCTCGCCAGCAGGAATAATCATCCTCGTTGAGGAGGCATGTCAACGGAGAAGGGCAGATGTAGAGGTTGTGAGCTTCACTGCCACCCTCATCTGTCTTGGATGACTGCAGAAATGATGGGAGACAGTACGAGGGATTAGAGCCAACATCTTTATCCTCACGGAGGGGATGCAACTGATTATTTCATTACCATCACGAGGCCCCTGCAGCATTACAGTTTGGTTTGGTCTTTCTTCCGAGGCTCCGGTGACCAAGAACTGCTTTGACTCACTTAGTCTCCGCAGACTGTGAGGAAAGTTGTGTTTAAAACTGCAGCAGGAGGGTCACCTGGGAGAGAGGATTTCATGCTGGAGATGAAATGCAATGTGTTCATAATGCGTTGTGCGGCCCCTCAGACTCTGCCGTTGCTCTGCAGAAGACAGCAAACATTTCCACTGCCATCTGGCAGAGCGCTCCCGAAGGGAAAGCAGACGCTCTCCTAATCCTACCTGATGTAGGAAGGCTGAGTATAATCTGTGTGCATAGACGCAACCAACATTACACTAGCTCAGATGAAGACATGGACATTCAGATGATCGCTTGATAGAAGGTCAGAGGCAAATCCTTGCACATTCATGGACCAGGCTTGGAGCTACCTGTCAAACCAGCTTGGACGCCTGTGGTGTCTGGAGATGGGGGGCAAACCCACACACTCACTGCCTTTCCTAATTTGTTCCCCAACACTCCCACTGTGGTTGCACTTACTCTAGAGTTTGGCAATGAGTCTTCTACTACCCAAACCGGAATTACCACTGAAAATGCTACTGATGGAAATCAGGAAGAGCTGCTCCAGCAGGCTGAGGCTTACCAAGAGAAGCCCCACTACCAAGAAGGTTGCAAGGAAATGCAATGCTGTGGACAGGTTTAAAAAAGAAGCCAACGTGGTAGGGGACAACCTCCGCCCAGGGCTGCAAGAGCAGCAGGTTCTTATCTCTGGTGCTTTCGGATTTGCTCTCAGGGCCCTCAGCTCCTCTCCAACCAAGCACTGAGTCCATGTGAAGGAAGATCCTTAGAGGTTTATAGGTTGGACAAGTCTAGGCAGATGTTTTACAGCTATGTCAAAGGACACATCTGTGACAGCAGGGTGACTGCCTGCCAATTCTCAAATCCTCGTTCCAAGTACTGGAGGTGCAGAGTTCCTCAGAGAAACCATGTCAGAATTTGTTTAACATGAATGAAACTGTATTTTTTCCTAATCTCGTTCGTATTGATCCCTCCTATGAAACGAAAGAACATATAATCAGCTTTTCTATATATCACAGGCTGTTAAAGGTCACCCAGATATCTACATCAAGCCAAAATATGAATTATGGCTAGTATTTCAAACCTAAAGGCGGAATGCATCTGTTACAGACAAGGACAGAAAAGAGCAGGATGTCATCAACATATTTTTAGATTTATGGGCATGGCAGAGAAAAACCCTGAACAAGCACGCAGTGCCTATCTAATTTAATGGACCCTACTTTTCACCTCTCGTGATGGAGCTAAGTTGAGTTCCATAAGCACCCGTAAGCATCACATCATGAAGTGTTTTTCCAGACCTGGATGCTTTGAGAGCAGATTTGTTTGAATTTGCTCTCTACTTCTTGTTGGTCTTGAAGCAACGATCATCAAAACCCCATACAACACACCAAGGCATCCGAGACAAGAGGTGCTCCCCAGCCCTCCCCAACGTGGCCCTTGTATCACACCGAGGGCCGCAGTGGCAAAATTGTGCGGTCTTGTTCTGAGAACTTTGGGAGAAGTCATCACCCCTTCCTTTCACGTTACCCATGTAGCCTCCAATCCCTGTTCCCAAAAGCATAATCTGTGTTAAAAAGCATGCTTTTTTGGAAGGTGAGCTCTTGCGAGGAGGAGCAATAGCACACCAGCATCAGTCTTGATGTTTCAAGTAAGTGACATCCAGATCTCAGGCTACAGCTCTCACCTCTGCCTGTAGAAAAGGTGTGAGAAACGGTCTTGTTCACTTCCAGGACTGTCCAGAGCCCTCCTTGCTGATTACCCAGGAGCTCCTTCATAAATTCTGTTTTGGTTTCCAGCCTGCAGTGCCAGGGTCAGACCCCTTTGTTCCCTCTGCGGTCAACGGAGAGAGGAGTCTTCTTGGGAATGACTCAGAGCTGGAGTCCGTCTGTCCTCACCACCAGCTCTGGACAAAGTCTGAAAAGATTCACCTTCCAGTCTGGGCACAAAAGGTTAAATGCCAGATGGTGACAGTTCCTAGTCCAAAGAGTTCATGAAGGCTGAGAAAGCATGGACAATTTATTAGTTCATTTTAGACGAGGCAAGTGGAGGCACTGTAATTAGAGCCCTCACTCAAGATGACCCACTGAGAGTGGCAAAGCCAACGAATGAGGCATGTTCTGACTCCTGGATGAGGTGCCAAATGCAGGAGGGACCTCTTTGGCCATGAATGCTGGCTCCTCTTCTCCACACTATGCCCAAACATGACAGAATAGGGCCATATGGCAGATCTGTTTTTACTCTAAGTGCTCTGTTGTTCACTAAGAAAATTAGAAAGTGCTGCTTTTGGTAGCCAGAGTTTCTGGAGAGTCCTTGGGGTGGCTTTTCCTTCCTGATTGTACCTATGTACATCTTCTCCTTGACACAGGGAAGTACCACTGATATCTGTCAAGCTTCCTGGCCGTGTACCTAGATTGCCTTGCAAGGAAGAAGAAACTCATGTGTANCAGAGTTTCTGGAGAGTCCTTGGGGTGGCTTTTCCTTCCTGATTTTACCTATGTACATCTTCTCCTTGAGACAGGGAAGTACCACTGATATCTGTCAAGCTTCCTGGCCATGTACCTAGATTGCCTTGCAAGGAAGAAGAAACTCATGTATGGCTAAGTTAAATTAAAGGGATTTCTTTTTCCAGATCCTTTTCCCTTTGTTTGTAAAGCCCACTTACATTTCAGAGGCTGTATCGCTGCGTATTTAAATGAGAAAGCCCTTCTTGGAGAAAATGAACCATGAAACACAGCACAGAGCTATGGGGCAGAATAGCAGGAAAGTAAAAGATCACTAAACAGGCAAAAATTCAGTCCAGGTATGGCTCCAGGTATTAGCAGGTGGTAGGAATAAAAGAAGAAGAATGCAGAGATGAATGTGGTGCCTCCTGATGTATCGAGATGAAAGCACACAGTCTGTATCGTGAAGTCAAGCATTTATGTCTGTCTGTGCTCCGGGAACTTTTGGAAAGATAGTTCTGCTTGTATTTTGTTGAAATAGAAGCCAGACTGCATAAAAATCATTAGGAGCTGTGTTTTTTTTATTATCTGTGATTTTTTGCCTCGTGCTAATGGATCCCAGACCGTTCTAAACCAAACAATAATGGCTGGGGGGAGAGCAGGAGGGATCTCTTCCTTTGCCAATGCTGAGCTATTGAGAATCTAATCATAACCAGGAGATGGGAACCAAGCCCACAGCCCTTCAATGTCCAGTTCCCAGGAAGAAAGAAAGAAAGAAAGAAAAGCACCCCAAAGTGTCCGAAGGTAGTTTGGATCCAACCATTTTAAACAGGACTCACACCTACAAACCCATCAGGGCCCTTCCCATTGCATCTCTGGAGTAAGGAGCAGGAAAGCTATGCTGGAGCAGAGCAAGGGCCGTGTGAAGTTTTGCACAGCAACCTGAGCTACAAATTCCTTGGTATCCCTGGAAAATCCTCCCTTCCTATGCAAGAATAAGAGGATCACAAAGGAAGAGCGCAGAAGCTGGTTCAAACAGAAGGACATGGGTCCCCTTGCATGCTGTCTATGCCAAAGGATATGGTGACTGCTGAGAGCCCGTGTGGACTCAAGGGCAGAGGGGAGAAGCTCATGGAGGAGAAACCCATGAACAGAGAGGAACTACACACAGACAACGAAGCCCCTGCTGTTGGGAGTCTGAGGGAGTGTTGTCTGGTTCAGAAGTTAATTCACATTGAAACAGATCCACCACCCAAACAGACTGTAATCTGCCATGGTCCAGAGAGATGATTATTATGAGTACAGGCTTTCTCCCTCTCCCTGGTTGGCTCAGGTCCTCACAAAATCCACTAAAACTCCCATGGAGGTAGGTTAGATCCTTGTTTACTAGCCATTATCTTCACAGCTGGGAAAGACCTGCTCTCCGATGGTCATGACACCTCTTCCAGGTGAAAGCAAGTGGAGTAGCCTCTTATTTTCAGTACATGGACGGAATATTTCTGCCAAGTAGATGCCCTTACAACTCATGCAATACCGCTCACCTTGAGCGGAGTTCAAGCGTTCATCGCTGCGCAGGGTGGAGGTCAGAGCCAGGAGGGGGACCCCGTGCAAGTAGGTCAAGAAGGCAAAACGAGTCTTGTCTCATTAATATGGAGCAGGGAGAAAGGCAGGTGGGAACCTGGGGAGCATCAAGGATTCATCGAGTGCTGCACAACTGAGTGCTCTGCACAGAAGACAGGCAAATACTGGTGGTTTCAGCAGGCTGAGGGCAATCCTTTGGGCAGAAATGGCCACTTAAGAAAGCCAGTTTTGGTCCTCTGTTAGTAAGGACCGATATTTCGGTGCTTATTCGGAGCTTAGCACCTAGAGGAGGGGAAGGCCTTGGGCACACGTGTGTATTTAGGTAGCTGGAGAAAAGATGAAATCTTCCATTTACCGCATCTCAGGCTTCTGGTGAGCCAACTGCTCCAGCGTCGTTTGTGTCCCTGTTTATTGACAGTATATTAACCTCTGGGTGAAATGATAGGCCTCAGCAACTTCACAGTGGCCTTTACGCTGTTTGCAGTGACTGCTAAATACCGCAGCAGATAATGTTATTTATTCAGCACATTGCTAATGTTGGATTACAACGGGACCCCCGTCTGGAAATGGAGAGAACCCCCTGCAAGAGGCTGGCATGAATTCATTACGAATCAGTGCTGCTCGAATAAAGCATCTACCGAGAATATCTAAGCAGTGACCTTCATACAAAATGTATCGCATAACACTTTCTATTAAAATAATCATAAACACAGTAAGCAGTAAACAAAACAATCAAAATGTGTCTTGAAAATAAATGCAGAGAGGGGATGGTAGATGGAAGAGGGATTAAATTTCCATTTAGGTATTGCAGGCAATGAAGGGGTTTTTTTCCCTTTTCCTTTTCAAACAATGTTTCCAAAATCAATAACGGGGGGAGAGAAATGGTGTGATTAGTAACACGGTGAGTAATTGCACCAGTTTGTCACCGCTCGTGTTCAATGTTAGAGCATCTATTAAGAAAGGAGGCTGTTGGAACCAGCCCCAGTCAATATTTGTCCATACCACAGAAAAAATCCTGCAGTCTGGCTAAATTCTGTAAGCTTTTTGATCAGACGCTTCGCCTCTGCCAACATCTGTCCTTCTCATCGTGATTAGACCAACGGGTTTCAAGATCAAATCACCGCCGTGCCAGACGACACACGTACACGCAGAGCAAGGCAATGCCCTTCTGTGATCTACACCAGGGGCAAACAGAGCTACAAAGCGACTTGCCAAAGGGCAGCCAAGCGAGATGGGGGACCGTGGCAGAGTCGATGCTGAAGGGGGACACCCGTCCTGTCTTTTTGAGGTGCTACAAATGAAGTCTCGCTTTAATTTGCAGGGGCAAGTCTTCCTCCGGTCGNGGGGGACACCCTTCCTGTCTTTTTGAGGTGCCATAAATGAAGTCTTGCTTTAATTTGCAGGGGTAAGTCTTCCTGTGGTCAGACCCGTGCTGTTAGGAAAAAGGTGATGCCCCGGAGCAGAAGGTGAGCTGTCCCATGGTTCCTTTGTGCATCACTGTAGAAATACCAAAGTCCAGCATCTACCGAAAGTCCCAGGCATTGCCGATCACCGCCAGATACAGCGGGCTGTCATTAAAAATGGAGAGCTCAAAAGCATGCCTTGAGCAGGAGCAGTGGAGGATCACTGCTGCCGGATTGTCCAGCTCACGGGTCTTGTAGGAGTCTCCTTCAGCATCAGTAACCACCATGTGGTTTTACCAGTGCCCAGCTTGCTTTGATCTACTTAGAAGGCGTTCTAGCTTGAGCAGACCCATGGTCTGGTTTTCCCCGATTGTCCATATGTTTCTTCAAGATTTTCAATTCTTCCTTCCAGACCTGTTCTACAGTCCTGCACACAACTGCACTTGGCATATCGCGCCTGTAGTTGCTCCAATCACTGCTTTTCCACTGCCTTTGTTCTTCGGCTGGATGATACCCCTGCCGGCTGGGCATCCACCCCTTGCCAGGAGACCTGCAAAACCACGAGAAGGATCTCAGGACTCAAGACGGAGACTGTGCCTGCTGTCTCAGTCCCCTCTCCCACGCCTATCCCGCCAGTCTGAGTGCACCGAGGTTTTCATTCTGCATCCACCTGATTTCTGTTCCTGCGGCTCCGCTCTGCCTTCATTTCAGCCTTCAACGAAATCCCTAGAAACACATTCATTTTCATCTCGGTCCTACCTAGATTAGCTACAATCTCTAGCTACACAAGGAAAGAACAAGGAAGAACTGAGGCTCTAGAGACAGCCTTTTGTTAGAGGTTTTAATATATTTTGCAAGTTCCAGTTAAGTTTGAATTTCTCAATTTTCATTTTCTCTCTACATTTCCCGACCTCCGTGTCACATCTTTCTCTGATGATCAGTCTTTTTTCTATCCTTTCCGCAGGTTCTCAGCTTACCGCTAATATATTTTTAGAGACGGTTAGTCATCCTGTCATAGCTGGAATATTTTGCAGACATATTTTCCCCGTTATGTGTCAGACAACTTCCAGACTGTCTCCCAACTTTCAGGCCCCCAAGTTTTCCAGCAAGTTGCTAACAAGTTTCCTGGATTTCCCCAAGTTTGCCCTTGCGAATTTGAGAGACCGCTTCATTTACTTCCTTCCCCTCCAATTTCGAATGACCTTCTCAGGGTTAGTCACCACAGTTATTTTCTATGACCAATTCATTAGCTGTAACCAGGTCTAAAATGGCGATGAATTTGTTGAATTGGATCCTATCTAAAGAAACCTTCTCATCACATCCACAGTCCTATCTACAGACCCGGGGTTGTTCTCCTGACCTCCTCTTTATGCCAGGAGGTCCCAGGCTGTCCTCCACCTCTGGCTGCACCCCCAACGCCCACATCTTTCCCCCCGTGAGGTGCACCGGGCGATGCTGTAGTTACAAAGCAGTGCCCATCACTTACCCGCGAGCAGAAACGTTCACCCAGACCTTCGCTGTCTTCTCTGCTCCTTACACCAGCTCCTCTGCTGCCATTATGTTCTCTCCTTTGCCCTCGTCTGTAATAAAAACATTAATTGTATGATCTCATCCAAGGGTTTTTTCCCTTCCTTTAGTGGCAACGCTCAATGAATGAGGCAGGTTTGACATTTGCTTTTAGACTCTCTTTTCAGCAATCCCCTGTCACTGGATATCATTCACCCTAAGAAACTGCTTTTTTAACTGAGTATTATCAATGAGTAACCATAGATGCTTTCCTTCTGATTAGCGCTAATGAATCTAATAGCATGCTTTTATCAGTATTCCTTCGCATTATATAGTTTATTGATGTACTTCGGTGCCTATTTTCTATAATGAAAACTATGAAATTGCATATCTATCATGACTAAGTAGTGATGTAACTCAGCGCCAACTTTAATTGTTGATTCTTTCAGCGAGAAGGTGATCTTAGAAGCTATAACTACGAAAAGTCACAGAGTTATTTTTTCCTAATAAATAACCCGCTTTCCCATAAAGGTGGAAAATTCAAACTGATAAAGGAAAATAAATTTTCATATGCAGCATAATTAGTTTGTGGGATTTCTCACCGCAGAAAGTCATTCAGCCCAAGAATATTGCAAGATTAAAAAAGCTCAGGCATTAAACGGGGAGTCAGAAGCCCACAGTTATTACAGTTATGGCCGAAAAGGGTTTGGAAGTGATACGAAGGTGCATATCTCAAGTTTGTTACTCTCTTCCAGAAATCGGGGGGGAGTCTTAAGGTGGGGCAGGCAAATATCTAAAGGCTGAGGGTCTTGTACCACTTTCTAAAGTATCTGGGTCCTAAGCACCGTGAGAAGCATGGTCAATGACTACCTGAGCATCTGACCTACCAAAGCTCGGATATCCCCGTATCTGCTGTTTAACTCCAATCCGGTGAACGTATTTCCACAGGGAAAAAAAGCCTCAATCATTTAAGCTGCCGCTGCTGCATCCTCCTGTTTATAATGAAATAACTTCCGTTAGTTTTTAATACATTAAAATGAGTTTTCTGTAATCCTTGTTTATGAGATGAACTCAGCTTACAGTATTAGAACAAACGTAATAAACCAACCGGCACTTTTCAGAAAACTGCAGTTTCATCTAATCATCGTATTTTACTTTACTTTTCATCTAAAGAAAACATTGGGGTCTTTGTAAAATCTGAACTTTTTCTGACTTTTGTAAAATCCGAACTTTTTTTCACTTCCACCCCCCCCCTCCAAAACCAGTAGGCTTTAGCGCTGAGGTTTATTAAGCAGCGGGTGATTTTAAGGGCTGTGTGGTACTGGCTCAAAACATGTTTCCAGCTGAGGAGTGGGACAGGCGGGCTGGGGGTGGGTGGCTGTGGTGCTCGTAGTCACGGTCGATGCGGAGATGGGGATTCGGGTGATGGCTCGACACATGCCCGGCAGCTAATCCAAACCCACCCTGGCTATAACTGCACATTCCTGGCTGGGAGACCACCGACAACCAGTTTTTAAGATACTCATGACTCTGGCGATGGGTGTTGGACCATTTGGGCTGGCTGTTCTTGCACCATCGATGGTCAGAAGTTCACTGGATGAAGCAAACCGTGGCTGTCGTTCCCGAGGCAGACAGTGAAGAGTCTGCTCACGATGCAAGCAAGGGGATAAAGTCTTCATCCCAATTTATTCTGGGTTTTCCCCCAATTCCTGGTGTGCTTTTCAGCTCCCCTGCCTTCCTTGGCCCTGGCCTGCCCTGAGGGGGACACAGCGGACCTGCCTCCTCCAGGTCAAGCCAGCTGTGCCACATCTGGTGGGTGTCACGCCTGTGACGGAGTAACCCTGACATCTAGTGGCTTCCAGAGCCAAATCCTGCACATCCCCGAGCGGAGCAGAGCGGGGCTGAGCAGGAGGCACCACAGGCTGTCTCCGAAGGCCACCTTCCGCGGACACAGCCAACAGCCATTCCCCAGGGCAAAAAAAAGATACCGGCAACCATCACCGCTCCAAGGGACATTGTTAATAACATCATCGCTAAGAAATGGTTTGGTTTTTTCAGCAGGGTTTTGGCTTTCTGGCTCCGATAGTCCCTGTGCCAGGGCAGCTAGCCCATGCCAGGGCAGGAGAGCTTGCCCAAGGGATGCTTTTTCGTGGCCTCCTCAGCACGACAAAGCCTGGGACAACGGGTTTCGCTGGAGAAAGACCTGTGCAGCCTCCCGTGCCTGCCTGCTGCGACGTCCCCCAGACCCTACCCGGGTCCCCCAACACCACTGTCTGCCAGCACCTCCATCTAAGGCGATCTGGAAATCCTTCCCGTGCCCCCTCCCCAGGCAACAAAATGATCACAGGGGTAGAAACCGCAAAGAGAGACAGTGAGGGCGACCGGGTAGTAGGGATGGGTTGGTTGTTTTTTTTTTCACACCACTTCCAATGAACACAGCACCTCTGTGTTCTCTTGCAAATAGAAATGTAGGTCCCGCAGCGGCCGCTGGGCGAAGAAATTCACACAAAAGCAGCTTGAGCAGCAGAAAAAAAGCGGCAAATGGCAATCACAGAGAGGTTCACGCGGGCTGGTGTTCTTGTCACCAGTCCCCTGGTACCTGCACGTGCCACAGCATCGCAGGCAGGGGCCAGGGGGAAGCCAGACGATGACATTCGCGCTTTTGCCACCATTTTTCCCTGCTGACACCGGATTTCTCAGCAATGCGGGGAAGCCAGAACTCCCCCGTTTCAAGGCGCTTTCAGCAGCTTGTGTGCGAGGTCGTGCCATGGTGCTGCCCACCGGGGAAGCCCGGGGCTTGGCACTGACCCTGTACCCTCCTCTGGGGAGGGCTGTCGTGGTGTCGTGGGCTTCCCAAAACCCAAACTCTGTGCCCACGTGGGCCACCATGGGGCTGGCGGGCACCTAAGCAGGTCAGGCAGGTCAGGGGAGATTTAGATGAGATATTAGGAAGAAATTCTGTGAGGGTGGTGAAGCGGTGTCGCAGGTTGCCCCGAGAAGCTGTGGCTGCCCCATCCCTGGAGGTGTTCAAGGCCAGGTTGGACAGGGCTTGGAGCAACCTGGGCTGGTGGGAGGTATCCCTGCCCGGGGCAGGTGGGGTGGAACTGGATGATCTTCAAGGTCCCTTCCAACCCAAACCATTCTATGGTTCTATGTCCCAGGGTGGGGGAGGTGGGGGGAAGGATGGATGTGACATGGCCCAGGGTGTGAACATGGGGTTCTGGGCAGCCAGCGCTGTGCCCCATCCATACTGTCCTCTCCAACAAGGTCCCCAAGGAGGGGGACCCATTTCTGCAGTCGACACGAGCTGTCCCCCCTCTCCTGCCGCTTCCTCTCCCCGTGCGGAGGATTCGCCATGATTTTGTGCTTACTTCCAGCTGTGTTTACAGTCACAGGATTTCTTACTTCTCATGAAAGTCACTCCCAGGGTGAAATTTGAGTTTGTAAATTATTAAAATGTTATCAAGAGCATGCAGACTTGCCCATTTTTTTTTCCCTGTTGGTGAATAAGCTGATGTATAATTCAATTTTCCCCCACAGTTTCTTCAGTATTACTTAAAAATTATACACACACGCACACACAGAGATCCAAACCTTATTTCCATTTATTTAGAAGTCTCTTTGGGCCAGAGGCTTTATCTTCCTCTCTTTCTGTACAGCGCTGAGCAAACTTTGGGTGTTGTCATTATATGAATAATATATAATAATAATAATAAATCCAGAATTCTTAGTTTCTGAATGTATCTTAATAATAAATTATTTTAATGCTTGTTTCTAAGAGAGAAAGAGCAGATGAGAGCACATGTATGGTACGCAATTATTACTGTTCGTTATTACTCAGAGCAACAACCAGTACTTCTATTTACGGTTTCCTGACAGTATCTCCTTTAGAAGAAAACCTGGCTTATAATTTTGCTAGATTTTAATTCTTTGGGCTGAAACTTCCTTGGCTGGGTGCCTAGCAGGGTTCAGCTTTCCTTGAAAAGTGAAGTAAGCAAAATCTTGGTTTTTTCCCTCTCGCATTTAAACAGTTTTACAACCTTGAAGAGCTTCCGTGCTTCAAGGCAAAAAAAAGCCCACGCTGTTTGGCAGAGCGGCTGAGGCCAACGATGGCCTCTTGGACATTCACCCAAGATGAGTCCAAGCCAATAGCTCCTGAAAAAGCCATTTTACACCATCCCTGTAGGTATTTGTTGGTGAGTGGAAGCTGAAACCTCAGAGGCTGGGCCTTAACCAAAGGATAAAAGCAATGCAGAAGTGGGAAGGAGGGAGAGAGGGCAGAAGGATGAAGGACTGGCAGTGGGGCAGGGCTGGAAGGAATGTGGAGGAGGAGATGGCACAAGGTGAGGGAGGACCTGAGGATGCCAAAGAACATGANGTGAGGGAGGACCTAAGGATGCCAAAGAACATGACTTGGGATGAGGAGATGAAGCTGGGAAGAGGTGAAGGAAGATACGAGAACCACCTATCTCTTCTCCTTCCCTCCAGGGACTGGTTTGCCGGGAACTAAAAATTACTTTCTGGTTTCTCCATGAGCTCTGAGGGATGCACTGGAAAGATAGCGTTGTTGCTTTTCGTGTTGGAAGCTGCTCTTCCCACCCCCTGCTTGAAGGTTTCCTAGGCACACGCAGGTACACACTCATGCATGATAAAGAGCGAGTGCTGTAATGAAACTTTCAGAAATACGCAGTTATCCAGGCTCCTTCCCTAGCCAACGTGACACGAGAGAAGCTCTTCCAAGGGGACTCATCCAACCCATCCCAGGAAGCTGTCTTCATACTTTCTAGAGGTCAACAGGCTTTTCCCCACTGGAAATGACCCAGCTCAGGATATTCAGCTTTCAGAGGGCTACCACTGGGTGTGCAGGGTGAGGAACTCCATCCCTCGGTCTGCAGATGTGCTGGGCATTTCCAGTCCCAAATAGGTTCTGCTGGAGCCGTGCTTTGAAGCAGTTGCACTAAAATTGCAGGGACAAGTGGTGTTTTGGACACCTGGGTGGCACAGGAGGCCCCTTCAGCTGCTTAATGCTCACGAAGGTCTGGACTTTGTTTTCTCTGGCCAATTATTCACCCTTTATTTTGTTTATCCTTCCAGTTCAACAAGTTTATTCCATGCTGTCTAGACCCTACCCCAAGGTGCTTTAAACAATTGTGTTCTCCCAGCTCCACGACGCAAACATGTTCCAGGTGCCCTCCCGTTTGGGAGGAGACCCTCCTCGCTGGTGGCATTTCCCAATGAGAACTGCCCTGACAGTTTCTGCCCCCAAATCCTTTTAGCTTCACGTTAAAGTAGGACCTGTCCTGGAGCTTGTGCTAGGAGGTTTAGTGGTATCTTCTCTAATCTCACGTTCCCCGGGAAGCGCTTATCCACTCGCTGCAGCTGTGTAAGCTTTCAGCAAGTCTTCCAGCCGAGGAAGGGGCTTTTCTCATCATTGTGAAGGTTTTCCTGTGCCCCAGGACCCAGATCTGCACGTCTTCCAGACGGGCCACCAAGTGTTTTGGTGGCACACGTTCATGGAGCGGACGCATACGCTCAGCCGCTCCCCTCCCGAGGCCAAAGCAGCATCCTGGAGGGAAGCTGGAGCATTAGCAGAAGCTTTCCCCATTACACATCTGGCAAGACTGGTGCTTTGGGAACATCAATGACATGCTTATGTGCGAACACTACCCAGGAACACGTTTGATAGTGAAATGTAGCTCGTTAAATGCTGTCATGTGGTTGGTTTAAGAGGCTCAAAGACTGCCCGAAAGCTCACCAGCAAACGTGGGCTGTCCATCCACACATGGCAGTGTGATGTCGGTGGCAGAACAAAACTTGGGAGATAGTGATGTGTGGGGCTGTAATTAACGTGAAGTAAGTCAAACGCAGCTAGCTGAAGCAAAGAGCACCCGAAGGACAGCCAGCAAGGAACAACTCGCAGGTCAGCCTGACATTTGCTGTCCTGGGGGCAAACATTTCTTACAAAAATTGGGCTCCACCTCCAGAAGAGAATTCATAATCAAAATTGATGAGGAGAGGAAATTGTTGGCTGTCTCCATCAACAGCAATGGACACCGCCATTAAAGACAAGAAGTGAAGGATTTATTTTTTTTTTCTCTTTCTAATGGAAACCAAACTATTGAGATGTTTCTCATGTCGCTGAAATAATGAATAGGCTTTTTATTGCACCTCCCATCCCGGTTCTGCCTTTCCCATCTCTCGTTAATGAATCTTTCAGTATATGATAGGAACTGCAAATATAGATCACTAGCGGGTGGGGACTTGAAAGCCGCCTTCCTAAAAATGCATCTTTTTGACCCAAACAGGTATCTCCTCCTCGTAATAGACTGTTCTCCTGTCAGGCGGACTTGCAAGAAGACGGAGACAAATAGCATTGGTGCAAGCCTTTAATTGCTTTCCCATTTATGGAAGGCAAACTTGCATGCAGACTCTATCTGAGCATTTAATTACAAGCAGAAATTACTTTTCTCTAGTGAACCTGGAAATGTTAAAACACACTGGACACCTTTCATGCAAAGAAAGTAAATATTTTTGCAACCATGTGAAATTTACGTGGGGTTTTTTTTTTTCCTTTCCCTTTTTTTCCCACTCATTTGCTCCCTTTCTCTTTGTTAGCTTTTTGGCAGCGAGAAAAAAATAATTAACCGGAACAACACGACGCAGAGAGGCATCACAAGCACTGAAGTCGTTTAGCCTAGAGAGGAGAATGAGAAGTGATTTGATTGTGAGGGATATCATGAGAAGTAATAAGAATACACTGTCATTTCCTATAAGCAATGGGGATGCTCAGCTGGAGCACGGTCCTCTGCTAAAGCGAAGCCGAGATAATATTTTTAACTCAGAGCCTGGTGCTGCCACGGCAAATGAAGAAGAAACCTAACTAAAATTCAGCACCCGCTAGGTGCAAGGTCTGCCAGCGTCCTTTCAGACTCAGAATTGAGTAACTTCTACTTGAGGCGCAAAGCTGTTACGCCGAGGCCTGTCCTTCTACTTACTCTTCAGAAAAAAAAACCACGCTGATTTATTGCTGTGGACTTGCCTCTAAGTCGTTGTTTACCGTGAGATCTGCTTTCCAGATAAATGGATAAATTGGATAAATGGGGGTTGCTCTTTACGTGAAGAAAGCCTTGTCAGTAAACATGCATTATTGCCGTGATTAGCTCGAGGAATCATATACATTTTTCATGCTTTTCCAGTTGCGCACTTCCTCTAATTCACCCCTAAAAGCCCATCTGTTTAAATGAGCTCGCAACGCCCGCTAATCAATAGCTCCCGCTCCTCGGGCTGCTGGCGGCGGTGCCGGGGGGGAGCGCTGCATCGCACCGGGAGCCCTGGGCTCGGGGGGCACAGAGGGGGGACCCCCCCCAGTAGCTGGGCAGACCCGGGGCGGGGGGGGTGCCCTGCGGGAGCAGGTTAAAGCCCGAGACCCATCTCATGACTAAATTGCTACTTAGCTGGGGCTTGACCCCAAAACCTAACAGCAAATCACTGCCTGTCCACTCTGGACTTGTCGGGCTCTCCTCCCGCCGTGGTGTCTTCTTGCAGGGCAGCAAAGCTTCGTTAGCTGTCGCGCTGACAGCCCGAAGCAATAGCTTGTGGCTTCTGGGGCAGCCTGGATGGGATTCCAGACCCCCAAAACCTCCGCGGCGAGGGGAAAGCCTGGCTCCTGCCAGCCAAGGAGACACCCCTGAGTCCCCATCGCTGAGTACAGCCCCAGACCCTCAGGCAGCTGCCATCACAGTGCTGCAAAAAAAAAGCCTCTTGGGGGTGGCAGACCCAAAAATGGGAGTCTGGAGGCAGCACGCTGACCTGCCTGGGACCTGCCGAGTCCCAGGGACAAGCGTTGCCTCGTCCCTTCCCGGCAGGAGCCCCGCCGGCACGTTAGGGCAGCCGTACCGGGCTGTAGACGGACGGGTTTGCATCCTTCTTTTCGAGCCTCTTCCCACCTTCGCTTCAGCGTGAGCCCACGTCCCAGCCCGGCGGAGCATCTTCTGAGATGCATGTTCCTTAATTGCCAGAGCATCTGCCTCACACCAGGAGCAGGAGGCAGCGTGATTTATTTCGCAGGCTTTTTTGGGCCACCGTCGCGAACGTTTTGCTGCAGACGGGGAAGCTGCGGCAGCTCCGTAGCAGCTCTGCATCCCGCCGGCGGCAGCGGCACAGATTTCTCCCTGCTGCTCCAACAGCTTCAGCTGGGCGAGACGTGCTCGGCCCCTGCACCGGCAACCCCCATTTTCTCCAGCTGAACCTGCAGCGCCTATAAAAAGATCAATGTTGTGTTTACTCGAGGCTTTGTAGGGACTTTGAGTGTTTCAACAGGAGTTATTTGTCACGAGAGGCTGATCGGAGAGGTGGTTACTGTGTGCTGGAGGGCACAGGGCTGCTGCTGAAACGCACACGAGAAGGGGAAAGTTGGTCTCAGCTTGCCAAAAAGGCAAAAATTAATCTAATGTGACTGCAAATCTAATGAGAACCCATTTCTTTCTCCATCCCAATTTAGGATTGCTAATACCGTGCGTGTTTGCACAGACTTAATTGAATGTCCTTGCCTCTGATGCTCTTTGACAAGGAAGGCAGTTTGCAGAAGTTTGCCGAAGGAAGAGAGCAACTTTTGGAGACCCAGACCCAAAATATCAACTTCCCTTTGAATTGCTGCCGCCTGTGCATAATGTTTGCCTCATTTGTTAAAAGCCTGGTTTATTTGCCTACTTGAGCTCGTCAGTGTAAATATTTGCCCTCTCTCGTCACGCTCGTTAAATCCTTCGCATTCCATCTGGAAGCAGGAGGAGGTGGTTTGCTGTACTGCCCGCGCTGCCGCCCGTGTTTGCCTGCGCAGGAGGAGCCGGCCGAGCCCCTGGGTCGCTGCTCGCTCGGGGACCCGTTTCCTTGTTTATTCGATCGATTGGGTTGGTTTGGGGAGAAA
>RSEF01000009.1:4505104-4518410 GCA_003993805.1 Himantopus leucocephalus
GTTATTCTTGTTGAGGGAGAGGGGAATGAGAAGTCCTTTGCCCTAAATGCTTTATGCTTCTCCTCCTCCACTTCACATCCCTATTTCTTCACCGAGGAACACCACAATCATTGGCGGGGGCAGCAGGAGTAAGTGCAATATCACATCCCCCTTCGCAACTGTCTTCTTAACAGGCTGCCCAGGGCAGTGGTGGAGTCGCCATCCCCGGAGGTATTTAAAAGATGGGTAGACGTGGTGCTGAGGGACGTGGTTTGGTGGTGGACTTGGCAGTGTTAGGTGGATGGCTGGACTCAATGATCTTATAGTTCCCTTCCAACCTAGACGATTCCATGATTCAAAAAGCTGATGAGGACTCAGCGTCAGCAGGACCAGCGCAAGGGACCGTTGCAATGCAACCACCGGAGCCCCACCACAAAGAGGAGAAGAGACCCATGGCCCTGGTGCAGCCCGGCCCTGTGGAGACATCTTTGCATGAAGCCGTCAACAGCCCAGATACCTTCCGTCCCAAGCAGCAGCGGGTTGATTCTTACACCCAAACGCATTCAGAGCAAATTTTCTCCCCTGGGCCACTAACGCGCTTTAGTAACTACAAGTGGTCTGTAGCAGAGCATTCCCAAAAGTGTCGTTTCTCAACCCAGGTTTTTTAAAGGACCAGTCACACTTTGAAGTCGAAGCGAGTCCATTTTCCCCGGAAAAGATCTGAGGAAATACAGGATGTAAGGCACTTTCGGATGCCTCTGAGCTGCTGTTTGAGCCCTAAGTCCAGAAGAGCTCAAGGAAGGCAAGATTGGGGAGCTCACTGCAAGACGTTAATTCTCTCTCTAGTTCTGAAATCTAGCTGGAAAATATTTTAGAGGCGTTTTTTCCCCCCTCCCATCCAAGCTACAAGCATGGATCCCTTTCTTTGATGTAAGCTTTCGCTAGGAATAATTTGTGATGCAAAAAGTTCTACTCAGAAGGCACTTTGAAGCCGAGTAGCTTTTTTTTTTTTTTTTTAACTTCAGCAAAAACAAAGCACGATAACAAGCTGTAACATTCATATATCCCATATAAATCTTTCAGCATGTATGTATTTAGCCCCTTTACGGCTTTCTTCTCATGCCTGTCTGTAAAGGCATTTTCCGACAGAAGCGAATGCGCAGCAGCCCCCAGCCCCCGACTGTCGGTGGGTGCCTCTGCCCCACTGGGACAAATCAGTGCTTTGCACTCCTTGGCCCCAGCAGCGTTTCCTACAAAAAAAAAAAAAACCAAACCACCCAACAAAAATCAAACCACAGCTCATAACGTTTCAGATGATGCAGTTGGCGATAACAGCGCCGTTAAAAAAAGCGGGGAGGGAAGGCGCAGAAGTGCTCAAAGAGGAGAGAACAGGTTTTTCGGAGGGTTTGCTGCTACCCTGTAGGCTCTTTATGGCTGGAAGCTAAACCGGTGCCTCCTGTCCTCCTCCCCATGACACATCTGCCGGCGCACGGCCACGTCGTCCCCCCAGCAGCATCGGGAGCCACCAGCTGGCTTTGTTGGCACACCACTTATATAGCACCCTGGCTGACTTTCTCCAGAGTTCCTCCGCAGCCTCCCATCCAGCTCCGCATCGCTGGTGTCCATACCTGCATCCCCACCAACCCTGGCACCCGCTTTCCTTCCCCGGAAAGGAGCAGAAGACCCCCCTTCTCCCACTCAATCAGAGCTCTGCAGTGAGACCAGCCATCCCTCTTCCTCTCATTTTCTCTCTCTTTTCCGAAGATTTTAGGACCTCTACTCCCTCTTATTTATCACTGTGTTATTTGCCATCAGTGCTAGCTCTCCTGGGGAGGCTTTGCTCTCGGTGGTTGTATAGGAGCAATTGATTTCTCATGGTGGACCCGTCTCCCTGCTCGCCCCACGCTGCAGGGAGGTGAGCCTCCTGCTTAGAGAGATGCTTCCCCTACAAAAAAAGGGGGGTTCTGGAGACACATTCCCCCCTGCTCAGCTTAGAGAAAGGCTTTTCCCATGAGCTGAAATCAGCCCCAGAGCCCTCTGCCCCCATCCCAGCACTGCCCACACAACTTCCAGAGCTGCCCCTCTCTGGACTGTACATTTTTATAGCAGCTCTGCCCAATTAGCTGCTCAGGCACACCTGGGTTGCTAACGAGCCCCATCATTAACCCCCTCAGGGCTGCTGGTGCCTGAGATCCAGCTCCTTCATTACAAGTCCCTGCAGGACCTTTCCCCCCCTCCCCAATATTTCCTCTTTTTTTCCAAGGAACCATTTGCCTTCAAGACAAAAGGAGGCACTTTCAGGAGGACAGACATCTGGTAAGGCTAATTTTGCAGTGATTACCAGGGGGAGGCAATGCACAGCATCTTTCCTTCATGGATATCAGGCTGTGGCCCTTTGGATCGAGCCCTGGCAGGTGTTTGCTGGCCGTGCATTCCCCTCGCAGCTAACGGCCAGTCGCGCACAGGCTGTCACCTTAAACATTCGTTCTTACAGTAACTGATCTCGGAGAAAAAAAAAAAAACAAAACAGTTTTCTTTTGTTAGACGCATTGCCAAGACATCTCTGCAGAGACACTTTGGAAGCGGCATCTTCCATCAAGGCTGTGCTCAACCTGATATCATATCCTCCATTCCCCAAGAGAAGGTGTTTCAGAGCCGGCCGGTACCGTGAGTATACGATTACTCTTCCCCTCGGTTGATGATTGCTTGGTTGCCCTCCATGTCCTGAGATTTAAGGTTTGCCACTGACGCCAGCCAGGTTTTCCCGCTGGCTTCAGGCCAGCCCTAAAGTGAAAGGTTCCGATTGGGTGCTCCCGGGGGTCTGCTGGTGTGCAGTGGGGAGGACCCGTGCTGTGCTACATGAGGATGATCTTTGTCTATAAAGCATCACTGCGTAACAATTGACAGCCTTAAGTGGGCTTCACCTGTTGATTATGCTCAAAATTAGTGAAAACTCTTCAAGATAATCTCTCTGTACGAGTCCCGCTCTCCCGCGCCCTGGGGACAGGCAGAAATGGGAGAAGGAATCAGCAAAGAGATTCTCCAAAGGTGCAAGACAAGTTTCTGAGGCCTGTCCGTGGAGGCTGGTTTCAGCTGTGACCTTCTGGAGTTGCTCTGACCAGAGATGATCGGACGTTTGCCCATCAATCCTGCAGATCCTGCTCCTGGTGGTGGTGGATGTGGGAGCCCTGGAGCAGTAATCACGCTTACCCACTGCAGCTGCGTTCACGTTGCTCTGACAAGTCACTGCCTGGACTTCTCTGCTCATTTTCAGTGGCTTTCCATCGCTTTTCAGAGCTTCAACTCGCATCATCTCCTTTGGAGGTGGTCTGCAGAGCACGTTTCCCATGCTTGCTGCTGCCTCCACGGCCACAGTGTGATGGGATGCCCATCCTGCTTGCATTCCGACATCCCATGCCTTACCTAAGCCTTTCCTGCCCGCCCTGGGACATAATCCTTAAGTGACCATTTGGGTATTGCATCCAAAAAAGAAAACCTCGTTGTTATGCAGGAGCACCAGAAGTGCTTCTAGAATTAGCAGCTACTCCAGGTTGCCCTGTTCATTTTGATATGTGCCACTTCAAAGCCCTTCAAGGGCTTGATTTGGGAAGTAAATGGGATTCAGAGCAGGTGAAACATTAAGTAATTACAAATTATTGGAACACTTCATGTTATGAAAGCCCTTCAAATAATTTTAAATTACTTTGTACTAATTGTGATCAGTGCTCCATTCATTTCCAAAGCCCTCTTCAAACGACAAGCCGTGGTATATTTTGGGAGCTGGAACCCAGTACTTGGTTTTTTTAAAAAAAAAAACAAACCCACAAAAATCTTTTTAGAATACACTTCTGAAAAAGATCTGAAAAATGCACTTATCGATGGCATTTCACAGGTTGTTCCGTGTTGCCTGGAAGAGCATACCAAAACCAAGTCAAGGCCAATGTATACAGCTGATACCCCTTGAGCGGAGGATATTCCCCAATTACACCGCTTGGGAATAATTCAGAAAATGAAAGGGAGGATTACAGTAGAGAAGAAGACCAGACAACCGTGCTCCTGGCAAGAAACACAGGCATAGCTGGAGTGTGGGAGAGCGCAACGGGCACTCTTCCCAGGCATCCTTCAGCCAGGAGAGCCAGGGAAAGCTTTTTCGTGATCCGAGCCAGCGCTAGACCACGGGCACTGGTTTATTTTCCATTCTGCCTTGTGGAAGACCTGCCTCTGGGAACTGCTCTGGGCTTCCCCCCAGGCCTCTGCAAATAGGGGCTTTTGGGGAGGTTCATAAAAAAGGGTTCATAAACCCTCGACGTTGATGGGAATACTTTGGTTTGGTTGGAGGCCCAGGCACCTTGGAGATTTCAGAGCTGTAACGGGTGATTTCTCACCTGTCTGAGGTCTCCTTGTCTTACAATGGGATGAATCATCCTTTAGGGGTGTTTTTCTCACACAAAAACATCAAAATCATCCCCAATGATATATGCAGCCAGCTGACTATAGAGAGCTTAAGCTACATGAATGCACAGGACCCACAGCCTATGCGAAGCTGGTGTAGAAGTTGACCGGAAAAGTTGTTTGATGTCCCCTTAAGCCAATAACACACATTATTTTCCCTATCCTAACTGCACAAAAGCGTGTTATGAATCACTAACAATGAAATTAAACCACCATATCTGATGAATGCTTGAGGAAATTTGTCTTTAGGTCAGTAAGCATGCGGACAGCTTATGCGAGTTTGTACCTGGAACTGTTAAAAAAATGGTCCTGGTAGTGTAATTACTGTTTCCTTCATTGCAGATTAAGTCATATTATGTTGAGCTTTTTTTCAAACCCGTAATGAAGATGACTACATTGGGTGTTTCTGTCTCGTCACCAAGCCTCGGATGCTCCCTGACAGACCTTTTATGGCGTGCCATCCCAAAGGGACAAGCCAGGCGGCCAGTGATGGGGTGGCCCGAGCATTCTAGGTTTGATGGTCAGAAAGCACAAGAGTGGTTCATGACATTAAGGGGAGCACGTTCCCGTACACCTGAAAAAAAAAAAGGAAAACCATGCAGCTTTTTTTTTTTGGTGTTTTATTAGTTTTTAAGAACGGCAACAGAAGAAAAGTCTACAGAATCCCAGTGCTTGTGACTCCTCACCCTGCCTTGTCCATCTCAGCTTTTCCCCCGTGATCTTTTCAGTTCCTAGCTCTCCGTGTCTGACTATCCACCCGCATCCAGCCCCGCTGTGCTTCACTGGAAGGCTTTACAGTAACGAGTGCTTTATTTGCTGTTCAGCAGCAAAGGTCTGACTCGGGCTATAGGGGTATTTATCCCCTTTTTCATGTGTTTTATGTGGCACTGCATCAAATGCATGTTACTCATGTCCTGACTTGCTCGCAAGGCCTTTGCTTGAGTGAGAAAGCAGCTTTCTGTGTCCACTGAAAATGTTAATGGGAATCACAGCGTTACGGGTCTTCCCACCTCCCTGCACCTGGAGAAACCTCCTCTCCCTCCTGCTGCTGCTCCTCTTGGTGCTTATGCAGCTCATTATCCTCTCCTTTCCCTGTGAAAATGCTGAGGGCTTAGGAAGTGGATGCTTTGAAGTACCAGACCATGTCGACAGGCTCCTTAATGTCTCCTCAGGGAGGCTCAGCTCCAGGTCTTGAGCCCTTGTGTATGTCTGGGTCCTGACTCAAGGTGTGGAAGGGAAACCAACCCATTTGCTCCTTTCTTGAGTGAGGTCTTCAGGGCTGGAAGAAGTTCACCTTGCTAAGCCTTCCCCTCTTGAGTTCATAATTCAGCGACCCCACCAACTATTTATTTTAACATGTCATTTAAAAAAAAACAAAGGCATTTAGTTGGATGTTTGTCCTATGAACTGTATGAGAAGTCATACAGTGATGGCACGGGCAAGCTTTGCAGGCCGCAAGCTTTCATTGGGCTTCTCCACCCATAGCCCGTGGGTCCATGCCCAGTTGTAGGCAGCAGGTATTCGTGGCAAGGTAACGTCTCTGAGTTTGCAGAGAGTCTGAAACAATGATGCTGGGATGTGAACCGTCATCATCAACCACCTGGAAGTATCAACTCTAAGGCAGGAGGATGCTTTACGTGCCCCCACAAACACTCCTTTGGTAGACCAAATGAGGTGGTGCAGAGAGAGATAGAGAAGTAGGATGGAAGGAGGGACTGCATGTTGCTGGGCTAAACAAAACAGGGAGAGAGAGAAGAAAGCAAAGAAACAAGGAAGAAACAAAGAAATAGAGGTGCAAAGGAGGGGAACCAAAAACCAAAAGTAATGTTTCAGAGGGGAGCAGATGGGTGGGCAGGGAATGATCATTTTTAACAGCCACCTTCCCATATACCAAAACACACTTCTCCCAGTTAACATTATCTGCTATGGGTTGAAGGGAGATGACTTCCTATTTATTACCACCTAAAATGCCTTGGTTAGAAATCCAGCCGCAGGATGAGTTTGGCTGCCCAGTTCCTCCAGGCTGGTGTGGGCAGCCAGCTGCGGCCAAACCCAGTGGCCAGATCCTGCCACCCTTCCCCTCAATGGCGGCAGGGGTTGAGATCTCTCCCCTCCTCTGCTCAGTTCGTAATTTTCACAAAGCTTGCAGGAACTTAATTATCTTGGAGACGTCATCTGCACACCCGAATGTTGGGTTGAAATAAGCCGCAGTTGAGAAAGGGTTACGGGAGAGCTTGCCAGCCAGTGTGCCAACCTCACTGCCTGAAGAAACCAGGCTGAAAATGTGGAGGAAAAACAGCACAAAATCAAAAAACGGCTAATTTACTAATTACAATAACAATAAAACTCAGTCATTAAAAAAGCAGTTAAAGCTGCAAACGAACAACTGCTTCAACAGTTATCGGTAACAGCATTTACAAGGCCCAAGTTCTCAAAACCCATGAAAACGAATAGCTCAGGATATCATAAATTTTATACTGCTCCCATAGCAGACCTGCACACAGCATACCAGAAAATGCATATTTCATTACTCCTCAACAGCCTTAGCTCCCATGCAGACTGCAGGCATTCTTCTCGGTGTAATTTTATAATATGCACACAACTCAAAGCCTCTTTGTAAAAGAAACATAAAAATGATGCATGCGCATATTAAAGACTCGTATTTATCAGTCTCAAATGTAAGTTCACGTACGTGCTTAATGTTACCATAAATCAACAGCTCTCTCCGTTAAACCATGTATGCAACCTTATTATCGAGAAAAGCTATTTATGAACGCTAAAGCAAGTAATCCAACCATCGTTTGAAAAAATATTTGTTAAAAATATTTCCTATCTGAATGAATTACTCAAAAGATACATCACGAAAGCAAAATAAAAACAAAACCCACCAATTAAAAACATGCAAGGACTTCGGGCTCAAGGAGACAGCATAAGGAGGAGGAAGCATTTATTTCATATTTAATAAAAGCAGCGCCCTTAGCTAATCGCGCTCCTCAGGTGGGTGTTTGAGTCTCTGAGGATCCTCCACAAAGTCCGGAGGAAAGAAAAAAACTCTGTCAAAAGTAGTTTTGATGATGTTTCAACCAGAACAGTGACTCCCTTTGCTTCTGTTGAAAATTAGTATTTTTTATTAAAAAAAAACAACGAACCAACACATAGAACCATAGAATTGCCTCGGTTGGAAGGGACCTTTAAGATCATCGAGTCCAACCATCAACCTAACACTGCCCAAACCACCACTAACCCGTGTCCCTCAGCACCACGTCTGCCCGTCTTTTAAATACCTCCAGGGATGGCGACTCCGCCACTTCCCTGGGCAGCCTGTTCCAATGCTTGATAGCCCTTTTGGTGAAGAAATTTTTCCCGATATCCAATTTAAACCTCCCCTGTTGCAACTTGAGGCCATTTCCTCTCGTCCTATGAAAAAGCATGGTCTGTTACTTCTTCATGGGGTGAAGAGGAGGCAGAAGCAGCAGCCTACCCTTTGCCACCAGGGACGCACCTCCTGCCTCTCACGTTGGCTGAGAAGGACTCCAACTATGGTGAGAGGAAGAACCATGTCTCCTTTCATCCCTGTCCATCTAGCGCGATTTTGGGGCTTGCACGGAGGGAAGAATAGCTCCCCGCAATCTCACCCGCAGCCTCTCGCTACTATTCTGCGAGTGTGTGGCTAACAGCTCATTAGTATTGAAATTGGTTCATACATAGTTCACTTGCAATTTAGGCTCCAATAAGCTTCCTATTTAGACCCTGCAATGCTACGAATTTATGCCCAGCTGAAATCTGTTACAATGCTACCGCATAGACATGCAATTTCATAGAGAGATAAGATATAGATCTGCTGTACTCTGGTGATTCTCTTTCAGGAGTGTACCTTGTCAGGCCATAATTTGATATTCTTTTACCATTTCTGTAGGGGGGGAAAAAGCCCTTTAATTTAAAAAAAAAATAATAAAAAATCACATTTTCACCCTTTTGTTCAGTAATGACACAAATAGTAAAATGTTCAGATTACATCAGGGAATGGAAAAGCCCCATGGAGAAAAGACACTGACAAAAGCTTCATTTTCAGGTAAAATTGCATGAAGCTTGGGGCACTGCATACTCTTAGCGATGGTTTTTTTTTTTTTTTCCCCTGCCTTTCATCCCCATGCATCCCTCTGAATGTTAATAGATTTTACATGGGGACGTTTAAAAAGGACTGCAGAGAAATAGGGTTTTATCCGCTCTAATGTCTTCCAGAAATCTCAAAGCAATTTACAACTGTGAATAATATACAAGTAGTTTGGCGAGAGCGGGGGCCAGCAAATCGGATGCTGACTCCAGCTGCAGCTCGCATCCTGCTATAAAATCAGTTTTAATCAGGATGCTTTTGGTAATATATATATGTGTGTGTGTGTGTTTTATTTTTCCTAAAGCTGCTTGATATTTTTCGCTCCTGCCTTGATAACCGTCAGAGAGAAAGGGAAGGGGCTAGTCCAAAGGATGATGTCCTTACCGGGACTACGCCAGAGGATGGCACAGGCTAGGATTTAAGAAGTGCCAGTGCAGATGTCGAGCGTGTGGGTTTCCACGCTCCGAGGATAGGCTCGTGCACACCTGTGGTGCCTTCGAAGCCAGAAACGGGCTGTACAGAAGGAATATCACAGAACCACAGAGTGGTCAGGTTCGGAAGGGACCTCTGGAGATCATCTAGTCCAACCCCTCAAAATACGTGACTCTTCGTTGGAGTCAAGAGACAACCAGCACCTGGTTATAAAGTGGGAGAGTCATTTCGGGACGGCGCCTGTAGGAAATAGCCTTCACGGCCATCGGGATTGGCAGGGCACCAGCTGAAGCGGAGCGTTCCCGGGTTTGTTTGCGTGGTGGATGAGAGTTTCGCAGTGGCCCTATATCCCCCACCACTGTGACCAGCCTTCAGCACCGGGATTCCCATGCTCACCTGCCCCGTGTATTCGCAGATGAGGGGGCGTCGGAAACAAACAGCGGGCGGGTGAGCAGCCGGAGCTGCGATATTCAGAGCCTGCGATAAAAGAAGGGGGAGTCAGTGTGAAATCCCAAGAACAAAGCACTGCGCTGGCCGTGCAGAGGGGATGGTGTGAAAATGCACCCCGTGTACAACCCGAACAGCACTTTGGTTTCATCTCCCTCAGCAGCGTGTGGGGACCTCTTGTCTTGCAACAGAGAAATTCATTGTGTAGGGTCCTTTTTCCATTTGCATCTGGTCATAAGGCAAACTACTGGATTTCTCTTCAGATCTACATCTTTTCCAAGAGTTTTCTTCAGCCACCGGGTGGCCAGGGGAATGTCAGGCAGAGGAGTATGGTCCTGCTCATGGAGGCAAAGTAGTCGGGAGCTCTTTGATCTCTTTCCAAGGTGCAGGTCCAGGTTCTGACTGCGGAGAATTTCGGTCCTGGTTTGTCAGGAGACTTCTTGCTCCTCGTGTCAGACTGTGTCAGCCAGGATCACCCTGAGCTGTGGAAGTTTTGGACTCAAGTAGAAGAACTATACCAGGATGTCATGAAATGAGCCTGGACTGGCAGACAGTTCCTCGAGGGGCACCACAACCCAATGGGATCTCTGGTACCCCGAGCTCAGCTGCTCTTAGGAGAGTGATGCCCGCTACCACCCACCCCACAAGCAGCACCCTACAGCCAGGAAGGCCCCACAAGGGATACGGTCAGGGAGCAACAGCCTCTTGACTGTTGTTTGCCCCAGCAACTTTGCAAGCACAAACCCTCCTGGACCTGTTCACCTTATTCCAACATAGGGTCTAGCTCTAATTAGGCTTTATGTGACCAAGATGTCATTAGCCTGTCCAGCCTGGAGAGAAGAGCACCCCAGGTTATCCAAAAGCATCTGCCTTCAAGGTCCCACCGCACCTGAGATATTGCAGTGCCGGGAGCTCCGTGTTATAAACGTCTTCTTTTTCTTCTCCATCTAGAGCTCGTGATTTAAACCTTATCAATGCTGCTAAACTTTTTAATGTATATCAATTGGGTAAAGTTCACAAACAAAGCAGGGATCGATTGGTGGAATAATAAAGTATTGATCACGTTGACGCTAACCGATGAACCTTCAGATCAATAATGAACACAGATCACATTCCCGTAGCACATTCAGTTACTGTTCACTCGGTGACACGCTCCGTGGGATGGCAGGTGGGAAGGGAAAACCATTTCAGAGCTCCACGTGTTTTGCAAAGCACTGCAGCAGGCACTGCTTAATGAATACGTCTCTCTAGGCACCGAGCACCTTTCAGATGGGCTCTCCATTTCTGTCATCACCCTCTTAGCCTTTTCTAAGCCTGTTTGTGGCTGGAGTTTCTCTCTGAAATGTCGACAGGGAGAAATACTCCGTTGCAGTTGTCTGTGGAATGTATGAGTATTTTCCTACCTCTAGCAGGAATGCCTCGGCTGACACATTGGAGGGCTGCGTGTACGGTTTCATGGTGGGATCACCTGAAGGGTTTGCCATCCCAGACTGAAAACCTGGCCTTTTGCTGTCGGGTTCCCTGCTTAAAGCAGAAAGTCTGTTTCGGGGTTCCCAGGAGAAGAAGGGCGCCAGTAGTGGTACTACTTTTGATCGCAATAATATTGATTGCACCTGTATTAATAGGCACAAGGACAACTGTGTGTAAGCTGGACTTGGAGATGTTCAAGATAGGAGTGAGAAGAAGGTTTCTAACCGTGAGGCTCCTGAGGGTCACCTAAAGCTGAGCCCTTCTTGGGGGGGAAACCTCTTACTTTTGGTGTGGGTACAGTGCGGCAGGATCCTGCCCATGCTGGGGTGCACTATAGCCCACCAAAAGCCAGTGGTGGCCAGGAGGTACAGAGGGACCATATCCCCTGTAATCCCCTGCCGTGCCGCAGCCCACACCTCCCAGCCAGCACAGCACGGCCAGGCACAGCTCACGGCCGACCCCTAAAGCACCTGAAACCGCACAATTTCCACTGCCGATGGCCTGAGGCTGGAGATTTTACACCTTATCCTCCCCACAATCTCTGATGTACCAGTGCAGGAGTGCTGGGGAGGGGAGGTCTACCCCAGCTGATGTCTCGCCCACTGCTGCGGGGCTCTCCAGAGAAGCAGGGGCATGTTTCGCTCTGCCCTCCATTGTTCTCTATGAAAATCATGAGCAATTTTGTTTTCACACATCAGAGAAGAAAGCTGCCCCCACCCCCCGCCTTGTCCAGACAGGGCTGCGATATCAAATTGTTCTTTTTAGAAGAGCATTTACTGTTTCCAAAGGTTTAAGAGAGCAGGAGGTAGCTCATTCAGTTATTCACTTGGACTCGGAGCTGTTAGACACAGATCTTAATGGATAGTATTGATTGAAAGAAACAAAGCAGCAGTTTTCTTTCTTTCTATCAAGGGATTTCTAGGCTAAGATGAGAAGGGTTTGCTGGCTTACACTCTTAACAACAAAATACCATATTACAAGGTCCCCAGAAGTCTCTCAGGATAGCACAGCGGTGCGAGAAAGAAATGTGCAAGGTGTTAATGGGATAACAAATTAAAAGAGAATAGGATTAGCGAGGGACACAGGCTGGTACCAGGGCTCCCGAGGTCTCTGGTGTCGAGGTTTAATCCATTCTTGGCATTGTCGTCCTCGCTGACAGATGAACACAATGGGAACCCACCTGATTCCTGGTGCCACTGGGATCCGCAACGGCAGCTGGGACAGCGACGGCATTGTGAGCGGCCAAAATACAATTTTAGGGGAAATCAGCGCCTGCAGTACCTGGAAAGCCCGTGTAATTCTGTCCTGTAGCATCTGAGAACTGTGACGAAGCAGCAGTTTTAAAATCATTACCTGACTCTCTGTTGCCCCATGCAATTTTCCCATCCATCTGCCAGTCATTTTGAAAGGTCGAGAGCAAGGACGTGCAAGTTTGGGGACCTGAGGCTCGCTGCTGCCTCTAATTCTGGTTTGCTGTCATCCACAGGTGGATGGCCCTGGCCACCAAGGCTTCCTGGGCAGACCATTCCCACCCGGACAATTGTCTGGGCACGCCAGGCTCGGCCACCCTATCAGCCAGCGCAGAAGTGACAGTCAAACCCCAAACCACTGTCATTGTCACCTTCCTCACCCACAGACCTTGAGTCGTATCTCCAGCTTCAGGGTCTTGAGCAACCTGGTCTAGTGGGAGGTGTCCCTGCCCATGGCACGGGGGTTGGAATTAGATGATCTTCAAGGTCCCTTCCAACCGAAACCATTCTATGATTCTATGATTCTATGATCTCGGACCTGGCAGAGGCTAGTTTGACCAACGGAAAAACCCACACCCTTTCTCATTGCCCCTGAGGGTACCAGCCCCTGAGTATTTGGAAGGGCAGCACGAGCTGTGATGTTTATGCTCCCTGTTGTATTCAATTCCAGATTTCCAACCGTTTCAACCAGCACTGGGTATACAAATCCCCGAGGCAGCTTTTCACACCCTCAGCCCTCGGCTCCAGCCACCTTGGGCAGCTTTGAAAGTTCTCCTGCGTCTCGTAAAATATTGTTCTCGGGCCTTTTAAATGAGTGAGAGACCCGAATATCACACCGTCCGCGACCTGTTCGGTCCCCCCTGGCACGAAGGCAGAAACAAAAGGGCTTTCGCTTCTGCTCTGCTTTTGACAGTGAGAAGAGGGATGGGTCACAGGATGGGACCTTTAACGATGATGCTGATTTTGGATGAGCCACAAAGGTCACTGAAGTTTTGGAGGGATAACTGCCCCCCCCAGCCCCCTTGGCAGCGGTGCTCGGTTGTGAGTGCAATGCTCTGCGATACTTCACGCAGCGCTGTAACACCTCCTTGACAATATTCTGTCTCTCCCTGACTTTGATGAGTCACTTATTATCTCTCTGCTTTTTTTTTTTTTTTTTTTT
>RSEF01000009.1:4556202-4572509 GCA_003993805.1 Himantopus leucocephalus
AAGGCACTGGTGCAGGAGAACAGGGAGTAGACCCTGCCGGTCTTGCACAGGGAGGGAGAAGGGAAATGTTTATAAATCCTCTACAGGAGGGGAAGGATGGGTGCTGCGGTACCCATGTGGGTCTCTTTGCTTATGGGGTGCCACGAGAGGCTGCGGAGTCTCCTTCTCTGGAGATATTCAAAACCCACCTGGGTTCGTTCCTGTCCAACCTTCTCTAGGTGAACCTGCTTGGGCAGCAGGGCTGGACTAGACGATCTGCAAAGGTCCCTTCCAACCCCAGCCATTCTGTGGACTCGAGCAGAACCATGCTGGCACCATAACGCACAAGGAAGCCAGCAGTCTGCCATCCCACAGGCTGGGAATACACCACCTTCTCCCACCTGGCAGTCCCACCAGGGCTGCTGCTCTTATGACTCAATTTGCCCTTATCAGCTGATAACAAGTGCTAACGAGCCTGGGATTTTCAATCTGCCATTCATCAGCCCCCAGGTGTGAGCTCATTAGTTATTATTCATCAGAGAACAAGAAGCTGGCGGATACACCTTATCAGCTCTCAAAGGTTGTTCATGCAGCACCTGATGCAAAGCAGAAAGCTGCAAAGAGAAGAAAATCACAATACTCATTTGTCTTTACAGTTCCTTAAGTTTCTTTCCAACTGCTTTTGTTTCAGGGCAAGCAGCACATGCTGATACTCCAGGGCAACCCAAGACACTACGGATCCTGATGGAAGGTTCATGTCCCCAGTCTTTCATTCCGGGGATGCTTCCTGCAGACCTTATGGCTCCTAGGTGCCATCACTGCGGTGGTCTCAACCCTTCAAGAAGTGACCCTAAGCTAAGACCTCACAGGGATATTGTGGATGCTCAAGAGAGATGTTCCCAGTGCCTTGGGTGCCCACGGAAGGACACAACGGGCAGGCCAAGCCCAGCAGCTCCTGGGACGTTGCACTTCTGCTGCAGCACTGAAGCCCAAGTGTGGTGAATCTGCATTGAAAAGGAGCAACGTGCAGCTGTTGAGAAGGGGAGAGAGAGGAACACAACAGAAAAAAAAATGCAAAATAGCCATCAGCAGTGATTCCTCTCTCCATGAGGCTGATATGTCTCCACAAAGGGACGGATAGGAGGAGAAAGTGCTCCTAGGTCTGCTGTGCCATGAAGGCCTCTTCACTTGGCTCGTGGGACCGAACGTGAGAGCTGTTTGAAAGAGAGCACCGCAGTTTCAAGTGAATTTTGGCATCCATCAAAAGTCCTCTGAATTGAGCTGCTATCCAAAGGTGAATGACCTCCCCTAGAAGGAAGGAGTGGAAGGCAAACAAAATAGGAGACTAAGGGAAAAAAAAAAGAAGGTATCAGGAGCACGAGGTAGCCAACAGCCCTATAGTTAAAGTCAAGCACAGAAACTACCTGCCATTTTGCATGAGGTAGGATAAATTTGCTTCACACCTGCACACGTATGGTCGCTCACTTTGCACGCCTGGTTTTCATACAAAAAGATGGTGTGCGCAGAAAATAGTACAAATGCAAGCTTATTCACCACAATAAATGTCAGTGATCTGAAACCACAGTTTGCATCACTCTGTTTTTCAGACGTAAGTGAAACTGGAGACTTCTCTTTTTCCCCCCGTGTTGCTGTGAGTAGCGAGAGGTGAGTGAAGTAAACCAACTTAAAGTAATCTAAACTAACATCACCTGCATTTCTGTCGCTAATACGAAATACAAAGGTGGAAATCTAACTTTATGACCAGTTATGATGAATGGAATATAGAAAGTTTAGGGAAAAAAATGAGGTTTTTAAGTTAACCAAATTCAAGCAGGGGCATTCCTTGTTTATGTTTTAAGGTACTCGTCAACTAAACAGACACATAAAGAGAACAAAACTGACAGAATATGTCTAAGACACAACAGAAAATGCCTGTGACTGCTTTGCACGCTTCCTTATTGCTATATTACCTAAAAATAACAGAAAAAGTAAAGCTTTAATTGTGATAAATTGGCATCAAAATGATGGTTACCATTGCCTCATTGCTCTTTTAAAACACAATCACCTACACACATCATTATAAGCATATGTAGGTATATCGATCACCATTTGTATATATAGTTTAATAAATATATTTTTTATTCTTTAAAACAAATGGTCCCCCGGCAGAAGTGACCCCAAACATCAATTCTGCTCTTCCAAATGAGAGAGAAGTCACCTAGCAATCCTCAAGCTGGGTACACAGAAACACATTTGTTCCATCGCACCCCGCGGGACGGTCACGGGCTTTTCTCAAAAAAGCAAACACCGGCAGCCGACCCACCGGTCTTCTGCAAAGCGCTCCCTCCTGCCTCGCGGCAGGGAAGTGAGGTTGGCATCCATGAGGATGCCCACATCGTGCATCCATCAGCAGGCGCAAAAGGGCTATAGGTCCAGCAGGGCTCGCTTGGACCTATTTGGAATTGCATACCAAGAGTGAAAAACCCGCTCGGGGCCGTATTTATTGCTAGCTGGCAGGGCACGGGCATGGCAGGTCACAGGGAGGACCTCCCTTGGGTCCAGCCAGCTCGGGAGCACTGGAATACCCTCGCGTGCAGTGGGGGTGGGAAAACCAGCTCTTTTTTGTAAAGTAAGCAAGCAAACGAGAAAGTAATATCCCTCTGCAATCTACCGGTGCGACCACTGAGACTCCCCAGGTAACGTGAAGTGACGGAGCGCACCCTTCCCCTTCTCACCCTTCCTACACGCGCTGCTTACAGGCAGATCCCTTCAACTCCAGTTTTCTCTTTGGAAAAAGAATAATATTTCAATTCTTTTCTGTAGAAACCATTATTCTGAGAACTCCACAACAATTGCATGCAGCTCTTTTCCTTGTGTTTCCATTCAAAGGGACAGAATATCTGCGGGTTTAAACATACTCACTCCCCTCACATCAGTGGTGCCGTGCTGATTTACGCCAGCAACGGGGCTGAACCTGTGACGCTCATCCAGAGAGCACCTACACACGGTCCAGGTTGTAACCTCCACTGAGTAAAGGTATTATTTTGGCAAGAAATACGCACATATTTTTGTGCTCGTAGACTGAGTAGCCTGGAAATTTTATTCCTCGCAAAGTGCTTTAAGGTACCTGCTCCTGCTTTGGATGAAAACTGTGCAGAGCTACAGGAGAGCTTCTTTTGACCCTACCTGGCAGCCCAAGAATGGTGAAATATGGCCGGCACTCCGTAAAGCCAGAGCTCTGCCGCACGCAGCTCCTCCACAGTCCCTGATATTGGAAGACGGCCGTGACCGGGTTGTCATACAAGTCCTGCGTGCTCCACATATCCATGGCAGTGGACACGATGCACCCCGCAACACCCAGCGACGAAACGATGAACCCCATCACCTGGCAGATGGTCGTGGACATGGTGTCTCCCCCAGAGTGAGGAGGTGAGACCGCCCTGATGAAGCCGCAGACCTAATGGGAGCACCGAAGTCCTCTTGACTGAGCCACCAGAAATGCAGCAGCTCTTATCAGATGCTTTCCATTGAGCGCTGTGTTTGCTCAAAGTGTTTTTGCAAGATAGTCCAGTTTCACTCTCGCCGGGTAGGTTTGTGCTGGCAGGGCCAGAGATATGAGCTTTTGTCCTTTAGAAGTGCTTGTCCTTCCCCAGCTAAGCAGCCACGTTCCGTCAAGTGTTGGGCAACCCACTTGGAACGTGCGCCATCCCCCCACCGAAACCCTTTGCTGTCCATCGGCCTTCTCCTGCGTGCTTGGCACCGTGCAAGCGTGCCGAGAGGGGCAGAGGGAAGGACCATGTTCCCAGGTGAACTCAGCACCCAGCCCACGTCACCGCCTCCCTGGCCCTCTGTTTACACAAAGGAGGAGTAGATCTGCCATTGGACCAAGACACGGACATCTCTACACCCGGCCACCAATACAAGTATCTCCAGAAGGAGCACGGTAATAGATAGGGATGCCAGCGGTGAGCTCTGCGGGAGGATGCAGGGCCACAGCTCAACCCAGGGAACAAACAGGGACACGGCCACTCCTTGCAACATCACCGAGGTTGCCTTGGATGCTGACCATGGCACAACCCGGAGCACTGAGCCAAGAGCCCCAAACTGATCCAGCAAAGCTCCCGCAACCCTCTTCTCCTCCGGCCCGCATCCCCATCACGTGGCCCCATGTGGGGAGAAGGAGAGGGAGGGCACAAGGTCCATTTGGAAAGTGCCTTTTTACAGGTGCTTGTCTATATTGGCTGGGGGGACGGTCCTGCAAAAAGGGGCGGGAGGTACAAAAAATTAGGAAAGTAATTATCTCTTTGTACAGTGGAGAAGTGCTGGGTGCAGGGGAGCAATATAAATTGGCTGTGCCACTCTGCCGATGGAGCGCAGTGAGTTACAAGGACCTTCCAGCCTTCACGCTCATCCATTCTCATCCAATACCCTGCGCCGACTGATTTACTTCAGCCCTGACCTAGAAACAAATTCCTGCACCATTCAGTCCCAATACCACTCTGTGCCACAGGCACCACCAATACCATGGGTGAAGCCGGGTGAAAGCCACCAGGAAGAGAGGAGAGGCTGATTTCTGTGGATTTTCTGATGGGTGAGCTAGTGGGGTTACTACACGCTGGCTGTTGCTTCTTCCTCCTGGAGAACAACCACCCAGGACACCCTTTTTGCTTTTGCGGCTGTGCAGCGAGCTGGTGGGCAGCAGAGAGAGATGCTACAGCACTGGGCTCTGCTGTAGCAGCCAGGGCACGATTCACCCGTCTCGCGGCCACAAATCACAGCCACCAAAACCCTCCTGGGTCAGGCACAAGATGTCTTTGCTTACAGCAATTTTATTCAAATTTAGTCAGTTCCGCTGACTTGGCAAGCTTGTAGCCGGGGAAGGGCTAGCTCCAACATATCTAAACGTCAGATGCTGCCAGCAAAAATAATCGTGTGAACAAAAAACACAGAAGTGAACCCTCAAGAACCATAGATGGCTAAGAGCGGGTCATCCTCAGGGAGGGAGAGGGCATATCTCATCATGGATAACGCTCTGTGAAAAATCAGGGCTGGAGAGGACCTAGAAGCTGGGAGGACAATAATTGCTAAAACAAGCAATGTGGCCAGCTCTCCACCCCATCCTTCACTACCCCACAGCCAGAATTGTGTCCCAGCCCAGAAAAGCAGGTTGCACCCAAGCCCTCATGCTCCCCCACCACTCTCCAGGACTCTTCTCCTCCTTCATGCCCCAGGACTTGCCTTTTTCTTGCCATCTAGTGGTAAGAGACCACATCGCACTTTTTCCAGGCTGGACCACTTCAAACCGTGTCCCAGGGACAGATGTTCTTCTGGAACATAACCCCTATTCCCAAGGGTGGTGTCACCTGGCAGGGTTAGTGTGCAACCGCTCGCAGGGCTGCAGAGAAGAATGGACCCATGGACTGGTCACAACTAAAAATAACCTCTGGGGAGGAAAAAGAAAAGGAGGGGGACAACAAAGGGCAAACTTTTTTTTCCAGATTTTTTTCCCCAAAATCCCTACCACTTTTTAAATGACTGTTTGTTCTGCTAAATTAGACACCTGGGTGGTTGCATGAATACCAGTAGAGGTGGCCTTCCCGTGCACCGTGCCCGCGTGTTTGCTTTGCCGGGAGGGGAGCCACCACTCCTCCCTCTAACCCTTTCTACTGGTTTCGGCTGCGTGCAACTGGAGCCACTCTTCAAGCCAATAGGGACCTTCTCTCCCCCTCCACCATTACACACCCCCAGGCCCCATTGCTCCCCCCAACACACCTAATGGGAAGAGGGTCATCCCCTGGATTGCCCCAGTTGTGCCCTGAGCCAGATTCTGCCATCCAGGAAGTGCTGCCTCACCTTTCCTTGGCGATACGGTTTTCTCCTGCTGATGGGGGACATCTCTTCTCATCATCCCTCTTACTCAGGGGCATTGAAACCTCAGAGCAATGGTGGAGCAATCAAAAAAATATCATCAACAGTCTCCAGGCATGCAAGAAAGCTCAGATGAACTGGTCTATCTTTGATTTTGAGGGCCAAATTGAATCATGTCTCTGAAGACATCACCAGCACCATAACCATCACAGGGCTGCATGTTCCATCCTGCGACCTTACGCATGCTCCCTCCAAAAATGGGGCTGAGCAAGCAACTTCAGCAACTAGGGTCATGCTGCAGTCCTTAGCTAAGAGGCAAACAATCACCCAACCATGCTTAGCACTCCAGGTACTGCTGTCTTTGAAGAATTATCATGTTTTGGAGGGGTTTCTATTTGCTCATCCCTACGCATATCGCCTAAGGTGCTGTCCTGACATCCCAGCATTAACTGCTTGCCGTTTCTCATGCTCTGATTAGCATCACACTTGTATAAACTGGGAACTCAAAGCCAACAAATACCTTCCTCAGTGGTTGGTTGAAGCAAAGTTCCGTAGAAAAAAAACCACCAACTTGTTTCCACCCTAACCCTTCTCCTAGCCCATTTTCTCTGCCTTTCTGAAACGTTCTTATTTTAAGCTTATTGTTCGTGGTTGTTTCTGAGCTACTCATGACGGGGAAAAATATGTTTCCCTTTGCAAAAAATGCACCACGCCATCTTCTCAGCACCCAGCCAAATACCAGCAGATCACCTGGGAGTTTTGTCTGACCTGGCAGCTCAGAGCACAACCTGAAAAGCGGTTGGGTGATAGGATAGCTGTAGAGCATGTCTAAGCTCCTGCACTAAAACCTGCCACTCATCTCCAGCCACCCCTGGGAGATGTCTACAGCCTGGAGTGGTTGAAGGATGGGGACCTCTCTCCAAGCAAGTGCCTGTTGCTCCGTCTCCTGCGAGGTGGTTGAATGCTTGGGCTGGAGGGCTTGCCATGCCACGTGGTAATGCTGAGCGGTATCTAAGGAAGGGACATGATGTGGAGACAGCTCTTGCAAAGGCCAAGCTTGCTCACCAAGGAGCAGAGAAGAGGGCTCCCACTCTGAGTATTGGGACATCTGCAGCGGTTTACCCAAACTAGGGAAAGGAAGGGTCCTTTGTGACTGCTCCCCTCTGCAACCTTTATTTCGGCTCATACTTGCTTTATCTACCCAGGCGTTGACTCTATATTATCTCAAAACCATTCACTGGGCCCATTGCAACTCCTGAATGTTATCACCGCCTCTCCCATAAAAATTACCTACAGCTCATATTTACTTTAAAATTTGCAAATATAGCTCACACCCTGCCAGTCAGTTCCAGCTTGTTCAGACCGAAACAAAGCAAACCCACCCTCCTCTTTCTGTCCCTCTATTGCTGTGATGACCACAACTTCCAGGAACGCGTGGTCCACCAGTCTGTAGCATGCGAAGGGCTGACTGGCCTTTCTGAAACTCAGTGGGGAAAGGGGGTCATGGAAGGCCCCCATCCCATTGGTCTTCTGGTGGTCCAGAGGAGCTTTGGAGGTCCCTCAGCGGAGCTGGGGTGCATGAAGCTGCGTCATTCCCTACGCATCTATGAGCTGTAGCCCAGCTCCACATCTCCACAGCCTCTTGCCATTTCCCTTGCCTTGCTCCTCTTCTGGCCCTCAGCCCAGACCATTTAGGATTATTTTTCATGTCCCTCCTCCTTTTATGGTGTAAAGGCATGAGACAGTGGCAGGGATGTGACGCATGCATCTAGCTTCCCGAGATTCCCCCACTGGCCTCTCTGCCACCTCTCCCCACCCTGAGCGTCACTGAGGATTGGGGTGCCCGAGACCTCTCTAAGGGTGTCACATTAGCTCTTTCCCCATCCCCACACCTTCTTCAGCTCCTGCTGCGAGTGCAAACCCACCGCAGCCTCACGCACGCCCATGGTAGGTTAAATCAAGTCTCCAGCCCACCTGGGCCACCTAAACCCTTCTGTGAATGAAACTTGGTCTCAAAAGACTCTAAGCAGGTTACAGCAGTTGCCTGCAGACTTTTCAAAATTTGGAGCTGTATTGACCGGGTTAAAGGATTTTAAGTAGCAAGCAGAGCTTGGAAGAGACTTTGCCACGGCCATCGCCAGTGGAGGATCATGACACGGTGATTAGCAGTCCCCACCCTTACAAACTTTGGGCATAAAGCAGTTCCAGGGAGCAGAGATGCTGCATCTTTGGCCAGGGGGCTGCCCTTTCTCCAAAATCCCCAGAGCAAGGATTTTACTAGGGCTATGCCACAAAACGTGTGGTGGTTGTCTGAAAAAAAACCAAAAAACCGTCATTGATACTGAAAAAAAAACAATCCAGAAACTCCAACATTAAGACTTCCCAGATGTGAATTCTCCTCGGGGAATGTCTACCCACCTCCGCCACCTTGCACCAGCAAAACTGAAAAAAGTTGTTTGATGCAAAAGTCACGATCATCTTGACAGTCACGATTACATTCCGATGGGCTATTTCTCCTCGGGCCCCTCTAGCAACACCTACCCATTTAGAAGTTGCGGAACTTTGCCGGGGTGCTCTCAGACTTTCAAAGTTTGCGGTTGGAAAAGCAAAAATATTCTTATTTTTCAAGTCACCAGCCTTTTGTTCCACATCAGAGAGATGCCTCAGCCTTTCTGAAAGGGGTCGAAAGGGGTTTCGACTTGAGAACAAAACGTCCTTTCAAAAACGGCTGAGCCGGTCTAGCTGAAGAGGTCTGGAAATAAGAGACCAAACACAGACAACAGGAAAATTACTGCCCATGTTATCGTAGTTTAGCAAACCTGTAAACAACTGAAAAATGCTCCTTTTAGCAGAAAGTGCCTTGTGACTTCCGCGCTTAGGTGAAACTGCCAGCCGTGCAGAGCTCAGCCATTGCTATTTGTCTATTATTTGTGTGCTCAAATTCAGATCGTGTCCTCCAGACAATCACAGTACGGTTCTGCCGACGCACCAAAGCAAGCAGCAAAAAATAATAAGAGAAAGCAAAAATTGGAACAAACAGGCTTAGTTCTCAAGTGACATATTTCACCCGAGACTGACTGTTTATAGCTGAGCAGCGAGGGCGAGAGCCATAAACTACCTGTGTTATTTCTCATTTTCATCTATTATCTTGATTTTTTCCCTCAATCTATTTGAAATTAAAATTCCCAGCTAAATTGAAGATAGATGGTGGGCAAGACAAGTTTAATCTTTGCTCTGGGAGCGAGGGATGGAGAAAAAAAAAAAAAATATTCCTCAGAACCCAAAACTTCACTGACGTACTCAGGTCACCTCGCTGCTTTGCTAGACTCCTATTATTTTTATTCACTCCGGCACTATTGTTCCCAATATAAATTGCCATTGTCAGAATAATAAATAGGGGTTTATAATGGAAATGCTGACAAACCATTAACTACGGTGTGGTTAGCAAGGGGGGTTTAATGGAGATCAAGGTGCAGCGCGGTTAAAATAAAGACTGGGATGATCCGCTTAAATAATATCTTTGCAAATTAATAATTTGATTTTTAGCATCGTTTTCCACACACACACACACACACCCCGGTTGGGATACAGCCGCCCCTCGTTGGCCACGGATGGGAAGAAATGCCCGTAGGAGCAGATGAATTCAGGAGACGGAGCCAATCTATAAAGCACAGCAGTGGGGCGCTTGTTTTTTCCACCAGCTCCTCCAGAGACTGGAAGTGTCAGACAATATATAACAGGAGGGAAAAGAGCGGGGAGAGCAAAGGAGTGACTTCAAAAAAGCAAGCCCTGTTCATTAAAAAGGAGGGGGGGAAAAAAAGAATAATAATATCCACCTCACTTTGTAGGGCAGTTCTGATAGCACCGGTCACAGAAATCATCTCGTCAGGACAAAAGCACATCAATATACATATACCTATACACCAGCGGGGAAGGCACCAGCGCTCCAACACCACTGACGATGAGGATGAGCAACTTCAGGGGGTTCACCCACCTTTATTTTTAAAGTTGATGCTTTATTCTTTGGGCTTTTTTTTTTTTAAAAAAAAAAAAAATCCTTTTTTTTTTGGTAGGCGACTGCAAAAAGCCCAGCAAATCCCCCACGGTAATTGCACTCTAAGATGACCGGTTCATTAGAAACCCCGACATTTAGGATGAGAAGCCAAGGAGGGACGGACCCATCTCCCACACCCCATCTGCTAAATGAAGGCTATCCGTCCCCCCAACACCGCTGTGGATTGCCATTTTAGGAAATTAATACCCACCCGACCGACAAAAGTGCTCTAGCTTTTCACTGTAACACTGAGGTTGGCAATGGAGGTATTTTGAAAGAACAAAAAAACCCTCCCAAATCTCAAGTATTCTGGTTTCTTCAAAGATTAAAGCAGTTCCCAGAGCTGAACACTCGAAAAGTTTAATTGCTTCTTCCGTAGAGTTACATTTTCTGTAATTTGAAGCTTTCAGAGCTGAAGAACTGAGGAAGTTCTGCAGCGTGTGATGGGAGTACGTGTGGGGGGAGGAGGATTTGCTTTTTACACCTCTATTCCTTCCTCGTCTGGCAACTTGAATCTCTTTACCTATGAGCAATCAGCCTGCTGGCCTCAAGTTCTACCAACCTGTCCTGCCTCTGGCTGCACGCGTTTCCCCTGCTCGGCTTTGCAGCGTGGGAATCCAAGCCCTGCGCAAACACCCCTCTTCGGATGACATCCGTCATTCACTCGTACCCGCTACAGCGCCCGGCTTTTGCTCGGGACCATGCAAGTGGATGCCCGGGCAGGATCAGGTCCACGTTCCTTCTAGGAAAATGCACATCTGCACCCCAAAGTCTGCGTGGACAGGGGCGTTCAAAGCCATGGCTCCACCAAGATGCTCACAGGCATCCCCGGCGCCTGCACGGGGATGCTGCAGCACAGACGCCCGTTGGGAACGAGGGTCCAGAGATGAGTGACACGGCAATACAGCTGAGGGGCTGAAACACCCCTCCTGCCGGTGTCCGAGGCCCCAGCTGCATTGGGTTATACTGGTTTGATTTGCGCAGAGATAGACTGCTGGTGAAAGAAGCAATTTTTGCGCACAATGCTTGTTTCGCTGCGTTTTGGAAATGCCATTTTGCAGAAGTTCTGCAATGATTTGCTGATATAATTGGTTTCTTCCCTCCATTCTTCCTGTGTCAAAGCACGGAGGCTAGATGGATATAATAGTCTAAGTGCCTTTTTTCTCACTGTATTAAGGCAAGAAGAAAACCCAGATAATCCTGTTGTAACTTAATTGTTTGCACCCCTGGATACTCTGGGCACAACCAGGACAGGAATGATACCCGTGGAAGAAAAAACCTGGAACCAAAGGAGAATTAGGGGGAAATCCAGCCTGGTGGTGTTAACCCATACAGAAATACAGCGAGCTGAACTGTGACATATCCTCTTAGGGAAGGATCTTCTCTGACGCCAAGAATATTAGTGGTTTCTGGTGGGAAGCCACGCACAGCCATGCAGCTGGGGTAGGAACGTGTACCCAAGCCGGGCACGACGCAGGGGACAAATCACCCCACGGAGCAGCCACTGCCCCGGGTGTATTGCCTGGACAACACCTCAGGAACCTGATGCATAATCAGCTACAATGAGTTTTGCCAGACCTCAGCTTGGCCATAGGAGGGGGGTTGGGTTGAGATACCTCCAAGGGACATGTCATCCAAACAGGGTGAGTGCCTGAGATCCCTTTTTGGCTAAAACTTGGGTTCCCCGCTCTGCACCGAAACATCACCCATCACCACCGCTCACGCACAGCTTCTGGCAACGTAAGTGGGATGTGACGTGCCCGTGGCTCTGCCCTCCCACCTCTCTGCCCTCGCAGCCAGCAAGCCCTACCTGGCAGCCCCAGGATGGTGAAGTAGCCACGGCATTCGGTGAAGCCGGAGCTCTCCCGGACACACGTGCGCCAGAGGCCCTGGTAGTTGAACACCGCCGTCACCGGGTTATTGTACAGGTCTTGGGTGCTCCACTGGTCCATGCATGTTGATGCGATGATGCCTCCTATTCCTAAAGCGGACACCACGAAGCCCATGGACTGGCATATTGTCACAGACATGGCGCCGAGCGCTCGCTGGGCAGGTCCTCGGCGCGCACAAGCCTCCACAAGCCGGGTCTGGGGCAGGCAGCCAGGGCAGAAGGGACTTTTAGCTGGAGGCACAGCCTACGTCACAGACGGGAGTCAGGAGAGGTCTGGTCCGCGCCACACAAACCTACCTTTTCCCTTTATCTGTTTCGGTGAGATAATTTTCCTCGCTCGGTACCAAGAGCCGTTTGTTACGCACGGTGTGAACGCCTCGCTCTCTGTTTACCTTCTCCCTCCAGGCAGAGGCGCAGCCAGCACGGGCAGATGGGGACCAGCAGGTCCTTCTGAAACAGCCCAGGGAGAGCTTCTGCAGAAGCAACGGCATGGTCCAGGTGGCCATCCACAGAGATGCTTAAATGAGAAACAGATAAAAATGATGGAGAGCCTAATCCTTTCCTGGCAGGGATGATGCTTTTGAGCCAAGGGGAGAGGCGTTTATCAGCATGCCTCTATCCGGGGATGTTTGTTAAGGAAAGGATAGTGTATAAAAGAGGAGAGCGCACCGCTGCAGCAGATGCTCTGGTGGACCTTGCTGCTTGGTAAGGTCGGGCTGGGAGCCCACAAGAAAGGCAGCAGTTGCTGAAGAGCGAATGGTGCGAACCTGCAGTTTGCTGTGGGAGGACCAAGACTGGCAGACAGACCAGGGAAACAATAAATGGAAGCAAAGGTATATCCTCATTCGCTATTGCTTTTTCACCCTCATCCAAGTATGAATTTGGACTTGTTTAGATGGACAAAGAATGAGAGCAAGGCAGATACGTCACTATGTATTACTGTAAGACAAGAGCACCTTAGAGACCTAACCTTATCCCAAAAAATCACTTTGGTGGTTAATGTCTTTTTTGTCCATTCTGCTTCATCCCTCACCGCTTCCTTCCTAGCCCGATTTTCCACCGGTGCCAACCTGTTTGTGGTTGGAGAGTAAAGGGGGATGTTGCTGGAGAGCTGCTTTCCGTGGGAGGGAGGAGATGATGAGCCCTGTTTGGGCAGTGCTAGACTCACACATGGCACGTGGAGGGTCCAGAAAGGGGCCTTCAGAAGAAGTGGAGCCCAGCAGGGTGACATTTAGGTGGTGGAAGTGGAAGGTCATCAGGGAGCATGAAGAAGTGGACCCCTTCCACCTGGCTACATTCACCCTTGCTCAAGGACCATTGGGTATCTCCCAGACACTTGGTTTCGTGTGTAGACAGACTTCCCTGTGAAGCTGCTTCTAAAGAAGATCCAACTGTTTGTGTGAACACAGTGGTTGGCTCCAGAGATTATTCTGGGTTTGCATTTTTTTTGGGTAGAATCAAGCAAGCTGGAAGGGACCTTGGAAAGTCATCCAGTCCTTTCCCACACCCAATGCAGAGCAACCTTTCTTCTCATAAAACTCTGACCTGCCATCAGGGAACATCCATGAGGGAGATGTTGCTCTCGCCCAGTATAATTTACCCCAGAGTATCACTTCTGACAATTTGATGCCTAATACTGAAGTTCATTACACATCATTCATGAAAAGTAGTGCCCGAAAGTAGATATGAAACAAGAAATAGTTAACCCTATGTGTCTCACCAACAGTCTTTTAAAGTAACATTACCCCATTNGGGAATAGTTAACCCCATATGTCTCACCAACAGTCTTTTAACGTAACATTACCCCATTTTCCTTTTTTTCCTCAAAAAAACAGTATTGGTGATTCATGGGTGCTTTCATAATTCACTCTGTCCCCCAGACCCTTTTTTGGACCTAGTGATACCCAGTCCTGGTGACACACCTCACCTNAGAAATAGTTAACCCTATGTGTCTCACCAACAGTCTTTTAAAGTAACATTACCCCATTTTCCTTGTTTTCCTCAAAAGAACAGTATTGGTGATTCATGGGTGCTTTCATAATTCACTCTGTCCCCCAGACCCTTTTTTGGACCTAGTGATACCCAGTCCTGGTGACACACCTCACCTGCTGCGTGTCGCAGCTGTAATTACTTTTGGTATCGGTCAACATAGCTTAATCACGGAAAGCTTTCCCAGTATCACATAGCTAAATATAGAGCCTAAGACCAGAGCGCAAATACACTCCCTGTGTTTGTCACAACCTGGATCACCTGGTGACGGGAAAGACTCATGACAGCCAGGGACCGTTTTCAATAAATTAAAGAAAAGGTTAAATTCTCCATGCATTTGGTCAACCTGGGAGGCCTGAAAAATGCGTTTCCGTGTTGGTACACCTCGATCCCTGGGTTGGAAGCGCTGTACATGTGCAAAAGGACAGATCTTGGCCAAGTCATCACTCTATTTATTTCAATGACTGTGCCAATTTACAGCAGCCAGAAGAGCGGGGTCCTGGTGTGTGAGTAGCATCACTCACAAACAGAAGTTTCATAGCTGTGACCAAAAGGACAGTTTTACCTAATGACAGCATTTGGAATGCATTACCCAGGGCGGTGGTGGAGTCCCCATCCCTGGATGTATTTAAGGGTCGTGTAGATATAGTGCTCAGGGACATGGCTTAGTGGTGGGCTTGTCAGTGTTAGGTTAATGATCAAGGACTGAACTCCTTCAACCACCTAAACTTACAAACTTGACGTGAGAGTACCACTTATTTCCCTCATTCAAAACTCCCCAGCGCCTTTAACAACTGTTTCTTGTGTTGAAGTGCAATCCACCACTCTCGCCCAGGTCATCTGGGAGGATCAACCACCATCCTGGGCTCTTGCCTTTGCTGTTTCCCCTCCTCTGCCCACCTTTCACAGCACCTCTCATCTGAGTGATTCCTCCTCGATTTCCCAGCACTGAAATAAAACGCATCCTGCTGTACTTAGGTTTTCCGTAAAAGCTTGTTCCTAGATAGTGGTTTTCCCCAGAGCAAGGACTGGTCCACCCTCCAGTGCACATCAGCAGTGTCAGAATAAGGTTTGGTAGGAAATGCAAAGTGCTTTTAATCAGCAGGATTTGCTCATTGTAAGGGGGCAGATTTAAACAACCAAAAAACCCACCCAAAACAAAGAAAAAAAGGAGCATGAAGGGTGGCTTTTCTTCATTTTTTGTTACTTAAATTAATATCTTAACCAGAAAAATTAAGCTTGCCCCAATCTCCTCCCTAGGTCTGTTAAATTTCTGTTATAAAAACAATAATTTTTCTTCATTGCAAAAAACCTGAAAGAATGCTGCTGTAACCCCCTTCTGAATAGCTGCCACCTCCCGTATGGAAAAAACAACAGGAGATGAAAATATCTCCGTCGGGTAAAAGATCTCACAGCATCTCCTCTCAGGATAAACAGAGCCACACCGGAGCTGAACTCTACAGAAGCCTAATTGCAAGCGTGTTTTTAATGCTACAAATAAGATTAAAGCATAAAGACGTACCTGTGAATATTCACGGGCTTTGGGCGCACCACCAAACCTCAGCAACTGTTCGATGCTTTTCCCCAACCTCCACCACGAATAGCCCGGGTGGTCCTGCAGACAGGAGATGTGGTCTGACCGTTAGGCAGCACTCATCCCGGGACACCCCGTTTTCATGGTCTTTTCCCTGGCTGTCGAACCCATGTGAATTTTCTAAACAGCTTACGAGGAAGGACGAGGGATGCTGAAGTTGAGGGAGATGTCCCAATGGGCAGATGACCTGGAGTTTGTCTCTCTTACAGGGGTTAATGGCCTTTACGCTGTGGGAAGCGTCGCATGAAGAGATGCGTGTAGAGAGAGACAACTTACCTCGTTTCAGGACAACACCCCAAGCTGGACCTTGGGAGAAACACCCTGATGCTTGCTGAGTGATGCTCACCCACACTGGCCTCGGCGCTGCCTGGCTCTGCTGCTTCTTCCTCCCATTTTCTTCCAGACTGAAGCGGAACCAGGAAAATCTTCCTTGTGCTGATAAAACAGCCCTGGAGGAAATTGACCTGCCAAAGCTGTTCACAACAGTGGGATTTTCAGCAAATGGTAGTGGTGGGTTTGTTTATTTCTGTGAAATGGACTCAAAATAGCTATGGAAAAAAGATACACTGTGAAAATGAATAAATAACAGAGTACATAAATATTGTAGTTCCACATTAGTATAATGTGATATATCAATACCAATAAATTAATATAATGAAAGAAACAATGTTCTACACAACTTAGAAATAAAAAGTTCTGGCAGAAGACCAATTTAAAAGTAAGGAGAATGGAAAAGGAGGATATAGCAACAAATTTGGACCTTCAGTTTCACTTCTGCTGGGCCTAAAATGATGGCAAAGACTAGATAGCATAGTCTCTTCTCAGTTATCTCCCCCAAAATGGATATGGCAAGGGCAAAGCCTTCCCTGGGAGTTTTTCTAAGGGTCTCATCAGGGATGATGCCACCAGCTGCTGCTGTTAGCCCAAGTACC
>RSEF01000009.1:4572609-4584065 GCA_003993805.1 Himantopus leucocephalus
GACACAGTACTCCAGGTGGGGTCTCACCAGAGCAGAGCAGAAGCCCCTTCCTTGACCTGATGGACACACTTCTTCTGATGCAGCCCAGGAAACAGCTGGCTTTCCGGGCTGCGAATATCCAGCCAGAGAGTTGGTTTGATTGTTTTTCTAGTTTAAATGCTTCACAGTATTGGCAAAGGCAAGCCATGTGCTTTTTCCGAGGCCAGATTTGGACTTTTGGGTTAAGACCTTTGCCAGCCCCCACTTTACCGGGCTGCACAAGGAAACAGTGCTCTGTATCCAGCCCTGCTCTTGTCCAAGACATCTGCTCTTAAACCCAACCACCTCCCTCCGGGCTCCGAGCATCCCAGTCTCCAGGTCACGCTCCCAGGGCTTTGCACAGGAAGCAGCATGGCAAAATTGGCCAGACTGAAGATGTAATGCACATTAGACTCCAGAGATGCTCCAGGTTTACCTGCAAAATTCTGGCCATTCAGATTTTGCATCCAGAGCTGACAATACTCCCAGCTTAACTTTTCTCCTGTTCTTTCAATGCCTGCAGGTGCAGAGGCTGGAAAGGAGATGACATTCAGTAAGAAGTTATTTGGGCATTTTTCCTCCCCCTCAGTGGAAGAGTGCTGCTTCCGGATGAATTGTCCCCCTTTGAACTTTTTTTTCCCCCCCATCTCCTTTTCCTGTTCAAGTCCTCAATTTACGTAGCGCCTTTCATTTGAATAGTTTGCCGTAGGTTTTTTAAAGAGCCCAAGGAACCTCTTGGGCCAAGGAGACCAAGGAAGTCTGAAGCAGACCACGGTTTTCTCCAGACCGTATGAACAGCACTGTGCCCCAGAAACACTGTGTCTGTACAGCACCACTACCCCAGACCTCAGGGTCAGGCCCCAAAAATGAGGCTGGAAAGGGAGGATATAGGAGCAAGGTTGGTCAGGTAGGGTGGATAAAGCTCCATTTCCCCATGATGACCACCTTAAATTATATTACCCAGTGACAGGGAAAGTAACAGGGATGCAGTAGCACTCCCTGTCACCCTTTGAGAGAAGCAATGCCTCAATATTTGATGCCTGGGGGAAAGAATGAGCCCACAATAGCCATCCTCCTCTATGGCTAAAGGTCCCACCGGTGGGTCCGTAGCAGCCCCTTGCCAATAGCGTGCAAGGCAGCCGGCGGACCCAAATCTGCCCAGACTCACTACTGATGTGAATCAACGTCTATCATCTATCAGAGAGGTTTCTACACAACTGGGAGGTAGTGGTTTCTTCAACTCCCCGTTAAGAAAGTCCATCCCCATCCAAACGTAGTCCTGTTTCAATTGAACAGGAGTCCATATCTCTCTTTAACCAACATTATCATCAGCAGAAAGACCTAAGACTGAAAGGGTGTAAAGATTGAGCTTACCACGTCACCGAAAAAGAGTGGTCCTGTTGTGATCCCTTTGATTTGGCCCTAAGAAATCCCATCAAAAGATGCACTAAATTGCTGGCTCATAGAAAAATAGAAGTCATTTTATCCAGGCTTTGGGGAAGACATGTTTCCCCCTTCGATAGGGTATCTAGCGAGTCTGTAACCTAATTGTTATCTTTTGTAGCGAATATGGTATCTTACCAATTTTTTTTGCCAGTGGTGGGTACTTTGAGCTTCTTTCACTTGAAGGATACAAAACCAAGCGACATCATATCACTACACAGTTACCAAGGTAACTGGAGAGAAAGATACAACCAGCTGGGGTTGCACACTTTGTGATCTTACTTCATTAGCTTATTTCTTTACATCAGCTTGCTTTTCTAGCTCCATTTCTCCCTTTGCCTTGAAACCACACAAGAACCGCGAATTCACTAAGTCTCTTATGAGAAAGGTGATGCTGCCCAGAGGCTATTTCACAAGAAGCAGAAAAACCATCCGTGAGCCATTTGCCACTATGATTTCATTCTGGAAGACATTCGTTCCCATCGAAAGGGGAATGATGGGCGGGGGGAAGTGTGTGAAGAAGGAACTTACAATGCAGTTGTTGTCCCTCTGTCTTGGTGGCCAAAAATGTTGACTTTAACACTCAGAAGACCTCCATGCCCAGAGGCCAAGCCTCGATGTCCATCCTCCTCCCGTGCCTGGCATTAATTCATTCTTGGGCTCGTGCTGTGGGGTGAAGCAAGAAATGGTCCCGCTGTGATTTGCAAGGTGTCAGCTGGGATTAGCTCCTCAAGGACCACAGCGTGAGCAGATCCCACAGGGACCTCTCACAGCATTACAAAGGGCGGGTGCTAATACCACCAACCAGAGGAAAATCAAACAGGCAATAGACCCGACATTCAGAAGAACGCTGCATAAAGGTGCAAACACAACTAAATGCAGTATTTAATAAGCACCCAGGTGATTGCAACGCAACATAAATAACACGCATTCAGGAACATACAGCTAGAGGGTCAAGTGCTTCTAACAATTTGGACACAAGGGTCTCTCCTAGATTTTTTTTTAATGCATATGCGTGGCAAAGCGTCAAGACAAGTTGATTTGTGATAAGATCTGTTCTGAAACATAAACCCAAAACTCAAGCCAGGCACTACTTTGAGAAGTTACAACACTAGAACGGACAGTTGTGCGAATGTAGACCAAAGAGCAATAAGCAGCTGCTGTTGAGGCACAGATATAAGATGTCCAGAGATACATACCCTGCTCCTTCCCAACTGCAGGAGAGAGAGAGAGAGAAGGGCGAGAGAAGGCAGGAGACGTTGTGGGGTGCTGTAACCTGTGTAGCACTCAAGGCCTCTCCCACACACAGTTTTGATGTTTCCCTTCACTTGCAGTGCTGTAATTGCTCACCTACACACCTAGAGGCTGCTCTGGCAAAGTCTTTTCCCTGGCATCCCAAGTGCTCTTCATCCTCAGAGCCTTGCACTGGTGGATACAGAAACACCTTGTGTATTACTTTGGGCATCTTGTAGAAAGCGGTTGTCATTGATGTGTGAATCACCTTCACTTGCCCTGTCTCACTGCCCTTTCCTTTTTTGCCTTTAGTTTATGACTTCAGACCCTAATATATAGTATAGCAGATAACAATAATTCACATTCAAATAGATGCTACCCAAAACCGTACCTGCACAAAGCTCAATATCCAGTGTGCAACACCTGCACCTGATCACTCATACTCCAACCAGCGCTGAAGAAGTAAGGACCGTACCATAGACCTGATGAAAACCACATACTTACTGCAGGGAAAGGCATCAGCGGGGGGGATGCACTGCAAAGAAGCCCAGAGGAGGATGCTCACCTGGGGACTCCCAGCTGGCATCCAAGCCACCACCCAAGAGCCCAAGGATGGAAGAACAACAACTCCAGCCTTTGTCATCTGCTGGAGTTCAAGCACTGGGGCCCCTGGGGCTGAATGCCTCCTTGTTACCAACCTCGGTTCCACTTCAGCCATCTCCGTGTCATGGATGCAAAAACTTGCTGGACACTGGTGTCAGTAATGAGCTAGGCAGTGATTTCAAAGAAACGTCGCTTCCACAGAGGTGGGCTTGCATTGGGTTGCAGCAAGTACTGAATCAAAGCTTTCCTTGCCTGGCTTCAGGCCACCACCAGGTACGCACTAAATGTGAAACGCAATACAGAAAACAGCAAGCCACAGAAAAATCACGCCCAAACTATCCCCTCCCCTTCATTTTACTATCTCTTTCCAATCCCAAAGACGAGGTACACTGATAAACCTGGGAAATTTGAGCCACAAAGGATACACATCTCGGGTATTAAAACCCTTGCGCACACCTCTCCTTTACACCAAGCATCTTCCACCTCTGAGCACCTCCTCACACCCTATTTGTGGTGCAGTTGGGTGAAGCACCACCCTGGGGACACCAACCCTCCTGCCGGCTTGTTAACCTTTCTCCGTTTGACTCATTTCAAACACGCATGGCAGACTGGAGCCTTACACAACCTCCTCAGCTACACACTGCTGCTTCCAGTGCCCATGAAGGGTGCTCAAGCCAACGAAGACCACGCCGCAAGCGTGGAACCACATCCCACAGAAAGAAGGGTCCCACAGGCCCAACAGGGACAATATTTCCTGAAATAAGGGGTTGGGTTTGGCCCAGTGGTGACAGCAAAAGGCTCACCGATCTCTTGTGGCTTCAGTATGTGTTTGGTTGGCTTATTTTCAGCAAGGCTGGACTGGGCTGGGGGCAGGCAATAGAGACAGCTACCAGCTCCACGCTTTCCCTACGCCTTGTTACACAGTTATACCTAAAATACAGGCTCAGGGGACAAATTATTTAACATAGGGACCATCTGTCATGCTCCCTCCAGGACAGACCTGAGACATGCTGGATGCGCTACGGGGAAGGGTATGGAAGACCTGGGAATGGGATAGTTCTCTTATTACCCCCCCCCCATGCTTGTTATTACCAATTAAAAAAAAAAATAGTAGCTGCTGAGCCTTTTATCTTCTATTTCAGAGCACATCAGCCTATCCCACCGCCTACTGGGAAGAAGATACATCCTGGCCTGGTTTCCAACTTTTTTTTTTTTTTTTTTAATNATACTGCTTGTCTCCCAAGCTGTGCATTCCTGCTTCTCTCTCCATCTTCTCCCTTTGAGAATGAAAGCAAGGACAGGTCACTTGCCTTTTTATATGAGCATCTCTCTGAACATCTCCAAGAGGGGGAGAGAGAGAAAAGGAAGCTAAAAACACAAAACAAAATGAAAGAACATTTTTAATTGGAAGTGTTTTGTTTTCGCCAGGATTTTAACTTTAGAGAGCGTCTCACAAATAGTCTCTCAGGGTCCACTGCTGAACAGCTTTATTCTGCCACAGGCAGGCTTTCATGGTGCAGCACAATAGCTTTTGTTTCAGAAGTATAGGGCAATGAGGACCTTGAATGCCAGAGGTCTGTATTATATCCATAACTGTAGATTTGGATGGTGGAACGGAGGTTGGGGGAAGGTGAGAATGAAAAATTTCTCCATTGTATAGATGGAGTCCTTCCAGCAAACACTGGCACAATAGGAAGCACATTCTTAAGAGCTGAAGCAGACTCTGGATAAAGACTCACTCATTTTGTACATAATGGTCCCTGTGCTTTAACCTTGTACAGCTGCTATGACACCTGCTTTTCAAAGCCATTGTCGAAGAACAAGCAGAGCTTTGTCTGCTGTATACATTCTGCGCCACACATGTTAACATTTCTCTTTTTGTATTTACTTTTGTTTCCCCCACCTTCTTTCTCCCTCTTTTTTTTTTTCTTTTTTAAACATAACAGTTATGAATGAATGGCTGAAAACTAATTTCAACCTTGATTCCAGCAACATCGTGTCCAGTCTGAAAGTCTCAACATACTGTAATGCAGAATAAAGGGCAGACATTGGACTGGGGAGTACTATTTTCCTTTTCTATCAAACCATCCGTCTTTGTGTCTCTGCTTCCTCCTCCTCTCTCCTGTTTCCCTCCCTTTCCATCTCTCTAGCTCTGGTGTGAAAGGATAGGCAGAACCCAGCAGCTCATCTCTCCTCCAGAAATAACTGGAGGACCCTGTGGCACCAGCTCACTCACGATCATGACTCACCAGGACGCGTCTGGGATGGACAGTGGGAAAGTCCAGGTCACTGGTGCTCGTGGTGAGATGGGAAAGGTTTGGGGCACCACAGCCCTCAAGTGACCTTTTCTTGGGCAGGGATCCAGCCGAAGACAAGAGCAAAGAAAGCCTGCAGCACACGGGTTTCTCTTTTATCTTCCTCTGACTTTGCCATCTGCAGTGGAAGCAGAGCAAAGACATCATGTCCTTCTGACTTACCTTAAAGCTCCTCCATTTCCAAGTTTCCTTAGCTGAGCAGGTGCTGGCTACAGGGTACAATGGGAATAAGAAAAACTGCTACTGATCTATCAAGGAGTAAATGAATGATGACTCCGGCCAATGGAGCAGCTAAAGTCCAGGCCCCGAGATCTGATAGTGAATCATATAATGACAAGATTATTGATGATGCCCACTCCATGGAAATACCTGTGAAGAAATGAGTACTCTTCCAATGCCTCCCCCCACGGGTGATGGCCTCAATGTCATACAGCAGATCATCTCTACAGGGAGGAGGTTCTGCTTCATTTTCTTCAATAAGGAGAATCAGGACGGATAGTAGCCACCAGTCTGGGTCTCCTTCTCTGACCAGCACACATTCCAGCTTTGGCAGAGGCTCAAAGCTGTGGCGATCCTGTTAACTATATCCTTTTATGAACACACACACGGGAATGTCAGCATAGGAGAGGATGGCCAGAGGTGAAAATGAGTGATCTGCTCACATTAGGTTGGTTATTCCAAGCATTGCCCCTGAGCAGTACAAGTTGACAGGTCCAAGGTGCAGCAAAACCCTTAATAACCACTGCCATTAAAATTGTCTGGGCTTGGTGTTTGCATTTGTTTTTGCGGCTTGGGAGGTTTCCTTTGGTTTGTGGCTACAAACCCAGCTCCGCTCGAAGGTGGATTTTGAGGGCTGCAGGGAAACATCGCCTTCTTGGCTAACCTCCCTTCCCAGAGCACGAGTACAGCTCCCGCAGAAGGGGTGGGGAGGATCAGCAGTGCCCAGACTCTCCATCAAATTCAGCCCCTTTCCAACACTGGTATTACCATGGCATGAGAAGTGACATTAACAGTGAGAAGTGTGGGGTAGGAGTGGTTCCCAGGTCCTAGACACTAGACATATATTTTTCTTTTTTTTCACAGAAAAAAAAAAAAGAGGCTAAAATATGAAATTAAAAGGCAGGTGGCTGGTTTCTGAAATCCCTATTTGAGTTTCAGTTTTTCATGAGAATAACTCACACTTATTTGTTTCATGCTTGCTTTCATTTCTAATTATTGACGGGAAGCGCCTACCACATTCACTTGAGCTTTAACGTGTTCATACTTGTCGGGGAAGGGAAAAAATAAAATAAAATCCATGGATATATCTAGAAGACATCCACTGTCTTCAGAATGCGAGCAGCTGGCAGGACAGCAAGCAAAAAAAAAAAAAAAAAGGGNNAAAAAAAAAAAAAAAGAGGGACCAGCTGGGCTAAACACTGAGCTTCTGCTGGGCACAAATCTTGGATGCCGGGAGAGATTCATTGGCACAAAACCTGCCTAAGGACTTTATCAGAGCTGCTGCCCGAGATGGGAAACTTAAACAGGACTCTCATGAGATCAGTGTTATTTCTGAAACATCACATCCTTTACCGACCTGAATCAAGGCGCTATTTCTTTTTTTAAGTGTGCTTCTCATTCAACCGGTTTGGCGTGAAGCTTGGACATGTGCACCTTTCAAGTCCAGACACCGGGAGCTGAATGAGAAATAGTTGAATGAAAATGATGAGAAATTCTAACACACAACTCTCAAAAACAAGTCTCAAGGTTTTCACGTCAACCTCCTGAATTAAGCAGCCCAACTCTTCGTGAGGGACGCGTCCGACTGCCATGCTGAGCGAGTCCTTCCCCAAGCGTGTTGGAAGGGAGGTGTGAAAACCAGTGGGCTGAATTTCATAATATCTGTAGAAGTAGGAATGTTTCTTCAGTTAAAAAAAAAAAGGGAAAAACCCACCGAGAGTGGGTGCAACTTGCACGTTCAATACTCAGTCCTCTTTCATGTCAGACCCCCAAGATCGGTTCACGCCTCCATATCTAGGCTGTTAATAGAGCATGAGACAATTCAGGCACGGAGCCATCCAGAGCATAATCCTGCCATTTGAAAGCACATAAAGGCACTTCATAGCAGCAAGTGTCAATAGCCACTCCCCTATTGATATAACATCCCTTCCCTCCTCCATAAACTCCTGCTGGCAAAGAAAATAAACAAGGGTTATATGAAATCTAACCCCAGCATAGCTATAAAAGATGCTTTAAAAAAAAAAAACCACAACAAAACAACCAACCACCAAAAAAAGTGATATTTAATCTGCTAATTCATGCTCAGGTCCCTGCTCCTTGCTTAGGGAACCGTGTGCGCAGAAGAGTTCTGACCAGGGCAGAGGGGCAACATACAGCTCGTACCTTCCACCAGAGAAGCTGCTAGGGGACCTGTCGGAGAACAGCTAAAAGATCTAGTGGAAAGGGGAAGAGGCAGGCGCTGAAGGAGACCTTAATCCATAGCCTTATTGCAGACCATCGGACGTCCCTGCATCCCATGCATTTCTTGCATCCCCAAGTCACCTGGGGGAGCACAGCAGAGGAGCTGAAAAGGAGCATAGATCAGAGATGTGCTGCCAGAGGAGTTCGGAAGGGAACCAAAAGACAACTCACTGCAGACACAGAGCTTGCGCTGGAGCTCGCTGCAGCCACGGCCGGGACCCAGGCGGTGTTCAGCCCACTGAGCCCGCCTCTCACGCCCCAGCACCCTGCCCCGGGGGGGAAGGCAGCGGGGCTGCCTACAACACCGGGCTCTGTCTGTCAGACAAAAACACCAGAACGCATCACCGTCTCTTTCAAAATACCTTGTAGTCACCCTGAAAGATTCTGGGTCTGTGCTTTCCTTGAAGAGCAAGGAGTGACAGGCAGAGGGTGGGATCTGAAAACCCCTAAGGAGTGCTCAAGGAAGAATTTCGGCACCTACATCAAGAAGCATTGACCACAAGATCTCTCTTTTAGCAGCTAAATGTCTGCTAGCATCTAAATCCCTGCTAGAGCACACATGCAGAAGCGCTACCCTCATGCAAGGGCTGGCCAGTTGGGATGCCACGTCTTCTCCAAGGTGCATTTTCTGTGAGAAATATCTGGGCCAATTCCTAGGAGTGTCTCAGGAGAAGGTCCAACCTGTTAGACAGAGGAGGGCTGAACATCCCTTACCAGTTCCATCCCATGGTGTAAAAAGGAGTGTATCTTCCACAGTGCCCCAGCAGCCCAGTTAAGCACACCCAGCAACATCTCTGATGGGAATACCAGCCTCAGAGCAGGTCCTTATTCTGTGCTACAAGAAAATGTCTCCATCAGAGGGTAACCATTTCTCTAGCCCCAGCTGAGGTGTTTCCCAGGCTTTCTCTACTGCCACACTTGTCCACGCGCTCGCTGCAGGGACCCCTCTTGGCTATCAGCTCTGCCACTCCACCCCAGAGAGGTCTAATCCACCCTTATTGAGTTCGCGAAACCCATTCTTGGCCCTACATCAACCACGGGGACACAGAGCATCACCAAACCTGTGCCCTTCCCCGGATTTGGGACCGATTTGAGAGAAGAGTCTGGACTCCTAAAACTTACAAACATTTCCCATAGTCTTTGCGAGGGTTAAATCTCCCTCCTACCCACCACCCTAGGCTCCTGCGAGTTTTTCCGAAGGGTTTTCCCTTCATTTCTAGGAGCTGGTGATTTTGGGAGCTGCTGGTACCTGTCACTCCCAGGAAGCTTTGTAGGCAGTAGAGCATCCTGAAAGGAAAAGCACAAAATAAGCGTGAATTACCGTAAAACTGGCAAAAAGCACTTTTGCTGTCTTGACGGGGCACGAGGATGTACTTCACTTGCACGGAAGCAACCAGAAGATGTAGTAAGAGACCTCCAGAGGCCAGAGACGGGGTGAAGCAGAGGTGACTTGGCTGTGTCCAGTTTTTGCATCGGTCAAACTAAAGACGATTTGCAAAAAGAGCGACCCCGATTGGTTAATGAACATCTCTCAATTTACAGCAGTAAAATGCTGGGCGCCATCAAATGCAACCCAAAGTTAAAGCTATGACTGCTTTAATAATCAATGACTGCAGAGTATTTAAAAAAACAGCTAAGCTTTCAGGGGCTTAAGACTTATTGCTCGCATTTTCGCAGCTTTCTTAAAGAAAAAAGGGATGTTGTAGAAAATGGTCAAATTTATCATTTATAGCAAAATATTAATGTAGCAGCAGGAGACTTGATGTGGCCATCTATCTACAAGCATTCAGACTTCAAAGGAAGCATAAACACGAAATTAATGGTTTGTCTAGTGTAAAGGAAAAATAAATGCAAATGTAGCCTCATTAATACCAAGTGGGTGACTTCTTGGTTTATGGGGTTTGGATTGATTTTGTCAAAGGCCAATAGATTTATTAAAAATGTCTTTTAAATTTAGCATCCGTATACCCATTAGTTGAAAGAAATAAAATTCTCTGCAATTGCCACCACCTCTCCTCCTCCTCTCCCCCCCTCCCTGGATGTTGTTTTACCTAAATAAAGTTCTTGCATTAGGACTCACTTTCATACTGAAATATGTCTCTTGTAGGAGCCGCTATAAACGTCAGCATTTTCCACAGCGTTAGTTTATGGGCAGAGTGAATTTTAATGGCATCGTAATCTCACTGCAATCAATTGTGGTACATGGGGGGGGGAACCTTAGGGAGTGTCCATTAAACAGAGCTCTGCATCACTCCCAGTGCTCAGGAGCTTTCAAAGGGTGCTTGGAGGATTATTTTTTTTTCCCCTTTTCTTTTTAATACCTATTCGCAAAATGTTTGTTCTGGGCTGTTTCACCTCCTTTCTCGTGGCTCGAAGTGGGCTGAGAGGATCCTAACTCCTCTTCTCAGGATGCGCTTTCTGGCTGGGACATCTCATGTCCATCGTCTGCCACCCTTCCCACCCAGCAGACCAGGTTGGGATGCTTTCCAGCTGTCACACAACGGTGGCAGCTGGCGGCTGCGTAATCATGGTCCGCAGGCTGGTTTTGTTGGTTTACCCAATTTAGCATTCAGGGATCTGACGATAAATCTACCGGTTGGCATGACATAGTGGCTGGGCCGATTTAACCCCTTCAAACATACACCATCCCAAGACACACCAACAAGGCACTTGCCCAAGAAGAGGTCAGCGAGAGGTGCTTGTGCATCTCAGGCCCTTGAGCATACAGCTGCCAGAGCCACAAACAGAAAAGAGGACGCGGGAGAGCTCATGCTGAGCATCTGTGACCCACAAGGCAACGGAAGAGCCTGAGCTTGCACCACGTAGGAACTTTTTTTCCTATGTCTTTTGACCTGTTAAAGCTGACAATGCTCTGCACTAGGTTTCCAGCACTCATGGCAAAGAAGCCACTCCAGTCATGGAGCAAAGCTGTATGATCACGTCCTCTCTGAGACAAACCCCTAACCTTGCACGCAGCAAAGTTAGTTGATGCATGGCATGGGGTTTTCATCAGGAAAATAGGAGAATACAACCTTATAGTCCCATATCACACATTTTTGGGTTGCTGCAGGACTCAAGGTGATGATTCCCCGCTCCAAAAATCATTGGGATAGTTGTCCCGCAACAATTCTTTGGTTAAAGTTGATTTCTTCAGGCCATTTTAAAGAAAGAACTTGCAGAGATATTGCTACACTCCCACATCTGTATAGGAAAACGGTACAATATTACGGGGGAGAAAGAAAGAGAGAGAAACAAGAGATCTGGACCCCAACGACGTGCTTGGTCAAGTAAAAGACGAGATCAGGGAGACACAGGTGACTAGGAGAGAGCAGACCTAAACTCAGAAAAGGCCTGAAAACAGCAAGTTTGAAATCCCTGTTAACA
>RSEF01000009.1:4590435-4622316 GCA_003993805.1 Himantopus leucocephalus
GCCGTCTGTTTGACACGAGCTCCGATTCTTCATCCTTGAGCTGGAGGGAAGGAAAGGCACCATTCAATTCAACAGAACCCTGAAGGACGTGACCAACTTAGAAAACCATGAGTCATCCGACCGAAGCCAGGCAGAAGGAGAACTTGTGCAATTCAAGTTAGAATTGTGCTCAAGTACTTCAGGCCTGAGAAAACAGACTGGCAGGTGCGATTTCCACTCTGCAGAAATTATAAACCTCCCTTTATTTATTTATTTTAGGGGAAAGAAAACATTTTTTACTCCACATCTTTTTCTCTCTAAAGGACTCACTGGGCTGGTCCTTGCCTCGCCTGATGTCAAGGCGAGGAAAGAGGATCTGAAGCCACAGGGATGTGCAGAATTTTGAGGAGCCAAAGAGTTCAAGGACCACCAGGAGCCAAAAAATTATCCAGTGGGTGTCTCTACAGCAGGGCTTCCCTGCTCAGCGGCTTGGGGAGATGACCCACCTGCACCCCTGGACCTCCCCGCAGCCTCAGCGGGGCAGGTTGCTCAAATCTCCCCCAAACCCGATTTCAGCTTAGTCCTGCACAGGCACTTGGGTGCTCCAGCAAAGATACCTACAAGCTGAGCCCAGCTGGTGAGGGGCAGGAGGCTGAGCCCTGCCGGAAAAGGAACCGAAGGAAGCGTTACACCTTTCATTTTATGTACAGAAGCCATTGCGCGTCAGGCTTTGTCTGCCAGCGTTCCTCTGTTAGCTGGTTTCACACACAGGCCTTTTGAAGGAGACGCAATCAAGTTTCTCGGAAAAGCCTCGGCGAGGAAGCTCCTTGAAATGTACCTGATGTTTGTGTTTAAAGTTATACTGCTTGGAGCTTTCTGAAAGTGACAACCCGGGGTTTCCCAGGGAGGCAGTTGGTCAACTTCCAGTCACATTTCAAAGAAAAAATTCAGGAAAGAGGCTCCTGATTACCAGCACCATTTATAAACAAGCAAAGGAAAAAGCACTTTCCCCCCCACACCCATAACGTGCCATCATCCAAAAAGGTGTCTGTTGTCTAATTAGAGACCTTCTGTTCTAATTGCACTGGCCAGCGCTGCTGGGCAGTCTATCCTGGAGCAGGCGTCCCTGGGAGCATCCACCGGCAGGACTACGCTAGGTGCCAAAAACCTGGAAGGCATCTCCAGCATTTCAGCAAAACAGTCGTCTGAGTACAGACACTTCACAGAGCAGTGCTAAGGTCTGGCGAGCCTCTTCTGTCAGTGGACATTCAAGTTAAAAAGGGGTTTGTTCCCCTTTTTGATTTTACAAACACAGCAAAAAAAAAATAAAATGAGGAAGCATTTCCACAGTCATTTTCTGACTCGGCTCTGCTTTTGAAACAGTCTGTACACGAGGACAGGTGCACTGCTGACATGTTAAATATCTTAAATAGGTGAAAGGAAGGAATTCTCCTCCAGACCTCCCTTCAGTTCTTTGAAAAACTGCAAACGCCCACGAGCAACCTACGGAGAAAGGTGCAAAAGGGCTCCACAACAATCTCAGCACTCAAGCAATTCCAGAAGAATTAACTGGGCTTGCAGACGTGGTGCAAGCAATAGGACCATGATGCTACATCACCATCTACCAGGGCCTGAAGTTGTCATCAGGACCTCCAGGTGCTGAGGGCATTATGCAAAGGGGAGAGACAAGCCTAGAATTTGGGGCAAGAAAGAGCTTTCTGTAATCTAAGGGCACTTGATCAGGAAATCACTAAGTGAATCCCATCATAGGAGTCCTAGGAAGGGGTTGCACTTTGAGTTACTCGTGGCAGTCGCTAGAGTGGCGAAAAGAGCAAGGAAAGGGCAATACATGCTTGCCTTCATCACAAGGGCACCAGAATCTAAAAGCTTGTAGCCAGCCCTGCTCCCTGCAAAACAGCTCTGCCCTCCCTCCCCACTGGAAACACCCCAGCTGCTCGGGGAATACAAGAAAGGGATGCAAAGCAACCCACAGCACTGAGATTTGACACTGCAGAGAGCCCAGGCTGCTCGTCTGAACATAGCAGGATCATAGCAGTTTCCACCTCAAAAGACCCAGGTCTACTTTTACCAAAAGCAGACTCGCCCATGGTTACAAGAAGCCCAGCCCATCTCAAGCAATCTTTGCCAGAGACTATTCAACCCACTAAGACACTCTTCTGCTAAGGCGATGGCTATCAGAGCCTCCCCAGAGAAGACTCCCACCTTGGCTTTATGCCACACAAAGGAAAAGAAAGGGAAAAACCTGCACTTGATTGCTAGACAGAAAAAGAATTGGCTACTCCAGGTCTGCATAAAGGAACACCTCCCACCCAGGATGTACAGCAGACACCACCTTACCTCCAGGACAGATCCACCCAGCACCAACACCACTCTCAGACAAAAGAGAGAGTCTTGCTGAGACCCTATTTAAGCCCCCGGGGCTCATGGTGAACTCCCTCCACCTGTGCCAAGCAGGACCAGCTGCATCCCACAACCTTCATCAGACCCTTTGCTCAGTTCACATCCCGCTCAATGTAATGCAAAGTTTTGTTTCCTCCCAAGATGCAAAATGCGCGTGTTTTCCAGAGGGTCTTGAAGTGCATAGGTGGGGTGAGCGAGGTGTTCATGTGTGCGTTCCAAGCCTGCACCTATTCCTCCTAAATGGACGTTGAGTGTTGGATGAAATCTCTTGCTGAAGCGGGACTTGGATTTGACTTCTTTAGACCGTCCCAGATTTGACTTCTTTAGACCATCCCAGATTTGACTTCTTTAGGCCGTCCCAGATTTGACTTCTTTAGACCGTCCCAGATTTGACTTCTTTAGACCGTCCCAGATTTGGCTTCTTCAGACTGCCTGGACAGCCTCCGGACCACGGCCCTGATGGCTGCATGGATCCCGCATCGCCACATGTCCCGGGGACTCCCCATGCCCACCGGCACAGCAGTGCCAGCCCTCCGCTGCCCGCTCCACGCCTCCCCCTCCCGGGAGGCTTACCAAAAACCTTTCCAGGCAAAGCCCTACCTCTCACCTTTGGTTTTTTTCCCCCACTTCGTTTCACCGGAGCCCGGTGTAGGTATTCAGGGATGTTTTTTTTTTTTTCTGGNCCCCCCCCCCCCCCCCGCCTTCCCCCGGCCGGGCCGAACGCATGGAAGGTCAGTTAGAAATGAAGCTGCTTTTATCTGCAATCTCCCACCAGCCCTAAGCTGGGTCCCCTTTTTTCACACTGAGACCTAGCCAAGCATGAAGGAAAATAATTTTACCCAATCTCTCTGCTCTAACGCACACCAACCCCCGCCCTCCTTTTTTTCCGCAACTCCCCACCAATCTAAACGGGAAAGAATTTAAAAAAAAAAAAAATAATAAAAAAAAAGCCCTTGCCACAATGAAAGCACAACTAGATAGAAATCTTGGTGAGGCACTACTCTAAATGTGACTGCAGCTTTCAGCTCCTCCTCACTCCAATATCGCCGTTCCCCACCGTTTAGCCTCCTGGTATCAAAATAATAATAATAAAAAATAGTAACCCGGTGATTACTCGTGTTCAATATAATTGCAACAGGCAGGGGAAAGAGGACTGATTAATTTGCCTTGTGAATTATGCATTATTTTCCTCCCTCCGCCCCCCCCATCTCCCAAGCGCACTTCTCCGAAGCTTTATTATGTATATTTCTTGAATATTGTCACCTGTCCTCTTTTTGCTGTGAAAGCTGTAGTCAATAAGTATCGGTTAAGGCTCGGTGTTTAATCCGCTATGAACGCTTAGCCGAGGCGCCCCGGTTTGTTTACGGCGGTCGGCGTACGAGGGAGAAGAGAAAGCCCACCAAGCCAATGCCGCGTGCTGGCGCGTGTAATTCCCCAGGACCAGCTGCAGGATTTACGGAGCCAGACAAAACTAACTTGCAGGAAGGAAACAAAGACACTCCCGGCATAACAAGCAAGCTGCTCTTCGTATTTTAAAATCCGAAGTGGAAGAGGCCTTTCAGCTCAGCGAAACGCTTAATCGCGCGCTTATGTTTAACGTCCATGGGAGCGTCCCTGTGCTGAAGCAAGCAGAACACAAGCCCGTTGCCTCGAGGAGTGGTATTTTCCTCAAATCATGGCCTAAACAGGTTCCTAGGTCAAGTTCATGGGTTCAAACCTTTGTGTAGGTGTAGATGGAGAATAGGTAAAATTCACATCCCTGCTTGGGTATACCTTCTAGGTTTGGTGATGCTCCAGACCAAGCTGCAAGAGGGGTCCGGAGAATGAACACCACCCCCTCGGAGATGCATCGGTGCACCAGGCACCAACCCTCCGCCTCCCGGTTGACCGTGGATGATCTTCCATCCGCGGCACCTTCATCCACTCCCTGTCCATCATTTAAGGCCCTGAGCCAGCAAAGTACTTAAACATGTCCTTCCTTTCCAGCACAACTGCTCACAGGCTTATATTTATAGCCTGGCAACCCAGGGTCATGCAAATATTCTCGTGATGAGAATAATCAGTCGTCTGGGCGATACGAGCAGAAGTTAAATATGCTTAAAATGTCCTAATTCTGGTTGTACGGGTACCTGATCACCGGGCATCTCTGCAGTCTGACACCCCTTCTTTAGGGACTTGAAGAGTGGAGGGAGCAAACAGGTGATATTTGGTCCTTTTTGCTGCCAAGTGGCAGTTTCACAGAATGCAAATGTTACTTCAGAAAGGGTTGGCTCTCTGCCTGCCCTCCTAAACGTGGGCTACGTATGGAAGTAGCTTCCTCCTTCCAGGCCCATTACGACTTTTCTGTGGAGCGAAGACGAGATTTTGTGATTTCATGACCCAGGCAGTCGCACCAAGTCAGTAGACCCACTCTTGGGGCACCTCAATCAGCAGATACGCAACACAGACGATGGCACCAGCTCTTAAATCCACTGAGAGGACTTTCAGCCTTCAGCAAAGGCCATTCAGCCTCCGGGGAGGCACTTTATAGAAAAAGCTGATGTCCCCCCAGTTTTAATCCCCACTGCAACCTGCAGAACTATGTGTCAGAGATTTGCTGGGGCAAAATCTCCTCTCCCGCCCCCCCAAAAAAAATCCCATTGCTCCAGACGCCAGTAGCCCCCCTTAATGGCCCTCAGGGGACAGCGGTGCTTCTCGGAGATCTCCTTGTTCCTCCTAAGGAGAGGCTGGAGGGACAAGGCAAGGAAATGGAGGAAAGCATAAGTGAACCCCCCACTAGATCTTCCTAAGGAGATTTGAGAAGAGATCACCTACTAAGGAGAGGATGGATAGAAATTTTCAGGGTCTAAAAGCTGATTAAAAGCTCCGATAAGGTCAGATTTTTCAAAGGCGTCGAAAAGCTGCTTTTGAAAAGCCCTCTGGTTTCCCCTGCTTCTTCCGCACCACTCGAAATCCCTCTCTGGGTTCCTGAAGGTGAAAGGAGCTGAGCCACGGATGCCACCGAGGGATGCCAGCGAGGGAGCTCCCTGCACTGGGCTGCTGGGTGGATTTGTTCCCGCTGTTTTGTGTCTGGATTTCGGCGCTGCAGCCCAGACAACGGGCATTCAATGCCCCAAGCCCTGGGGATGCCGCTAACCTTGCGTTGCCATCAGGTGCATACAAAGCCAGGAGCCCTTCTGCAGGAGGAGAGAAGCGGAAAGCTAAAAGGCGATTATAATATTCCAGGGGGAACTTTTTTGCTTAAAATGAAAATAAACGGAACTGAAGGATTACAAAACCAAACATGGAACATTACATGAAGCAATAATTGCCTCCTATTATTTCTCTGCACTCACCAAAACAGCTATTTAGACAAACAAAAGAGCGAAGAAAGGCAGAGACCAGTACTGAAAGTTGTTTTATCTCTACTAATCCCCACTGCTTTGATAAGTCTATAATAGGATCATTTGGCATCTCCGAAGTGTGGTGTCTAAGGAAATTCCTCTTTGCGGGCAGGTTTGGCTCAGGTGTCCGTTTCCACCTCTCAGCGATGGGGCGATACGGTGACTGCCGGGCTCTGGGCACGCAGCACTCAAAATAAAATTCCCCTGTGTTTTGCGTGCGTGGAGGCAGGGAACCTTGTTGCTCCTTCTTCAGCTGAGCTCGCTTCCAAATATTCTTTTATTATTGTTTTATTAGTCTCTCCTTTTATCTTGTTAGCAGTTTAGTTAATTTGAATGCTCTTCGGTCAACTTTGGGTGCCTTTACTCATATTTAAGTAGCTTATTCCACAAATGCTGGCGTTCAGCTCACTTGGGCCACGTTACAAGTTGGGATAACGGAGTGCACCAGAGCACCAGACCTGTGCTACACCCTCCCTGGACTGCTGGAAACAGAAAATACCGTCGTTTATCCTAAGACTACAGGAAGCTCTGCTCAGTGCAACGGTTTGATATTTTTGGTACTCACAATGTCCTTTTCCCTCTCCAGATTATCTTGTTTCATACTCGAGATGCTCACGTGGTCCATTTCTTATGTGTTACGTGCAAAGACCATGCGTGGTGCCCAGCTCATGCTCTGTACCCGTCTCCTCCCAGCAAGGACCATGTCGCTGTCGCTGGTGGCGATGTCCCCATCTCCCACCCGCTTCCCTGACCCACGTGGCACAAGCAAGAAACCTTAATTTGCCTCCGAAGCACGCTTTTCATCAAAGATGCAAACATGGCAGAGACACAAAGATCTCTGGTAGCAACCTCCCAGTTAAAGCTGTGGTCTAAACTGGTGCTAAAATCAAGCGTGTGGTCTTTGTTTCGCTTAAGTAGCCAACCCAAGAAGAGAAATTGCTCAGGGCCAGTCTATATCATTTTTATTCGTTTTTTCCCCAGAATTAGTTTTGTTAATATGCGGTGTGAGAAATTCACCTTTGCCTGGAATTTATCCACACTGTCCTATTTTTTTCTTTGTTGACTAATATTTCTCTTTAAAAGAAAAACCTGACCTGCCTACACAAAGTCGGCATAGATGGATACCTGGAGCTGATTTGGTGGAACGTGGGGGGTTTGGGTACTTTTTTTAATGTTGGATTTAAGATCAATTTTAGCCATTATTTGCCATATCAAAGTTTATGAGCTGTGCACAGAAACTTAATTGCATCAGATTTTTCTGTCAGGAGCTATGCTTTTCTGTCAGATTTTATCTTACAACAAAGAATGGTTCATGCACTGCTGCTGGCACATAAGAATTCATGAGCAGCTGCTGGGGGATAACATTTTCTCCGTAAGCTGCTGAACTTTTTACCTGTGCAGAGCGGTGCTGCCATTGTGCTAGCAGAGGAGCAGGGCAGAAAACACCTGGAAACGACCCCAAAAAAGTTCCGTTGCGCAGAAGGTTACCCGGTAGCCACACTCTGTCTTAGCCGACTCGCACAAAAAGGTGAAAATAAGTTTCTGGCCATCTTATATCTCACCGGTGCTCCCCTACCAAGGCGGTGCCGTTTCTGTAGATGCCCATCTCCGCAGACCACCCAGTTGCAGTATCCCTTACACAGAGGAAACCACCTCCTCAGTACTACCCTCGTCCCTTGGACGCAGGCAACTGCTGCACTAAACCTTCGACATCAACGCAGCCAAGGGAAAATAAAGCAAATATTGCCTGAGGAACGTTGTCGGCGATGGGGGCTGCGTAGGTGGTGTGCTGGGTTGGGATCGGTTTCTCAGCGAAACACATACTGCGTGAACACGCACCGTACACGCAGGCAGAAAAGCACTATTTATTGGGCTAAGTGCTCCGTTTAATCACTGTGGGGTTTCCTTGGTGGTGGAAAGGGAGCGGTGGGGTGATATGAGGGTGAGCCTCATCCGAGGGGGGAAGCGGAGCTGCAGCCGGAAGGAGTATTTTCAGTGTTGCTCCATCCCAAGAGCAGGAGGGATGATGCCTTCACACCAGGCATGGCACAATGCACGGTGCAAACAGCAGTTCCTACCCCAAAGATCTGGTGGTCTCATCTCCCGGGGTTGGAGTGGAGTGCGTCCAAGGCTCTGGTTTGTATTTACAAGGAACGACGGGGCTGTTCCCAAGCGCGTATTCCTTGTGGATGTCTCCGAAGATATATACTGGTGACTGTGCCTATTCATAGCAATAATATGAACTGAAATGAAATATCAGCGACCCATCTTGTTCAGCATATCTCTATTTCAAATCTGTATTTTGTAAAGAATATTGAAAGCATAATACAGAGCCTTCAGTAACCTGCTCTGCTTTATTACACAATCCGCACAAGTTTTCCATTTTTTATTGAATTGGTCACTCAGTCATACTAAACATGGCAGAAAAAGAACAGGAAATAAAATGAGCCAATAAATAAAAGCAGGGTTTCCAAAGCTCTTCTTACTGAAAAGAAAGCTAGAGCGTTCTTCAGAGTTTATCCAGGAGAAAACCGCCTTAGTTAGAATAAAATTGTGCAGTGGAACAGAAAATAAGATGTTACTGCAAACGAAATGTATTCTTTAGTAGCAAAAATTAAAGATGTCTCAGAAGATAGGATTGGCCTGTGCCCATCTCGCCCAGCTCTTCCCTGGGAACGATGACAAGATAGAAATGCATGACCGGTTCAACCCACCCATCGAGGGGCCAGGCAGGGCTGCGCCGTCCCTTTGCTGCCAGCCCGTCTCTGCTCACCCCAGAGCTTTTTAGTATGTTGTGAAAGTGAAGATGTTTAGTTTGCCGTGACATCTTATTTTCTGTTCTGCTGCACAGTGTTATTTTAACTAGAGCAGCCCGCTCTCAGATAAACCCAGAGGAACTTAATACCTGCAGAAAATCCTGCATTCAAATGTGTGTGGGTGTGTGCATGCCGAGGAGACAGGAGAGAGCTGTGACTTGCTGTGATTCTCTGTGATGTCGCCCCGCTCAGGTCTCGCCCGTGCGCGCGAGAAGGATTCGTGTGTGCTTAATATGTAGGTTAGAGTGGCATGAAAATGAGCATCCTTCCCAGCCGCGTGCGTTTGGGTAGATATACACATCTTTCAATTAAACCAAGGGGGTTTGTAGCACTCTAAACAGTCTGGAAGGAAGGTTGTTTTGTGTAAATCTCCACAAGATCTTTGTCTCATTGGAGCAGGCAGTAAATACTCCTCTCCTCCCACCAAGTGTGTTCACCAGGCAATTCAGGGTGGATTTGGAAGGTGCTGTTCCGATATCAACTGCCAAATTGCTTCTCTGAAGGCAGCACCTTGTCCAAAGACCCGCTTCTGCAGGTGATGCAAGGGACCCAGCAAACAGCCTTGCATTTCCTTCATCTCCAGATGCTGATATCACACCCTGGATGTGATACTAAAGGTCTCCAGTATTTCGAGATCAGGACATGGTCATGAATTTGTGCTCCCCTTCGCATTTTCAGAGCAGTTATTGTCACTGGCACTGAGAGCTCTTAGCGTGCATGTAAATGTTGCGTCACCTCCCAAGGTCTTGCTCAGTTCTTGGCCTCAGTAGCTCCCTGTACAAAGGACTTCCTTGGTTCAACACCCACTGTATGAAAACTACTTTCTTTGATTGTTTGAATCTCTCAGATTTCATTGACTTTCTGGTAGTTCTTGCATTAGTTCTTCCATGACGTTTTTCCTGATTGTCCATTCGTTATGAAACAGCTCTCCTGGGATGGTGGGACATCAGAAGATGTCCACAGCATTTGGGGAAAAAAAGTTCTACGTGCAACTGTCACAAAAATATCAAGCTCTCCCTCACATCAGGAATGAAATGAGTGTTAATTAATACTCACTGGTATTAGCATCTCCAGTTTCATAATTAAGAAATGCTCAGCCTCTGGGCTACTTGGTCAATCTTGGACCAGAAATCAGTGTCCCTCCCTCAACTTCATCTCCCTGAGTTACTTATGGGTGAGTGCTAAAGTTTGGCAAAACAGTCACAAGAAGCAGCCTGGAGTCTTCCTCCCTGGCCACCTCTGGACCTTGGAGCTGTGAGCGCTTACAGCACTAAATCTGGAGAAGTCCACGGTCCATCTTCTCCAGTGTCCAGCAATGGTTCAGGTCTTCCTGAAGCTGATTGTCCGGGTTTCGCATGGCAGCTAAGGACGTCTCCCGTTCATAAGCCGGTTTTGGTTCTCTGCCCAGGAAAATGTAGTAGTAACGTACTAATATTGCACAGTTTAGAGCAGTCTTCCCCCACCTTCCTTTAAACAAATGATGACAAAGATAGACAGAGGCACAAAGCGATGGCTCGGGAATGATATGGTGGGATTTGTCTCCAGCCCCAAATCAAGGTCTTTAGCCCCTGTCTCTTGCACGTCTTCATATGTCTTTTCAGCAGCTGTCTAGGTTGCATCTATTCAATTGCCTGTAGATTAAAAGCTTTGCTAAAACAAACAACATTCACCCAAGCACCAGACTCTGTCTGGGACAATGACAGAACAAATAGTCCCCTCCAGGCACGCTTTGAAGCCTAACTTTGGATATTCCTCAAAGTCCCCAAGCCAGATGTAAAAATCTTTCTTAAACAGTATTTCTTAGTTAACATAACATAAACCGACTGGCATATCNATAAACTGACTAGCATACGACCTCCATCCCGGACAACTCCCAGGCTCAACTTGACTGGCAGAAAAAGCTGCTTTTTGGTTTAACTGGCGTTTCTTTTGGCCAGCTCCAAATGGAAGAAGTTCTGCATTCCCGCAGAAAGGATGGCTGTTTATCCCACAGTTTTGATCGCACTTTCCCATTAGTAGAGACAGGTTTTCTTTCCTTTTGTTGGTAACCGCGTTTAGGTTGCACTTGATCCTCAGCTAGTGTTTGTAATGCAAATGGGAAACTTTTCATTCTGAAGAGACCAAAAGGAAACATCTAGTCTTCCTGGGTGTTTCCTCTCAGACGTTTTTAGAAATACCAGTGGAAGTTTACAAGTATTTCTGGTCAACCGAATGACTAAGAAGTGCTTACTCCTTTTACCACTTGTAGCCATTTAAAAACGAGGTGCCTCATCCAACCACCTCATCGGCACTTCTTCCTTGAGCAGCAAGGCAGACTGGCTCCGCCAAGGGATGGTCTGTCCTCTGCAGAATCAGTGTCTATGAGTGTGGAGCTGACGCTGCTGCTGTTCTTCAGTGGTGGTTAAAAGAAACTTAGACAACCAGTGTCAACCAACCTTACTTTTCAGTAACTGCGGGTAATGAAAAGCATCCCTCCATGGTGCAATTCACTGAGAAACACCACGCTCCCCTTCTCTTTTCATCAGCTGACCCACAGATGCTATAAATCCACCCCCATTCTGTGAGCAGCACCACCCTGTTATTGAAAAGAGGGCAGATGTGGCCTCCAGCCATGAAGTCACTTCTTGTTGGACAGGCAGAAATGCATGGTGGAAACCACAGGCCCACACAAAGGTGATTGGGAATGGAGGAGCGTTCTTTGCAAGGTGCTTTTTAGCACAGCCTGGCCTGCTGTGGCAGAAGACGACCCAGTATAGTGGCTTCATATGGGATATCCTGAGTTAGCAGGATATCTTTCACCTGGTCTGCACGGCATTCGGACAGCAGTGGCAGGAAATCCAGCTGCTGCCTGTGTGCCTCTCACATCTGCCTAATAATCCTGGTGTTCCGCAGGAGATTCCTGCTTGCCCCTCCCATGCCATCCCAGGAGCTGCAGGGTGGCTTGTGAATTGAGGGTGGCATGTCTCACAGGCTCCATTTCACCTGCTGCACTTGGTCTTCTGGGCACCTCTTCCCTCTTCATCTCTGTGCTTTATTGCAGGAGGAAGTTCAGCCTTTCAAGAACAACTTCTGGACGGTATTTATGTTTCTCCAGCAGCAAACGCTTCTGAGACAGTTAACATATGGCAAATCTTTGTGACCGTCCCTCAAAAACTGCAATTAATATTAATGGCAAATCAAACACCATCAATGAGAATCATTCTGGTGTGACAGGCTCAATTTCCAGCCTATAGCGTCTTCCCATTCAGCACGTTAATACCAAGCTGACCTTTCAAACCGTCTCCATGAGATCGGTCCAGCAGGATGAATAATGGAAGACCCCGATGGTCACCCAGTTGTCTGCACTGGCCAGCTCGGAGAAGGTCTGGCTGTGGGTGGCTGAGGTCACACCTGGCTGGCTGTCCCTTCAGCTCCCTGTTGCCCCAGAGGACAGCACAGGGTGAAGCACAAGCCAACACAACCCTTCCTGGCTCTGACACAAGGAGCAGCCTCCACTCCAGGTCTGTGCTCACCTGCACGTTCTGGCAGCTCTGAGCAGCACAAAAAATTCATCCTGAGTCCCAGGCACCACAACATAGTAAAGGGAAGCCATGAGGAGGTCTCCTGGGGCTTCTCCAAAGATCCTGCTGAGGTTCTCCAACAGAAGGGAAGCTCAGCGGGACAGAGCCCCTGGATGTCTATGAAAAATGCGTATTTCAGGGAAAGGAGGAGGAGGTAGAACTCTGCAACTGTGTTTCACAAACTGCTCTGATGGAAGGATGTGCTTTCTGTGGCAACATATGCCATGGGGACAGTCCCAAAATCTTTTCTCTTGGGCAAGAGTACCATTGGACATGCCGTGCTGCCTCCTCTCTTGTTTTGTTGCCTGGTCTCACTGTAAAAGTGGTAATTTCTTCTTCCGAATGCTTTGTAAGCACCATGTTGTTGGATGGCAGGGGATGAGGCTAGATCCTCCCAGCCTAAAGCTCCACAGTGTGAACTGAAGAACATATAACAGAGCTTGCCCAAAGGACTGACTGTCTGACATCTTTCTTAACAAGGCAACAAATGTACTCTGCACCTCTGAATGTGGGGGCCTTTGTAGGTTTCTGTAGCAGCCTCCCCAGGAGTGTGACAAGAGGGAGGTACAGCTTCCAGTGATGGTGTTTTTCCCCGAGGACATAAAGTTTGGTGAAGGTGAGGACTAGGGAGGTGGAGGACTCCCACGTTAAAACTCCAACACTGTAATAACCCATCATCCATCCTGCCTACAACCAGCCACACCAAGTTCCTTCTCGAGCTGTCTGCCTGGGAAGAGGAAGCTCTTCATTATCCTCCATGCTCCCTTCCCCCCACACCCCGCAAGAGAAGAAACAGAGGAGAGATAATGCTTGAAAAACCACTAGGAAAAAAAAAAAACCTAATATGGAGCTGTCTCCAAAGAGCTGCTTTCCCTGTGTGGCAGGCGCCTCATGGATTAACCTTTTGTATATGCAGAAATAGGAAATGAATAATTGAGCAGCGCACAGACGTCGCAGCATTCCCTGTCCCGCACACTGCGCTGCTCAGACTCGATGGCTCACTTTACAAAACCCTCTTCAATGGCACCTTTTAATTGAGATGTATAGAGGATGGGAGGCAAGGGGCAATGAGCATTGCTCATCTCGTCGTGCCTGGTGATATGCCTGGGATCACGTGCAGCCAGTATAATTCTGTCAACAAAATTATTCACAGCGACAAACACATCGGCCATGGTGTATCTGCTGCTATTCACAAGTGCACATGGATGGTGATGCAGGAGGGGATGGGGATCCTCCCCAATCCCAGTCCACCAGCACAACCTGGGATGAAGCCAGGTGGTTCCCTCCAAGCAGATCCTGATAGTCAGATCGCAGATCCTGATAATCAGATCACAGACCCGATGGCAAGATGCTGACCTCAGTCCTTTCTTTTCCCCAGTTAAGGCACATCACCAAGGAATATTGCCATAGCCCTCTAGCAAGAGCCCATTCCCTTGGGTGCAATCCTGTCCACAAAGAAGTACTTGCAATAGAGGACCTGCAAGAGAAAAAAGTCAACCCTGGGAGAAACCAAATGAGGAAAACCCAGAAGAGGCAAATTAGGTGAAGGCTGGAGAGACTAGAGAAAGAGAAACCTTTCTTTTGAGTTCCTGTTCCACTGGATTTGCCACACATATTCTGGCACCTTCCCATCAGGGGCTGCCATGCCACCGTGGTCATCCTTTGGGCTGACAAACCGGCTGTGGGTGTTTTTCACCAACTCCTCTGAGCGCGTGTCTAACATGCTTCTCCACTGGGCTGCTAAGTGATGCTGCTTTGCATGAGACCTTCCTTGTACTCCCGAGGAGTGGGAAGAAAACATGGATAGAGTCACCCATGGCGGTGGTGATGTGGAGGTCCTGCACTGTCCTGGTGATCTCCACGGTCTGCACTGGGCACTGGCACAGCAGTATCATATCTATTCATGCACAAGCCATCCCAGTTTATAGACTCCCAATGCTCTGGCACTAGGGTTTTGGGTTTGGCTGCCTTCCTTATCCCAGTAATTGCAAAGGCTATGCCTGAACAAACCCATCACAAGTATTTAGTAAGAGGTGTCAGGAATGTCTTTATGAAGCATCACAAATCTCAGTTTGTTCTAGTTCAATGTTACCCCTTCCCAGATGGGCTTGGAAGAAGGGCCAAGAGATCCTGAGCTACTCCTACCTCTATAGCTTTTCCTTCAGACAGCCTCAGGTATGTGCTTGTGGGTTCTGAAGTTGCACATCTGAGCATGGATCGCTCTTATTCCCCATTCCACAGCAGCTTTGTCCCTGTATCCTTTCAGTCACTGGTGGCCTGCACGTCCCTCTGAGGGTGCATAGGTAGGTCCAGCTCCAAGCAGATGCTCTGCTGTGGTAGGGCCAGCCTTGCTCCTACAGGATAAGCAGGACTTTGATGCGTCCAGCTTCCTTCCTGGATGCCTGTCACAGGAGATCTGTAAGCCCCTGACACATTCCTAATTACTGTGGGGACACAGCTGTGACAGTATTTTCAGCACTGTGAGAGTGTGGTTCCTTGATACCTGAACGGAGCTCCTGGAACTGGCCTTGCTTGACTGTCCTTTGGAGGTGGCAGTGGAGAATGACCCCCCTGGTGCCTGGTCTCTGCTGTCTGCTCCATTCCTTACCTGTCCCTTGGGCAGCATGTGTAAAATCTGTCAGTGTGTGTAAGCCTGGTGCTTGTGTGTACAAACTCCCCCAAATCCTCTGGTAGGTGTTTAGAGGGTCATGCAAGCAGGATGCGAGTGCTGATTCAGGATGTAGACATGATGAATCCCTAAACAATGGTCTTCTTGTGCATGGCTGATGAATGTGTAAAAGGCAACTCTAAAAGGACCAATAACATGGAAGAAGCTGGTTTTGATAAGAGCCAAAGTGCTTTTTCTTGTCCATGAATACTTGACCCAGACAGAAACCTTNTTAGAGGGTCATGCAAGCAGGATGCGAGTGCTGATTCAGGATGTGGACATGATGAATCCCTAAATAATGGTCTTCTTGTGCCTGGCTCATGAATGTGTAAAAGGCAACTCTAAAAGGACCAATAACACGGAAGAAGCTGGTTTTGATAAGAGCCAAAGTGCTTCTTCTTGTCCATGAATACTTGACCCAGACAGAAACCTTGGGAGATCAAGGGACAGAGGTCATCATGACAAGTGGATGCATCCTAAATGCTAGTAGGAAGTGGGATAAAGCTTTTCCAGTCCTGGATCCTCACAGACAAGGTCTAATAAAGATAAAGGAAGCTTTCCCAGCTGTGAAGGATCTGTAACGCTGGGCTTACCCAGGTAGCCTTCAGCATTCCTAGAGTGCCCACCTTCAGAAGGAGCAAAGCTCCCACTTTCACACACTTACCAAGTCCTTAGCTGAGTCCTCAAAGCCTTCTCCCTGGTCCTTACAACAAATGAGCTGTGCTGAAGGCAAAGATGGGTGAAACACAAACCTCTCCAAAGACGGTCCTGCTGGTTGGACTTATACCAGCAATGAGGAGAAGAGAGTGGCCCAATAAGGTCTTCACCATCCAGCTAGAATTGTTTATCCTTCTTTCCTAATATTTGTCATTTCCATGGTGACAAGCCCCTCTTCACCAGTTTCAATTAATTAGGCCTAGTAATGACAAGTCTTTTTTTTTTTTTTCCTAATGAATTCTGTTAATCTCCATTGCAATCAGACTCTGTTTACCCTTGAAAATGGTTATAATGTTTTACAGCACTCCCGGTGTGCCTCTGGACTCTTCTTTCTCTAGTGTTCTTTTTTTTTGGTCAACATGGTAGAGATTTACTTTCATACTTCTGTATTGCTAGAATTAGTACAGGTATAGAAGAAAGGCAGAAAAGGAAGAGAGAGCACATTAACGAGGAGTTTCTGCCAAAGGTTGTTGGGTGCTCCAGCAAGTTGATGGCCTTGCTCTCCACCTCTGCAAATAAGAATTAAAATCCTGGTGTGAGTCACAACTGAACCAGGTTAGGCAGTCTTCGTTTAACTCTCCAGATGTCTGCTGATGACCTCCTGGGTTGATTTAGGATGCTACAAACCAGGAGTTCAATTAGTCCCTTCCCAGGGAGTATCTACCCACACGGAGGGTAGATACTGGTTGGCTACTGCTGCCAACCAGTGAGCAAGGCGAAGAATTTGACGTGACACCTCAGCCTTCCCAGGGATGGCATCACTGGGGAGAAAGCAGGAGTTGATTTCTAACGTGTTCACAGCCCACGAAAAAGAGGCTGCAACCTTACGATGTGATGGCTGCGATAAGGGTGGTGTTACCTGCACGTCTAGAAATTGTGGCTACGTGTCTCCACTGCCTTTCGTTTGCACCAGAACATGGGACTGGTCCCTCCTTTGTCACCCCCCCTCTGAGCACGGTGTTAAGTCAGACTGTTCGAGCGCAATGGCCGGTTAGACCTTCCCATCCTAAAGAGGCACTGTGCAATTTCATTACCCCCTGCAATGTCAAACCGCGGCTTGCTATCATCCATCCTTTTCCTCCTAGGACTGCCCAGCCCCTCCCTCACCAGTACTGCTAGAGCAAGCTTCCTAAGGTGAATTTACCACATTAAATTTGTCTGCGTTATCTGCACTGCCCTGGTGCCGGTTCAGGCAAGAATGATGGATATGGTCCTAACCTGACAGAAATTAGGGAAGTTCACACTGTGTTTTAATAGCAAATGCAGTGATTTGACATTGAATAATGGAGCTGGTCAGGTTCTATTAGTGGCAGATTAGACCATAATTCAATCTCATACCTTGCTGTTTTAAGCCTTTCTCACAGACTGTATTAAACCTGACCCAGGTCTGAAGAGGCAGAATGGAAGTGCTCTGTCGTACATGGGGATGAATTACATCTCACGGGGACAAGGGGACAAAGCTGCCTTCGGCCCCGGTGGGACCACGGTGGCAGCAGCCTCGGCTGAAGCTGGGACATCCAATTCCAGTGCTCAAACTCAACCGTCTGAGATACAACGAGGCTGAAAAAACTTGCGAGTGGGCATCATTATATGGGGCTGCACCCACAAGGGAGGGGACACAGACCCACACAGTTGGCACATGGGGCTGGAAGGAGTGGGAATGCAGCATGGATAAGGGACACAATCCAAAGGAGGCTCCGGTGGGTCCATCCCAAGAAGGGTACCAAGGGAGGGATGGAGACAAGGGAAAGGTAAGTGTGCCTTGATGCAGGGTGCCACACTGGGTGTCATCACTAAAGGAAAGCAGCTCTGTGAATGTTGGAGCTCCACACTTCTCCAGGGAGAACGCAAGACATGAGGAAGAGCCCCAGGGCATGCAGAGGCAGAAAACCCATGCTTTTTTCAGTGGTGGGGAGTCAGGCAGGTGTTTCCATCGCATAGCTGAACACCTTAACGCCCGGTTGCCATCCCATACCTGGTTCTGATGTCATTTTCCCGTGGATGTTCTCCTGCAGCTCTTGCTTACCTCTTTCCTACAGCCTCTGGCCATGGAGAGGTTCCATCACCTTTGAAGCTCAGGAGCTCCAGGCCTGTGTTTCAGACCTGTTTTCAGAGTTTTCTCACCCATGTAACTATTCCGCCTGTGTTTTGTTTACTGAATGAGAGTGCGATTGGATAGCTGACATGGTGCTGTGTTTTCTGATTGAGAGGAGAATGCTGAATTACTTTAGCAATCATTTATTGAGTACCTAAGATACAGAAAACCTAACAGAGATAACAATGTCCTGGAGATTAAATTCTCCGTTAGAGAGATCTCACTTAGTAGTTAGGCTAGTAAATATTTTCTCATCAGTTTTCCATCAGACTCCGTCCCCCGTGCTGCAAGCTGACAGAGCAGGCAAGAGTTTTGAATGCCCTTTCTTCTTTACAAGACACGATAGACCCCAAATAAAGCCCTGAACATCATTGCCCTGCCCTGAACATCAGTTGCTCCTGCCTCTGGAGCTGGAGCAACTTTTGGTCGCTGGATGCCCAAGCTGGGGGAGTTTAGCGGCGGGCACAAGACATGGACGGTGACCTCAGACGAAGACAGCCGCAGGAACCCCAAGGAGATGTTTTGCGTCTCTGCTGCTTGTGTGACGCCCGGCATCTCTCGTATCCTCTCTGGCCTCCTCACCAGGAGCTCGCAGGAGCATCCAGGGGAACAGCCTTTGAAGTTCATGTGCTGCTGGATTTCAGGGCAAACTGGAACCCCTGCAGCAACACAAGGATATAGAAAAGCATAGACATTGGAAAGCAGTAGTGTAGATACAGATATAGAGAAGCAGTCAGCAGGGTTTCTTTACAGTGAAACGCAATTCCTGCTTTTTTAGCCTATTTGCATCTTTGGGTTTTTATATCTTCCAGCTCTTGCATGCAGCAGGCAGATTCTTGCTTGCCACCTGGACAATGTGGCCTCGAGACCACCAGCACCCAGAAACCGATGGCCTTGACAAAGAGCATAAAGTCTGTTGGCCATGAGCCATCTCTCCTAGCTCGTGAGAGAGCCGGGACCCCAAGGGAATCCCCTGGAAGACACTGGCCCTGGCAGGAGACAGCAGCTGAGATTTCAGTACCTCTGAATGGGAAGAGGACCAGGACAGATGATCTGTTGAGCTGGGAGGGTTGCTGAAACCCACCAGGAAAGCAGAGTATCAGCGAGCTGGGTTGGAGGTCCAATGCTGGAACAGGCTGCAGCCCCTCATGGCAGTGAAAGAAGCAGCAGGCAAGTGGAAGACGGGGATTTTCGCAGAGCAAACTGTCCCTGGGTGAAGGCAAAGGGGTGGCCAACTTCCAAGAGAACTGATGAATGTAGTGACAACCTCCCCAAAGACAACAGGGGTGTTTGAAATCCCCCCCACGTAGCGCCTGAGGCGCTGGTTATCATCACACCTTATTTGTCTCCCTGTCTTTTAGGCTGCAAGGTCCAGGGATGCTTTGCCATTTTCCAGCCAGGACTCCTACGTCTCTCCATGAACCGTTCAACGCAGAGGCCAAAGATATTGGTCCAGGACACAGAAACTGAGCTCTGCCTCTGGCCCCCCAGGCAACCCTGGGCAAGCCTTTTTGCTCACCCGTGACCCTAATCTGTGCAAGGGAAGTGTCGCGGGCGGCACTTTATGGAGCACTTTGACACGTGCCAGTGACAAGCACGGCACAAGGGCTGGCTCTCATGTCTAATCTGGGAAAGGTTCCCTGAGGTTCCCCACACTGCAGCTCGTCAGCTTCTGCCTCCTAATTGAACCTCTCCGGGAGACTTCTCAGCACAACGGGCACGTGACCAGCACTTCAATGCAATTACTCACTTTATACAGGTAGCAACACTAATGAAGGTGGGTCAGAGCCCTCATACATCTCAGGAAACATGGGCTTTCTCTCCTATACTTCATAACGGAGGCACAATAATTGCATTTATTTTAAGATCACATTATGGCTCTTACATTAGTGCATGCAATCTTCCCTCCACAACCTTCCTGGAGCGGAGTGAATGAAACCCCAGCCTCACACAGAGTACCGGAGGCTCTGCAGGTTTTTGCTTTGCCGAAGATGCTTCCAGTTCCCCTCCAGAAAATGCCCTCTGAGAGCAGGAGATGCAAAGGTCCAAGAGAGCACCATCAGAACAGAAGATTCCCTCTGAGATATCAGTACAGAGTACCTTTGGTAGGTGCATCGCTTCAGGCTGAGCTCCCATCCCCAGCGGAGTTTTGAGCTGGGACAGCCAAAGGCTGTAGGAACCAGCCCAGTATGAGGAGGCTGCTTTTGTGGTGCTTTCTTGACTCTTAGCAGCATCACCTGCCCTGGCCAACACCCACAATTGCATCTGCAAACCCATAGCCAGAAGCTTGTGTGGGTGCAGTCGGCAAACCAGTCTCCATCACTGGCCACAAGTCTGTCCACACCACGCTACACACTACGCATGTCCTGAAGCATTTTTGCGAGTGGTGGGACCTCATGATGGTCCTCTTGGGTGAAACCGCTGCCCATCACTCCCTGAACACCCTTCCAAAGTCCTGTCACCTTCAGGATGCAGTTAGGGGATCCCTGAGCCTGTTGGGAATGGATGACAATGCTTCTTCTGTCAAGGTGGTGCTCATGTGGCGTGTGCCAAATTAACTAAATAAAGCTCAGGGGTGGCACTAACCATGCCTGATGTGGGCATGTAACCATGCTTGTAAATAACGGCGTGCGGAGGCAGAAGCTGGAATTACATCCCTCCAGACAGCCATTCTGTATGGGAGAGAATAGGACACGCTCGCTGTAATGCTATGCATTAAAAAGCACTTAGGCTGCTAAAACGGGCATTAGAATAGCACATAAACATTGCTGTCATGATCTCAATGGGACTCTGGAGTCCAACTGGGAGTTCTGGCAGCCACTGGGAGCCCGCAAAGGTGGGGAGCAGGGGAAAAAAAAAAAAGCCATTTCATGTATTATACCGATACATCTCTGCCATATATAAACTCGTGCTGATGCACCCATGCAGCTTGCACGAAAACAACAGCCAAGAGTGCAGCAGCAAGGGGGACCAACAAACACCTCAGCAGCTCCCAGGAGATCAAACCTGGAGCACCACAGCACTCCTCATCCTTCCTCCTAACCACAAACTCCCCGAAGGGTCCAAATCCAGTTGAGACCTGAGCATTCCCAAAGCCCGGTAAGAGGAGGCTGTTGGTGTTGTGCTTTCGTGGCTCTTTGAGCAGCATCTCCAGCCCCGTCCTCTCCAGTAGCACTTGTTGCCTCAGGGACCTGGGAAAACATGGAAGACATGAAAAATACATCCCAGCATAGACCTGTCCAAAAAGTTGGTATGGAGGGAATTAGTGATGACATCAGAGTCAAGTTAAATATTTGCAGCGGCAGATTCAGAGAGGGCAACTGGCACGGAAGGAATTTTTTGGCAACCCTGATCAGAAACTGTAACGTCCTCAGCAGGAGCGTTATAATTTCTGCTGCTATTTCCCCACGTTCCAGCAAATACAGGGGTGTCGTAGTGTAATGTGTGCTAGCAGGGGTCAACTTTACAGCTAGGAAAGCGCGGGAGATGAAATCTAAACTTCTTTGAGTCTCTGGTGTGTGTGCAAGTGTACTGGGAAGACAAAGGAAGACGAGGACTGGGGTTTTTTTTTTCTCCCACGTGAAAAAGTTCACGTTTTGCCTGTGTGATTTTGCTAGTCATAAGCAAACATGAGCAAAGAACAAATGAGTTCAAGGATGGTATGGTGGACTGAGAAAGAAGGCCTCATGAGCTCCAGGTCCACGTGGCCACTCAGAGTTTGGTGGTGACGTTAACTGAACTTGTAGCTTCATGAGGACGTGAGCCAGGAATTCAAACCAGTCCTGACATTTCTTGTCTGCCTATAAAAGGGCTAACTGCCATTATATTCTTTACCTGCAAGCTTAAGGACAGCCCTAAGTGTCACTGGCTTAAGGGCCGGCATGGCTGTGGTAAAAGCAAGACGCTGAGCTGGAGCTGGAGCAAGATGGAGAGGTGTCGGTTCACCCAAGAACGAGCGTTTTCCTTTTTTCCATGATTCCTGCAGAGGAATCCACCCGTATCCCCACTCAGCTCCTATCTGCTCGCAGCCTGCTCTGGGTCCTGCTTGCTCTAACTTCTGTGTCTCCTCACCACCCCCGTGCACATCCATAGTCACCGGCCGATTCTCCTGGGACTCCCGAGGGTCTCCAAGGGCTGTTGGTCCCACAGGGCTGACTCACGGTGGTTTGATGCCAGCAGCTCCCGTGTTCAAGCTGTGTGTAGTCAGGTTGGGTGTCCAGCTTTTACTACAGCAAAAGACACCTGCTCCTTAAAGGACTTCAACCATCTCAGGCTCCACCACGGTGGTCAAAATACACTGACTTGCAAGAGGGGGAGCATCCTCCCGCTTCTTCCCACCTCTGCTCTAGGGGTGAGAAGGGTCACCTCTGGAAATGCTCACACTCAGGGAGCCAGAAGACCTCAAAAACAAGGAGAAGAAGTGACAGATTTACCAGTCAGCGCAACAAACACGTCAGGACACACACACGAGCATGCCTTAGCCGTACTGGCACTGCAAGAAGTCGTCAGCAATGCGGAATAGACTGGTACACACTTTCCAGGCGTCTCTCTGCAACACAACTCTCCCATCTATAAAATGGGAACAACGACACTATCCCCACAGCTATGTGACATGAAATGTGCAAAGGGAATAATTATAAATTTGGTGAAAATGAGGCATTTAGTGTCCAGGGTCAGTCCCATGTATTAGCAGCGTCCATAAATCCCCAAAAGATTGAAGGTTTGACAATATCAAAAGGTTGCTGAGAAATAACCCGTTCCTCTGCTTCAAGGTTCATACTCAAGAGATTGCTTTCCCTGGCTGCAGAGACAATATTTCATTGAGTGGGGATATCTGGAGTGAGTCCTCTTGGGACTTGGATTGAGGGGAAAAAAAAAAAAAAATCATATTCAGTGCACTGAAGCATTTTATAACTGAGCTTCAGTGAAAGTCAATACGAACCATTTACTCAGAGACAGGAGTACTCGACGTGCACGTGCGTGGTACAGGCCAGCTGCGCAGAGCCCGGAGGTGACGTATATTGATGTTAACTAATCCAAAGACCTCGGCGCCCCTTATCATGCAGCAAATAAAAGACTTTGAAGAGGGTTCTGATTTTAAACTCAATTACTCCAAGTTGAAGGCAATGACAGCAATTCTTATTCTCACTATAGAAAAGAAAAATTAAATCTATAGGATGTTATTGAAATAGCCTGCGCGTTGCACCGACCATTCAGAAGGAGAAACCATCCTCTTGACTGCAAAAATCTTTCCTGCGCCAATTAGACCTCCTTACTGAAACACTGCGGGGAAAACCTCTCTCCAACACACATTCGAGCCAACCGTCCTCGCGATTACAAATACAAATATTTTGCCTGAGCCCTTCTCTCTTCCCTCCTGCTAGCACGTCTTCCGAGGAGCTCTGCGCCACCCCGCCTGGGTAAAAATCGCCTATGGGGAATAGTTACCTAACGTCCTCAAGCAAACCTTGTGTAGTCTGAGGGGAACGTTCCTGGCACCAAATCTGAAGCCTCAAATGGCAACGCAATTATACTCTTTACTGGTGCAGCTCCAGGAGTACCCAGACAAACCACGGGCAAGCGCAGGGTAATTTTATCCTGATATGCCTGTCTAAACAGCAGATAGCTCTTCAGCAGTGTTCTCCCTCGCTTGTTAATTTAACGCTTGATATATAGGAAAAATTAGAATTAAAATGTACCCAGCCGCTTCCTTCATCCCTGACTCCATTTAGAAATATCCCCCATCTCCCCACAAAACGAGCTAAACTGCTTGAGACACTTAGGAGCCTGGATTTGATTTGTAGATAGGCCTGGGTGATTTAGGATCCTAAACTCCAGCGAAGGTCAGGTTTGCACAGCTCTGACCGCTGCACCCGTCGCACTCAAATCCCAGCCCCAGCGAGGCAGGAGAGGCAGGTCGCTGCCGCTTTGGGTGGACAAGCTCTCGAAAGACCACGAGGGTGTGGGTCTGTGAAAGACAAGTGGCAAGGTAGGGCTGGCTTTCTGAGAACGCTTAGCTGGGGTCAGGTTTAACAGGTGACTTGCTGGAGACTTTAGGCAGGCTAAGTTACACAAGAAGACTGCTTCTCCTCCAGCCATGGGAGGCAACAAGCAACCCAGATGCTTGCTTAAGACATTGGGACCCTTTCTTCTCCTTCTCTGAGGCTCTCCAAGCAACAGCCGTGCGCACGTGGTGGCATTAAGAAGATACCTGAAGAAGCAAAGGCGGTTCTGAGGCTTTATTGCACGCATCTGCAAGGGGAGAAGGCAAGGACTACACTGGACCCTCATTAATCCAAGTAGCTGGAGACCACAGGGACCACGTGAGTAAGTGCAAGTTTGCACATCTGCGACGCGGTAGTGGCGCTCCTGAGCCCATATCCTTCAGAGACACTTCTGAGTTTTCTTATTAGAAAACGAATTCTTGGTCTGGAGACAAAACAAAAGAAACGCTCGGTTTAAAGCGTTACGCAAGAGCCACAGAAGTGGCCACGGGTCAATGTTAGTTAACTGTGCCGTCAGAGAAATGAATTCTGGAATACTTATGTCCCTCTCCACTGCTTTGTTTTTTCCATGGCCTAAAATGAATGGAGATGTTTCAGCTTGGAGAGCGCATAGCGGAGATGGTGGGTGAGAAACGAAATCCAACCCTTTGAAAACCAACGGAGCCACAGCTTTGCCAGCGAGAAAATGTGTTATCTGCACTCATCGGGAGGTGAAAGAGACAAGAAAGAAGCGAACATGAAAAGAGGAGGGGAAGAGGCAGTGAGAAAAGTCTGGGTTTAATCCAGATGGGCCGAGTGCAGAAGATGGACTCATAAGCAGAGGTCTTCTGCCTGTCCTGACCCAAACACACTGTAGACAGGATGAGGCAGGCAGATGCGGAGGTTCAACTGCTTTTCCAGGCCAGCAGGAGAGTGAAAGCTATGCAGAAAGATGACACTCAGCACCTCTAAATGAATGATGGAGATCACAGGAAAGGTGATATCCTGGGAGAGGCGTGGAAGGACAATGGCTAGAGAAAGCTTTATCGTCACAACCTTGCCGTTTCAAAAAGGAAGGACCAGTGATAAACCTAGGTTGGGAAGACAAAAAACAATGTTGGGACAGATATGTAAAACTTCTGCGTCAATCAAGTGATCAGTTGACCAATTGATCAGGCGATTGATCAATAAAAGAGAGAGAAGGACTGTGCCAAGGACTGGCAAAGAGGAAGATGGCAAAAAGGAAGGGACAAAGGCTGGGAGAAGTCACTTTAAGGAATGTCCAAAGAGTCTACAATGCTTCCTCTCAGAGAAGCAATGACACCTTCAAATCTTGCAGCATTCCCTAATCATCCCGGGGACGAACCCCCAGCGGCCACTTGTTCTGGGAAGTACTAACCTGTCCATGAAGCGCCCATCTTTAGGAGCACCGAAAGTTTTCTATATTTATGGGGCAGACCTGAGCCCTTGGTTGGAGGAGACTGATGGTGTGTGCCTTGAGAAGGAGAAAAGCTGGTACAGCTACATGAATTTGTTGCTTGGCAATCTCAACCTGACCAAGTATTTCCTTCTCTGCAAAGGTGAAATGAAGGAAATTCTGTGGATGCTGACGTCGAAGCACCGTGGGAGCCAGCCGTGGAGTCGGGCACGGCATCACATTGACGAATGGGGAATGAGGACCATGTCCAGGCGCTGGAAGTGTGGGCGCTGCCTCTGTCACGGCCCATCACAGGGCGCTGGTGACTCCCCCGGGTGTCACAGCAAGGGTGGACGGGGCTGAAAAGGTGTGGAGCAGCCTGCGACGTGGGGAGGAGGGACAGAAGGAAATCTAAGTCGACGCTGGCGCGTAGTGCCAAGTGATCGTCGCAAGGGCGAGCAATTAATGATAAAAGCAAACTCTACCCTTGTTTCCTATTGCAAGCGCAAGATGAGGCCAAGTGGTTAAACTCCGCTGTCCTGTCTGCATAACACCGAACACCGCTCCGTCAGAAAGTAAACACCCGGGCAGAAAGTCCCATGTTTGCCCGGCTACAAAGTCCAAACTGCAAAGAAGCAGGTGCTCAAAGCTTGTGTAACTCTTCTGCAGGAGTAGGGCTGCCCAGGGTATCCAAAGCCTTCAGCAGAGGCGCATGTATCCCCGAGGTGATGCACCGCCGGGGCTGGTGGCTCTCCGACTGCCTCCAGCCCCGCTCCGGTCTCTCTCAAGGGATTCGGGGAGCCTGGGGTTTCTCCGACTCTGTTCCCATTCATACTGGTACGAGGGAGCCTCCGGCCTCCCAAACACCCGATACCGCAACAAGACCAGGCTCACAGGCACCGAGTTCCAAAGTAAAGCGAGGAGGTTCGCAAAAAAAAAGCCTGCACATTTGTATATGCATCCGTCCCTCACTGCGCAGCCGGAAGAGACACGCTCCAGTTAAAAAAAAATAGACCCTCAACAAATCTAACCTTTCAGTAGCGAAAACACCGCCGAAGGTCCAACCTGCCCACGGTCACCGCGCCGTTTCCAACAAGCTCTCCTTGCAAAACTAGCATGCCCTCAGCTTCCTCAGCTCTTTCTCATAATTCTAATTCAGCAGCTTCAACGAGTGTTTGCACTGTCTCGGGGATGGTGTACTTCTTCCTTTCTTTTTCTTTCTCCTTTTTTTTGCTGTGTTACAGCATCCAGCGGGTTTTGCTGGTGTGGATGTGGAAAGCGCGTTACCGCTTCTGGGTGAAGAAGGTAAGCAAATAGGAACCTGTGTTACGCGGTCAAGACAGGGATGATTAATTTGTGGTTAACATCCGTTTACTTCATTATCCCTTCATCGAAGCTTGACAAATGTAAAAACAACAATGAAAACCAGAAATTAATAGGAGTATTGGCACTGAATGCAACCTACTATAGATTTAATCCCTACAAAAGAGCATACAGGTGTATTAGATCTTCTTTCTTTGTAACGACCTTTTATCCACCTTCCTGTCCTTGGGCATAAATCTATTTAAATTTAAAGACAGCTATTTATATACACACATGTGTGTCTGCGTGCGCGTCTATACATATGCATGCGTATGTGTAGAGCAGAAGATTTTCTCATCAGTTATCAATTAAGGCTGAGAAAACCACTTTGACTAAACTAAAGCACACGTGCGGTTTGACCTTCTGGATGGTTTCTTTCCAGGCAGCAGCTGCTCCCAATGTCCCAGCAAGGGAGGTGACCCGTGGGGTCCTGTCCCCACTTGGCCCCACGGTGAAGGGGTTGGGTCGGCTCCATGCAGGGCGAAAGGTGAGGAGCATCTGGCCGTTGCCCTATCCCCAAGGGAGAAAACATCAGGGCACCTCTACTCCTATGTTTCCGTTCCTCGTTAGCACTCCCACTAATTTGCACCTCCTTTTCGTGCTTTTTTTATGTATCTCTGCTTGGCTTGGAAGGTGCTTTTCACAAGAGCATCGCGGAGATCTCCCGCAAAACGGAGGGGCTGCGTTTGAGCGGGAAGCGGATGCTTGCCCTCCTTGGTGTAGGAATCTCCTCCAGCCCTGCAGCTATTTGAACCCGAACGTGTGGGCTGTGAGGCCAAGAGTTGATTAAAAAGTTATGTTAAAGCACGTTCGTGCCAAACCTCTGTAGTACCTCAAGTCAGACATATGGTGCAGCAACGGAGCGAAAATCCATAGCGGGGAGTTGTCCAGACGCCTCACGACAAAACTGAGGACCTGTAAGGAAACGGGGTATTTCAGTCATTGCTACTTTCCTCACTGAAATCCTCTTGAAAGAAGAAACTCTATTAATAAAGAGTTACTCGTCTACCCTTCAAGGTGACCCGCGAATGAAAAAAAAATGGGTTTGCGGACTTATTTTTGGCTCAGTTACGCAGGCCTGAAAAGTTGGCAGGGATTTGAAGCAACGTTGGGAATTTTTTTTTTCCTATTTTTCTGTTGTGGGTTGTTTTTTTGTTTGTTGGAAGTTGAGTTCTTGTCTTCCCTGGCACCCTGTGGGCAATGAGAGAACAAGCGAAATCAAATCATCGCAGGGGACTGAGCCTGGAACGTCGGAGAGAAGGACGCATGGTCACACCACCTCCTGGTTTGCCTTCAAAGGAGGAGAGGGAATACTTTCGGCTGCAGGGGGGTTATTTTCAGATGAGGAGAGAAAACACCTGTTTGGCTTTTGTCAGCCTCTATTTAACCTTGGAAATCTTGGGTGAAAGTAAGTCTCTGATAAAGATCTAATTCCCTTTCTCCTTTCCCTGCCTGGCGGGGGAGTTCCCGCGTAAGCAGGGCTGGATGGAGAAGAAGGAGAGGGGGAAGAACCCTTGTCTGTGTCAGGAAACAAAATGACTCATGCTAACAGCTCACAGGGAAGGAAGGAGGCAAACATTAAAAATGCCTACATGGAAATTTGGAGAAATTATGAACAATTAAATACCCGCTCTAAACCAGAGGTCTCCAACCTTGCCAAAAAAATAACACGCAGAAAGACGGGATGTGATAGTGCAGCTACAGCCAAAAGATAAAACAGGAAAAATAAACCTTGGGCAAGTGGGGAGGAAGCACATCTTCTTCACACCAGAGTGGGTTTGGTTTGCAAAGCTGTGCTGGGGGGACAGCGCCGGGGCAGGGGATGATGGCCTACAAGCCCACCACCGCAGAGCACATCACCGATAGGAGACACAAGGCCCAGGTCAGCCTTCGGTGACGCGGAGCTCGTGGCCAACATCAGTGATGGGCACAGTCCTCTTTGCCATCTGGGTGTCCTCAGAGACGGCAGCCCCTCGGGATCCCCTCGTCCTCTCGTGCTGCCTCCCTATCCCAGCATCATCCCGGTACGGCGCCGGCCGAGCAGTGCCGGTGCCACCGTGCCAGCTGCCTCACGGGTGACGAGCGGCAGCAACGTGCTTTCTGCCTTGTGCGCTTATTTCAAAGCAGAAAGAGCTGAAATGGTTTGAGCCGTCGGTGAGCTGACCCTGCTCTCCTGGGAAACCAAAAAAGTTTCACCATTGTCGCTCGCACAAGGGTCTGGGCTATGGTGGCACTCCACCGGTGCCAGCCTCCAAAAGACAGGACAACAGCTCCAACAGCTCCAAAAACCTCCTATGTTGCCCTCAACCTGTTTTCCCCTACACACACAACCGCAACACGACAGCCTGGTCCACACTTCACCGGGGGTGGAGATACCTGATTTTCCAGAGGCCAAAAATTCCTTGTGGAGTAAGAGATATGGGCCACTAAGCCTGTCACCCATCGAGAAACTTGGACTGCGATAGTCTAAAGGATTGTCCACAGCTGTAGGACAAAGAAACAAACAAACAAACAAAAAAAAAATTCTGCTTTAACCGAATTTCATTTTTATTTTGCTCTCTTTAATTACTGCCGTTGGAGGGATGTGTCCATCATCTCTTGCTCCAAAAGCCCTCACTTATTGCCATGCCAATTTGATGCCATTTTTCACAAATCTGAGGATGCTGGGCTGAAGTTCTAGCCAGGGTTTCCTAAGGGGGGTCCGCTCTGCTGCGTGGTCTGAGCTGCTCAAGCTTTGCCCCTCTCCGTGCAGCCCGAGAAATGCGAGGATGCCAAATAATCACGGAAACAGCTGACAGGATGGGAGAGCAGAGCCCGCTGTTCCCCACTGATCCCTCAGCTCTGCGGTTCGCCGCACAGCTCTGCCTGGTTCTACGCAGACGTCATTTGTAAAAGCAAAAAAAAAAAAAAAAAGAATAAAAAATAAATAAAATTATTTACTTACCGACCCCGGCCGGCGATGCCGCGCAGGACTTCCCTGAGCGCAACGGAGGAGTCGGGCACCACCGCTAAGCAGAGAGCTCGGGAGCAGCTGAACCCCATTTCCGTGGCCCGGAGGTTGGGGTGCCATCCGGGAGAAGAAAAAAAAAAAAAGGGCAAATTAAGCAGCACCCTGAAAAATTACTCGAATGGCTCATTAGACAAAAGCGCGGGACACCAGCGCTTGCTCCGAAACGGTGAGGTTAGGAAGGTTATTACGAGCGGGCAGGATGCGACCACCTTCGATTTCCAGCAGAAATGAGGTTGTGGGTCTCCGGCGGGTCAACGGAAAGGGGGAGCCGGGCTGGGCCTCCTCTGGGCACCTTCTCCGTTGAGAACCGCAGCGGCAAGGGGATCCTCCAAAAGGTGCAAGTCCCAAATCAAAAGTCAAGCGGCTATTAAAGGAGAGACGTTAACAAGATCTAAAACTGTGCTATCCCGAGGTATTAAGATGTTGGAACTAAACCTGCCTGATTCCCGCTAGTGGTTGCATTTTAAGGAAACCTTTTAAAAGGATTATCTTCAGGAACTCTCTTTCAACAGCCTTTCCTTTAAGAGTCCTTCATGGTGATACCCCTATTAATTATGCTATGTGATATGATTATGTATTTATTCAGGTATGGGTTGAAAACACGAAGCAGGGCAAACATTTGCAGGTGTCACTTACAATACGGAGCCCGGTAACTCCAGGCTTTGATGTGGTTTGGCGGTGGCATAGGGGATGTGCGCAGGGCGGGTATCCACGAGGCAGCCGGTATCGGGTCGTTTGATCTCGGGGTGATGGGTGATTTATTTACACGTGGCATTTTTTGAAAAGACTGCCGAGGACCACCCCCACCACCCCCCCACCACCAAGCGCCGGCTGAGGCTCTTTTAACAGGCAGCCGTAAGAAAAATTTTATGCGGATCTATACCCGTATCGAGCTGGGAATAAAGGTGTGTATTTGTATCTGTATATATAGGTATTTCCACCTCGAGCTGTCTCTCTATTTACCTGCTTTTAACAATAAAAAGGCAACTTCTTACACAGCTTTTGCTGCTACATTTAGACCAGAAAAAAAGAAGTTATTCCGCATCCCTCCGCTTCCAGCCTCCGCGAAGGTCTCCGGGAAATGACGGATGGTTTAGCCGCCTCCGTCTTTGGGCGCAGGGTCTCATCCTCCTTGTAACTATTCCTGCGAGTAAGGGCCGTCGCGCCGAGAGCCCGGGAAGAAAGAAGTCACCTCCGGCCGAGTCCGGCCCCACCTAACGCCCAGCGAGGAGCAGCCACGGGAAGAGCTCACCTAGGGCAGATTTGGTTTAATACTTGAAGGCATTACCGACAGCGAGAGAGGTTTGCTCTCCGGTCACTGCTCCTACAAAGGAAATTGCATCTCAGGTTCAGGTACCGTCCTAAATGCAGGGGGAAAAAAAAAAATATATATATATATATAAAAAATACAGACGTGGCCCTTAGATTTGGACGGGCTGAGGCCACCGGGCTGATTCGCGCCCCTCTGTATGCGCGTCAGCGTGCACACCCAAACGTGAGCCCGTACCGTACACACTCGTATGTGCCTCAACGCCCGTAGAGGACTGCGTGTTAAGAATTTAAGAAAATATTTTATGCTGAAATTCAAACGTTCTGCTCCAGTTCAGGGAGGCGCTGCCTTTGCGTGTGCGTGTGCGCGGGCATCATATATATTGCGCATATATACAGCATACGCAGGCTGGAGGTATGTTTAAATCTATGTCCGTGCACTTAGGATATACGAATGCTGTAAATATCTGTACAATATGCGTATATTTTATTTTATAGGCACGCACATAGGGAGAGAATGAACTGTTTGTATAACATAAGCATAGAGACGCAGTACATACATGTCGAGCATACAAACTCCGCTGTATATACATATATATTATATGTACACATGTCGGCGCATATATAACATCTATATTGCATATATTATTTATAGATATACACAGACATTTTTTTTCCAAACTAAAACATTTTCTTTTTCATATTGCTAATTTACTCAAAGTCTGAAACATAAAATAGGCGCCGGGGGTGGGGGGGAGAAGGGAAACTTCGCTGTACCTACTTCAGCTGAATCTCTTATTATTTCTTTTTTTTTTTTTTAAGGAAACTTCATTGTATATTCTAGAAAAGTACATTGGTGGGGTAGGTTTACCAGAAGCAGAGAGAATGTGCAGGGAGTGAGAAAGTGAATTGATGGATGGATGGTTAAATGAATATAAATGAACTGATACCTTTACAGGAAAATAACATTTCTTTTCTTTTTTTTTATTCTATAGATCAGTGGGTTTTGTATCTGTAATTCTTTCATATCAGCAAAGAGGAAATAAACTCCCATGTAAATCATTTTCCCCCCATCTGGAAGCATATTAAAAGCATGCCATTTTTTTTTTTCTTCTTCTTTTAAGCAGAGCCTTTTTTCCCCCTATTTGCTTATCGGTTCATCCACCATTACATTTTAAATGAAATTGCAAGACCCCCCTC
>RSEF01000009.1:4641693-4652157 GCA_003993805.1 Himantopus leucocephalus
TGGGGAGGAGGGGGTGTGGTGGGGTTTTTTTGGGGAGTGAGGGGTGGTTTTTGCCGGGCGTCGCTTTACCCAGTCGCTCGGGGAGGTGTTGGCATCACGACGTCTGCGCTAAACTTGGCGGGGGGGAGGCGCTCGCCGCAGTTGGTTTAGCAAAGCCGAGGTGATTATTAATGGCGCGCTAATTACACCCGTGTAACTGGGAAGCTCTGGTGACCCCCTAACCACCCCCCCACACCCCCTGGTGCTTCTCGAGCCAGGTCAACGCTGGGTGTCCCCTCCCTCCAGGAGAGGAGGCCACCTCCAGGGCGGGTGGAAGGGCATCACCCAACGGGGAGAGGACCAAGATGGGACTTGGGTGTCCCTTGGGAGGGAGGGGGCAGGTGGCAGGGGTGGGGCTGCTGGGGGATGCCATGATGAGTGACCCCCCCCCACGCCTTTCTCCATGGCTCCCACCCATCCAGTGCCACCAGAGAGGTGGTGTCCCCCTCCCCGGGGCGGGCAGGGGCTGGTGCCACCCAGCATAACACCTCAACGCGCCAAACCACGTCACTGGAGGAAGGGCTCCCTGTGCTCCCCAGCACTGTAAGGATGGGACCACATGCGTAAGGACCGCGTCACGGGGCAGCCGGCAGCGTCCCAAGCGTGCAAAGCTGGATGATGAGCATCTCCCCTCTCCCCACCGAGGGCAGCAGCGGTGTCACTCGCCCTGCGGCCAAGGCTGTACCCGTGCTCTCCCGGCAGCACCGGGAAGCGCAAGCTTATCAACTCCAAAAGGCCATTTACTAACGAGACGCAAGACCCAGCTCCTGCACACACATGCGTTGGTCCAAAGCACAGGCGTTAATAGACTGGTTGTCCTCCCCAGGGTGGTCTCAAGGCACCTTGTGGGGGTATAAGGACATGCTGAAGGGCCAGAGCGTGCATGGTGACGGTGGTGGCAGAGGGGACAGCAACTGGTACCTGTACAATTTCCCCACCGTCGCATACACGGAGGCTTTCGGCAGCCACAACCACTTGGGCGCTGCCAAGTGGGCAGCAGGGGCTCCCCTGAGGGGGTTTACAAAACACAGATACACCGGGATAGCGTCCTTACACCACTAACCCCTCTCCAGGGGAGGATTTTCGGGATTGTGCTTGGGCATCTTGCTGCTGAACAACACCCCCGATCGCCCCTTCAAGACTTTGCGACCATTGCTTCACGGCTTTTGTGCTCCGATACTCATCCTAGCTCGAACCTTCTTCCTGGGGGATTGTAAGGGAGCTAAAAAACACATCAATACATCAAACTTTTTTTATAGGTAAATTAAAAAAAAAATAATAATTCACCCTCTTTCATTACCAGGTAGAGTTTCATTCCAGTAAGGCACTTTATATAATTTAAATATTTATTTTAATAAAAAGAAATAAATACTTCTCTTTTCACATTAGATAACTCCCTGGAGACAGACAAACAAAAACCCCAAACGAGCCCGTGACAGGGGTTTTGGTGACAAATCAAGAGATGGTAAATGCTTTCTTTCGAGGGTCGTGACAAATCCAGTTTTAGGAATCAAGTAGATGGTAGATATTGCAAGAAACAGAAGAAAACTCTCTTTGAGGAGACAGTAGTTCAGCACGTTGTCGTTGGGAAGGTAAGCTCGGCTAAAACGGCTGTTACCACCACCACAGATGTGTCCCATTTGTCCGTAACGCGGCCACGCGTGCCTGCGAGCCTCCGGCTCAGCGCTGGAAGTTGACAGCGCTCCTTCCTCACCTTTTCCTTAACGAGGTCACCCCCATCTTTCTGGCTTGCACTTAAGGTGCGTTAGCTAATTTCAAAGAGAGTTACTGTCTCCAAAATAGGGTGGTGTGTGTGTGTGAAAAAAAAATAAACCGTCTTAACCACTACTTCATAGGCTAAAGAGGAAAATTTGTGTGCCTGCTGCTGTTTCAAATAAGGTATTAGAAATTTAACTAAAATAAGAACTAGTCACCCTGAGGTGATCACAGTGTTACTCTAATAGTGCATGTCTCACAGCAGCTGTTGGTGGATTATTTCCCACACCATCTTCCTGCGGAAGTACGGCATGTGAGTCTGAAAAGAAAAGAGAAATCCGTTAAATACGACGTCACGGCAGAAAGAGGCGGAAAACGTGCGTAAACACCCAGCTAATTCTTTAATATGAAGTTCCTTTTCAGAACTGTCAACCGTTTGGGTACAACACCCCACACGGCTCCCAAGAGGGTGACACGACAACCCAACAAACCCAGATTGACTTGACCACGCGACAGCTTACAAGCACTTGTATAAAACAAAATAAATAAAACTGGCTTAACTGGTCAAAGTTAAGATTTCTCCAAAAGATACCGAGGCCAGATATCACAAACCCGCTGGCAGCAGTATCTTGCCCAAGAGGAATCTCCCCGGGAACAGCCACCAGACACAAGGACGGAGAACCGCAGCTCTGCCCTGCCGAGGCCCACTTGGGAAGTTCCCAACCCCAGCAACTACGCAGCAAAACCGGAGAGGGGTACAAAACCTCAGCCCCTGCCCCGGACGCAGTTAAGAGCTGCTGCGTAACCTCCCTGGCTCTCGTACCTGCGCGAAAGGGTCTGGAGCTGTTTATAACCTTCACTCACCTGTGTAAAGTTTAATGGTTTGTCTCTGGCGATGTAATCTGCGTATTTGCACATAAAAACGCCGCAGTCGCTTCCGTTCAGTTGCTGAGGGATTTCCTAACGAAAGCAAAGGAGATGGAGGATTTCCCACTATCTTACAAGGAAAGCAACTTGGAAGTAGCGTGCGTTACCCGTACCGACACTACACTGACTGGACACTCCTGAACCTGCTTGCATAATCCCGAATACCCGCTGCCGAACACGAGGAACGGACCCACTTAACTGCGCATCATCCCTCCCCTCTGCCTCCTACACTCGGACGTTATAATCCAAATTCTTGGCAGGCCGAAAAGGGGCAGCAGCCTTCCTCCCTGCGAGGTGTTTTGAGGTTTGCACGGTATCTTTCTTAAGTGACGTTTCTTAAAATGGAGTCTTTAGGAACCGCTTTTTACTATTAACTCCTTGAGAAACATCGCCTCAACCACCCTTTGCTTTGTCACGTGCCAGGATTTGCGCTCCAAAGAAGCCGCCTACGTTCTCTGACAACAGCGAAACAGATTCTTAAATTTGACTGGCGAAATGGGGGCAAAGCCAGATTCACCTTAACGTGCCAGACTAATTAAAACCAAAGGAAGTATTCAGCCAGAGAGGAGAGGCACTGCTTAAAGATTCCATCCCAGCATGGTTTCCTGGTCCAGCTGCAGCCTGATGCGGTACCGTAAGAACACGAGATGCTTATGGCCGTTCCCTAAAGTCCTGGGCTTATCAGAAAGTGTTTTAAGACCTTCGTGACAAGGAGTTACAGTTCCCGTTTCAAACCCAAGTAGTGCTCACATACATGTGGCTCCATGCTGTGAAGAGTCCACTCTGAAACATTCAGCTCCAGGTTTCTTTTTTCCCGGCTTTCTTCTTGCAGGTATTGGCTGTTTAAAACAAAAGGGGGAAAAAAAAATAATCCCTTTTCATCTCTGTAATTTAGGCCAACAAAAAAATAAAGCGGCTAAAGGATCACAGGAAGACCAACGGCAGGACAGTAAGATATCAGAGGATCTTCACAGCAGCTGACTTAAGGCATTTGGAGGAAAAACGCAAATCTTAAATTTACAAACACGGTGAGAGGCTGTGAGCTAATGGTCAGGAACAAGACCAATTCCAACAGAGACTTCCACAAAAACCTAAGCTCATTGCTTAGTAGAGGTCAAAAACCCCCAAATCGCATGTTATCAGAGGAAGAAAAGAAAAACCAAGCAAGGAACCATAGTGCCGCAACTCCACCGTGTGCCTTGATCCCACGTACTGCGCGCACCTCCGGAAGAACAAATACAAAAGCTTTTGGGCCAACACCTCTGGCTGAGGAATTTCCGAAGCCACCCGTTGCTGGAAGAACCCTCTCGAGGAAAAAAAAAAAATAAATATTCGATGCAGACCTGTTCTTATACCCTTTCCCAGGCACGTGCTGTTAACTGTTCAGGAGAGCACCGGACTAAAGCAATATTTGGTTTGTCTCTGCGGGGCTGCTCTCCGGCTACAAAGCTGTTGGATTAAGGGTTTTGACTACTTCTGCGTCAGCGGCAAAGACATCTAAGGATGCCCGCTTGCACAAGCCGGACCCGTTCCATTCGAGATGTATCCGCGCCAGCTGACACGCCTGGAAAGGTGTATCATGGAAAGGTGCCACACGGTATCCGTCTCGAATGGGAATGTCAGAAATACAAGTAACACCCAGTAAGGACACGAAGGTAGCCTGCTGGGGTAAGCCGGGGGGAAATACGGTGGTTTTGTGTAAAACACTGAACAGAAGAGGTATAGACAACCTGAGGAGGAGCACGTTACAGAGCTCACTACTGTAGAAAGGATGAACGTTACAAGCAGGGGGGGGAAAAACAGGTCTCAATACGAGAAAAGGCTAAAAGAGCTAAGCACTAAGGAGTAAGAGTGTACGCGCAGCTGATCACAAATAGGAGCGTATATACCCCAGGGCACCAACATTACTGAGCTGCAATCTGAAAGTTCTTAAAGGGGAGTGAAAAAGCTCTTGGAAGAACTGTAATCCTTTTACAGTCAGGTTGGTATCTTGAAACGCTTCTTCCCTGAAATTCTTCCCTCTCCTCAATAGCTCAGTTTTGCTGATTACTAACAAAGCCGGTACACGTGTGCCACGGGGCTATCGCATATTTAGCTGTGCATATAGCGGGAAGGTGGCAGAATCCAGGCACCCAAGACACTGGGTGGAGGGGACAATGTGAGACTAGATAAGTAGTCGATGTCAGACAACTCGCAGCAAGCAAATCCAAGATTTCTGGTTTGCTATCGACAAGCAATGTGAAAACTTGCAGTCGTGTTACAGGCACAAAAATCTAAAACCCTTCTCATAATTCACACCATAAAAGCAGTGACTGAGCGGTTACTTACAGCAAAATTTGACAAATCTTGTCCGCTTTTTGTCCCAGTGAGTCAAAGTATTTGATGGTCTTCTTTCTGACATCTATGACCTGTTATTAAGAGGTGACTGTTAGACAAAGCACAACCTTGTGCTGCACACACCCCAAAAGCTAAATGGCTTTTCTTGCCATTTTCTCCCCGTCCAATTCTAAATAAAAAGCCAGTTGAACTCACGGCTAGTGTCCAGTGCGCTCTCAGGTGAATGGGCACTAAGATGATGTCCTGCTTGAAGAGATCCACACCCCTGGTCCATCTTCTTACTGCTGCGTAGCCGCCAGAAATCAGTTTGGGATAAAAGAAAGTACTAAAAGCATGGACTGTTGGATATTCTTCCTTCTTGCCTCTTTCCATCACAAGACCCATGTAGAAATTAATGACCTGTACCATAAAGAGTAAACTTGAGATGTAAAAATAAGACGCTAGCTTACCAAATGAAAAAAATACAGCAACATGTCTTTTCTGGCCACCCTTAAGCACGCAGCTGAGAGAACTCCAGCCTCAGCCGTCAGCTTTCGTTCCGAGAATTTTGCGCTGGGTTACATCTGCAGTTTGATAAAAACACCTGCCACCCACGCCAATAACCTAGACTCACTCCTGGAAGCTGCATAATACAAGAAGTAAAGGAACTTCCAGAAACACTAGACCCTTAAATACCTAAAATAAGAACTGTACAGAGATTTCTAGGCTCTGCAGCGGAGGTCATCGAATAACTTCGACGAGACTTCTGTACACGGTGGAGGGGTATTTTTAAATAAACGCTGAATTAGAATATCCCTGTGCTGCAGCTAGTTTTACCTCATCATTTAGCCAGCAAAGGTTCCTTAGCGTGTGGATGTCCTCACGAGTGACCTTTAGTTTGAAGGCACTGCTCATGATCTCATCTGGCTCACCTTTGCCAAATGCGGCAATGACCTCTCTCTCCATGGCCTGAAAGGAACAATTAAATGGGGAAGGACTTGTGAAACAGAGTATCGAGCATGCTAACCTGTGGGCAGCTTTCAACTGAAACACGGCCTGTAAATTAAGCTCAGCTGACAGAGCGACTGGCTTTGCCGGTTTTTTTGCTAAGTTAGCAATAGCACTTTTTCGTTGCTTTGTTCATTTCAGCATCCTAACTTTGAACTTTAGAGCCCAGGCTTGCTTCAATTTGTTTTCACAAAGGAAGTTGAGATAAAACCCGTGGACTAGCAAACACACTAAAAGCAGCTGAAAAATGAACAGAAGTACGGCAAACACCTTTCCCACGTGCTGCTGCGGCCCTCGGAATTCTGAGGTTTAAGCCAACCACAGCAGGCGTTCTCCGTACCGAGGCAGCTAAGTCAGGAGCCTGAAAGAATGCGAAGGTGGGGGACTTCAAAGGGAACTGAAGTCACAGCAAAGGGAGAAACTGAGGCAGCTACACTGGAGTCAGGCAATTGGGAGTCCAGGTTGTGCACGCAACTGGTTGGGATTTGGATGTTTCCATCTAAGTCTGCTTAGGGAATGCAAATAAACCACTAGGTCTGTTGGTATAAAACACTCTGATCTGCAATAGCATCTTCTTCTTGGATGAATCTGGGCGAGCAAAATAAGAAAAACACCTGGTTTCCCTTGTACCGAGCATCAACTCTGCAGACTTTGTAAACTCCGGATTTGCTGGCCCTTTCCAAGTCAATCCTCAATAGGCAAAAAAGGCGGGGGGCGGGGGAGCTCAATTAGACTGCAACTCCAAAGAATAAAAGCAGCCAAAATTCATACAAGCAGGGGAACCTGAACTCCCACTCCCCGGTGAACAGTGTAACTAAGTTAACCTCTGTGAGCACTGTTACGCACGGCGCAACCATGCCCAGTGCGCACCCATGGCTCCGTGAGATCCTGAGGACGTACGCAAGATGCTCAGGTCCCCCACGAACAATGCAACACCACGGATCAGCAAAAGCTCATCTTTCACGTTCTACCACCACGGTAGGACAGGTTAAGAGGCAGATCCAATATAATTGTATGAACCGGGTTAGCACTGCTCTGGGAGACTGGTGTTAAAACCTGGACTAATTTTTGTCCTGGTAACTAGAAGGCCCACAAACCCTTAGGTTAGCACTACTGAAGGAGTGCGTGGAGCATACTAAATCCCTAAAAACAGCTTTAGTGATGACCCTTGCGCTGTGAAGTCACAGCCGCAGACACTCGGTAACAGGTTAAATGCAAGTTCTCAAGATTTCAAAAAGCCTTAAGAACCACCTATAATAAGGAGAGTTCCTTGCAGCTCTTTCACAACCTTCTGTTCAGTCTAACAGACTGTCAGCTATGGTACCTCTGTGAGCGGAGTAAAGCGTTCCACTTTTTTTCCCAAGCTTGGGAGTTTCTTTTCTTCCACATCAAGGGCAGGTGACTTTTTGGACCGAACAGGTGCAAGATGTACTTGGAATAAAGCATCTTCCGATATTTCAGCTCCACGCTGTTTCTGTTAGACAAACGGATGTTAAGCTACCAATCAAGCACAGATTTGTTTGCCAGGGGACAGGACAGAAAATCCTGCTCATGTATAAAACTGGAAGGGTTTTTGTACACACATCCAACCAGCAAACTCGAAAGTTACTTTTTATCGATGACTGCATTCCAACTGTGCTGCACTTGGAGGCAAGAGAGGCAGAAAGTTCGTTTGGCTTGGACTAGCATTAAGAACCCCAGCAAAGCCTCCACATGTAGGTAGCAAGTTGAGATTGAGATTAATATTTCTGATTTCTGTGACTAAAATTTTGTTTTTGACCTCAGTCCTGACCAGAGATGAAAGCCAAAGAGACGCACTTCCTATTTCACAAAACAAGATAAAACTAAAGATACCGCAGTCCAGCTTTGCAGGTCAACTAAGTCTGCGCACTGAAGATTTTGAGGCTGCACCCAACACATTAAAGGGGAAGAATAACAATAGTATAGTGTAGTGTGCTCCTACTAGTCCAGAAACAAAATTAATGGCAGCGGGAAAGCCTTTGCGATAGCGCTACTCATCAAATAATGCTCCTGCTTTCCCTGGGAAAAACAACCCGGACAAACACAATATCGTTGAGTAAGTAATGTTAAGTGAAGAGTGCTAAAGTTTCTGATCACAAATAGCTATATTTTTCTTGTGAATAACAGGAGCTTACCCCTGCAATGGTTTGTTTCACTGGTCCTTCTGGTTCCTGAGAGTTTTCTTCTGGTGTGCAGCACCTGCGAGGAGAGGGAGAGAGAGAAGTGAGCTGTATATCTGTAGTGTCCCATGCAATTCTCAAGAATTCACCTTCTGGATAACAAACGCTTTTTCAAGGCTGATTCTGACTAGAGCCTCAGTGGCACACATCAACATGTGACAATATCGTCTCAACTTCCGGCACGATTCTTTCGTAGCAGCAAGACTGCGATAGAATGAAGAGCTGGGAGCTTTGTAAATCGTATTTTTTTTTTCCATCTACACGTGCAAGACTCCTTTTGTTTCTCTTTATCGGTTTCATTATTTGGAAAACAGGGAAGCAACCAGCACTTCCTCTATCAAGTGCTTTGTGATCTACTGGTGAGAAACACTGCATGCTAGGTGTTATACTGCAAGGTATACCATGAACATCTGCAACTATACTTGCATCCAAATATAGTTAGCTTATGGAAACTAAGACCAGCACATTGAATTAAAAAATGGGACAGCTACAGGATATTTACTTGCCTTCTATAGGCTAGTCAAGAGAGTGACTATCCCCATTTGGAGAGGATTATCATTAAAACCACGCAGACTCTGAAGAGCAAACAAATACACAGACATTAAAGTTGTCCATATATATGTCCCTTCTTCAAAAGCAAGAATTCACATCGTCACCAAAAGACCCCCTTTTTCAGGAGGGAGACCTACAACAGACTCTCACGGTATTCTACACTCATTGTGCTTTAACAGCTTTCAGTCCAGCATGGTAAGAGGAGATATCACAAGCTTTGTCAAATGATTTCAGTTAGTAGCTAATCTGCAAAAAAAAGGCAAGAAAATGTTCCTTTTACTCGAACCCATCATACTCTAGCAGTTATTTTCTTCTCTCCGCTCGAGCTTAGGGGAACCACTGACAATTTAAGTGCAGAACAGTGCCGCACAGCTAAATATAGAGCTAGTGTTTAAAGCGGGGAGAAGAATAGGGTCAGAATTAGCTAAAAAATCAGGACTGCCACAACTGAATCTCTCTCTCTGCTACCATCTATGCTTTCTCCTCTCTCATTTAAGGGCAGGTCACTGCAGAAAGACGCGTGCATCAGACCACCATACAAAACCTCTCCCTGTAGCTGCCCTTACTGCCACCAAAAACCCGTTTCCCTCAACAACACAAAGCCGTCTGGACTCATAGTCCTGCCAGCTCAGACAGCTAATACAAATGAGTCTGCTGGCCTCTCAAACCCAATTGCACGCTTCCTTTTTCCCCCCCGTATTCAAACCCAAGGCACCCTGTAAGGCCCCAAAACTGCCTCAAGTCCCACCAGGCTCTACAAGCTCTCTAATCCTTATGCTTAGGATCCGAGTTTCAAAGTGAAAGAAATGAAATGTCAGCTCACTAATGGTTTGGCAGAAAGACCCACAAACAAAAACAGATTCTGCAAATCCAAGGACAACTTGGTACGGCCGGCACTCTCACCCTTACTGGCTTTCATCCCACAGCAAAGGACCCAGCAAACACCACACCACCACAACCCTGTTTGTCACACAGCACGGCTCTTGCATGGGAGCTGTGTCTGAGATGCAACTGGCTTGCGAGCAATTCCAGAGCCGCAAGCTAGCTACTTCTCTTTCACAGCACTGAGAAGATAAATATGATTTGTCGTCTTCTGGACTCTACCAAAGGCTGAAAGACACGCACGCAGAGCCAAAAGAAACAAGAACCATGATTACAAAGAGACTCTACCTGATCGTATCACCTCTCTGAGGCCACTGTGGGCAGCAAACATCCACACATTTGATACCTGCACAGAAAAGCAGTAGTAAGAAAACACAAAGTTGATTTTCAATCAGCATCAGATGTACATAGCTCTCAATTTCGGGTGATAAATAAAAAAAACAACCTGCCAATGATGACTGTATGGTTAGGAAGTTCGAATTCTGGCAAGCCGTTTGAACTTTGAATATCATGTGCGAGTGTATAGGAAATGCCCTGTTTTGATTTGACATCTACCTACAAAGTGGAATGGATTTGAATCACGGGGATACTCACCGGTCCTTAGTGTTGCACATGGATAGACATCTCCTCCATAATTTGGTTCATCCAGGTGGCTCACAGTTGTCACTGGTTCCTTGGAGGAGGCTTGAACACTTTGGGGCAGCAAAAAACAACAGAGAAGAATCACGATTTTTATATGTGGGGCATTTGTTATCAGTGCATACCAATTCACTAGAAGGGATACAGTTTAGTTGTACACAACTGCCTACATTAGAGTTGGAAG